>CM053624.1:7561997-7594758 GCA_028646595.1 Phalanger gymnotis | reverse complement strand
CCCCACAGAAGCTGCTGGCCAGATTGTTGAAACAGTTTATGACACCCTATGATGTAGAAAGGACCTGAGAGGTAATCTAGATCAGCCTCCAATATGGAAATGGACAAAACTGTCTCCAAACTGGGCTTCCAGCTCCAGCTTGAACATGGCCAGCATGACTCAGGCAGGGGAGAGGGTCAGGTAATTGTCATTGGATAAATGTTCTCCCCATGGTCACTGAGCATGTTTCTTATGTTGAACAATGGGATTGGAGGAATGAGATGTTACCCTTGACATGTTCAATCTAAAAAAGTGTTGAACCTAAAAAATGTTCAGTCCTTGTCCTTCTACTAAATGACTTCGTCATTTAATCTGATCTAATTCAACATCCATTCATGAAGCATCTACTCTGGCTGAGTGCACAACTGAGGTATTCAGAACACAAAGACAAAACATGGAGGAATCTGACATGAACGAAAGGTAATTCCAGGAGGGTGTAAACGCTAAATTGGGGGTAGGGAGGTTGTGACACCTGAGCAGAGTCTTAAAGGAAGCTAAGGGTTTTGAGAGGCAGAAGTAAGGAAGGAATGCACTCCACTCAAGGGGCACACCCTATTCAAAGGATCGCTGGTGGGCAACGGACCACTATTTCCTCATCTGTAAAACGAGACAGTTGGGTTAGGTGATGCCCTTTCAGATCCTCTAACTCTTTTGTCCTCAGCTCTTTCCTTTGGGACATTTAACCTGAATTAGGTGCCTGTTCTTGAGTATCTGAATTATTGTGTCCTGGAGATGGAGCTGCCTGGAGAAACCTCAGTGGGGGAAAAAGGACACTTTTGTCTTCTTTGGGGTAATCATCTCTCTGTTTAACTTGCTGGGATAGTCTAAGTAACCTAACTCTCCTATGATGCCAGTTGGGGATAAGCACTTTTGTCAAATATTTCATTGCTCAGAAGTCAGCATGAAGTTTGAGCTCAACAGAGTGTCCTGCCAGGAATTAGCATCCTGTCTTCCAAAAAGCTATTTTGTATTTGTTTTTAGAAAAGCTAAAAGGAGGTTGTCAAATTGATGTTCCCTTTTAAAAGGGCTTTTGTATTCCACCCTCCTATTTGTGTTGTTTAAAATCCTCCTGAGAGTTGATGAAACGATTCCTTTTCTTTACCCAGTTGGGTGATGCTTCCTTCACTTGAGAGAAGCTAAACTCTTCTACCACCATCATCATTCCATTTTATGCTTCAGGGGTAAGGACTAGAATTAGGATTTCACTGGCATGAAGCAAACTTCCCCCAATGCAAGTCAGCACCTTCTCTGAAACTTACAACCTGACATGCTTAGAGCATTGAGAGGTTAAGTAATTTGTCCAGAGTCCACCCAATGACTTCTGTGCCATGGACAGGATCTGATCTCTCTCTCTCTCTCTCTCTCTCTCTCCCCACTGTCCACTGTCTTTCTTATGATTTAAGACAGAAGAGAATTTGATATGGACATCTGTTTAATTAAACCAACATTAACCACCTCCCCACCCCTCTCAAGGAGAGGCCAGAGGAAATATTTTCTTCCTTCATTCCAATTTTAACTGAATGTTAAGTCCACAAAGAAGAATGAGAACCAGAGCTGAACTTCAGCTGAGTGCTTTATTCCTTAATTTTTGTTTGCAAAGAATAAATTGAAAAAGTTGCTGTTTATTGGTCCCCAGCCAAGAGTTTTCTTTATTTGTCTGATGATTGCAACCAGCTGCAGTTTTGAATTTCTGGAGGCTCTCTTAGAGAAATATAACAGCTACCTTTTAACTTTGACATCGAAGAGTTTGGCCCTTCACTGACACAGATTGCAGCCCCTTCAACCTTCAAGAGAAGCTGTGGCTGAAAGTTTTATCAACATACAGCCAAATTGTATTGCTTAGCACAGTCATTGACATTGTGTGCATTTAGTAAATGTTTATCGATTGATTTATTGGATGAGCCACTATATCCCATCTGACTGAGGCTTGTTCTGAGAAAAACAAGACCTGTCAGCCAAGCTCAGAATCAGTCTTACTTGGTGGAGCCTAGGAAAGGTTGTTATCTATGGTAGAGCTTCTGAGAACTTATCTTTCATCTACTGTGATGTAGCATCAGAGCAAGACTTGGGGAGGACTCAGCTCGTTTAAGCAAACTGACTTATGCAGACAGCTCAGGGGAAGAAAATTTTAAAATTGGAA
The DNA here is from genome assembly GCA_028646595.1 of Phalanger gymnotis. Lineage (NCBI taxonomy): Eukaryota > Metazoa > Chordata > Mammalia > Diprotodontia > Phalangeridae > Phalanger > Phalanger gymnotis. The sequence goes on along the minus strand of CM053624.1, from coordinate 7,592,579 downwards.
GCATCCAAAATGCTGTTTCAGCTACATGTTTCCCAAAATAACAGAGAGGCATTTTCTTGGCCAACATAATGGCACAGTGTTCATTTGGGGGGTGGGTCGTGTCTTTCATTTACATTTAGTACAGTTGGAGAATCTATTTGACCTAATTAATTTGTAGAGGCTGCTTATTTTTTATATCAGAAATCCTGCTTTCCAAATGGAACCAGACTCATCCTTCACCTGTTGCCTTGTGGGAATATCCTGGTTATCAGCTCCAATGGTCTAGGAAGTCTTTTGCCCAAAGAAGTCTCAGGAGGAAAAGAGAGAGAGACCGAGAGAGACGCAGACAGAGAAACCTTTCTGATGGCCCCTTCTACCCAATGCCTTCAGAAACCAGAAGAGTGAGTGCTGGACAGCTCCCAGAGACAACCAACAACTACCACAGGAAGCCTAGGAGAGGGACACCATTAAGAGTCTGTTCACTGGTTTTCTTTCTTGATTCATTCATCTGTGATGATTGCAGTCCAATAGATACAGCATTTTTATTGATATCTTTCACCTTTACATCAGCTTCATTCTCCAGTAAGCCAAGAAGAGGAAAGAAGGAGAAAGAACTCAAAAGTGCATCGATCATGTCTGACAGGGTATGTAATAATCTTCCCCCTTAGTCCCCCACCACTTCAAAGATGGGAGGGAGGGGTTTCTTGATGCTTCATCAGGACAAACTTTACTTATCATAATTGCACAGTGCTTAATCTTGTCATTTCTACACTTAGCACATGTAATTTTAGGATTTCCACTTGAGAAGCTAATCCATTTGTAGGGCCCACATTAACGAATATTTTGGATTAATCCATTTATAGGCACTTCCTTCCTATGATATTCACTTAACATGCACCTATTAAACTCTTAGTGTGTGCCAGGGCCTTCCTAGGCCCTGGGGATAAAAAGACAAAGATGAATGAGTAATATTCCACCTGCAGAAAACATCTATAGAGGACAGAGAAATAGATAGGTACATGATAGGGACAGGAAGGAAGGAAGAGAGAGAGGGACAGAGGATAGAGAGGAAAGGAAGGGAGGAAGGAGACAGAAGGAGAGAGAAGCTTATTAAAGATGGGGAAACAGTGAGATCAATTTAAGTAAAACCTGCTGTTAACCATTGCTATGAAGAAAAAAAGTTAGAGACGAGCAAATAATACAAAGACTAGAGTGCTGAAGAGTAAACAAATAATTTCTACTGATAAAACTCATCTTTTTCATTCAAAGCTATACCAGAACCATTGTCAGTTGAAGTCCACATGGGCCTGAAAAATCTGAGCATCTTCTTCAGATACCTCTAAAAATGTTTTAGGAATTTACTTCTAGTCAAGGATGTACTGGCTATGTTTAACAACTGGCTCTCTGGAAAAAAAAGTACACATTTTAATCTGCATTATTAACATTTTCCACCATGTTCTTAAGTCTAGACAATCAAGAAAACAACAAATCAAGCTCCAATTTGTAATGTCTGCTGATTTCTGAGGTGTCAATATTCACACTGAAAACAGAACAATTAGCTTTCCGGACCTAGTTTAAGCTGGCCAGTTCCAGCACCCACTGCTTCCAGTGGACATGGGAGTCTCATCCTCATTGTGGGAAAGGTGACCTGTGCTATATTCATTGATATAAATTTTTAAGAAAACAGAATTATTAAATATTATAGCAATTCCCAAAGAGAGATGGAACTGCAACATGCCCTTATACAATGCCACATGTCATGAAAGGTTAAGCAATTTATCCCAGAGATAGAACCACAGATAGAGATAAATCTGTTTCACTGGCCCAAGAACTTGTCTAATTTCAAATCCATTGAGAACCTTTGGAATATAATGAGGGTAGACTTGGAAAAATGGAGTGATAGTTGAAGACATGCTTCATAGCCAATGTGATAAAAGTGGTTCTATGAGGAAGAATTAAAGAATACGTTAAAATCTTATCAACTCAATGCCAAATTTTGAAGAAAAACACAAATGATGAAAGCAAAATAAGACACATTGAAAGTTGTTTGTAAAAAAAACCATATATTGTCTCATTTTATTCTCACAACAAGCCTGGGAAGTAAGTGCTGTTATTATCCCTATTTTACAGATGAGAAAACTGAGGCAGAAGAGGATAAGTGTTTTGCCCAGAGTCATTCAACTAGTAAATATCTGAGGTAGAATTTGCAGTCAGGGCCTTTTGACTCCAGGTCCAGCACCCTTTTCACTGCATCCCCTAGATGGCTGTGTGTTGATGAAATCATAGACCTTTGGGAGTATTAGTATAGTCTCTGTTTAGTTCCCAACTCTGTCGAGCAGGCCCCTTCATTGTCAAGGGATTTAATAAGAGCAACTCACTAAGAAGAGAAGGCTTGCAGAAGTCCATTTGTCCCATGCGCTAATTTCAGGGACCCCTGTTACCAGGAAGAGATTTGTAGTTTCCAGGACAGAACTACCTATCAGATATCCATCTGATTATTTCTAAAAGAAGCAAAAAAAGAAAGTAAAAACCAAGAAAAACCAAGGAAAAGAAGTTATAAATAAATCATGATACCAAAGAGCCCAATCCTTTATAGCCCAAGCAGACTCTTTTCAAAACTCTTTAAATTCAAAACAACAGACAAAGTGATTGAAATCATCGGCTTTTTTTTTCAACCTGACTTTATTTTCCTTTTCTCCCACTCATTCCACAACTAAAAAACCGCCCCCCCAAAACTTGTGTAACAAATATGCCTAGTTGAGTACAACAAATTCCTAAAGTCTATATCTAATTTAGCATCTTGAATGAATGCCCTCTCTCAGGTAGTTGGTGGGTAACATATTTCATCATTGGTCCTCTAAAATTGTGCTCGGTCACTGCCCTGATCCGAGTTTTTAAGTTTCGTGAAGTTTGTCTAACAGTGTTGTTGTCGTTGTTGCATAAATTGTTCTCCTGGATCTGCTCACATGAAATCATCTTTCATGACCAACATAAAAGTAATTTCCAATTATCAACTGTGCAGGAGCACCCAGTCTGCCTTCTGTAGTCTCCGACAGAGCCAGAATGACCCCCCAGCGATCAGAATTAGCTGATAATTACCCTTCCTGATACATTAAATTCACTCAGCCTCACCTTTGGGCATTTAGCTGCCAAAAAAGGCAATTACATACTCCCTCATATTTAAATTATTAAATTCATTTTTAAGAATTCTATTCTATGCAGCCCATGTCTAAATGAGGCAGGGATATGCAGTTTTTTCTGAAGATGTCTTTTTATTTTTAATCTTGGACTTCATCTGTTCTCTTAAGGGACGTCTGAGTAAGAAGAGTCCAGCTCAGATGGTGGGATTCAATTCTACAAACATTTATTAAATCTCACTATGAATGGTGATACAAAGACAACCATGAAACTGTCACTGCCCTCGAAGAGCTTCTATTCTAATGGGAGAAACAACATGTGCATAGACAGGAAAGGCAGAATGCATGGAAGATGAACTCAGAAAAGAAGGTCTTGTGTAGGACCTATCGGAGTGGAGAAAGACTTGAGGCTGGAAAACCAAATTGGAGGCTATTTGCAACATTCTAAGCAACGTTGTAGAGGTAGAAATGACAACATTTGTCAACTCATTGGATATGTAGGTCATAGTGTGTGAAGAGTTAAGGATAATGTCAAAGCTGAAAACCCGGATGACTGGGAGGACAGTGGGGCTCTCAATAGAAATAGGGATATTTAAAAGAGGTGGAGATTTGATTTTGTTTAGTCATTTTTCAGTCACATCCAACTCTCTTTCATGTCATTTGGAATTTTCTTGGCAAAGACACTAGAGAGGTTTGCCATTTCATTTTCTGGCTCATTCAGCAGATGAGGAAATGGAAGCAAGCAGACTTAAGTGACTTTCCCAAGGACACAAAGCTAGGAAGTGTCTGAGGTTTGAGGGGAAGATGACAAGCTGTTTTGGACATGTTGAGCTTGAGATATCTATGGGACATCCAGTTCAAAATGTCCAAAATGCAGCTGATGCTCAGGACCAGAGCTCAGAAGAGAGACTAGGGCAAGACATAGCGATCTGGGAATGATCTGAACAGAGATGACAGTTGACTCCAGGGAAGCTGAGAAGATCTCTAAGGAGGGAATACAAAAATAAAAAAGAAGATGGTCCAGGACAGAGCATTGGGGGAAACGAACAGAATAAACTAGTCTGTAAGCACTTCATTAGATTGTAAGCTCCTGGAGGGCAGGAATTGTCTTTCACCACCTTTTGTATGCCCAGTGCTTAGCACAGCACCTGGCAGACAGTAGTCATCATTTAATAAATCTTGATCGATAAAATATAAAAGAATATTATTGTATCACAAGCAGGTAGGCTGCTTTTGTTGTTAAGGAATTCCCCAATTTGTTTCTGTCCCAGAGGGAGGGGGCCCTCCTAAAAATCCAGCGGTGGTGCTAGCCCAGTGCCGGATCAGGCCCAGTCCATGATGCAGACAAGACCCAGTTTGGAAATATTTGGTAAAGCCATTTAGACCAATGATTCCATTTCTGTTCAGATGGCTTTATAAAAACAAGATAATTTTCTTTGCTGATCCCAGGATTTTTTCTCTACTGCGGAGATTTATGACATTGCAAAAGTTTTAGAATGTGAAATTAATACCAGAATGAACATGGTTACAACTCTGCAGTCATTACATCAACATAAAATTTTTAATGATATCCCAATGATGTTGATTATTTTGTTAACCCATCGCAAGTGCACATATCATCTGGGTTTCCATGCTAGGAGTGGTTTACTGAGATTTACTGCTGTTATGGGGCAGCAATGGAGCCCAATTCTCCTCCCTCAGCTGTCTCCTTCACAGTGAGGCATCCCTCTTGCTTCCAGCTTACCACCACCACCTTCAAACTAAGTATGCTCCCCCCCACCTGATGCCTTGTCTGAAAGCCTTGACTCCATCTGCCGCCTTCTTTCCCCTGCTTCCTCAGCCCTTTTGAATTCTTTTTTGCACTCATTGTGTGACTTTGGTGTTGGATTGCTGCTGAATTGCAGAACCATGAAATATCCAAGCTAGAAGAGACCCCAGTGGGCATCTAGTCCAATACCCAACAAGTGGTCATCCGGCCTCTGCATAACGACTTCCGAGGCAGGAAGCCCACAGGCCCCCAAAGCAGCCCAGTCCACTTTGGACAGCTCCAGTTATATAGGAGCTTTTCCTGCTAGCCTGCCTAATGGTGATTCTCTGCACCTGGTCACCATTGTCCCTAGCCCAGCCCCCTGGGGCAGAGCAAAACATGACTCATCTCTCTTCCCCATGACAGTGCTTCACATACTTGAAGTCAGGGTCCATGGCTTCTCTGAATCTTCTCCTCTCCTGGCTAAAGACCCCCCATTCTTTCACTGGTTCTTATATGGCATGAGGTCCTTTGCCTGTTCAAGCCTCAGTTTCCCCATCTCTAAAGTGGAATTAATAATTCTGACCCTGCCTACCTACTCGAGTTTCAGTTAGGACCAAGTTCAATACAGCAGTTTGTGGCTGTGAGGGGCTCATCTATCAACTCTCAGTGTTTTCTAAAATGGGATAAGTTCCCCTCTCTCCCTGATCTGTCACACTGAGCTCAATCAATCAATAAAATAATGAACATTTATTCAAGTCGACAAACATTTATGAAGCATCTTCTGTGTGCTAAGCACTGCAGTAGGCATCGGGGATAAGAAGAGAAAAAAGATAGTCGGCCAGGGGAGAAAAATCTGCTCTGAGATCTTTAAAAACAATTCAAACCTAAGACCATCTCAGCAGATGTCATTAGGCCCAGGTCTTAATGCTTTTCTGATTCTCCTTGGCTTTTTATTGGTAGAAAGAGGTCACTCATTTAACAGATACAGACCCAGGTCTCTGCCTTGTCCATGATGAATGTAGCTTTGCAAAAAGACTTACAGGGTAGGTCTTTCAAGGAGTTATCGCTGTCAATTTCTACTCTAAAATTTGCAGGAGCAATCTAGGATCTATTCGATAACTTAATGCACATTGATAAGAAACCTTCTTCCACAGGCTATAAACAGAACATAGGGCTGGAAAGGACCTGAGAGGTCCCTGAAAGGGGGAAACTGAGGATAGGGCTGAGAGAAGTAAAGGGACTTCCCCAAGGTCACACAGACAATAAATAGGTAAGATTTGAACCCAGATCCTCAGAATCCAAATCCAAACAGCCCTTTGCAAACACTGAAGCAGTACCAAAATGGGTGCAGTTGTCATTGATTCTGTTTTGTTCTGTTTGTGCTTCATGGCTAATGATGTTTGACAAACACTTGACTTCTAACACCAGCAAGCCTGTCTCTGTGCACATGTGAATGTCAATAAGAATGAGGACAGTTCTCAAGGTATAGCCATTCGGTGGTACTGCCTAGAAGAGAGGGGCTAGAGGGAGGCCAGAGAAGCCTCAGGTGGGAAGAACTCAGGAACCAATAATGAACATTCATGTAGCACTTTATTGTTTGCAAAGGGCATAATCACCCTATTATTATCGTGGGTAAAATATAGCCAGCCCTTTTTAAGGCTTTGTATCCATTATCTTATCTCATTTAAGCCTCATATCAGCCCTATGGCTTGGTGCCAGTATCATTCCTCCCATATTACAGATGAGCAAGCTGAGACTCGGAAAGGTAGGGTGACAGCCGCAGTCACGCATCTTTTAGCTGGGATTCTAACCCAGGCTCCCTAGCACTTTTCGTCCCGTTCCTGGACCTAACTTCTGCTCTGTCATTCTGCTTTGGGCCATTTCTTAGGGTTGTCTTTGGGAATTTTTACAACCACTTTATTCGGGATTATTCTGTTAGTTCTTCAAAGGCAAACATGGAAATGGGAGGACAACAACTTTGCTCCGAGAGCTGACCTCTGTGCCGCACTCAAGAGCCATCTTTTCATTTGGTCCTCCTGACAGCCCTGCGGTGTGTGTAGTGAAGGCAGTAGTGCCCCTAGCTTACCAGTGAGGACCCCAAGGCTCAGAGTGACTGGGACTCACTCATGTTCACAGAGAGGAAGGATCAGAAGTGGGATGGAAAAAATAGCGATAACAGTAAAATAATAATATTCCAAAATAATAACATTTCCACTCCCCTCGAGTGCTGGCAAATCACTTTCCAAGCATCACTCCATTAGAGCCTCAGACCAACCCCGGGAGGGAGGTGCTATGATTACACTCATTTTACAGATAAAGAAATTGTGGCTCAGAGAGCTCAGGTGACTTGCCTGGGGTCACTAGCTCTTCTCAGCAATACAAGGTTCAAAGACAACTCCGAAGGACTCATGATGGAAAGAGCTATCCACACCCAGAGAAAGAACTATGGAGACTGAATGCAGATTGAGGCACATTATTTGCTCTTTTTTGTTTTCTCTTTTTTTTTTGTTTTGTTTCTTCTTTCTCATGATTCATTCCATTGGTCATAATTCTTTTTACAACTTGACTATTGTGTAAATAAGCTTAATGTGAAGGTATATGTAGAAGATATATAGGATTCCATGCCATCTTGGGGGTGAGAGGGGAGAGGAGGGGAAGAAAATCTGCAACTCAAAAACATGCAGAACTGAGTGTTGTAAACTAAAAGTAAAATATCTTAATTAAAAAACTAATAATCCTTAAACTGAACAACAAAACTGTTGAAGAAAGTGAGGGATGAGTTTTCTTGGCTTACCTTTCTATTAAGTACATAAAAAATTTCAAGTAATTCTAGCAAAATGCTACAGTAACATAAATCTTATTGTTTTCCTCTAGTTATAGAAGGGAAATGATGGAAGTTAAAGACAAATCAACATACATACATAGAGATGTGATAAAATATGAAATATTTCTTTTTTATTTTTTGCATTTCATGTTTATTTACTATTTTACAACTATTATGCTACATTCTTGTTTGTTTACTTAAAATAGTATTTCATTGATGCCTGGTATCTTTATTTTCTGGACACTCTACCCACCATCCGGCCCCCAGATTGTCCCCTCCCTTATAGCAAATAAAAGCAATTAAAAAAGAAACAAGGAAGGAAATATCAGAGGTAGAATTCAAACCTGTGTACTCTTGACTCTAAGTTCAATGCTCTATACATTAAACCTGCCCCCATCCCCAGCACCTAATATTGGGTCTTGCACACAGTTGGTACTTAATATTCAATGAATTGAATTGGCTATACTCATGTGTTCTTGTTACCTACTCCAATAGAATGTCAGCTCCTTGAGAATACAGATTACTTCCTGCTTTGTGCTGGTCTTCCCAGCACTTGGCACATGGTATTTAATAACCGTTTGGTGATTAATTGATTCTCTGGCTATCAATTGGAATATGCAGTACATTGCTTCCAAATTTGAATTTATGTATTGAGAATTGGACTGGCTTTCTATCTACCAAACATCTAAATTTAAGGAAACACAAGCTCTGCAAACTGCAACTGTTTCTGAGCTGGGAGACCTTGACGAGGGCTGGGTTCCTACCTTCCACTTCCACCAAGCTGGGCTCCCAGCTGCCTCTGAACCGAGGCCCTTAGAACTGGAGGGGCTGTGCATTCAAAGAGCTATTTATCTTCCAAGAAGCAGTCTGGCGTCCACTGCTCCTCTCCCCTCACATTTACGACTCGCTTTGAGATCATCCCAGCCAATGAGACGACTGCTGTTGGTTTGCACCTTTCAGACAATTTGTGTGCATTAAACATATTGGCAATATTTATTCCTTCCGCCATCTGTCCCGCCATCCCCGCCTTCTCCACAGTTTGGCCTAGAAAGGGCCCTGAATCACCTGAGCATCATAAAATTAGTTCCCGGCTGTCAGAGCAACACATTGAGAACACAGCTGCCGTCCTGCTGCCTGATTTAATGAGGTTCCGAAAGTATGTGGACAAGTCTTCGCTCCTCAGTTGCCATGGCAACAGGAAAGGGAGCGTCAAGCAGGTGTCAACACCATCCCCATCGGGAGGGATCGGCCGATGCCCGTCAGCTGGGGGAGGTGCTGCCCGGGCGGCCTCGCTTCCCTGCTCCTTCAGATCCACGCCACACAATCGTGCCAAACTCAGTCCAAACTTTCCTGTGAACATATTGCATTACCATGAAAATTGCCGGCATTTAAAAGGACTTACCCTTTGCTCATTTCGAAAGTATGAGGCTTTCAGTCCTTCTGTTGTTTCCGATTCCAATTAATTAGCAGATCTGGGTTTTTGTACTAAATAGTACTTTAGATCCTGCAAACATACATCATGTTGCGGGGCTTTTTCATTCCTTTGTTCCCCCCTGCCCCAAGCCGAAGCATACTAAAAGATGGTCTATATGTAAGTCTAAACCAAAGTGCTGGCTTAGTTTTCAGCTATACCATTGGCTGATTTCACAACTTTGGAAGTCCAAGCCTTGATGCCTGAATTACGCTATGGTGGAATCTGTATCACTTAGAGCTCTCCACGTGCAGGCTTGGTTCCCCATGTCGGGTTCAAGGGAGAAACCAATAAGCTGAACACTAAATGAGAGTCCTACGAATCTGATGAGAAAGGAGCAGGATGGGACAAAGTAAAGGAAAGGCCAGTCTGGGAAACAGGAAGACCTGAATGGTCAAGAGTCATGGTCAAGTTTTTGACCTCTTAGTGCTGGGCCATTTTTTTTTCAGGGGGGAAGGCAGGGCAATTGGGGTTAAGTGACTTGCCCAAGGTCACACAGCTAGTAAATGTGTCGAGGGTCTGAGGCCAGATTTGAACTCAAGTACTCCTGACTCCAGGGCCGGTGCTCTACTCACTGTGCCACCTAGCTGTTACATGCTGGGCCATTCTTAATGACTACAAGTTATAGAAGACTAAATCATCTGAATTGGTAGGTGGGTGTTTTTCCACTGGGAGTGCCTTGGACCAATCAAATCACATTTGGAAAGGGACAGAAGAGAGGGAAGGAGGAAGCAAAGCAGGAAGGAAAGAAGGAAGGAAAGAAGGAAGGAAGGAAGGAAGGAAGCAAGGAAGGAAGGAAGGAAAGAAAGAAGGGATGAGGGAGGGAAGAAGGAAGGAAGGGAGGGAGGGAGGGAGGAAGGAAGGAAAGAAGGAAGGAAGGAAGGAAGGAAGGAAGGAAGGAAGGAAGGAAGGAAGGAAGGAAGGAAGGAAAGAAGGGATGGAGGGAGGAAAGAAGGAAGGAAGGAAGGGAGGGAGGAAGGAAGGAAGGAAGGGAAAGAAAGAAAAGGTTGAAGGAAGAGGGAGAGAGAGGGAGAAGGGAAGGAAGAAAGCAGACATATGTAAATAGGGCTGTATGGAAAGTTAAGCAGGACTAACTGAACTAGGAGCTGATGTCCTAGAAATGAGGCTGAATTTGGAGTTGGAGAACCTGGGTTGAATGCCAGCTTCACTACTTACTAGCTGTGTGATCCTGGACAAGTCACTTGACCTCCCTGGGCCTCAGTTTCCTCATCTGTAAAACAAGAGGATTGGACTCAGTGACTTTTAAGGTCCTTTCCAGATTTCATTCTTTATCCTGTGACCCTTTCAATTCTTACAAGTGAATTTAAAAAGACAAACAGTCCACAGTTCAAACTTAGTAGTTAAAAATAAGGTTCAATTCTCGTCTTCTGGAATTGTGCCAAAGGAAGGGATACTTATGCTTTCAAATAGACAGACAGACAGAGTGAACATTGGTAAACAGGCACTGACACTTCTCCTCTTGGAAGCTCAGAGTCCTCTGTAAAAGGCAAAGGGTCAATAGGAAGATCTCTGAGGTCCCTTCCAGCTCTCATTTCTGGTATCCCAGGATCTTGGAAAGGCTTTCCCACTCATAGGTTGGGTCTACCAGGGATACCCCAGGTATGAGACACTCTGGATCCATTCTTCTAAAACTATAACTTATAAGTCCCCAGGGAGGGTTTGCCTTCAATAATCCACCAATTAACCCTGATGACTCAGAGCAAAGGTTTGACTGAAATGACATCACACAAACAGTCGTAACAAAGCACATTCCCTAATGCTTGGCCAGGATCTCCCACCAAGTCATGCAGAACCGGGGGAAGGTTAGATTCTCAAAAACAGCACCGCACCTTAGCAATACACTGGCATGCATGGAGGGAACATGTGTGACCAGATCAGCTCCCACGTCCTTTGCCTCAAGATCCCAGTGTCTGTTCTCTTCTTTGGGCTCAGCTGGCATCCAGGGCCAGGGCACTGCTGGCAGCTTTGGAAGGCCCTGGGGCCCACACCTTCAGACCAGCAGGAATCTCAGATTTGGCATGAGGAGTTGAGAATGACTTCAAGGTACTGAATCTGAATGACTGGAGAGATGATAACAGCCCAGACTGAAATAAAGAAGGCAGGAAGAGATGTGGGTTTGGAGGGTAAGATAATGAATTCTATTTGGTATTTGTTGAGCTGCAGGAAATCCAGATGGAAATGTCCAATGGTCAGCTGGTGACGAGGGGCTGGAGATCAGGAGAGAAAGCAGTCTGGGAGTCATCTGCTAAAGATGATCATTAAACCCACGGGAGCTGATGAGATCATGAAAAGAACGACGGTAATCAGGCTGGAAAGGAAGCTGGAGTCTCTAAGTAGGAATATGTTCCAAGGATGGGGGTCCTCTTGGGCAAAGGAACCAAGGCTAGACATAGAATGTCTTACCTAGGAAACAGCTAGCAGACCCATGTGACCAGAAGAGAGGGAGCATGAAGGGGAGGACTGTGAAATAAGACTGGAAAGGCGGCGGGAACCACAGTAAGGCTGAGCTGAACAGTGTTTGAAAAAGACATCCATTGGTTACAAGATACAAAGATACAAAACCCACAATGAAATAGCCTCTTCCTCAGCAAGTTCACTTTCTCTTCCATGGAAGTTCACTTCCAATGGCACCTGCTCTGACTCCTGTACTCAATTTTGCTTGATTTGAAGCCAGTGGAAATGATGGGGGAAACAACACAGCCTGGGAGCCCCAAAAGAAGAGGACTGTCCTGTGCCTTTCTTCATATCTCCAGGACTTACCCCAGCACCTGGCACATAGTAGGCCCTTAATAAAAGTTTATTGACCGACTAACACTAAATAGATCTTGAGAGGAATAAATAAATATTTAGAGGCATTAAAAGAACAGTTGGCTAAATTCTATTCTGGTGTCTCCATGAAAGCTGCCACGAGTGGCTGTTAGTTGAAGTTATAACTGAAGATGGAGCTCAGAACGTGGCGGGGAGGGTTGGGAGTTTGCCAAGAGGAGGGAAGTGGCTGAGCAGGTATTGGCAGATAATGAATGATAGACGTAATCCTGTTGGAGAGGAGTCCCATGATTGACTATCACAGCCAAGCCTGAGATGTGATCTGTTCTCCACCTTCTGATTGGTTGATCACACACTCTTTAGGATAGCTTTGCCAAGTTGTTGTTGTTTTTTGTTGTTGTTGTTGTTGTTTTTAAGGAGAGACAAGGCCTGAGTGGAGGATTTGGGGGAGGATTTTCTCTGCTCGCTACTTCCCACGTTTCAATCTAAAGGACTGTCCCTTGGAAGGGAGATTCTGCTTGGCCCCCAAGGGAGCTGAGGAGTCCACATTGCAAAGATGCAAATTTAGGCTTCATAGCAGGAAAAAAAACCTCCCTAACAGAAACTGTTCCTGCCCAGACATAGAATGGGCTGACTCAGGAGAAAGAGGAGATTTCTTCTTCCCAGAGGTCTTCAAGTGAAAGCTGGATGACCATTAGCTGGGGACCTTCAGAAGGAAGGCCAGGTCTGCTTCAGGTTGAGCTGGAATCTAGTAAGGGACCTTAGAACTTCCTCATTTTTCAGATGAGGAACCTGAGGCCCGGAGAAATGAAACAGCATGCCGAGTCATAGCTAGCGATTATCTGGGGTGGGATTTGAACCCTGGTCTTCTTGACTTCGAGTACAATGCGCTCTCCACTAAACTCTGCTTTCTAGCCCTAAACACTATGGCCCTACCTAAGAAAACCTGGGAAAAGACCACCCCGATTTTACATCCAAATGAGCCACTCTTGCTGTTGCTGGTCCAAGCCCTGCCTCTGCAGCAGGTACGTCTACTCCCCTCCCAAGAAAGTCTTCCCCAGCGGCCCCCCTCCAAGTAACTTGAACTTGGGCTATGACCAGGGGATGTGATCTTTACAATTTTAAGTAAACATCTGAAGTGGATGAATTAAGGGCTGTTTTGAGAAGGAAATCACGCTGACAAATGCTGATGCCCTCGGGCCATCTGGCTGTGATGTCTAACCTTTTCATCATATCTGCTATTACAGGTTGCCACAGAGACAAAATGGTCACAGACTCAGGCTCTGACCACCTTCTGCCCAGGGTTTGACAGTCAGGAGACCAAGGTTCTGTTTTTCCTTTCCTCACTTTGTGAAACAGTCGGGAATGTTTCTCAGATACATGTAGAAATGCAAACCCTCTCATCCCCCTTCCGGGAGTGTGTATAATGTTATTCAAAGCATAAACTTAGGGCTTCTTCCCATCAGAGCCCTACCTAAGGTGGGGTGATCTGGGCTTTGCTCCAGAATCCTAGAAGCACTTGTATTCCTTCAGCAGGCAGAAACCTAGAAACCTAGTTAGAAGAACTGGTTAAAATGTGAAGCTAGTCTCTAGGGGTTCTGTCTCTCTCATTCTGCCACCCTTTATTGGTGGCAACCTCCCCAGCACTAGCCTCATGGTGTCCTGGGATTTCTGTGCTCTCACCACAGATCAATATCTGAGGATCCCTCTCTGACAGTTTTGTGCCATGAAGTCTAAGTCCTCTTCTTGATCCTTAGGTGCCCTGGGTAGGTTTTGTGGTATTTGTCCCAAGAGCTAGGGATGCTGGTTGTTGCTCTAAATCCAACTCGATGTTTGCTTCTGCAAATGAGCCTTTTTAACTTTTTAATAGCTTGTATTGATAGCTTTTATATTTGCATCTATACACTTTATCCTTATCCCCAACCCTTCCCAGAGAGCCATGCTGCATCATAAAGAATATTTTAAAAGAGGAAGGAAAAAAAAAAGTTCAGCCAAAGTAACCAATATATTGGGCAAAGTTTTCGGTACCCATGCACACAGTGGGGGGGGGGGAAGGGAGGGAAGGGAGATCCCTTCTAAAATCTCTTCTATAGGGGCTGTTCGGTTGTTATAATTTCACAGCAGCCAATTTCAGTTGTTTTATTGTTCTGTCCATTTACCTTTTTTCAGGTATTGTATGCTCAGTATTATTTTCCTGGTTCTGCTTACTTCACTTTGTGTCTGTTCGTATGTCTTTCCACGCTTTTCTGTATTCATTATATTCATAAGTTCTAACAGAACAGTAATATTCCATGACATTCATGTACCATAATTTGTTTAGCCAATCCATAAATGAAGGAAAAGCCTCATTTTAAAGAAAGAGAAGCATTTATTTTAATGAGTTAGTTTCCTTTCCGTAGGACACATAAAATCTGACTTTATCAATGATAACTTCATAGATGTAATTTTAATTCTTTTGCTAATTATTCATCTAGATGGAGAATTTAAATGAGGATAAGAGCTGATATTTACATAGTACTTAATAGTTTACAAAGTGCTGTAAATGCATGATCTCATTTAATGCTCATGACTCTAAGAAGTATAGTATGAATATGACATCCCCATTTAACAGATGAGAAAACAAAGACTCAGAGAGCGGCAGAGGAGAAAGAACCCTGGAGTTGGAGCCAGAGGACTGTCTTGACCACAATATGAACTAGCCTCTGGTAACCAACCTCTGGTAACCAACCTCTGAAAAGTCACTTAACATCCATGAGTCTTAGCTTCCTCAACTGCACAATGGGCATGAGAATATTTGTGCCAATAATGAAGGTGCTGAGAGATTGTTGGGAGGCCCAGATGCCATCAGTGATTGCTTTGCAAACCACAGAAAGCTCTATAAATAGGAGATACTTTAAGTAAATTGTTTGCCTCAGCAACTAAGCAAAGACTCAGAAGCCAGTAGTTGTTCCAGCCTACCATAGCTGTCTCCTTTGCCTCACTGCTGCTGTATTCAGGCAACCAGGTGGTCTCCATAAGTTCCTCAGACACTCTGCTCATAAAAACTTGCTCCCATTCAGGGTTGCTATGTAACTGTTTCCTCCTCTGTCAGAGCCTTTTCCTGAAACACAGGCAGTGTCATGTAGCAAGAACACGTGGCCCCAATGTGTTGCTGCTGGCACAGAGTAGCTTGAAGCAAAGGAAACAGCATCTCCCATGCTGCACCTGATGTCATTTTAAAGCCACAGTTACCTGGCACCTCTGCCCTTGGGCCAGGGATGGAGCAGCCTGTGCATGGGCACCATGCCATCTCAGTCTATGCAAAGGAGAGCAAGCAGCCAGGAGACCATGTCTATGCATTACTGTGTTTGTTAAACAAATGATTCCCAGCCGGGAACACGGCAACAGCTGTCAATCCCGATCTTACACGCCTACGGTAATAGAGACATGCCATCATTAATCTAGCTCTGGGAAGAATTACCTCTCAGAGCTTTTTTTTTTAAAGGAACAGTACAGAACACAGTGCAAACACAGAGAAGAATGTGGTGTAAGGCTGATTTATGGCTTATCTGTCAAATTGAAATAAATTATTTCATGAAAAGGCAGCCAGAACTGAGCTTGATGGTAATGAATTCCTTTATAGAATACTGCCTTTGATTCACTTCAACACATATTTATCAAGTACTTAGCATATGAAAAGCACCACGCTCAATGCTAAGGATCATAAGACAGCATGGGCCCTACTCTCAAGGGGCATACAGTCTAATGGAGGAAGAGGTGGGATGTGACAGGTGCACAAATAAATAACAGTAGTGGTTGACATTTACATAGAATTTTAAGGTGAATGAATTGCTTTTTACATCCATTATCTCATTTGAGCCCTACAACAATTCTATGATATAGATATTATTACTGTATCTCTATTTAACAGAGGAAAGAATGGAACCCAAGATTCAGAATAGACTTGCCTAAGCATTATGTAATAAAGCTAGTATTCTCTTTACTCTAAATCTGCTGCTCTTTCTATGACATCATGTTTCTTCTGATTATTTTTCATTGAAAACATTGCAGGTATATTTGTCTAAACTCATGAATATAAAAAAAGGTTCTACATGTAAATCCAAGAATATTTTATATAAAAGTACACACAGTAATAGCAAAATATTGCATATTTTACAAACCAAAGCTCCTTTATCTAATTTGATACTCACAACTTCACAACAACAATAGGTATGTTCTACTTATACAAGAATTATTATCCTCATTTAACATTTAACCACCAGGTGGCTCTGCTAGCCACCAACCTGATCCTGTTCACCGAAAGAACCAAGTTCTGAGAAGTAACACACCCTCACCCCTGGTGGTTATGAGTTCTACCTAATACCAGGAGTTCCAGAAAGGTGACAAATTTTCTATGATTCTCATAAAGCCAATGAACTTCCCCATAGCTCCACATCTCTCTTAGTAGACAGGATTCATCTCCATAGCTTAAGAAGTAGGGTTAATGTGAATCAGTGGTGTCAAACTCAAATGAAAATAGGGGCCACCAAACTGTACATAAAGCTTCCTGTGGGCCATATTTTTTACTTAGAGAACCACTATTAATATTATCTATGTCCTATTGTATTTTTATTTTGTTAAATATTTCCCAATTATATTTTAATTTTGTTTGAGCCACACTCAGGAATGTTTGATGCTTTGGTGTGCAATAACCCAATCAGAAAACTCTAAGTTTCCATCCTTTTAGGAAATCCTGTCTCCTCCCTAACTCTGCTATAATTCACTGAACCCTGATTGGTGCAACTATGTAATAATGGCATCTAATACTCATGAAAAATGCTAAACATTCTTAACCCTACTTAGAGTTAGGGTTAGCCTTATTAACCCTCGCCCTATCATTTCTTACCATTAGACATAGAATCAACAAGAGGGGCAAAATACCGAAGACATTTAAACTGCCCTATACGTCTATGTAACTTCTCCTAAACTTAGGCAGTCTTTAGCAGGTCTAAGTACTCTGAACATGGGAGTTTTTAGGGGGTAAAGACATAATTCAGTTACCCATGGCCACTGGTTACTTCCCAGCCCTTACCACATTCACATCCCCTTCCTTCAGCAGGCATACCTTTAAATTAATATAACACAGTTGTAGGGTGTAGATGTATATACACATATATAATATGTATATAACATATATAGATATGTAGTACATACTGTATAGATATAGATACAGTGTATGGTATATATTATAAATATAACACAATTACCAAAAGTTAATCCACTATGGACTCCAATAGAGTCCCACTAAATTGCTGGAAATGATTCAGCTATTGCTTTCAACATTAGCACTTTTCTGCACTCAATACTTCAAGCTCTGGTCCTCTCCCTTTAGCCTCCCAGGATGTCATTCATGAGCCAGGCTGAAGCAGACTCCGATCTACTTCTCCCAGTTTGTGGAATGGTAAACTGCTTTCAGGAGCCAGTCAGGCAGTCAATCAACAAGCATTTAGCAAGTTCCTACTATGTGCTAGGTACTGTGCTGAGGATATAAAGAAAGGTTTTTAAAAAGAGTCCTTGTCACCAAGGAGCTCACAGTTTAGTGAGAGAGACAACTTATAAGCAAGGCAGTTTATAACCAATACGATATATACAGAGCAGAAGGAAGGGAATGAAAGTAACCTTAGAGCTGAAGGCACTAGCAGCTGGTGGGGGTGGGCTGGGCTGGGACTGGAAAGGTCTCCTGAAGACTGTAAGATTTGAACAGTCTTGAAAGAAGCTGGAGAAGCTAACTGGCTGGCTAAGGAGGGACAGCATTCCAAGGATGAGGTACAGCCAATGCAAAGGCATAGAGATAGGAGACAAGAGTGTCACTGGCAAAAAGCAGCAAATATAATGAAGACTAGAAAGGTAGGAAGTGGCGGGTGATGAAGAGCTATATAAATATCCAACCGGGCAAACCTTTGTCTGGCTGCAATCTAGCAAGGGCCTAACAAGTGCTCGTTGACTGATTGATTCTGGAGTTTATTGAGGAGAAGGGCTGCCATGGGCTGGCCTGCATTTTAAGAAGAGGGCACATGGGAATGGTGATGACGTAATGAAGCGGCACTAAGTAGGGGGCCGTTGTAGCAATTCAGGTAAAAGGTGACAAAAACCTGAGCTCGGTCATTGCTGTGCGAGTGGAGAGAAGGGAACGAAGATGACAGATGCTGTAGAAAGAGAAACAAGGTTTGGCCACAGAGCAGATATGTAGGGTGAGTGAGGACGACGCTGAGGTTGCCAGCCTGGGTTAACGGGAGGATGGCGGTGCCCTTGACTACAGTCTGAGAGTTCAGAAGAGGGGAGAGCTTGGGGGAAAAGGCAGGGAGTTCCGTTGCGGACGTGGTGAGTTGGAGATGCCTGTTTACTTCCGTTCTGAGTGTCCAAAAGGCAGCTGGGGATGAGGGTTTTGGCACTCATGGGAGCTGATGTCACCAAATAAGATTAGTGTGGAGGGAAAAGAGAGGATGGCCCAGGACAGTCTCGGGGGACATCTATGGTGAATGGGTATGACCCGGATGAAGAGCCAGCAAGACTGAGAAGCGGTCAGGCAGGCAGGAGGAGAACCAGGAGAGAGCCCCGTCATGAAAACCAAGAGGAGAGAAAGTAGCCAGGAGGAGAGGGCGATCCATAGCCTCGAAGGCTGCAGAGGACAAGAAGGCTGAGGACTGAGAAAAGGCCATTCGACTGTCAAGGAAAAGATCACTGGGGACCTTGGTGAGAGCAGGTTCAGTCAGATGATGAGGCTGGAAGCCAGAATGCAGAGAGCTTAGAAGAGAGGGAGAAGAAAGAGGAGGCTTCATCGAGGAGAAGGGGGATACAGGGATGAGAGGAAGCAGAGACGGAGGATGCTGGCTGGCCAAGATGGTCGGATCCACTGAGGGACTTGGGAGTCCATGGGAGTCCTTGGGAGTCCATCCTTATAGGCAGCAGAAAAGGAGACCGTAGAGAGACATAAAGACCGGGGAGCGGAGAGGTTGCCGGGGCGGCTCTGCCAAAGAAGAGTGTCATCTGGCAGAAAAAGGGCCGTGGACCTCCTCCTGGATGCCATTTCCGATTCCCCCACCCCCTCCCCAATCGAGCGTGAGCTTTTCCTGCTCAGAGCCCAGGCAGAACTGTGCACGTCTCTGAGGCACTGTTCGGCTCATGTGCTATTTTGTATCATAGTTATCAGTTACAGTAGAAGCAAGTATAGCCGACTGTATGGAATGTTGGGCTTGGAGTCTGAAGATCTGGGTTCAAATCTTACCTTTGACATTCACTGACTGGGTGATGCTGGTGCAATCACTCAGCCTCTCTGTGCCTCAGGCTGCCTCTTGAAGGCTTGCATGCTAGGTCATTGCTGGGTTGTAATCTGCACTGGGGAAGGGAGTTCCCTACACCTGCACATACTCTTAGTAGACTAAGCTCCAACAGGGTGGGCAGGGTCGTGCTTTGTCTAGAATTATTCTCTAAACAGCATAGGACAATATGCACATTACACATAGGTTTATATCTTGGTATTACATACGTGTTATATAGACAGCTAGGTGGTACAGTGGTTAGAGCCATAGGCCTGGAGTCAGGAAGCCCTCGATGCTGCACAGCTGTGTGACCCTGGGCACCTCTCCCTGCCTCAGTTACCTCATTTAACGTTACCTGCTTTGCAGGGCTCTTGTGAGGCCAAATGAGATAACAATGGTGAAGTGCTTAGCCCATGAACCTGGCACACAGCAGGTGCTACATTCGGTTTAGTCATTTTCAGTTGTATCTGATTCTTTGAGACTGTGTGGGGGTTTCTTGGCAAAGATGCTAGAGCAGTTTGCCATTTCCTTCTCCAGCTCACTTTACAGATGAGGAAACTGAGGCAAACAAGTGACTTGCCCAGGGTCATACAGCTGTAAGTGTCTGAGGCCAGATTTGAACTCAGAAGGATGAGTCTTCTGGACTCCAGACCCTGGGCTCTATGCACTATGGTGCCCCCTAGCTGCCTTGGGTGCTATATAAGTGTCAGCTATTATATTGCATATGTTCACGGGTGTACATAATATGTACATATTCTAGGTGCGTGATATGCTTTGGGAGAGAGCATCAGCGCCAGCAGAGAGAGCTTCCTATAGAAGATGGTGCCTGAGCAGCGCCTTGGAGGAATCTCAGGATTTCCCATCTTGGTTTAATGCAGACGAGGGGCTTGAATTTCCTTAGGGACCCCCAAACAAAGAATTGAGAGTCCATCGGCTAACCCTACACATGGAAAACACCCTCCAATGAGGGTCTGATCTCTGTCAGGACAGTTTGCAGAAATGCAAAGGGTATGAGAGTGGAGGTGGGGAGGGAGAGAAGCTTCCAGTCTCCCCTTCCCTGAGCCGCAGCTGGCTGGCTAATAAGGCTGGGAATAGGTGTGGGGCAGAGGGAAAATAAAGCAGCCAAGTACGTGGGGGTGCCCGTGGTGTGAGCTTCAAGGGGCTCCGGGGGCTGGGGTGATGGTGAGGCCAGGCTCCAACACGTCAATGTGAGAATTAGCCAGGCTCTCCGAGGACCGAGAGCTCCACAGCCTGACCCCATGTTCTGGGAGCTCGGCCAGTCGCTTCTATGGGTCAAATCTGATTCTGGGGAAATACACCAAAAAAAGAAGCTCAGGCTGATGTCCTGCCATCACCTGGAGCACGTGTGGGTCTTGCTTTGAGACAATGACATAGATACACTTGCATCCACCTCTTCTGAGGCCAAAAATCTAAGGCAAAACCCCCACTCACCTCAATCAATTTTACATTTTTGCACTGAAATATAGACCTATATTTGTACACATATATACTACATGCTGTAAATTTCTGCAAAATTATAACCCAGGTATGCAAAATGGATCAGATTTGGGGAGGGGATTTGCTTTAAAAAAATTTTTCATCTTGCCCTAGGTATCATCAAAGGAAATTTCCATGAGGCATTTAAAATGGGAGGTAGTTAAATCCATAGGCAAAAGCAAGTAAGTCCATGTCAGTGGTGGTCTTGTCTATACCATGAACTAGCTGTGTAACCTCAGACAAGTCACTTGAGGTCTCTGTGCCTCTTTCTTTCCTGAACAATGAAGGGGTTGGATCAGACAGACCACAGTACTTCAGAGCTGAAAAAACAGTATAAATCACCCTACAGAGAATGGCAGTTAGGTGGCATAGTAGATAGCATCCCTAAAGTTAGGGAGCCTGGAGTTCAAATCCTGCCTCAGACACTTATTAGCTGTGTGACCCTGGGCAAGCCACTTTTCCCTATTTGCCTCAGTTTCCTTATCTGTAAAATGAGCTGGCACAGGAAATAGCAAACTGCCCTAGTATCTTTGCCAAGAAAACCTTAAATGGGGTCACAGAGAATCAGACACGACAGAACAACAATACAGAAGATGGAATGAGGACAGAAAAGATGAATGACTTGCCCAAGGTCTCCCAGATGGCTAGTGTGAGACTCAGAATCTGAAAGCCAAGTCTCCTCCCGGCCTGTGTCCAGTGCCTCTTCTTTCCCCAAGGCCTCTTTTCCAAGTCTAAATTTCTAGGATTTAATACAACTTTAAGGGGAATGCATTTGTTTTCACCATTCTAGTTCATGGCACACAAAAGATCTTACTAAATCCTTGTTGAATTGAATTAAATTGGCTTCTTGCTTCTGGCCTCCCACTACTCCAATCTGTCCTTCTTGCCACAGCCAAAATAATCTCCCCAAAGCCCAGGTCTTCCCTGCTCCAGAATATTTATTTTCCTCCTAGTGACTCTACAATAAAACCCCAGCACTAATCGAGGCACGAAAGGTCCTCCGGTGTATCGAATCCCGTTAGCACCCCTCACCCGTCTGCCTGTGGTGCTGCCTACCTGGGTGACCTTGGCTAAGTCTCTTCCCTTTTATGGGCCTCAGAGTCTGCCTCTGTAAGAGGAGGTGGGTGGACTCTGTGCCTTCTAAGGTTCTTCCCAGCCCCAAGTCTGTGACCTTTGTGCCCCCCAGAACCTAGCACGGTGCTTAATAAATAGCGGCCCCATTGAACTGGCTGGGACAGAGTGGAGTTGGGTTGGATTATAGAGTGAGTATGCATGGGGAGGTGGTGTCGGGGAGTGCTGTGCCTTTGAGATCTTTTTTTGTTGTGCTGTTTCATCTGATGGAAGATGCCAGAAAGATCTTTCTTCAGATCAAAGCATGTTTCTAGGGAATGCAAGAAATTAGTGAAGATAAGAGATGAGTCTGGAGTGCGCTGCATAAAGAGGTCAGAGAGGACTCTGCTGCTTTGCCGGGTGATTTCTGGGACAGGTGACTTTCTATCACTGACAGCCACCTTCATGCCCCTCTCCAGCTCTGTGCCCCAGCCCTCTGCTAGGAACTTCCAGTTGGTCATCGGCTCTGTGAATTCTTATGTGCTGCCTGCTGGGCTCAGGAACACAGACTGCGGCCTTGCTCCCCTCCTGAGGTCAGACACCAGGAATAAGAGCATGGGCACCGCATCATCTGTTCAGTTTGCCATCAATTGTAAGAAGGTTTCGGGGCAGGGAAGGGCATAAGCATTTCTATAGAGCCTACTCTGTGCCAGGCACCATGCTAAGCAATTTTACAGATATGATCTCATTTGGTCCTCACAACAGCCGTGCAAGGTAGGCACTGTTATTACCTCCATTTTACAGGTGAGGAAACTGAGGCAAAGTGGCTCACCCAGGTCACACAGCTAGTAAGTGTCCAAAGTCAAATTTGAACTCAGGTCTTCCTGACTAACTCTGGGCACAGTGCTCTGTGGCGCCATCTAGCTGCCTCATGGGGCCATGGAGAGAACACCTCGTAGCTGGTTCAAAGGCTGTAGCTCTCCAGGCACACCTGCTTTTATTAGGCTTCACTTTATTGCGCTTCCCAGATGTTGTATTTTTTACACATCGTGACAGCTCCTCATAGAACAAGTCTATGGCCCCACTTTCCCAACAGCACTTGCTCACAAAACGCCTCGGATCATGTTTCAGTAATTCTCGTGGTATTTCAAACTTTCTCGTTCTGATTACATCTGTTCTGGCAATCCTTGATCAGGGATCTTTGATGTCGCTTTTGGAATGGTTTTGGGGCACCATGCACCATGCCCATATAAGATGGCGAATTTAATAAATGTGCGTGTTCTAGCTGCTTTATCAACCTGCCATCCCCCATCTCCCTCCCTCTCCTTAGTGCTCCCTCTTCCCTGAGACACTACGTTGAAATCAGGCCAATTAGTAACCCTACAATGGCTTCCAAGTGCAAGGAAGAGTGCCCAACTTCATCGTTGGCTTATTTTATGGAATTGCCATAGCCGCCCCAACCTTCAGTAACCACCGCCCTGATCAGTGGCAGCCATCAACTCGGAGGCAAGACCTTCCACCAGCAAAAAGAGCAAAAGACGTCTCAGACGATGGTTAGCATTTTTAGGCAATAAAGTATTTTTAATTAAGGTATATACATTGTTTTTAAGACATAATACTATTGCACACGTAATAGACTACAGTATAGAATAAACACAACTTTTATATTCGCTGGGAAACCAAAAACTTCCTGTGACGCGCTTTATTGCAATATTTGCTTGACTATGTTGGTCTGGAGCTGAACCCATACTATCTCCAAGGTCTTCCCGTATAGATGATTGGGGTGGGGGAAGATTGAGAGAGTCTACGTCCCCAAATTTAGAAAGGCTGGAGGGGTTCAGGGAAAGGCAAGGGTGATAGGAATAGGCATTGGCCTCAAATGTACTGATTAAAAAATCCCAGATAGCCCTGACCTGCCATGCTAGAAAAAAAACAAATGCCCATTTCTATCAGCCTGAAAAGAGAAGGCAGGAAAGATCAGAATGTCTTCTGGGAAAAAGAAGGTACCTTCTTATTTATCAAGCAAAGAGTAAAAGGACTTTGGGATCCAGTCCAGAACAGAATTGCTGAGAGATGAGCGCAAATGCTCAGGTAAGCAGCCCCTCCGGGCCACAGTCACAGCAAATCTCCCTTTCCCATCACAAGTTCTTTGGAGCCCTTTAGGAAATCTCAACTGTATCTGAAGGTTCCCTCCTCTTATACTTCATCCAAAGTTACAAGGAACGGCACAACACAAGTAGTACAGGAAAAATAGAGCATCAGAGTGTTATAGGTGAAATAAGTCACTCAAGGTGACCCAAGCAGAAGTATCAGAGCTAGGATTTGAACCCAGGCCTTTGGACTCCAAAACCATTGCTCTCTCCCATGACCCAGGCTGCCCCTTTCCTTTAGCTCTGTAACTCTTTACTAGACCTTTATCTCTTCTTTTCCCTCCCCTTCTTTTCTCTCTTTCCCTCCCTCATTCTCTCCCTCTTCTTCTTGTTCTTCCTCTCCTCTTTCTCCTTCTTTGTGTCTTCTTCCTCTTCTTCTTTTCTTCATCTTTTTCTTCTTCCTTTTCTTCTTGTTCTTCCTCTTCCCCTCTTCTTCTTCCTCTTCCTTCTTCCTCTCTTCCTCCTTCTCCTTATTGTCTTCTTCCTCTTCTTCTTCCTCCTCTTCTTCCTCTCCTTCGCCTTCTCCTTCTCCTTCTCCTATGAATGGCTAGCATGCACAGCTTCCTTAAAATGGAGGCTCTGGCCAATCAGAGGGAGCACCCACAAGGGTAGAATGAAGTTCCAGGCTTAGAAGACCACGGGGGTAGATTGAACTTCCAGGCTGAGAAGGCTTCTATGGCAGGGTAGAGAAAGTCCAGATGGTCAGGAGGAAAGTCCAGAGAGGAGGTCAAAACAAACCCCTGTGTTTGGCCTTAAACCCTTATAATGCTGAGCAGCTAAGTGGTGCAGTGGACAGAGCAATGGGCCTGGAGTCAGGAAAATCTGATTTCAAATTTGACCTTAGACACTTCCTAGCTGTGTGACCCTGAGTCACTTATCCCTGTTTGCCTCAGTTTCCTCATCTGTAAAATGAGCTGGAGAAGGAAATGGCAAAGCACTCTAGTATCTCTGCCAAGGAAACCCCACATGGGGTTCTGAAGAGTAGAACACAACCAAATAACTGAACAACAGCAAAAAACCACACCCCAACCCACCTATGCTCTCTCTCCATCCCCCACCTCCTCATCTTTGCCAGGCTGTCTCTGCTTTACCTTCAGAGCTCAGCTAAGGGCTACCCTCTAGAAGAGGCCTTTCCGGATGGAATGAACGATCACTGGCCCTTCTCCCCACTAGCCCTGCCTAGGTCTCCCCATTGCTTCCCTGTGGGCTGTCTGGTTACCCTTCCACATGAAGGCATTTCAAACAATGGTAGACTGCTCTGCCGTGTCCTCCAGACAGAAATACATGGTAGATGTTGATCACTGAGGGGATACGAAGACGTTTTCTGGAAGTGGGATGTCCTAGAAGCAGGCAAGAGTCCCTTCCCTTCTCTGAAGCCTCCATTTCCCCATCTGTTAAAGGAGGGCTTTGGACAAGGTGACCTTAAAGGGCTTTCCCAGTTGTAAATCTGTGGTCTTCATTTTATAGTGGCACGCAAACCTTTGGCAGAAAGATTATCACTTTATCTACCTGATGGGTTTGAGGAAGGGTTGTGCAATAATCCATTTCAGAACATTTCTCTCTCAAGTCATAAGGCACCTCTGTCTCTATAATAAAGAAGTATTTATTTTATACCACCTGTGTAAAAGGTATTTTTATAGAAGACTTGAAGAAACTGAGGCCCCCAGGATTGAGGTGGCCAGCCCAGGATTCTCTTTTCAAATTCTTTTTATTAGCACATCTGTTTACATCCTGTACTTTTTAGTAGAGTTTAAGCTCGCCTCCAGGGTCACCTCCTACGTGAAGCCCCTCTGGATTCCACCAAGTATTATTCCTCCCCCCCCACCCCCGAATACCCTGTATTTATTTTCCATCTATTTTCTACATTCTTACATGGGTACCTATTTTCTCTCCTTATAGAATGTCAGCTCCCTGGGGACAAGGCATGTTTCATTCCTGTGTTTCCCCAGAGCCTAGCGGGAGGCATGGTCCACAGGGAGTGCTTAACAAATGGTTCCTGGATCATACTGAATGAGAGATTATGAGAATGATAGCCAGCCCAAGTCTATTGCTTCTTTCTGTTCCATCTCTACCTCCTAGAGAAGTTTTTGGTTCCCTGGGAGGGTCTCATCTCTCCCTCTCTGTCCATCCATTCCTTTGATATTCCAAACCATGCAGATATACAGATGCAAGGCACCCCCCACCCCAGGGTCCTCAATGAGGCTTTCTCCCAAGGTGGTTTCATACAAAACAGATCTGTGCAGCATCCACAGCATTGCTCCACAATTCAGGCATGAGGGATTGTTCTGAGAGAAATGCCCCATTATCCCATTTGTAAATTTGGGAAGAGATTTATTGCCAGTGGCAATGTATGCACACACTCCTGCTGTGGAACTCTTGGAGAGTTATTGTGGGAGGGGTGCTGAACTTGAAGTCAAAAGAAACTGGGGTTTGAATCCAGCTTCTGGCTGACGAGCTGTGTGATTTGGGGCATATCACAGTGTCTCTGAGCCTCGGTCTTTTCATCTGTAAAGTCAGGACAATGCTAACACCTACTGCACCACAGTCTTGGTGAAGCTCAAAGGGAGGTGAGAGGCACGGAGTACTTTGCAAACTGTAGCAACATCAATCATTATTATTGAGAATAATAATAACAAGGAATGAGGGTGGATCTAGCGTCAAGGGCAGAGTGGGGGGTTGTAGCTTCCATCGGAGGCCTCCAATAAAGACCCAGGGGGTGGGGGAAGTGTCAGAGGATGGCACCAACAGGTCCCCCAGGCTTCCTTTAAACTGTCTCTCCAATTACATGCGGGGATGGAGAGGGCGGGTGGGTGGGAGTCCTAGACCAAGAGTTCCAAATGTCTCAAAGACTGCCTGGGGGTCAGGTCCCCACCCTGCCAGCATTTGCTGCTGATTTGCCTGCCTCGGATCCAGCCAGACAACCTGGCCCACATTGTACAAGTTGGTGGGCCTGAAGTTCCTATTAGCATCTGAGTAGTCCCACTCAGTCTCCTCTCCCTTCTCTCCCAAACTGCTGACCTTTCTTATCAGTCTCCTGCTTCCCCTCCTCCTTGGGCTGAAGCCCTAGTTCTGCCCCTTGGGTCTTTCACTTCCTCCTCCTCCTTCTCCTCTTCCTCCTCTGTCTTCTTCCCTCCTCCTCAGTGTCTGTGGGCTCTCCCGTCAAATCTTGAAGAGGATCAGGCATCCGGAGCTGGAAGGCGCATTGGGCTTCCTCCAGTCCCATCCATTCATTCATTCCATCTAGCTCCTTCTTTGCCTCTTCAGTTCCTCCTTTGACTTCTCAAGCCCCGCCCCCCAAGCTCCTCATCTCTAAATTCCATCTCTGGCTTCCCTGTTCCACACTGAGCTGCCTTTTCCTTCTCTCTCTCCACGTCACAGGAACATGCATACTGGGCACTCACACATATATGTGTGGCTTCAACAGATGCCAGTTTTTAAATGTCTGGGCTAAGCAGGGCCCCCCATCCATGCTGCTGCTTGGCCCTTACTCTTGGTTGGAGCCTCCCTCTTCTCTCCTACCCCTCTCCCCATTCAAGCTTTAGTGTGCTTCACAAATATTGTTTTTTTTTTTTTACAAATTTGAGGTCTGGGGCAACCATGCGAACGGCTATGTACAGGCAAGTTATATACAGGATAAACTAGAGATAACTTCAGAATGAGAGCGCCAGAATTAGGATGGATGGGGAGATGCTTCTTGTAGAAGGTCAAATTTTAACTGAGACTTGGAGGAAGTAGAGGGAGGTAGAAAGCAGAGATGAGGAGAGAGGGCATCCCAGGCTTGAAGGACTGACAGAGAAAACACCTAGAGTCTGGAGATGGAATATCTGGTGTGAGGAGAAGCAAGAGGTCCAAGAAAACCAGCATCACTGGACTGCAGAGTGTGTGGAGGGGAAAGAGCAGAAGGTGCAAGAAGGAAGGGAGGAAGTGGCTAGCTCGTGAAGGGCTTTACAAGCGTTCAGTCCTAGAGGGGATGGGAAGAACTGCAGTTTACTGAATGTCAAGTATGACATGGTTAATCCTCTGCTTTAGAAAGATCCCTTTGGTAGCTGAATGGAAGCCAGCTTGGAGAGGGCAGAGGCTCAAGGAAGGCAGACCCACCAGCAGGACTATGGCAACAGTCCGAGTGCCCCAGGGCAGTGGCAGCATGAAAGGAGAGGTAAAAGGTGGCACTTGGGTCATATATGAGACATTTTACAAGGTTAAAGGTGACTGATTGGATAAGCGGATGAGAGTGAGGAGTAATGGGCAACACGTAGATTACAAGCCTGGGTGACTGGGAGGATCGGGCTACCCTTGATAGTTATGAGGAATTTAGGAAAAGGGGAGGGTTCGGGGGAAAGGAGGATGAATTCCATTCTGGACATGTCTATAGAACGTCCGGTTTGAGATGCCCAATAGGCAAGAATGGAGGTCAGGAGAGAGATCGGGGCTTGATAAATAAATCTGAGAATCATCTGTATAGAGATGATATTGAGTCCATGGGAGTCGATGATCTCACCAAGCAAAACGGTATAAAGAGGGAGGAAAGAGGAGCCCAGGACAGAACCTTGGAGGATATCCGTGGTTAGTGGGTGCAGCCACGGTGAAGATCTGGCAAAAGAGACTGAGAAGGTGCTGTCAGAGGAGGAGGACAACCAGGAGAAAGCAGCAGCATTAATTTAGAGATGGAAGTGATTTCGGGGCATTAAGTCATAGAGCTCAAGCCAGACAGCCATCCAGCTTCTCCTTTTACAGGTGAGGAAACTGAGGTCGGGAGAGGGAAGCCACTTATCTCAGGGTCTGAGGCAGAGTTCAAACCTCTAATCCACTACAAGCAACCTCAGAAACATGTGAAGGGCTATTTGCCAACAGCTTCTAATCAGAGTTAACTGTATCCAGTGCTCAGTAAGAGGCTTCTTGAATGTTTTGGAAAACATGACTAAATGCTGTATTAACTTCCTGACCAACTAAGTACCAGGACAGAAAAACACATCCAATGACTTCAATAGTTATTAAATGCAGTTCTGATGGGATCTGGGTGGTCGAAGCTATCACAGACCTCAGAGTTCAGAGGAGACTTTGGGATCTCAAGGCATTTTCTGCCTAGACTCTCACTGCCTTTCCCATTTGTTATTTAAGAACACTCTCCAAAGAAATATTATTGCCCAAAGTATTAAAGCCATAATAAGTTGTCAAATGTGAAAATGTATCATCATGAATCTTCCCATTCTGACCCCTTTCCTTGTTTTCTCCTAAGAAAAGCTGGACAAGTCTAAGCATGGAACGTCTAATTAAGATATAGACGGCGGGAAAATTAGACCAGCCTGCCACGTCCACGTATGGCGCGGGGCAGCCAGATGGCATGCTGTCTATAGCGTTCCTGAGGCCGATGCAATTGTGCCCCACGCAGGGCTGAAGATTAAGGTGGACATCGCACACGGTAGCGATGGGTGCCGGCGGATCGCCACGTCTCTGTCACCTAATGGATTTTTGAAGTTTTCCACTGAGTGTTTTATTTTTCCTGACAGTTATTTCTATTAATGGGTGGGCCTTGTCAGTCTCCTGACCCTGGTCAGGAGGGACGTCTTTTTGCTCCGATGGCAATCACCATTTCTGTGAAGTCGTGCATGTAAAAACTCTGCCCGTGTAACTCACCTCGCATGGGGCTGTCACTCAACTTGACGTGTACATGTTGGAGGCTTTTTTCCAAGTTTTCTCCGTGTGACCTCCAAGTTAAAGATCAGCGGGTTACCTTCCTCCGAGCCATCGGCGTGTCAATCATCCCTCCCTAAAAATGAAACTTACAAACAAGCAGCACCCGCCATTTCTCCTCCGTTGCCCAGCCCGGCGTCTTTCCCGTCAATCTCTCGCTTCCTCATTATGGAGACATCATGCCCTCTTTTTTCTAGAGATGCCTCGGAGATGATAGCCTCTTGTTTGGTCGACTGTTTATTTATTCTCTTCACTCCCATTTCATAAAATGATAAACACTCCTCTAGCTTGACATGTGCCTCTGGTAGAGCAAAAAAGAAAATTCTTTTGTTCGCGTGTTTACTTGTTTTAAGGGAACCAAGGACTCAGGATAATAAAAAGAGCTTCTCCTTGATCCCAAAGCTGGGCTTAAAAATCCTGCTTTTCATGATGCAGGGAAAGGTTGACACACTGGCAAGGGTGGGGCCTGGGGATTGGAAAAGATCAGCGCGGTGATCTGGGTGCATCCCTCAGGAAAGCAAAGCAGGACTGCACACTGCAATCCGCTCTCAGGTGTCTGGGTCATTCTCAAGTGCCTTGTTCTCGAAGGTTTCAGGAGCAAGTGAGGCCAACGCTTCCCTCCCCTTGGCTGCTCCTTGCCTGGCAGACACCACTCCAACTCTTCTTACCCTCCAGCGGGGTAACTTGTTCTTTCATTTCAAAACAAAAACATTCTTGTTTACTCCGGCCTCCCAGTGATTATTAGAGCGCAAAGGGTGATTTCTTTAAAAGTTTTCAAAACGTCAATGAGGTTTTGATAGCAGAGACACTAGAAAGAGTTCACTCTGTCTCTGTGTGTCTCTCTCCTCCGAATCTGTGGGCCTGTCTCTGTGTGTCTCTGTGTATGTCTGTGTGTGTCTGTGTCTTCGTCTCTTTCTGTCTCTTCATTTCTGTCTCTGCCTCTCTGCC
>CM053624.1:7537379-7561497 GCA_028646595.1 Phalanger gymnotis | reverse complement strand
GGTCCTCTTTGAGGATGAAGGACAAGCATGTCCTCCACAGCTGCCCCCATGCCCAGAATGCCACTTTGCTCATCTCCCCGTTTTGGAATCCCTGCCACCTCTGACATGGAAGTGTGAGCTCCTCAAAGGCAGGTACTTTTTTGGCCTTTTTTTGTCTCTCCGGCATTTAGCACAGTGCCTGGTGTGTAGTAGGTGCTCAATAGATGCTTGGTGCCTTTGTGCCTGCCTGGCATTTTGAAAGAAGAGCATTGATGAAGTGTTTTTAATGTGCATAAGAGGAAGGGAAGGGAGACGTAGAGAGGGACACAGAGCAGTCTGCAACAATTTTGTTAAATATGTATGGGTGGGTTGTATGTATGTACACATATATGTGTGTATCTTTTTGAAAAATACTATGTGTAGCTGAAGTTCGCAGTTCTCTCTGACTACAGGAGCCTGATTCAGCCCGTTGATCATTCTCTCCCTGACGCACAGATTCATTTCTCTAGACTTTGACCTGCTTCTTTGTGTCCATTCTGTGGCCTGAGCTCTGATAGAATTTAAGCTCCTTCGGGGCAGGGGCTGTTTCATTCTTCTTTTTGTGTTCTCAGCCCCTAGCTCCGAACTTGGCCCATTGCAGGGAAATGGCTTCTTGGAATGCCTGTTGGAACGACCTTGCAATTGGTCCCTCAGCCTCAAAATTGAATTGAATTCTCGTTTTGAGGAAAGTAAAGCTCAGAAGAGCAAGCTGGCTCATTTACAGTAAATAAGTTTGGCGATAAGTTGACCCAAACTAAAGAGATAATCATTTTTTCCTTAATGTTTTGTAAGAGAGCATTGCTTTTTTCCCCCCTCATCTACTGTGTTGGAGAAGGGCCTACTGGTGAGCTGGGGTTATTTAATAACCAGCTGCCTTCTGAGCTGGGGTTAATCACTACCATTATGTGTAGATTGTTGCAGGTGAGAGAATGAGAACTCACGTCACCCCAGAGAAAGGAGGTGTGTGAATGCTAGGATCCTACTGGGCTGACATGGTAGGAGTTTGAAAAGAACACATTTGCTCTCTCTACCATGTCCTCACCTTTATCTGATGCTTTTCATTGGGTTTCCAATTAAAATAACTCTTTCTATGCCTCCAGATTGTCCAGCAGACTCCCTGGCAGAATGAGACTAGCTCAGAGGTAATTCACTGGTAGTCATCTAATTGTAATGGTGGATACCAGCATGGGGTAGAGGTTTTGCTGGGCTTTCTCCTTTCTGGAAGGTGGGATGTTCGAGACTGATTTACAAGCAGCTTGTCACTGGGAAAAAGAGAAGAAAGGAACTAGACAAGCTTTCATTCACTTGAACTGTTTTATCTTTTATAAGGGGAGCAAGGGAATGCCCCAATCATCCCCAAGTCTTTGTGATTATGGCTCATTTGTCATGTTGCCCCCAAGCATCTATGCCGAGATCTTTTCTCTCTCCCCCTGTAGACCCTCCCAGTGATCTCGCCAGCTCCACTATTCATTTCTATGCAGAAGACTCCCAGCTCTCCAGACCCAGCCCTGGTCTCTCTCCTGTGCTCTATCCTGCATCACCAGCTGCCCATTGGTGCCCAACCATACTTGACATGAACATCTCCAATTCAAATCCAACACACCCAAAATGGAACTCGTTACCTGTCTCTGCAACCCCACCACTCTTCCAGTGGAAGGCACTATTCATCTTCCAGTCATCCTGTTCACAACCCTGCAGTCATCTCTAACTCTTACCTCTCCCGCACCCATTTCCACTCTGTGGCTATGCCCTATTGATGCCAACTCCACAACTTCTCTTCCTTCCTCTTCTACAGCCACCACCTTGGTTCAGGTTCTTTTCATTTTCACTTCCATTGCAATAACCTTCCGATCGGTCCCCTTGCCTCAGGTCTCTCCAACCTCCACTCGAGTGCCACAGTGATTTTCCTAAGGTAGAAGTCTTCCCATAGCCTTCCTCCCACTCCAATCAACAAACTCCCTATTTTATCTTCAAGATCAAAAATAAAATTTTGTTAGCATGTAAACCCTTCCCTATCACAGCCCTTTCCTCTCAGTCTTCCCATGGTTTGTTCTCCCTCCATTCTCTCTGATCTCCCCCCTTTACGATCCTTATGACCCTTGAATTCAATACTGTTCATCTCAGTGCCTTCGCCATGCCTGGAACGCTCTCCCTCAACCCCTCTTCCTCTGAGCATCCCTGGCTTCCATCAACTCAACTCAAATATCAAGAGGGGATTGACTCCTCTGCCCACTCCACACTAGTGCCTGTTTCAACAATCTGGCTAGCAGCTGTCATGGGGGTGAAAGACCAGCACAAGCCCAACAACAAGCATGCTGCCAGCTCGCTGCCAAAGCCCAGGTTCTTTTGATCTGCTTTACTAAGGAAAGCAACGTTAAGGGGCTAACAAGCTTACTTTAATCCAGCATACAGACATCATTCACTTAGTTCAGGGGGAAAAGCCAGCACCCTGAACTTCAGAGCAAATACAAACAAATTACAAACATCAACAGATAGACCTTGTCTGATTCAAATCCCAATACATAGTTACCAGAGTTTAACAAAGTCCCAGCATCCGGGTTTATAAGCTGGAGGGCTCCTCAGCTACAGCTGCCCAGAGTCTCCACATCAGCATGCCACCAAGAGTGAGAGAGAGCCCTAAGCAAATGGCTCTGTCTTCCCTTTTTCATACAGTTTCGGAAGTTATCAAACGTCATCTGAGCCACCAGAACTTAGGCTCCTATGATTGGCTCTGGAGTTAGCACCTCCCCTTAGGACCCTGGGAGATTCATACCCACATAAGCTTAGCACCTAGTAATTAGGGGTTTGGGGCAAACTTAGGAGCAAAGATCTAATCAGGCCTCCCTTAGTTAGCCCCACTTGGGGCCCCACCTTAGTCACCAATTTACGCCCACATAGGTTTAGCACCTAATAGGGGTTTGGGCCTGGGGCTTAGCACCTAGTAAGACTCAATCAAAGACACTTAATTAATCATTTTAAAACAGTAAGAAAGCCCAGACTTCATTGATATTACAGTGCCTTCTCTCAGAGATTACCTCAAATTAACTCTGCTTTTAATTTGAATGTGCCTAGTAATTTTCATGTTTGTCTCTACCATTAGAACATAAGCTCCCCAAGGGCAGACTGTTTTTGCCTCTCTTTGTAACTCTAGCACTTAGCAAGGTGCCTGGTACATAGAAATTGCTTAATAAACGCTTGTTACCTGACTTCATGTTCATAGGATCATGGATTCAGAGTCAGAAAGGACCTTTGAGGTCATCTAACCAAATGCCCTCATATTGCAAAAGAGGTCATTGAGGTCCAGAGCAGAGAAGGGACTCCCCCAAGCCAATGGATGGTGGGTTAGAACTATAACGCCAGCATCCTGGCTCACATTCCCAAGGCTCTTCCCTCTTCACCATGAGTGAATGGACTTGTAAGAAGCTAGCATCAATGAAAGAGGAACCTTGGGGACTTCCTGCCACACTTCCAATTTTTAATATCTTTGCATATATTGTGTTTTGATTTGATGTCCTTGGCCCTGAGGAGTCATAACCAAGGGAAATCTTTTGAAATGCCCGTAGAGTGAATCCTGTGATGGATACATTTGTTAGTGAAAGAAGAAGCGAGATTTTTCCTTTAGGATTTAGGAGAACAAAATGGCCTTAAAAATATGTTCCTCGTGGGCTTGAAATTGAGAATAAAACAGAAAGCAGCAAATAATTTTCTCTACCGAGAAGATAGCCACACATCTACCTTCATAAAAGGCATTTATTTAATCCAAGGATCTGGGATTTCACCAACTGGAGGCTAGCCTTCCTCCAGTGCAGATTATAGCTCTCCCCCAACTCTCTTCGAGAAATACAAAAGATGAAAAATTCCTAACTGTGTAACCAACAGGAAGAAAAACTGCTCTGAACTTAGCTGAGTTAGTCCTTGGACTTTCAGGCATAACATCTGTCACAAGACCTGTACTCCGAATGCATTTCTAGCAGGCAGGACCTGTAGAGGCTTATACTCCCCTCAGTGACCCTTTGGAAGACCTAAATGGGAGTTTGGGAGAACAGCTTCATGGGAAGAATGATCTGCCTCAAAAGGTCAATAGAAATAAAGTTGTTCAGCCCAACACCACTGTAACCGTTCAGCACGGGGTGCTATTCTTCAGGTGCAGGGGAGTACTGACTCACCTTGACTGCCCTTTCACCTTCAACCAGACTCAAATATTTGAGATGATGCTGGTGCCTAGGGTAAAAGAGTTGACTCTGCTCCCAATAAATCTCTTATTCATCTCATGGATCTGAGATCCCTTTGAATTGGGAATTTTCCTTCAACAGTGAAGATAGTAAACTATCTCAGGTGACCCTCATCCATGTCCTCCCAAAAGTTCATCACAAGGGGCCTGCCTAACATTCTGGAGGCCTTCCTCTACTTCTTCTGACAATTCAAGGCTGGCCATCTGTCATCCCTCATGCCTACCATGTGACCAACCCATATTCTTTGAATTTCTCTGCCAGCATCTTTTACCCTAGCTCCTCTTGAGAATTCCTTCTTGGTTCCACATTGTCACCTGCTTATTGCCACCATCTTCGTCTCCACTGACCTCTGTCTGAAAATCATTTTTAATTCTTCAGAGATTGTCCTGTTACATGTCTTGCTGCTATATAGCAACACCCACAGAATATTTAAATTTTAAAAATGTAAAATTTTAAAAATCAACAAAAATGAGATGAAAGTGAATGTGAATTTATTCAAGCTTCCTAGGACTGCCACATAGTGATGATTTAAGAAAATAGAATCACAGGAGGTCAAATGTGAGCATATCCATGTCAAGCTTTGATGCAGGTGTGATCTGCCACCATCACAGTCAGTCGACAGCCAGTCAGGTAGTGTCATGACAGAGATGTGTTGTTTGAATTTTGACTGAGTTGTGTAAATTGAATCATTGAGCTGCTTTGTGTATTTGTGGA
This sequence comes from Phalanger gymnotis, assembly GCA_028646595.1. Lineage (NCBI taxonomy): Eukaryota > Metazoa > Chordata > Mammalia > Diprotodontia > Phalangeridae > Phalanger > Phalanger gymnotis. The sequence continues at coordinate 7,556,533 of CM053624.1, read as the reverse complement.
GTGTGTAAACTTGAGGTTAAACAATTTTCATGTGAAAGGTAAAAATGCCATAGTATCAGTTATATTTCTCAGTTATTTGTTTGGTATAACACAATAAGCTGTGTTCTTTTTTAAAAAAGAAAATTCAACTTTTAAAACTAAAATAACTCCAAAATGGTCATAGATAATTATTTTTACATTTCCAACAATTACATTTAAATTTAATTACCTTAAATTTTTTGTTATTTCAGACTTTTGGAAGCAAAATCCTTTTCTGAAGGATAAATGTATCACTAGTCTAAGAAGAAAATCCACCAGAGGAGCAGAAACTAGTCCAAACAAAGCCAGTGCAGACATTTTAAGCAGCAGAAATATAGAAACCCAAAGTCGAAAGCCCAAATCCAGAAAATCTAATCAACTGTATTTATCCCTGGGATTCACATTGTTACTGGAGAAATCAAAAGACTTCTGTGATTGCTTTATATCAATTCTTTAGCTCCAGATAGTATGAAACATAATAAATTGAAATGCCATCTTGAAAATATACATGCAGAATACATTGGCAAGACAAGAGAATTTTTCCAGAGAAAATTAGATGCTATTAATGAGCAAAAAACAATTTTTTCAAAAATCACGTCTGTGAGATCAAAAGGATTGCTTATATTTTATGAGGCTACTTACAGAATGTCTGAATGTAAAACCCTCACTCAATAGAAGAAATATTGGTGTGACCTGGAGCTATTAATATGGTCAGAAAGCTACTTGGCAAATCATATCCGAAGCAGCTTCAAATGGATCCATCTACTTGCAGGAAATGCAGTGGGAAGGAAAAGTAACTATTATGTCTATGACCTTTGTAATCAATTAATTGAGAAACCCAAATCTTTCTATTACACACTGAAAGTGGATGAAGCAATAGCTGTAGCTGAGGATGCTCATTTGATTACACATGTGAGATATGTTGTTAAAACTCATTTAGGGAAGAGCAGAGGAGGGGTATTAAGGGAAGGGGAGGAGAAGAGAGGAGAAAAGAAAAAGAGGAGAGAAGAGAGGAGAGGAGAGGAAGGGAGGGGAGGGGAAAGGAGGGGAGCAGAGGGGAGAGAATTTAAACTGTTTAGAGAAGCCACTGAGGCAAATACAAGTCCATCTAGGAAAAGCTTCCCCCTAATGAGCTCTGGGCAATTTGGAGCCTTGGAGCCACTGTCATCTTTGTCCTTGAGGCAGGAAGGATTTCTAGTACAAAACCCCATTCTCAATCAGACCTCTCCAGGAAGACCATATCATCATCATCCTCATCATCATCATCATCATCATTTCTCAGGAAATCATTACTCATGCTGTATATAAGAGCACATGGCATTGTTGGCTGTACTTGAGGATCCCTTACCTACCTAAGTTACAGGAGAAAAGATAGAAGGGCAGGCGGTAATGACCAAAGAGACAAGAGCCAAAACTTCTAGAGCAGAAGATGGTAGCACATAAGAGGAAAACAGTCCGAGGGCCATAAGAAATATGGGGCTGATAGCCCTCTGTTCTCTCCAGAACCTAACCAATGATCAGGTGAACAGAAAGTCAGTGTTCATTAAGCGCATCAAAATAGGTAAAGACTTTGTGTTTTAGGACTCTGTCTTCCATTCACCTATTATGTCAACATCTTGGCACAGAGTTGAACCTGGGTACTTGGAGGCCATAAGGCCAACAGAGCAGCAGGTCTGACTGAGAAGGTTTGGAGGAGCCTGCCTCTTATCCAATGATCAGCTAAGTTCTGAAAGTTTCCTCACCAGAAGGCTGGCCAACCCGGAGAGTTCCTTTGGCCATGGTAGCCTGTGAACCACCCACACAGGTGTGGAGGGATCACAACCTGCATCTATAAAAGAAACTGCTGTAGATAAGACCAAGAATTTATGAATGTATATAGCTCTACAGCTCCACATTTGTCCTTTCCAACTCCCATGTTCTGATCTGATGACATTTGCATTTAGATGAAGTGAACAAAAGATGAGATGCGTTTGCGTCATTAGAGGGAGTTCAGAATCACACACCCATTGGAGTCCTGGAACATTGTTGAATTTCAGGTCTCCATATTAGTATAAATGTCTCCCGAGCTGAGACAACCAGGGAGGAAATTCACTAATTAGGGTGTTGTTTGCAATTCTATTTTGTTTGTTTGAACTAACCCCTCCTTACTTCATTAGACTAATTAGCGCCTCTCAGGTAAAGAGAGCTTGTCAGAATTGTTGAAAATGTAAATTTCACATCTTTTATCTTGAGATAATAATCCAGGAAAAATTGGAGATAATGGTTTTTCAAGAGCTCAGTCAACTTCTCCTTCCAATAAATCTGAAGCCTCACCTGACCTTTGTACCTAAGTGGGAAGTCATTAATATTTTCATTCATCGCCGACATTTAATCTGAAAAATAGATTTTCACATTTTTTCTTCTGAAACTTTACTAATTTTTTTTATGTTGCTGTTTCTTCCCCATGACTCGCTGCCCTCCACTTCCACTACCAGTAGAATCCTTCCTTGTAATAAAGTGCATTTCAGCTTGTGCCTGACAAGTGCCTCACTCTACACCTGTAGGCTACCACCTCTCTACCAAGAGGCTGAAGGCATCTTTCGGCATCAGCCCTTACAAGTCACAATGGACCGCAATGATCTAATTTCCTGGACATTACTGTGATCATCCTGTAAGTGCCTCCCCGTGTCCTTCCTTCCTCTCCTGGTTCTATTTGTTTCTCTCTGCATCAGTTCATACAAGTCTTCCCACATCTCCCTGAATTTTCCCATTCACTATCTCTCTCTCTATATATTTACAGATGGATAATATTTGATTACAGCCCTATCTTAGCGTTTTTAGGGCACAGAAGATTCGGCAGAGGCCGTAGCCTTCTATCCAAGTAGCTGAAGTAGGCTTAAGAGAATTCTTAGGATCATACTGCTAATGAAATTATTAATCACTTCATTAATTACATCATTAATCATATCATTGATAAGACGAGCTAGTATTTAGAGAGGGCATGAAGGTTTGCAAAGTGCTTTATGTGTGTTCACTCGTTCGATCCTCACAACAAACCTGTGAGGTTGGTGCTACTATATCCCCATTTCACAGATGAGGAAACACAGAGCAGTTAAACGACAGGACAAGTTTAATCCTTCAGTATAACCTCCTTTCAAGTCCTCGACGTCAACGATCAAACGCTCCCTGACTCCTCTCCTCCCTAAGCTACAGGATCCAAGTCTGTCTGAGGTGAAATGGATCTCCCGGGTCTGACCAAGAATCTCTTTCACCTCCACCTCAGGCCCAGCAAACAGTCCTCAGTCTTTGCTTGAAGACCATGGCCTCCCAAGGGATCCATTTTGCTCCTGGAGAGCTCCAATTGTTAGGAAAATTCTGGTCCCTGCCATCGGGCTAAAACTTACCTCTTGGCAGCTTCCACCACTGCTCCTTTTCTGGATGTCAGGCAATGGTCTCTTTAATAAAAGAGGACCAAAGGAGGAGGCACAGTGACCCAAAGGATTAGAGCCCCCCAATATTCTGTCCTTTATCAAGGGAGACCTGGGGAGACTTTGGGACTCAGTTGGAGGGGGGACTTCAGAGGGTCCTTAAAGGAAGAATAGGACTTGGGCAGGGACCTGATTCACTTAAGAGGATGTTGTCTGGTCAGGTGACTTTGGCCTTAAAACCCTGGAATACATAACAGCTAGGTGGCGCTCTGGATGGAGTGCTAGGCCTATCAGTCAGGAAAATGGGTTCAAATCTGGCCTCACACACTAGATGTGTGACCCTGGGCAAGTCATTTAACCTTGTTTAACTCAGTTTCCTCATCTGTAAAATGAGCTAGAGAAGGAAATGGCAAAGCGCTCCAGTATCTTTGCCAAGAAAACCCCCGATGGGGTCAAGAAGAGTCAGATATGACTGAAAATGATTCAACAACAAAAATAAAGATTGCCTTTTGCTTTTCTTTGTTCCAGTGCCTCGAATGTAGTAGGTAAATATGAAATGTTTGTTGACTGACTATCTGAGAAACAGCTTCTTTGGACAAAGTACTGCACTCTCTCAGCTTGTTTCCTCAGCTTTAAAATGAGGAGAATGGACCCGGACCCTTATCTCTAAGACCCCTTTCCACCCGCACACACAGTCAGCCCAGGAAACCACTCCTCCTTCTTCCTCTTCAGCCAGAAATGTGGGATTGGGGCGGAGAGTGGGAAGGAAGGACTCCTTCAGAGAGATGTGTTCTGGTTGGATACAGCCCACCTAGGAGAGGATAAGAGCAAGAGCAGCGGAGAAGTTGGCGCGCTGACAGCAAGCAGCAGGAGATGCGCCTGGTTGAGAGCGGGTCCCACCCAGTGACTCGTCTCGCCAAGACTCGGCTCAGCTCCTGTGCACGGTGACGCCCGTCTGAGCTGTCAGGGACTCGAGGACTTTTGCTTTTAGTTTCCTAGTCATAAGAGGGTAGAAAAAGTCAAATGCAGTCCAAGCTTGCTTGCGCCTGCTAGAGTTCGCAAGGTGCATGAACTCTTTCTTATGAGAAAGGAAGAAAACGCGCCTTTCGTGTTTCACAGGTGAAGTAATTATGTAAATAAGTAACACTGAGACAGCTGTGGTCCACTGGGGGGCGGAGGAGACCTGGTTTCAAATTCCCACTCTGTGATCCACTTGCTAATGTATCCCTGGGCAAGCATTTCCTCTTTGTAAAATCAGGGGATTGGACAAAAGTCTCAATGGTAAAGATTATTGCTATTATGGACGGGCCTCAACAGGCCAGGCTCTGGCAATGGTCCTCTGTTTCCTCATCTGTAAAGCGAAGAACTTCTCAGGTCCTTTATTGCTACATCTAGAATACTATGGCTGTTATCTTGAGAACTGACAAATGCAGAGTGATGAAAGGCCTTCCATGGTCACACAGCTAATGAGTGTCTGAAGTGGGATCCACAACCAGTTCTTCCTGACTCCAGGTCCCACACCCTTGCCTTGTACACCAGAGATGTCCAAGATGGCCCTGCAGGCCACAGTCCCTGGTGCCGCCTGAACTAGCTTAAAAAATAAGTGGGAAATATTGAACAAAATAAATAAAAACACAGTAGAACAAAGATAATGTTACTACGTGGTTTTCTAAGTCAATATGCAGCCCACAAGGATCCTTGGGTGTGGCTGACCGTTCCCCTTTCTCATTGAGTTTGACGCCTCTAGTCCACACTATGTTGTCTCTCCTCTCAGATGAGATGGTCACTATAGCTTGGTGTGCAAAGAAAGAGAACCCAAGTGGGCCAATTCCTAAATGCACACCGGACCCTCCCTATGACGTTCTCGTCTTCAAAGAGGATGACATTCAGCAGAAATGAGGCTGATGAGATTCCGAGAGGCCCCACCTCCTTACAAGGTTTCATCTAGGACAGAATGGCATAGGATGGTCTCTAAGGGAGCATCCTACACTGAGCTTCATTTACAAACATTAAGCACTAGCTGCTTTTCCCTTGCCTTTTGGGTTTGTGTTGACCGCCTCTGACTCCCTGCTGTGAAGCTCAAACTTCCTGGTATTAGGAGAGTGGGAGGAGGGATGGGTTCCAGACCAGTAGGGAACACCAGATGTAGAGCACTTCCACCCATGCCGATCGACGACCTTTCTGGACGTTCTAGTCTGGGGCAATGAGAGGTTGGCTGGCCTTCTCAGTGTCTGGCCAGAACCTCCATTTTCCTGACTCCAAGGCCAGGCACCCATCCACTACATTGCTGTGTGTCTTCTACCCTTCTGCTGCTTCTTACTCTAAGCATAGTTTTATTTATTAATGTCTCACTTATGGCCTATAATCTAAACACAATTTGTTAGCTAACGAAACAATTAGCTTGTTTGTTTGAAGTATAGACAGAGGATAATTCATGAATTTGCTAATTGTTCTTCCCTGCTGGGGGATATTAGCCAGGCATTAGCCTTGACACGTGAATTATTACACTTGTTTCCAGCAAAATAATTACTTATGTCCCTCCATGGTACTTATGGGTTTGCTGCTTGGTTTCAAGAATGCTTTAGAAAGATGGTAACTACTTCTGTTGGATAATCACTGCCACAGTTTCATAAATGGAAGCCCAGGGGCCAGCGGGGACCCGCCAAGTGGCAGTGGTCCATGATGCCTCCTCCTCGGGCAGAGTTGGGGCTGGCATCTGTCGGTGACCTTGAGGTGTCATCTGAATGAGAATTGTCGGAATGGCCTCTGAGAAGGCCTGAGAGAAATTCAACTGTATTCTCTGCCCCCACCCACATCTCCATGGACAGGGATGTGAAAATCTTCCTGGCCCTCCTCACCTTTGGTGGAGAGAATGCTGATCCTGCTGCTTCTCAGGGGGATGTTCAAGGGAGCAGTATCCCAAGAATGTCTACTCTCCATGCCCTTGAAGGAGATTTCCAGGAGCGCTGATATCAATGATCTTGGAGATTGTGGACTTTTAGGGTCAGGATGGCTAATGAGCATTTTAGAGACACGTTGGTCTGAGTGTGCACTCCTTACTCCCTCACTAACTAGCTATGTGAACTTGTCCTCTTGACTTTTTAGGCCCCATTTTGAAAATGAGAAGATTGGCCCAGCACTTGGCACAGTGTAGGGCACACAGAAGGTGCTTAATAAATGCTTGTTGGTAGTGGATTTGCCCCCAGATGACCTACAATCTTTTCCAAATCTAAAATTCATCAATTACCCAATTTGGAATTAGTGGTGTAGCAGATAGAAAGCTTGCTCCAAGGTCAGGAAGACCCATTGGATTCAAGTCCCACCTGAGGCACCCTGGCTGTGTGAATCTGATTAATCATTTTATCTTCCAGGGCTCTGGGCAGCTCTCTAAGACTATAGCCTGCAGAGAAGTTGCCAACCCTCTTTGGCAGAGAGTTTCTTCAACTAGGAATTCCCTATGCCAATGGACTTAGAGAAAGTCATATAACCTCACATGGGCCCTCGCTGCTGCTGGGCAATCTTTTTATACCTTCCTAATTAACTCCCTTTCCCTCAGGAGCTCTTCTAAACCTCATCATCCCTCCTTAGACTCCCCCTACCCTCTCAACTGGGACCCTTGCCTCATATTTTACTGAAAAAATGTAGGCCATTCACCAAGAGCTCCCTCTTCCCCCCCTCTTCCTCATCTCCTATCACTCTGGTGTCCTCTGCCCCCATCTCTACCTTCACTCCAGCCTCACATGATGAGGGGGCCCCTCTTCCTGTCAAGAACAACCTTTGTCCCTGCACAAATGAGGCCATTCCATCCTGTCTTCTCCAAAGATCGCCCCCCCATCATCCCTACTTTCTCATTTATCTTCAGTCTCTCCTTGTCTTCTAGCTGCTTCCCTACTGCCTGCAAACCTGCCCATATGAACAGCAGCAGGCAGATGGTAATATGGCTTGAGTGGATGGCCAGACAGAGTGTGAAGGTCCCTAAGCATGGTCTCTTAGCTGATCCGTAAGGTTCCTCTCTAGATCTCAGATCCTATGAAGAGCAAATCTGCTGCAAGAATTATGCCCAGTCTTCATGTCTCAATGCAGTGGCATCAAATGTCACCCTTTGCTGTCTGATCCCTTTGCCAGGGCCTAGCTCTTTCCCCTTAAACTTCCACTAAAATTACAGTGTTCCTAGTCCCAAATTTAAATTCTGTAGGGACAAAACATACACCTCTATTGAGCATGGGGCCCCCTGGTCTGTCTCAGCACAGAACTTGAAAATATCGCCTCACCTACAAGGTACCAGTACTTTGGACCAGACCAATAGAAAAGATGGCATGTGAAGTCAGGCTTTTATTTCTTGAAAGTGCTATAGAGCCAGACTAGACAATTACCCCACTCAAAGTAAATTATAAGATGCTGACACCTTAACCAGGTGAGAACACATCCCAATTAATCAAGGACTTCAGACTAAGTACAAAGAAGTCCTTGACACCCATTGGGTGAACTGCAGTAATGTTGACTGAGGGGCTTGTATAAAAGGAGAAGCTACTTTGGAACCCAGGAGATTTGAGTAAGTGGTGAAGCAAGAGGGCAGGTCTAGCCAAGACCCTAGGGAGGAGTGGCTGGTTGGGGGAGGGGAGGGCAGGGCCTAGGCCACACCTTGGTGTCCTCGGTTCCATCCCAGCTGCCTGGAGAACGACCTAACTAGCTTTGGAGGATCGTGAGGATTTGGACTTTCCTATCTTCCCATCACCATCCTATGTCATGTCTGCATCTAGAGACAAAGATGCATGGGGTGCAGATTCACGGCTCCACAAAAAAACCCAGCAAAAGCTGAACCAGACCTAGGAGGGATGTCTAAGGATGCCAAAAAAAGGATTGGTAGGAGTTGTGACTTACCCCTTGGCAACATGGACTTTCTAAGCTAGAGCTCACTTTCCTCTGGACTTTGTACGTACTGAGTGTGTCACAAACCTTTGGGGACCCCTTTCTAAGAGCCAGTTGAGTCTGGCCAACTAAATGACAATCCACCATAATCCTAGGAGAAAGTACATTGTCACGAGCTCAAGAGCCATAAGACTAGAAAGACATGCCCCCTCCTTCATCCTTAGATCCTTGAGAGGACACACTCTGAAAACCAACTTGTCAGTGGGAGTTGAGATAACGTGCCACAAATGTAATCTGGCTTCCACTCAAGCCTGAGGGTGTGGTGTGCTGGTGGGACACGGAGGGACATGTAGCCCCTGACAACAGGAAGAATGTCAAATGCCAGGCTACATCCCCATGTGAGGAACTTACAGGAGGTGGCTCCAAACACTTTTCAGGAAAGGTGCATGAAGAAAGGAGGTCCCGGGAAGCAATGGAGAGAGACAGGCTTTGAATGGGGGACAACAGCCTCTAAGCCACTGCCGTGCATGGAAGCCAGTCCCATCCATGCCCTCTTACCTCCAACATCTAAAATTCTAGAGATGCTGAGAGAGAAGCTTTCTCAGTGAATTGTTCTCTCCCTCCTTGTATGAACCAAGATTTTATCTTGCTCCTAGCAGGCGAATTCATTTACTCTTAAGTATTTTCTGGCATATTTTAATCTATAGGACTTCTCCAATTCCTATTTGTGCTTTTATTTGGATAAACAGGTTTACTCATTATTTTCTATTTGTGATGGTCTTTTGTGTAACTAATATTTGGTGGGAAGTGTAAGCTGGTAAATGCAAGGACTATCCTCCCCTTGAAGAGAATCAGAGAAATAGCTTTCCTTCAGGCTCATTACCCTAGACCAGAAATATAATTCTAGCCCAAGAGCCCTCATGAAAACTGGAAGAGAGATTGCTTTGACTCAGCTGTCCCAAACCTTGCCTGTTCCTGGCCACCACCGCCCCCAGCTCTCATGCCCGCCGCACAAGCATGGCCCTTCTCCAGCTCTCTGATGGACGGGACAGACTCCGCGCCACCCTCGAGCCACACTTACATATTTAGGCAGCCCACACACGTATCTGACATGTTGGCACCGTATCTCACAAAAATGTCAAATATTACTGTTATTGTAACTATTATTAATCCTTTGTGTAAGGAAAAATGTGCCCTGTAATAATGGCTTATTGCTTCCAGCATCACTGGTCTGACTCCCTCCTCTGGGAAAGCCATTCTGTCCCAAAGCAGCTGCATCTGTCTGCGTCAGAAGGTAAACCTCGTACTACAAGAGGCTGCCTCAAGCCGGATTCTATTTTTAGTTAAGGATAAGTCAGTCAGTCAGGGAATAAAGCATTCATTAAATGCCTACTATGTGCTAGGTGGGCACTGTGCTAAGTGCTGGACCTAAGGAGTTTGGCCTAAGGGAAGGCCATTCCTTCTAAAACCATAACTCCCATTTTGATAGCATGTTTAGGCTTAAGATAGCAGGAATCATCTCCATTGCATTGGTGAGAAAACTAAGGCCAGTTATGCAAGTTGTCCATGGCCATTGCCAGAAAGTGCCCAGACAGCATGCCACCCTGGGCCTCTGGCCTCCAGGCTCAGGGCTCTCCAATACACTACACCTCTGCACGACTGAACCTTCAGGCAGCTCCATGATGGGGTGCTGAAGGGCAGAGAGTCAATGCCTTTCTGTGGCAAGCTGTGAGCCCCAACCATTAGCTTTTAAACGCCCAAAAATGAAGAAAGGGGAAGTATTGCACAGAACACAGAGATAATATGAGTGGGGGAAAAGGAAAAGGAATGGGAGGAAGTAATGGTGGTACTTGTTTGAGGAGAAGGCATGGACCTGTGCCGGATTCCCAATGCCGACCAACACTTGGCTCCATCGGCAATGATTGGTGGTTGCCATGGTAATGCAGGCTTCTCTGTGTTCCTCAGAGAGCTTCTCATCAGCAGCCACAACCAGGCCCCCCTTGCATCTGCCTCCTTTATAATTCCGGAACCTCAATCATTTTATCAGCCCCCTTAGCTCCACTCAGCATCAGGTCCATCTTTCCAAACCTAATTATCCCTTCTCAGTCACACTCCCCTCTATGTGTTATCTTCTCCATTAGAGAGTAAGCTCCCTGAGGGCAGGGATTGTCTTTACTTTTAGCTTTTTATTCTCAGCACTTAGCTTTAATAAATGCTTTTTCATTCATTCATTCCTCCATCTGTAACTTAAAGTGTTATAGAGTTCTGGGGCACTGATGACGTGCCCAGGGTTACACAATCAGCACTGACTCTAAGTAACACTGATGTGCTCCTCTATATACAAACTCTCCTGTGACAATCAAGTTCTGTAAGACAAGTTCTACAGACCCCAAGTTTCAGAATGGTTAAATGACTTATCCACGGTCACTCATCTATAGTTTGAGGTGAAATTCAGACTCCTCTGCTCCAAGGCTTGTTCTTTTCCTATCACACATGAAATATCTATGACCAGGAGCTTTCTTTCCTATTTTACTGAAGCCACAGATTCACAGATGGTAGTTCTCACCTCTGGACTCCATGTTTTTTGGACAAGAGATGTGTCAGCCCTTACTATCCCTCAAATCGAGACTATACCATAAAAGTAGATACCCATCTAGCACGCCTAACTGAGCTCTCCATCCGGGGCAAAATTTTTCTCAAATAAAGTGCATCAAGTAACCTTGAGGGTGCAGTGAGATTGAAGACTTCACTATGCAAGCCTGGCCTGCATTCATCTAGCTGTCCATAACTCATAATTATGCTTTGTGTATTAAAGTCTTATATCTTTGACCTATTCTGTGCACCAAAAACAGTTTAACCTTTATCCCAAGGCATGTACACCATTTTCCTCCTAGAAAGATGAATTCATATTATGCCGTCAAATCAGTATCAACCTGACCTTTAAACACATCAGTGTTTCTTGGAAAAATATTATGGGGAGGATGCCAACTGTGGTAAACAATATTAGCTCCTCCAACCCACCATTGAGTCATGCTGGGCTGAGGCTTATCAAAATAAGGGGTTGGTAATCAGCAGGGACCAGAGATCTTCTGATAAACTCCACAGGATATGAAGAATGATGTAAATGCGAGCGAGCTAGCAGGCTGGCTTCTCTATCACTGTTCCACAGATAACTGTGAAGGTGAATCATTTACCACCACCTACCAATCCGAATGATTTCTAATTCTGAAGGGGCTACATTGATTTCATCAGTAGCTAGCAATTTACTTAGCCGAGATCGTTATATTTATGTGTCTGTGAAATCTTCACAATAATTATATACTGGTGCTGTCTCCAAAGGGCTATATATATTCTCATTAGTCATATACTTCCCAGCATATTATCCATTTTTTTTTGCAGCAGCCTTTGAATCATACAAAGGAGCTGCCTCCGTGTAAAGTTCGCTTCTCTTAATTTTGTTCAATTCAACAAGTATTTATTCAATCCCAGGAACATCCGAGGCACTAGAGATGAAAAGAGCAAAATGAAACATCCCCTGCCCTCTCAAGCTTACACTCTACTGGGCTCTGGGGCGGAACCTACCTTCCAGATCTGACAAACAATGGGATAGCTGCTTTCTTCACCCGGCGGCATTGAGTGCTACAAAATTGTGATTTCATCAGGGATTGCAAACCAAAGAAAAGACTACCCTGAATGTGGTGGAAGGTCGAGGAAGAAAGTTGGGTGAAATCTGGAATGACTGTAGAACATTGCCTAAATGCCTTTGTAACAGAAATTATTCAGAAGGTAATTCTGTTCAACAACACTTATTAAGCACTGGCTGTGTGTCAGGCACTACCCTAGTCACTAGGGATAGAAAGACAAAGGAAATAGTCCTGGATCACTGTGGGCAGTAGGGCACAGGGCAATGAATGTCGAGCCTGCTCATCGTATGCCCAAGTAATCTGACTCAATATCGGAGGGAATCAGGACAGTCTCACGGAGCAGACGACAGCCGAGCTGAGCTTTAAATCAAGCTAGGAATTCTAAGATGCAATGAGCTTTATTTCTGACTTGCCCAGCACAGATTGATGAGTAAAAAGATGGTGATGTTTCCAGATTCCTTCAGTAAGCTCCTCTAGTTGGGTCCCCTTTGGACTTCAGCAGGCAGCTTCGTTTATCGGAGACTCTTTACGTCGATGGTGTTTCGAAGCTAGTGCAGAAAACAAGTGAACAGAATGGTGTCAGGAAGGATTGGACGCTTTTATTTGTCAGGGAGATTAATGCCATCCGGTCAATCAATCAGGAAGCATTTATTAAGCACCTACTATGTGCCAACCACTCAACTGCAGGGCTGCAGATGCAGACGCAAAGAATGGAGCCACCCTTTGTGCTTACATTCTAGTGGGGTGGATGAAGTAGACTGGAAGATGCCCTGGCAAGTGGTGAATTCCCTCTATGCTAGAGATCTTCAATCTGAGAGGGGAAAGGAATGAGGAAATAAGTATTTACATGGCACCAACTACAAACATTACCTTATTTGATCCTCACAATCCTGCGACATAAGTGTTCTTATTATTCCCATTTCACAGTTGAAGAAAATGAGGAAAATAGAGGTTAACTGATTACCCAGAGTCATTGTTGTTGCCTGCCTCCACCTGACCCCACTGGGGGTTTTCTTGGCAAAGATACTGGGCTGGTTTGCTGTTTCCTTCTCCATCTCATTTTTACAGATGAGGAAACTGAGGCAAACCAGGTTAAGTGACTTGCCCAAGGTCACAAAGCTAATAAATGTCCGAGGCCATAATTTCCTGACTCCAGGCCCAGAACCTCATCCACTGCGCCAGGCTGGATGACCGCTTTTCAGGTATGTTCTAGGTAGGATTCTTGTAAAGGCCTCTGAGGTCCTTTCTGACTGAGATTCTGCAGTGCCATGAATCTGGCTCCCAAGGAGCCTTGTGACAATGACTCGTTTTCATCATGTCTTAATCTTTGACGACAAAATGAAGCCCATCAAGCCTACTGCAAGCATATAGCAAGTGAGACAGAAGAAAACACCCAAAAATCAGCACCTGGCACTAGAAGGGGCTTCCAGGACATGACCTCCAAGCGCCCTCTCAATGCTAAACCTATTGATCCAATGACCTTATTACTCTCTGGTCCAGCCCCATGCCTTTGGGTGTGTGATGCTTGATGGCTGAAGACAGGGCGGGGAGGGGAAGCAGCTGGAAAAGCTCCAAAGCCCAACCCAACTCACTCCTCAAAATGCCTCATTTTCTCTGAATCACTTGGAAAATTCTTGGGTTTAAAATTGCTTGGGCCACCTGAATAGTAACACCTGCTCTGTACTGTGAAGCTATAGAACACGTGGTAATGGGGGGCAGGGGAAGAGCTAAGAGAGTGTGGTATTTCTTTCTAATGGACCATTAATTAAGCGTGGTGCAGCCGGTGGAGACCTGAGCTCTCTTAGAGTAGTCCCAAGACCACCATCACTGGCTGCCATCCCAGCTCTGCTTCTGGTGCTCTGGGCTTCTCTGAGGATAGAGCTCTGGGTCTAGACACAGGGACACTTGCAAGTTATGTCAACCTGGGCAAGTCACTTAACCTCTTATTGCCTCGGTTTTCTCAACTGTAAAATGGGGAGAATAATAGCACCTGCCTCTCATGTCGTTGTGAGAAACAAATGAGCTATTTGTAAAAATGTGCTTGGCACAGTGACTGGCACATAGTAGGCACTGCTTATTCCTTACAAACACACGCACATGTGCGCACACATACACACAGGCTTGTGTGCCTCAGCTCCTAGGACCTTCTCACCCTGGAAGTCTCTCCTCCTGAGTTACTCCTGGAGCTTCTATTTTTGAGCCAAGTCCAGGCCAGCCAATATTCTTTCTCCCCCACTTCTGCTTCTAACTCCCTAGATTTACACCCTTCCAAGCCCCCTTTACTCTCCCACCCCAACCCTGCTTTCAGCACCTTTCTGTGTGTAGTCTTGCCCTATTCAAATGTAAGGTCCTTAAGACTGGTGTTCCTATCTCTGGTGCTTATCACTGTGCCTCGTACACAGTAAGTGCTTAATAAATGCTTGTCTATAAAATGAGGGCGTTGGCCTAGATGGCCTCTGCCTTATCTTCTAGATGGCTATTGACAATTTTATGCTTCTTGGACAAGTCACTTAACTTGCCGACCTCAGTTTCCTCAGTAACAATAGCCCCCACCTCACAGAGTTCTGGTGAGGCTCAAGGGAGATCATATGGGTAAAACGTTTTGAAAATTTTAAAGCCCTCTGTAAATTCAACTATTATAATTCCTTATCAATACCTTATTAGCCTCATAGTTTTCCACGAGATTCCAACAGAAATGGTCTTGGGACATGTCGCTTTACACTGAATCCCCCAGAGGCTGGATAAGTCACCCATCAGTCGTCTAGTGGCCTTCCTTCGGGTGGACTTGGGGTTCACGGAGGTCCTTCCCATTCTCAGTCCTGGAATTCTATTTTCCTACCACCCCTGACAGCCAACCACCCATAGACTGTGGCAGAGGAAGACGCGCCAGCTCCTTTCGCGGTTGAACCTCGAAGGTATTAGAGGCGAGGCTGGTCCGCAGTCGGCTTGCACTCAGTACGCCGCAGCCTGGACCAGACTGCTCAACCCGATCTCTCCTTGGCCCGGGATCTCCCTTAAGCCTCCACTCAGCATTTTCTAAAGTGCGTGTCTGAGCGTGTCAGCCGCCCCACTCAGTAAATCCCAGGGGCTCCCTATTACTTCCAGGAGCAAAGAGAAAGCCCTTTGTGGGGTATTTCGAGCTCTTCACAGCCTGATGCCTTCCGACCTTTCCCGGCTCCTCTCCCTTTCAGGTCTCTCCCAGGGCCCCCCAACGCTCATCTTCGGTCCTTTGCATTGGCTGCCCAGCGCCGCCCACCCCTTCCCGAGACTGCAATGTTCTCCTTCCCCTCCTCTGCCTTCCTTTAAGGCTGAGTCACGGACTGCCTCCTGCAGGGGCTTCCTCAGTTTCCCCAGCCGCTTCCCGCAATGGCTACCCTCCATCTCCTCTGTCTGTACTAGTTAGATGATTTGCCTAGCGTGGCACAGGTGTGAGTGTCGGGCCCAGGATTCCAATCAAGCCTGGACTCTTTTCACCGTATCCAGCTGCCTCGATGAGAGGGACATCGTCTTCAAGCAGAGGCCGTGACTACCTGACCAGAGGCGTTATAGACAGAATCCCTCCGAGGTCCCTTCGTGCTCCGAACCCTCGGAGATCACGCCATCTGCCCCCACTCATTTTACCAATGAGGAAACGAAAGTCCCCTAGGCTTGGTGCCTTCCTCTCCCACAGATATAGAGCTGGTTAGTTCCAGAACCAAGGTGTCCTCCGCCCTCCGCCTCCCCCCGGTCCGTTTCTCTGGCTGGTACAAATCAAGTTCACAACCACTGTCATTCAAGACATGGGTAGTGACTGGTTAGGGACATCTGCGTGGGCTCGATAGGTCAGGGAAATCCAGGATGACTTTAGATCCTCCCCTAGCCAGTCTCCACTTAGCCCGAGCTGCAAAGGGCCGGGGACAGGCCGGGGCCAGAATCTGCTCTCCTGTGCCAGCAGATGGTTCAAGTTAGCTGCATCCTCACTGTACCTCACAGGCTTGCCCTCATCCCCCACCCTCCCCCGACACTCATTCTGGTTTCCACAGAAGATCGCTTCATCCATCCATTTGTCTTAGTGATAATTTTACACTGCTTTGGGGCTGGATTTTCTGCGTGATCTATGGGTCCCCCGCTCATGCCTATATCGGGCCTAGAGGTGCTTTATCACCCCTAACATCACCTTGGAGCAGCCTTAAAAGTGTTTACTTAATTCAGCCCCTGGCTCCCATTGACCTTTTGTGAGCTGGCAAGGATTTTGTGTCCCAAGGATCAACTTGGAGCGGGTGGCTTGGGACCCCGAAGCCTCTGAGATGTCATCCGGGCCAGCGCCTTCCTTTTGCAGAGGTCAGGAGCACACGGACAGGATTCAATTCAATGTTCAGCTCCCCAAACACTTAAACCCCTGCAATGTTGCAGGCTCTATCGTCGAGAGTGCAAGGTCGAAAATGAAACAATCCCGGTTCTCAGTACACAATCATTTATGAAGCACCTACTAAGTGCCAGGCCCTGGTATCAAAGACGAACATACAAAAACCATGCATCCCTGCCTTCAAGGAGCTCCATTCTCAGGCACTCATAGCTCTTATGGGCACCCTCTTTAGTAAGTTCTTGTTTCTGCCGATGGAAGAAAGCGTGACCTTGATCCAAAATGATCACTTAGCCAATAAACATTTATTAAGCACCTACTATGGGCTGGGCACATATGATGATGGCCATCGTGGTCGCAATGAAATGGACTTGTTTTTGCTACATTAAACTCATTGCCTTTTTGGGATCTTGGGTTCTAAAGAGCACCCTCTCCAACCTTCCTCTGCCCCACTGCTCTGGCTGCACTCCCTCTCCCCCCATCTCCCACCCCAGGAGGACAGGCACCACCGAGGCAGTGACTGAGACTTCTCTGGGTTTTGCATCTCCTCCAGCACTCATGGGGTAGGGACTCCCACTTAATTCAAGGGGTCTAGGTTTTGCTTTTGTTGGGTTTTTGTAAGGAACTAGACGGTTCTGGTCAAGATACCAGAAGAGAGAAGAACCAAACATCAAAACGTTTGAGGAGGCAGCCTCTGTTGAAAGACGAGGGATAAATAATGACCCTAAGAGCCACAAAAAACAATCATCGTAGCTGCTACTTGTGTGTTAGGTCAAGTTTATTAAAGCACTTTACATTCATTATGACACTTGAACCTCACAATAATCCTGGGGGCAGTTATCACGGAATTATTAGCCATATTTTACAGATGGAGAAATCGAGGCTCCTGCAGGTTATGTGACCTGTCCATGGTCCCACAGCTCTTAAAGCAGAGTCACGATTCTAACCCAGTCCCTAAACCTCCAACTCCAGCACCCTCCCTTTCTAGACCATGGTGGTCTCTGATTTTGTGCCTCAAAGGCACCCACTAGACCTGACAGCCAGGAGATGCCACAGAAATTGTAATCTGGATTTCAGCCGAGCATCTGATAAAGTCTTTCATGCTATCTTTGTGGACAAGATGAAAAGCCGTGGCCTGGCTGATGGCACAGTTAAGGGGAGGTGGGGCCAGCTGCCTGATCAGACCTGAGGTGCTCCCGTGAACAGATTCTAAACCTCGGCAGATTTCAAAGTGGGAAGGAGAAAAAAACCCTCCTTTGGTGATTCTAGTCACTCCTTTAAGAGTTCAAATCGGGCATGCTTTAGGTAGTTCTGAGTTACCTGTGATGGTATTCTGAAGGACAGAAGGAGGAGATCATTTCAAGTTCTTTCCTCTTTTGGGCAGCACCTTGGGGGGCGTTACATCGTGAAGGACTTGCCGCCAGATCTCAGATAATACTCTAAAGCAATAATTATCAAAAACTAGTGGGACTGTATAAAACATACACACACACACACACACACACACACACACACACACACACGAAAAAAAATCAATGGAACAGGAAGAGAAAATGCAAGATGAAAACCAAAGGCAGACAATAGACTACTTTGACAAATCCAGGATCAAAAAACCTTGGGTAAGGGGACCGCTAGTCGATAAACTGTTGGGAAAATTGAACAGCAGCGTGGCGAAAACAGGATTAAATCCATCTCTCACACTCTGTACAACCATACATTCCAAGTGGATCAATGATCTAAACTAAAAAAATAACACTTCCTATGATGTAAAGTCTTTGTCAGGGGATTTTCAAAGAGTTTCTTGAGGACGTTTTGGACGTGAATTATTCTGATGAAACATGTTGACGGTCTGCGCGATATCGTGTGGCGTGGTGAGTAGACTGCTGGCCCTGGAATCAGTGAGACAGACTTACAAACCCTCTTCTGTCATCATTAGGTAGGCAGCCCTCGGAAGCTCACCTTGTCTCCCTAAAGCTCAGTTCTTTTTTCTGTAAAATCAAGGTGATAATACCTGTAGTGCTGACCCCATACAACTATTGAGTTTCTAGTATATGGTGTGCCTAAAGGGTTTTACAAGCCTTAAAGGGCTATGGAAACATCGGTTTTCAATACCAGCTTCTGCTGCTTATGTTACTGTCATTATGCATCCCCTCTCTGGGAATGAAAGTACTCCACTGGGTACCCCCAGGCCTGGCGTTTGGGCCATCCCTCTCCTGGATCCTGACAAAAGCATCATAGTTCCTTGAAAGAAAAAAAGAGCAGCAGATCCTGGGCCCTGAGCTAAGTGGGAATCCCCACACCACGCCTGGATGAACCTGCATCGTGCATGGCACTAGGTTAGAACTTTCTAATGCAAGGGGAAAAGCGGTGACAAGTCTTTATTAAGCAGCGGCTGTGTGCAGGGCACTGTGCTCTGGTCAGAGGAGATACCAAGTCTAGGGACGTCCCAGGCTTTGCCTTAGGGGTGCCATAATGTCTTCTGATATGCACATACTCAGTGGCATCAGGAGTCACACAGACAGAGCCCCAACGTTCCATAACCTTCCCAAGGTTGACCATCTTATCACATGTACTTTCTGTTCTGGCCAAACTGGATGACCCATAAACTCCTTCCTACTGGGCACCTGGAATGCCTTCCCCAATGTCTCAGCTCCAGCGCTGCCTCCTCCATGCAGCCTCCTTTCTTCACTCCAGCCTCAAACGTTTTTTTCCATCTCTGAGGTACCAAGGTGTTTCGTTTGTATCATCATCCTTGAGATTCAACCGGAACCTATTTTGTGGCCTTACATCAATGAGATAAGCTTATGGAGAACAAGAGACTATGTGAGACCTATCTTTGTATCTTCTTTAATTCCTAGCAGAATGCCCTGAACA
>CM053624.1:7513141-7536879 GCA_028646595.1 Phalanger gymnotis | reverse complement strand
CCCACCTTGGGCCCCACCTCAGTCATCAATCCACACCCACATAGGTTCCACACCTAATAGGGGTTTGGGCCTGGGGCTTAGCACCTAGTAAGGCTTAATGAAATACACTGAGTTACTCAAAGAAAACAAAGGCCATTTTGCTTACCAACACATGTACTCACTCTCTCCACTAGGCTGAACTACCCGCCACCCTCCCCCTCACCATCCCCATCGTGAGTCTTTTATAAACTCTTCTAATGCTCATGCCCACAGAGTCCACTTCACAGTTGCTGCTGCCACTAGAGTAACACTCAAGACTCAGGGGTCCACAAGCAGACTTTGTAAAAGGACCATAAATCGTCACACTAATTGACATGTAAATAACCATCTCGATGCCACTTGCACATCTGATTCATAATGACAATACAACAAACAGTTATGAAGCACCTACTATGCGCCAGGCACTGTGCTAAGCCTGACAAGTTAGCGTTGTTGGCCACGAGGGAGCAGAGTATAGATTAGCTGTAGGCAGAGCCGGGATTTCTGGGCCACCCCTTGTTCAAGTAACTCCCCCTGTCTCTGCTAGCTGTAAAGGGGGGTGACGATGATGGCTGCCCATCAAGAGAACACTGCCCCTCCCCGAGAAGCTAGCTAAGCTCAGCGTTTCTTGTTTCTCCTTTGAAATCTCCACCGTGATTCTGCTGGATACTGACCCGGCATGGGATTCATTCCCACTGCAGTCTTAGCCTAAGACTTCCCTGAATCGTGAGCACCCTGAAAGATGTCTAAACTTCAAGGCGTGCTCTGGACCAGCATCCACTTATGAGTTCATGAATCTCCATCAAGATTCCTTTTACTAGATCAGCCAAAAATTAATAGTACAAAGAAAAAATGGATCATCAGGTGGCTCAGTAGACAGAGTTCTGGGCCTGGAGACCTGAGTTCAAATCTGACCACAGACACTTACTAGCTGTGTGACCACAAGCAAGTAATGAACCCCTTATCTGTAAAATGAGCTGGAGAGGGAAATGGCAAGCCCCTCCAGCATCTTGGCCAAGAAGAGCCCAAATGTAATCACAAAGAGTCAGAAATGACAGAACAATAAAAGTAAAAACCATTTAATCATTAAACGGCATAGAAAAATCAATAACAAGGAAACCCATGACCGCCACCACCACCACATACAGAGGGGTAGACTATGTCTTGGAATCCCACAGCAAACCACCTCCCAAATCCCAGATCAGGAGACTCTCTCCCACCCCCTCTTTGGGTGGTGGGAGAAGAAAGCCAATTGTGTCCACTACCAAATTGCCCTCCACCTAGTACCTTCCCTCAGGGAGATTACCTTTCATTGACACCAGCTCTGTCTAGGAAAGGCAGGTATTTGTGTGTTTTCTCCCTCATTAGAATATGAGCTCCTTGAGGGCAGGGACTGTCTTTTGCCTTAGCATAGAGCCCAGCACATAGTAGGTACTTAATAAATGCTTGTTGACTGACTCATTAACACTGCAAGAGGAAGGACAGCTCAGTGGTTCCTGGAAGGTGATAGCAAATCTTGCTGTGGGGATCTGGTTCCAGAACTTCAAAGCATGAAAGCCAGCTGCATGGCTCTACTGGGCAGGAATCAGACCTAAGAGGGAAAGCTCCCTGCCGGATGCATCAACCAGTAGCATGCTGCACGCACACAGTCTGGATGGCACTAAAGGGGGGCCTGGTGAAGGGAGAACTGAACCCCCCATTTTGCTGTCCTATTATCCCTGTTGCTGCTGCCACCCACCCCCAACCCATCTGGCTTCTTTTCAGCTCTTTTTCAAAACTTCCCTGCCTCCCTCAACTATCAATGTCTGCATTTCCAAACTGCCTTGTATTTAGCTAACTTGCATGTAATTTTTGCATTCTATATATCCCTAGAGAGATACATGTTTCCTCCCCCATTAGAATGTAAACTCCTTGAGGGCAGGGACTGTTTCACTTCTGTCTTTGTATCCTCAGCACCCAGAACAGTGTCTGGCACATGGCCACTGGTTACTAAACATTTATTGGTTTACTAATTGAAGGATAAAGCTGATCCAACTATATGGTTTATTGAGTAATATAAAAACCACTGCTGGGCATGTTCACTCATACAAAAAGGATGCCAGATGCCTTTCTGTAACTATGGGCTTTGACTTCTGCCATCTACTCAGTCCTCATCTCTGCTGACCTCAACATCTACCAGTTTCCAGAATGTCAGCCCTAGCCAGGCTAAATGCCCTACCTTCCAGGTCCCAGGGTGGCTGAAGCAGTGAAATGAGCAAAGGTCTACTGTCTACTGGACTGTTCCATTCAAGTCTTGGGAAAAGGTACATCAAAGCTGGTCCCAACTCTCTAGGCTCTTCTGTTTGGCTCTGGTGGCCCCTTCCTGTGATCTCCAGCTGTAAGAGCTGGCTGCTGTTGACACATCCTTCTGACCGCCACCCAACACCCAACACCAAAAGGTGCACTTCGCAACTGATCCCGAGAGGGGAAAAGTCTTAAACAAAAACTAAAAGAGAATTATGGTAGAGATTCATGGATGCTTGCAGTCAGAAGGACCCTGGGGAACCATCTAGTCCAACCAGTACCTGAGTAAAAATCCCACCCCCAACAAGTTATCCAGCTTTTTCTTCAAGACTCTCATCTGTGCAGTTCTCAAGCTGGGGTCGATGAACTTAAAAAAAAAATTTTAATAACTACACTTCTATTTACTTGGATTCCTTTGTAATCCCACGTGTTTTATTTTATTTAACCTAAAAGAATATTCTGAGAAAGGGTCCATAGGCATCACCAGACTGCCAAAAGGGTCCGTGACATAAAAACGTTGAAGAATCCCCGACCTAGGGGAACCTGCTCCTTCCTGCGCAGCCTCACTCCTCCTTCTGGACCAGCCTCGTTGTTAAGAGTTCGTCATGAAACTAGCCTCAATCTTTTTCCCTCATTGCTTCTAGTTCTTCTCTTTGGGGCCCAGCATGACAAAGCTAGTTCTTCTTCCATATAAAGCCCTTCAAAATCATAGTGGCCTTTCTCTTTCTGGCTTAAGATGCTAGCTAGACATAGAATATTTCATCCCATTGTTAGCTTTTGCGATGATGTGACCAGCCACACTAGAGATAATATGTCTACTTGAGCTCAAGGGAGGATTTGCCTTTAAAAAAAATTACCAGGTTTCTAACTCAGTTTGAGGATGCAATCTATTTGGCTTCTGCTCTGGGAATTCAATCATAACTCTGTTATCTATGTAGTTAGACAGTATATGACAGGAAGAGTCATTGAGGTCTGAGTTGCTGAGTGTTCTAAGAACTTGCATAAATCTTATATATGCAGAAAATAACAAATTTGGAAATATTTTTGGGGGCGGGGGGCAGAAAGGATAACACCCATCTCATACGGCTGGCAAGTTAACAAAGTACTTTCTTCACAACAATTTCATGAAATCAGCATGGCGGGTTTTCTTAACCCCATTTTACAGATGAGGGAACTGAGGCCAAAAAAAGGCAAAGTTACTTGTCAAAGGTCACTCAACCAGTGATTATCAGAGCAGGGACTCCAGAAGGGTCTCCTAGCTCCCAAACTAGTTGTTCTTGGTTACCATTTTAGGCTTTCTTATAAAGAAACCCTGGGTGATGCCAAGCCAATCCACAATCGCAGGCCCACAGTTGAGTGAGTGGATTACACTTGCCTTCATTTCATTTATCCAGTGAGTCACACTCTGACAGGGGGTTGATTTGTTTTTTAATATTTGGGGGATTATTTTGGTGTCTCTATAATGTGTTTACTTAAACACTCTGCACCAAATGAGCTGTTTTTGCTTGTTTTGATAAGTACACATGAAGAAAATGCATAACATTTCACACTTCCAATGCTGCATCTCCTGCTGGAGACATTGGACCAGAATGAGCTTGCCAGCCAGGGGCTCCAATGTCCCTGCATGGGGTGGGTGGGGGCCAACCTCAAGGTACCCAGAGAAAATCATCCATGGGTTCACCAATGCCAGCCACAGAGGAATCAGGGACCAGGGACTGAGGCCCCTGAATTTTCAGCATCAGCCCATCTGAGAAGGCAATGACTCAGAGAAGAGAGATCGTGTTTGCCGAGGGTGTTACCATAACAGCACCCAGGCTCTCTTGAACTCTCCAGAGCATATGGAGAGCCTGGGCTCGCTGGTTCGTTTTGGGCATCTGTTTGTTCTTCCTCCCCCACACTAAGCTCCCCCACTGGGAACTCTCCTTGGTGCTTGGGTCTTCACACAAAAATGCACAGTGAGGAGATGAGTGGTGTCTTCCCTGCCTGGGATGTCAGCCAGAGAGACAAGTCATGGGTAAGCATTTATTAAGCCTCTACTATGGCCCCAACACTGTGCTACGGGTGAGGGTGAAGGAATACAAAGCGAAACAGGATCTGCCTCGGGGAGCTTACATTCTACCTGGACGAAATAGAGGGCTCAAACATAAGGTACATGTGAAATAAACATAAAGTGATGACAGCACGGGTAGGAGAGACACTAATAACTGGGGAAACCAAGAAAGGACTCTTGAGGCGGGTGGCACTGCAGCCAAGCCTGGAAGGGAGCTGGGGGGATGAAGGGATGGTCTATGCAAAGATCTGGAAGTGGGAAGTGGAATGCTGTGTATGGGGACCAGCTAGTAAGCCAGGTTGGCTGGAATGTAGCATGCATAGGGCAGAACCATATTTAGTCATGACAGCTAGACTGGGAAAGGCTTTAAATGCAAACAGGAGAGTTTATATTTTATGCCAGGGACAATGAGGAGCCAACAAACTTTCTTTGTCTGTATGTTGGGGGGGGGGTGATACAGTATTTCACTGTGAGTAAATACAAGGTATGTGCAAAGTGATTTCAACAAGAAGATGGCATTAACAACTGGGACCACAGGAAACCCTTGCAAAGGAGAATTCCTTGACCAGACCCAACCTCTAGGAATATTAATTTGGCATCTGTGCAGGGGCATAAATTTAAGAGACGGAAGAGATTGGCCACAGGGAAAATATCTGGAGGCCGAGGCAACGGTCTGGCCAAGGGGTGATGGAAGCCTGAACAACAGGGACTGTAGGCTGAGGAGAGAGAAGGGAACAAGAGATGAGGAAGAGACAGAATACACAAGATTTGGCAACTGAATTGATTGGTTGAGGCTGGTGAGGATAAAGAGCTCGGGTTCCCCCTGAGATTGTGAACTTGGGTGTCTGGAAGGGTGGTGGTGCCCTCTACAGGAATAAGGAAGTTCAGAGGCAGGCTGAATTTAGGGGTGAAGGTGAATTCTATTTAATTTACGGTAAATCCAAGATACCAGTGAGACATCCTGTTATAAATATCCAATAGACAGTTGGTGATGCAGTGCTAAAGCCCAGGAGAGACTAGGGATGGACACATTGGTTTGGATTCCATCTGTATGGGGAAGATCATTGGATTCGTGCTTGCTGTTGAGGTCACCATAAGAGCGCAGCAAGAAAAAAGAGAGAGAGCCCGAGACAAAGACGGAGGGTATGACCACTCGTGGTGGACAGGACATGGATGCTGACCTTGAAAAGGGGAGAGAGAGGGGAATGGCAGGGAGGAACAAAGCATATGTCCATTCCTCCTCCTGGCCCAGAGTGATAACAGGGGCAGATGGGCAGAAGGGAAAGTACATCGAGTCCTGAAGAAGAGTGCAGGGTGTTCTGGGGAAACCACAGGCATTCTGAGAGGATTCGTGAAAGTGGCAAATTGTCCTGCTTTTATAGCAGTAAAAATTATTATTCCCTATAGGTGTGAGTGACCAGGCAGGTTAATGAGACACCCACAATAGCCAGGCTCTGGTGTCCTAACAGGGTGGTGGACTGGGTAGCTCAAATTGGGATCGAGGTGAAGTCTAATGCATCCAATCGAGGAGAGACCCGGGTCTGAGAGGATTAACTCCCCTAGAATTGGGGTGGGGGGAGAGGGATGACTATGGGTAGGTCTCTGGAGATCCAGAGGGTCATACGATAAAAAATTACAAACGTGGAAACTGGCAAAGGTTTCTCTGGTCCTTTCTGCCATGCTGACTGGTAGCCAATCCTCTGAATCTTTGCAACTCTGCTTCCTTCTTAGACCACTAGCCTCAGGTTGGGATCACTGCTGCTAAAGGCTTTTTGTAAAACTTACTTAAAAAGCAAAGAATGAGCACAACGTGACCTTTACAATAAATTAGAACAATCCAAACGGAAAAGAGAGTGACCTTTTGAGTAGAAGAGTTGGTTTACCAAGGAGCCATCAGACCAGTGCAGCCCTGTGTCACTTTAACCAAAGGGTCAAAAGCAGTTTGAAGTGATCAGCGCAAATAGAAATCGTAATAGGCATATGTGTGTCCATGCTGGCTGATTGCTAACTTCTCTTTCTAGTTATGTTGCAGAAAGAAAGCTTCCTTATTCTATTGGATTGGTGATCTTAGCAATGGGGGCACTCCCTCCTCCAGTGCAGATCGCAGCTACCCCATGCCCTCTTCTCTCAGGCCATTTTTGCCCAAGTCCTTTATGTAGTTCTTCATGGAGGGTCCACCCAATGCCCAGGAGCCCTACTGTCCAGGGTGTGTGTGTGTACATGAGTGTTTTCTCCCAGAGGGGTAGTGGGGGAGAGGGAGCTGTTCCTACTTCATAGACACTAAGTGAGCACTGGAGTGTCCATCTGGTCCTCTTTCTAAATGATTGACCCGTCAACTCTTCCAGGCCCAATCTCTAATATTAATTCAATTCAACAAACATTTATTAAGTGCCTACCACATGCCAGGCACTATGTGAAGGGCTGGGGAGCCAAAGACAGAAAATAAAACTGTTGTTGTCTTCTAAGAGTCTACATTCACATGGTTTAGTTGGAGGGAAAAATTTCTGGATTTGTAGTCTTGGTACCTGGGTTCAAATATAAACTTTGCCACTTACTTCCTGTGTGACCTTGAACAAGTCATTTAACCCTCTCTGGGTCTCAGTTTCTTTACCTGTAAAATGAGGGCATTGGACTAGATGACCTCTAAGGTCATTCCGCCCCACCCCCACCCCCACCTCTAAGTCTATGATCCTATGAACATCATAAGGAAATAAAATGTGTACATAAGTAAATAGATACAAAGCCTATACCCAATTTGTTGTTTGTCCAACATTCTTGAAGGGGACCATGACATCAGGAAGGTGATGCCATGACTTGCAAGTGAACTGGGTTTAAGTGACGGCTGTACAAAGTCGCCAGCCTCATTTTCTCCTCCCCTATACCCAACAGTGTCAAGGTGAAGAGAGCATGAATGGAAGTGATCAGAAGAAAGGGTGTCTTTAGAGCTGGGCTTTGAAAGGAGGTACAGTCTACAAGGTGGAGGCTAGAAGAAAGTGCCAACTGGGTCATAGGGGTCCACTTGGGCAGGGGTTCAGAGGCAGTAAAGGGAAAACAATCAGCCAGTCAATATGACTAATGTGCATTTTCAGGTACAAGTCATTGTTGGGAATAATCCATAGACTTAAGTCCAGCGTGGCATTTGCCACTGGCTTTTGGGACCCACACCATTCTGATCCTTCTGAGCTTATGGTTCTTCAAGA
Organism: Phalanger gymnotis; assembly: GCA_028646595.1. NCBI lineage: Eukaryota > Metazoa > Chordata > Mammalia > Diprotodontia > Phalangeridae > Phalanger > Phalanger gymnotis. The sequence goes on along the minus strand of CM053624.1, from coordinate 7,529,328 downwards.
TTGGCAGGCAGCCAGCATCCCCAGGAGAAGAGTGGTATTTAAAAAGATGAGCAGTGGTTGCTTGAGATAGCGGAAAGAAAACTCATTAAAATTGCCCTGGGTCCCTTCAATATTTAAGGGTCTCAAGAATGTCATGGGTGCAAAGTCCAATTAATTAAAATAGAACAAATCTTGCACAGAAATGATTTGAAACATTTTCTTTGATTCTTTTTTACAGCCAATTTATCTCTTCGTTTATTCAAACATCAAACTAACCTCGATTAAAGGTGGGTAAGGTTAGTAATTTGCTTCGGTGTGAGTTAGGAAAGGGTTTTTTCTACTGGACCACTGGGGTAAGGAGGCAGAGACCTTCGTGGACCATCCAGAGACGGTGCAAGCTGAGCTGACATCCTGAGGGACCTTCTTGTCATTCCCATATCAAGATCATTCCCTTTCACTATTTTTCCATTTCTGGTCAAATTGGTCCTCAGGACTTGAGTACTTTTTCTGCTCTCTGGGCTATATTTATCATATGACATTACGTGTTATAGTTGTCCGTGCTTATGCATTCCCACTCACTAAACTACAAGAACCGTAAGAAACAGTTTTATTTAAACATCGTATTTCCCCCAGTGTTCATTACACAGTAGGTGGAGACTATCTGTTGAATGTAGAACAAATGAATGCAAGTTATTTCCATGCCTTTGCCAAGACATTGACTTCCCTTTCACCTTTAATCCAATTAAATTCCAAAATCAATCAACACATATTTATTAAGCACCTAGTATGTGCCAGGCATGATGCTGGAGTCTGTACACACACACAGCGAAGCAGTCCCTTCTCTCAAGGAACTTATAGACAACATTTGCCACATGCTGGGTGCCAAATACCCCACTTTGCCCTAACATCTCCAAACTAGCAGGTTTACTCAGTTAGACAAGAAGCTTCTCATCTCTGGATTGTCCACCACCTTTTTCTCTCTTATTTCCATCAAGATTCCTAAGCACTAAGTATTTAAGTATGAGAGTTCAAATATCTTGGCCAACAGCTTTACCCCAGGCTAGAAGCTTTAGGAACTAAAGCAACACTTAAAGGGAAGGGGGCGGGGAGCAGACAGGAAGTGATTGGGTAATGCCAGGGAGATTAACTTTCCCTCAGATGGACAAATAGGAATGGGGGGAAGAGAAGAGAAGGGAATTCCACATCTTCCCTGCTTGCTCTGGGTAAGCTACGGAAGCAATTCTCAGCAAACAGTTTCCGAGCACGCCTGCCCTAATCCCTCCTTGGGTCTCACACAGCATCTCTTAAGCCACGCAGAGATCACTTCCTCGTGTTCTCTCCTTCCCACTTCGTCCTTGCTTCTCTGGCTTCCCCGTCATCTACCCACAAATTATTTTCTCAAGGGCGTAAGGGGGTAGTTTGGGAGTCAAGATCATCCTACTCCTCCAGTAATAATAATATAATAATTAATACAATAACATATCCAATCCAATAATTTGATCCCATGAGCATTTATTAAGCACCTACTATGTGCTAAGCGCTGAGGATATGACTAATGAAAAGTAAGTCTCTCCCCCCCAAGGAGCTTACAACCTAAAGGGGAGACCACACACAAAAGGAGGCAGGAAAGCAGGGGAGTGGGCACAGAGAAACCAGAGGCTGTCCTGTTCCTTGGAGTTAAAACCAGGCAGAGTGGCAGATGCAGAGGGGAGCGAGCCAAAATGTCCATTTTCTGCCCTCCATAAAGGAAAGCATTAAGGGGAGTGTCACACCCTTCTAGCCTTACAAGCAGAGAGGAGACCGAGGAAGATGGTGTCAGGCAAGACCTAAATTAGCAGCGTTGAGAGTAGAATTGAATAGGTAAACTGAGACAATTTTCTGAACAAGATATTTATTCATAGGGTACTGAACCTATTTATAAAACAATCTCTGGTCTGCCTCCATTTGTGCCAAAAGACCTGGACTGAAGGCCAACAGAGATTTTTAAACCTAGGTGTGTCTTCTTTCTGACTGACCTGACAGTGCATCATTTGGTCTCCCATGGCAGAAGCAAGGCAATCTCAATTGGTGGGCATTTTAATGAGGAGATGGGTTAATAGTTCTCAGTTCCTTCCTATTACTCCATTGCTGGGGGTGGGGCTCAGGACTAATCTTTAGGTGCAAGCATTAGTCTGTGGCTAGGCAAAGTGGACAGACCTTCTTCACCTGTGTCTGATTACTCCCCTCTCTGACACCTCAGGAATGCTAGTTGCTTTATGAGACCCAGCCGTCTCTAGCAATCTTGGCTAGAAAAAAGCCATCTCCGTCAGGTTCTTTTCTGGTTTGGTCTCCCACTTATAGACCAGGTCACCCCTAATTTTGATGAGGTAAAGCAAGGACATAAGAGTCAACCCTGGGGAGGATCTTGACAAGGCTGGTTGATGAGCAGATGGTTTGGGGGCTGGAAGTGATCACCTTACTCCATCACACCCTTCCGAAACTGTGAGAAAAAGGATGGATGACAGAGAAATATTGGTTATTAAATAATACAACACAATAGTACTTTTCCTTAGCAGCATGTGACGAGATTAGAGGTGATGAGTTTGACCTGGGAAGGGCATCTTGTTCTGTGGTATTGAGACAAGGCGGAGCAGCACATGGAGTGTGTTGTGTCTATTATAACGATACCGATAATCGTCAATGTTTATATTTATATAAGGTTTACAATGTGCTTTACAGATATTATCTCAGTTGTCCTCACAACAAGCCTATGAAGTAGACACTATCATCCTCATTTTACAGATAGGGAAACAGAGGCACAGAGGGGTGACCCGACCAGGTTCATATAGCTATTAAGTGTCTCAAGTAAGATTTAACTCAGATCTTGATTTCGAGTCCGGCTCTCTCCCTCAAGACTTTTTGCCTCTCTTGGGCTGTGCCTTCTAAACTGGGGTTCAGCTCATTAAAAAAAAGTTTCTGCTTCTCTAGCCCCATTCTATGTGGGGTCACAAGGGTCCTATCCTTCTTTAGACCCACTAATGCTTCTTCTACCTGACCCCTTCCCATACTTTGCCTCTTCCTGGGGTTTGCACATCATAACTCTACCTGGATGGGCAAGCTTTCCCATGCACCTCTCCCACCTCTGCCCCATGTCCCCATACTGAATTTGCTCTAGGCAGCAGAATTCCCACTTCCAGCTCTGGGCTCCAGTGAATGAGGCAGAGAAGTGGGCATCATGACCTGAGCAGTTTAGGTACTGAGCCCTGAAAGGAAAGGGACTCATGTATTCCCATCACCTAGTAGGGCACCTGGCACAAAGTGGGTCCTTCATGTTTGTTAAATTTAAATTGTCTGCAGAGTCCGGGCCTTTGTGTTCCCCATATGAAGTGAGATGTGCCACCACAGGTGGGCACTGATGGACTCGGAGGGGCTTCTGGTCACATTCGGTCAGATGAGGGATCTGAACTTGGTGTTCTACATTCTCTTAGTACTGTTATGGGGCCAGAGTGAGTGGGCAAGGAAGAGTTGGAGTGACATGGAGCAGCACTGGGGTGGAGGGGGAAGGCGTTGTCTGTGGGTGACATCTAGGCTGATAGACACCTCTGCCTTCGTGATCATGTTGGACAGCTGATGCCTCGTAGTTATTTGAATGATGTCCTCTTCCTCCACCTAGTTCCCAAATAGGTCACGGAGCTTAAGAGGGTTGTTTTCTATCACAGACAAGGCAGGGTTGGTTCTATGATATGGTCCCCAAGACATCATGTGGACTAGACTGGAAAAGTGGATTTCTCTTCATTTGATGGGGATCAACCTTCCCCTTTTCCAAACTGACTCCTTGTTGGCAGCTTCCTACATAAATAAGCATCGCCTCCATTGGAGGTAGAGAGGAGGCGTTCTTCATAAAGCTTGACTAGAAGGCTTGGATAAGGCTTCTGAAAATAGAGAAGGCCTTTGACCTTCATTTGTCTTCCTTGGCCCCTGTGAACTGGAGACAAAGGAACAGCCTCTGGACTGAACTGGGGGCTTTCCCCCACTTTGCTCTAACACCCTCTTTTCCTTTGTGAGCAGAGTGGGTCTCTTTATACTTGGCTCGCATACCTTTTCCTTTCCCCTACTTCCTCCCCTTGGCCTTTCTTCTCATTTTCCTTTGTTCCCATTCTTTCTCCCCTCCCCCCACCCCTGTAAGGAGAGGTTTGGCCCTGCTCGCAGTCAGAGCTGGGAAATCTATGAGTTCTACCAACCAGGAAGGCTCTGGTATAGGAAAGGAATACATTTTAATCAATTGTAATCCTTCTTATAGAAATGAGTATGTCTTCCATCTCTAAAATTGTTGGTAACTTTCATCATACAGGAGATGTTTTTGATAAACAGTGTATTCTTTATTAAACCAAGAATTCCACTGCAGAATGCATACTGACGAGACTCACCAAATACCTCTTTCTAAAGAAAAACTAGTTATTTGAGGGATTCTGTTTTGCTGGTGCACAAGACCAGAAGATTCCAGGAATCTTGGTATCCCTACAGATCTGCAACAGATGCCACAGATGATGAAAGCATCCCTCAATCCTCGTTAACACCACTACTGACTCTGTGTCACAAGGTCAGCGACACATATCACCCTCCCTGAAATCTTCCAAGCCGCCCTTTGTCCTTTTAGGTATAACTATGGCAGAGGCCGAAGGACTCCAGCAGTGAGCAGTTGTAGAAGCTGACAAACCTCGTACTTCTTGCATTGATCATAACGCAAAATTTATTAAATGAGTTCTCCCAATGAATTTATTTCTATTTATCAACATATCTTACTCACATAATTAGGATTATAATGCAAAAATACATAATTAAGTTTTTCCTCTTTACCTAAATATCATTTTTTAAAAATCTACAAATGAAGATGGCATTATCGTAATAAATGGGGAGTCCTATTCCCCGGTACAATCATTTCTATGAACATTTTGATATTTAAAGAAATTTATACACCAAAACTATTATTATGAAACAAAGTCTCTATCGTGTCTACATTCTAGTCCTAAATTTGTGTTTCAAAAGTGGTACTAAGTGAAAAAGACCTTCCTTTATCATATCCTTACATAAAAGGATGAGAAAATCTTCCCGAGGTTAGGAGTTTGATGGAAAATGTGCAAGGCTTCCCAGCAGCCTCTCCTCAGAAGGTTCCCCTCCTCACATAAAAGGAGCGTTCCACCTGTCAGAGTGATGTTTTGGGTAGAGAGGAAAGAACAGGCCTCTTGGTCTTGACTTGGCCACATAAGAGGCTTGGTAAGTGCTTATGTTGTCCTCTGCGGTGGGCACGTAGCCACTTGCCCAATGATTGAAATTGGTAGAATGGAAGTGCAGCTGTACCTGCTCTAGCTTCTTACGCCCTAGACACTGGTGAAGAAGAAAGAGAAGGTGGGCCAGAAACAAGGTCAAGATTGAGGTTTTTCTCTTCTACTCAAGCTGCCTATCCCCAGACCTTTCTGGTTTCTGGCTATTTTCCAGCCTCCTACTCACACCAGAGACATCTTTTCCATAGGGCCCACAGTCCCCCTCATGGTTGAGTATGGAAAGGATCATAGACTTTAGAGCCAGAAGGGACTTTGGTGATGGGGAGTAGTCCAACCCCTCCATTTAACATAAAACTGGGGCTGAGAGGGTTTAAGGCCCATGCCCACAGTCACACAGGTAGGAAATATCAGACCAAAGATTTAAACCCAAGTCTAGTACTGAAAAGCCATGATGCTTTCTCTAACTTATATTACACATAAGGGAGAATTTCAGGGACTACCAGATTCTCCCAAAAAAACCAAGCAAGCATAAAAGGACAAGCAGAGAATGTCTCCCTGTCCTTTTGGGGGTGTCCTGCCTGTGTAAACAAGGATCCTTTGGTCAGATTTCAATCAGTCATGTTCAGGCGGAAGGCACCTTAGCCTGGTGATCTAGGAGATAAGAAAGAGGCAGTGGATGTGTGCAGGAAAGGGGCTGTCAGGCCAATGTCCCCACGTCCACCTTCTGATAGAACACTGTAGGAGCATCTTACAAAGGCTGCAGGAGGAAAGTGCTCAAGGGACAGCCCCAAAGCCGGCAGCTTTGGCAAGGTGACCAGGAAGGCCAAAGACCTCGAGCTTTTCAGAGCTGTTTGTTACACCGGCTTTCGGTCTTATTTGGATTTCAGACCGGTTCCACTTTTCAGACAAGTGGGGGGGGGGGGTCAGTGCTGTCTCCCCAGGGCCTGAAAGTGAATACTCACTTCATCCAGACCATGGCCACAGAATTCCAAGCCACGCTTGTTGTCATGCATTGAAAATGGGTAGTTGTTTTGGTCAGCTTGCTGGAAAAGAAAGGGATGACAGAGAAAGGGATGGGTCAGAATTCCGGTGGCTATACCATTCTAATGACATTAAAGTGAGGCTAGTGAACCAAGAGGAGCGATGATGAAGGAAAGGAGTGAGGAAGAGCCAGGCAAGAGTCTGCTTGCATTGGGCACAGGACTTTAAAACGCCGACTCTTTTTTTTTCACTGCCAGCTTTAAAGACGTTGGGAAAATCCTCCCTCAAACAGCTCACTTGGAGGGAATGGAGGCAACATGTCTTCCAAGCTCTGTGTGCTGCAACGTGCGAAGTCTATAATGCTATCTAATTCCATCTCTGACACACACTAGCTGTGTGACCTTGGCAGATCACTGCCCCTCCTGTGCATCAGTTTCCCCATCCGTAGAATGGAGGGGTTGGACTAGACATACTCTGAGGTCCCTTCCAGGGTCCTATGATCGCATTCAAATGCACATGGCACTTTTCACACATTAGCTCACTCGGTCCTCACAAAAGTGCAACGAGGGAGCTACTCTAGGTTAGCTATGCATTGGGAGCGGGAACTGAGGGCGGGCTCTTTGTATTACTTGGCCCAGCCCCAGACTCCCACATTTCTAACCCCAGCTGCACAGACAACTCACCTGCTGGCGGAGCCGGTAGCGTGAAGGCAGCGGCCCCTCGGTCTTTAGCCAACTTTCTGGGAGGAAAGGCTGCTTCATCATGGCGGTGGTGGTAGACTCTGGGGTTTTTTCAGTCAGGCCGAGGTGAGGAAACTGGAGAACATGACAGGTCTGGATCAGAACCAGCTCGATCAGACTCGATGGAACCATTATCAGGCTTCCTCGGGGAAGTGACTAAAATGCATTTGGGGTTTTCCTGGAACATCATGACAACCACCTACAGTTTGAAATCGTGAGGATCTTTTTCCAAGGGGAAGAATATCTATGATGTGGGACTATAGCTATTTGTGTAACTGCCCCCCTCACCTGCCCACTCCTATTTTTATAGGGGCCCCCCCAGCACCCAGTAAGCTGCCTGAGAGCTGGGAACGCTTCATTTTTGCTTTGGTATCTCCAATGCTTAGTGTAGGGTTCAGCACACAGTACGTGCTTAATAGGGCAGCTAGATGGTGCTTCAGCAGCTAGAGCGCCAGGCCTGGAGTCAGGAAGACCTGAGTTCAAATACCAGCTCAGACACTCACTAGCTGTGTGACCCTGGGCAGGTCACTTCACCCTTTTTGCCTTATTTTCCTCATCTGTCAAATGAGCTAGAGAAAGAAATGACAAACTACTCCAATATCTTTGTCCAAAACACCCCAGATGGGGTCATGAAGAATCAGACACGACTGAAACGACAGAACTTGCAACACCACCACCACTAATAGGCACTTTATAAATGCTTCTGGAAGCAAACTGAAAGGTTTCTGATTCCATGTGGAGCCTGCATCCTTGTGGTCAGACTGCATGAGAAGAGCAGCCCTGAAAGGGAGAGATGGAAGGACAGATGGCACGATTCCCAGGTTACCGAGAACAGCAGATACTCCACGGAGAGCTGGGAGGTCACCATCCTCCATCTGCCAGGGGCTTCCTCTTGCCCCTGTCTTCATCTCAAAGCCCCTTGACTTCATCCCCCACTGTCCTCTCTTTCCTCTTGGACCTGAGGAAGAGGTGGCCTCTCTCCTGGCCAAGGCCAAGGCCTCTACTCCCTCCCTCCATTTCCTCCCCTTCTGTTCCTCCAGAAAACTGGCACCTCAATCACAGTGTCACAGACAGTGATCCCTTCAGTCCCCCACCTCCTCTCTTCCTCACTGCTCTCTGCCTTCCCTCCAGTCACCCTGGCTCACAGCCTCAGCACCTTCCTCATTCTGGATCTTTCTGATCAGCTGCCATCTTGTCAATCCCACTTCCATAACAGGCCTCATGTACATACCCTTCTCTCTACTCACATAGACACCCCTGGCTCAGGCCAGCTTCCCCATCTGTCCTTCGTACATGGCTGGCCTAAACATAGGCATGGTCAGGCCGCTCTCCCCCTCAAAATTAAATCCTTTATTTGGCATTTAAACCACTTCACAGCCTGTCTCCAGCCCACATTTCTAGGCTTACTGAGCCTTTTTCCTCATATGCTCTATGCTTCAGCCCACAGGGTTTCTCATCTCCAAGCCTTTGCCCAAGCTGGAAAGTGCACCTTCCTCAGTTCCACCTCGCTTCCTTTAAGGCTCAGCTCAAGTGATGCCTCCCAGGATGTCTAATCCCCTCCCCCACACATATCCACTGTTACTTTGAACCCCACAATTACTTTGAAACCTTGGCACCTGTGGAGGTGACTTAGCAAATGCTTATTGAATCAATCAGTCAATGAAAACCAGGAGTTACCCCATGGCCTGCTTCCTCTGGGCCGATATTGGAGGGGAGGGGCAGGCAGCTTCCAGAGTCCTCATCTCTCTCGGGGTCCATGTCTCCCCCCCCCCCCACCCTACCTCTCCCCGGTCAACAACCCAGGACTGAAGCTATGATTCTGGTTCTAGCCGCAAAAATTCCTAGGGACAGTCATGGCAGAAGGCCTTGCAGTATCACACATCAAGTCTGACTTCCTCGTGTGGGTGAGGAAGCTGCGGCCCATAGACGGGAAGGGATTGGCCCATGTGGAGTATGGGCAGCCAGCACTAGAACAGGACCCCTCAGTCTTTCCCCTCCCTCCCACTCCCAGTCCATCGCACAAACCTGCCTGGAGAGCGTCCCATTTCCCACCTCCAGACCCCTGAGCCGGACGGGCACAGCCCCAGAAAGGCCTGCTGAGGGGGCTTACGTTCCTCTACCAGCGCAGCAGTGGGAATGGCGCCCCTGCCAGCTAAGGGACAACCCCACTTGGGTTCATTTGTATTCTGTGATTTGATGGATTAAACTGCTGTTTAAAAAAAAATCACTGGCGTTTTCATTTCACTCTTTTAAAAATATATTTAATGGCTATAACACGATAGCTGTGAAATAAACCCTTCTGTTGGATATGACAGCCGTGAAATACGGCTTTTGAACTCGTTGGCGGAGCTCTTCATGCTGTAGTTACTCAGTCACAGAATGACTGAGATATTAAAGACCGACCTCAATGTGAAAATGAGAGGAAGGGGTGGGGAAAGTCTGTGACCTTGCTACATTGTAACCAGTGAGATTCCACATCCAAGGTCATCGAGGTACCCTGCCCTCGACCTTGAAGCTCCCCCTACCCCAGCTGTCCCCCTCTCTCTGAATTAAGAGTACATGAAAGAGGACAGGGACAAGCCTAGGGGAGGGGATCTGCTCAGATGGGATCAGGCACAGAGAAGACCCTTCAGAAATGTTTCTGGGAATGGGTTGGACTGGACTCTGGGTTTGGCTTTCACCACAGCCCTGGGCTCCTGGGAGTAAACATGTCTACGTTCAGCCAAGCTTTCTTACCCATATCCCTGCCCTCTGTTTCCTAGAGGCGATGACCCTGGAGACTCGTGAATACAGCAAAGTTGAGGAAGGGAAAGTCCGAGGCGCTTGGGCAGCTAAGGTGGCTGAAGAAGCTGGTGAGACCGGGGTGTCTGGACAGCCTCGTGAGACCGCAGTAGCTGCACAGGCTCGTGAGACCGGGGTGGCTGGACAGACTTGTGAGACCGGGGTGTCTGAAGAAGCTGGTGAGACCAGAGTGGCTGGACAGCCTCGTGAGACCGGGGTAGCTGAAGAAGCTGGTGAGACTGGAGTGGCTGGACAGCCTCGTGAGACTGCAGTGGCTGGACAGGCTCGTGAGACCAGGGTGGCTGGACAGGCTTGTGAGACCGGGGTGTCTGAAGAAGCTGGTGAGACCGGAGTGGCTGGACAGCCTCGTGAGACCAGGGTGGCTGAAGAAGCTGGTGAGCCCAGGGTGTCTGGACAGACTCGTGAGACCGCAGTGGCTGAACAGGCTTGTGAGACTGGGGTGGCTGGAGAGCTTTGTGAGACCGGGGTGGCTGGACAGGCTCGTGAGACCGCAGTGGCTGAACAGGCTCGTGAGCCCGGGGTGGCTGGATAGGCTTGTGAGGCTGGGGTGGCTGGACAGGCTCGTGAGCCCAGTGTGCCCCAGGAGGTTGGGGAGGTTTCAGCCGGACTGGCTGGCTCAGTTGGCTTAGGTTGCTCCATGAAGTCTGAGGATGAGGGAGTCTGTTCTCTTCCCTTCATGTCTCTCATTTTGCCCTAGGTTCTGGTTCGGAATCCTGGGCCTCTATGGAGGTCAGAACCCCAGGACTGTCATAGAAGGAGAAGAAAACTTAGCAAAATGGAGGTGCTGGGACCCTCAGTGTTCCCTGACATTTGTCTGTAATCGAGGGTTCCCTAGGTGAGTGGCAAAGGGCCAGGTTCTGCCTGCCTGGGCAGGATTTGAGGGAACCAGGCAACAGAGTAAACAGCTAAAGTAAACACAGCGGTCTAAGCCTGAGCCCTGGCCTCCATCCCCTCCTCTCCACCCTTCCACTGTTATCCTGCTCAGCCCCATTCCTCCACTGTCCCTTCTCACCTTCCAGCCCCGCCCCCCACTTTCCCTGAGCCCTCCTCTGCTATCTTCTGGCTTAATCTCTCCCTTGCCCATGTCCGACATCTTCCAGACATAATAGAAGCCTGGTCCTCTCCTGAAGATACCTCGTCCCTTGCCTCCTTGTCAATGGCGGATCCTCTGTCACAAATGGGTTTGGGAAGATGAGCCTGTCTAGTCCTCGTTCGTCCCTGTTCCCATCCCTCAGTACCCCCTGACTCTCACACACCCAGACACACACACTCCAAGGCTTATGGCATCTGGCTATAGATAGTCGGCGCAGTCTGGATGGTGAGTTCAGTCATTCAAAGCTCACTCCAAAGCTTGCCCCCTGTTCTACAGATGAGGAAAACCTAAGTGACAGGTTACACAGCTGGTACAGCTTGGAAGTAAATCCAGGGCCCCTGGCTGTAATCCCAACATCTTTTCCAACCTACCATAATTCTTTCCAACACCTGCTGTAATCCACTGCTAACCTCCAGGTCATTCTCCTTCTCACAGGTGCCTTTAGGCTTGGGGATGGCAATGTTCAGGTAAGGATATGCCTTTGAGTGTCCTGGCCTCCCAGCTCATCAGCACCTGACTTCTGTGCCCACAATATCCCCTATGTCTCAGTCACACCTTCAAACTCATCATCACCCAGAATCATTCCATATCTCTGAAATGCCCATTTCTGAATACAATCTCCTGTCCTTCCAGCTTTCCCATGGCCTACTCTGAAAACCTGTTCATCCTCACCCTTTCTTCTATCCCCCATTCCCTTAGTTAGTTGCCCCCATTCTGGTCTCACTGCCCCCTTTCAAACTTGACCTTAGAGTTCACTAGTTCAGCAGGACTCTGTCCTTTAGCCTTGAATGCCTGGCTTCAATGTCCATGTTAATGCTCCCTGGTCAACCCACCATCCACCTCCCTCCCTCCTCCCCCATCCCCCCAACCACTGAATGCTCCTAGAGAAAGTCATCAAACCAAGGCTGACTGGGGTCATTCAACATTCCCATTACTTCACCTCAGTTCTGCTCTCACAGATGTACAGAGATGTACAGAGTCATCTCTGATCCTCTATCATCCTCCCAAAAGCAGCTGTTTCCCAACCTTCTCTTTTCTCTTCAAGCCCCCAGCTCCCGCCTTTGTCTCAGTAGATGACCTCACTTCCTGGGGCACTGAGATTAGGAAAGTCATCGGAGTGAAGGACCTCATTTCCTCCCTCCTGAACTTCTTGAGATCTTCATCCAGGATTTCCTGCTTTGTCCCAGCACAGGGACATGGCAAGACTCAACCCTGTCCATCTGCCCTCGATCCTGAAGGTAACCCAATGGTGCTTGAGCAGCTTTTAAGCTGACAGAGAGCATTACATACATTACCTCATTTTAGTCTCGTACCTTGTGGGGCAGGTTTTACAGGTGTTGTTATACCTATTTCACAAGTGAGGAAACAAGATTAGAGGTTTGAGTGGCTTGTCCGTGGTAACATAGCTAGTGATGGAGGTAGTATTGTTAATCCCGGTTTTCCCAGGGGGCTATGCTTCAGGCAGCTGGGTGGTGCAGTAGGTAGAGCACAGAGCCTGAAGTCAGGAAAACTCATCTTCCTAAGTTCAGATCTGGCCTCAGACACTTCCTAGTTGTGTGACTCTGGGTAAGTCGCTTAACCCTGTTTGCCTCATCTGTAAAATGAGCTGGTGAAGGAAATGGCAGATGAGTCCAGCATCCTTGACAAGACAACTCAAGATGGGGTCACAGAGAGTTGGACACAACTGAAAACGACTAAACAACATACTTGTAATAGTGTCGCTCCTACGATTTTACCACCATTGTACTTTCCATTAACAACCGGCTAGAAGACGTAACTTTTAGCAAAGGCATTTCGTCGCTAAGATAGCAGAGTGAGAATAGTGGGCACAAAGCCTTCTCTCAGCCTTCCCTGCTTTTCCATAAGGACACTGGGCAGAGGCAGCTCACATTTTGTGTAAAACTAAGCGAGGCAGACGCTTCGACTCTGATGACGCGGTCAAGGGAAGGGAAGGGGGAGGAAACGGCCTCTTCCTCCACTGCCCCTCCAGAATAATTCTCTCTCAGGGTCCGGCTTTTCCTCCACTTTTGGTTCCAACTCCTGAACCCAGGATTTACCCCCGCTGAACTAGGGAATTGCTGCGATTCCTACAGCCGTCGAAAGCCCCTAGAGGTTGTCCAGCGTACCTTCCCAGCCAATCACTCAAACACCACTTTTGACCCAAAGAGGAGATTCCACCAGAAAAAAAAAAAGTACCTGGGAATAAAGAATCTTGTTTAAACATTTCAAAACTAAACTAAGCATGTGTGACTGCATCGTCGTGAGGTCGTAAGAAAACTTAACTTTCGGACTATATTCTGGGCTCAGTGATTCTAATTCACTGAGGGGGAAGAGAGAGAGAAATCCTCTCCCTGACATAAGCACGCGCAAAATCAGACCACAACGATCCCTGCAGGCAGATGACACGATGGTGTCGCCGAGAAGTTGCAGAGAATCACCGATGAAACTAAACGATATGATGAATAGTTTCAGTAAAGTAGCTGGTGACAAAAAGAATCCATGAGAATCATCAGCACTTCTATAGAGGGCTAACTCAAACCGGGAAGGAAAGGATACGGAGATCTGGGCAGCTCTCAGATATCACATGCATTCTGTAGTTATGTTGAAACATACCAACAGCCACACAAGATTTACGTAAATACAGTCTGTTTACAGACATAAAGGTTTAAATAAATGGAAAGATATTCAATACTCATCTCTAGGCTATGCCAATAAAATAAGTATATAATAATATAATATTTATAATATGATGTTTTATATAATACATAACCATATGTATAATATACACAATATAGCTATATTGACCATATATAGTATCTCTATATTTAGAAAATATAATAATATGTAAATAATATAAATGTATGACTATATGAATATAGACATAAATATAAACAACACATTTATTATAGTATGTTGCCATATAATATGTAATATTGATCTAATATTTATATGGATATGTTATATTAAACTAATGGGTTCTATATTAATATGTCTTACTATATAATATATACCGATAATACATACAAGATAATATACTATTTATATTACACATAACATGGGTGCCATATTACATAATAGCATGCTATATATCGTATTACATAATAACATGTTATAAATAACAATATATAAAAACATATAAATATAATATACACAGTAAACATTATACTAGTTAAATCAGTACATACACTTAGTTCTATTCCAATCAAATTATAAATTTTGAGAGCCCCCTTGCATCGTTTATCATTGTGGTGGAATTCAGAGGGCAGATAGCAGTATTGGTTCCATTTATCCCCTTTTCTCTTCTTGGGATTTTCCTTTTTGGTCCCAGTGTGGAGTGTCCACTGTGTTTCCAGGACTGCTTTTCCAGGATGCCTTTCTTTGGTGACTTTCTGATGTTGTTTTAACACCCTTGGGATGACAGGTGGCTCCCCTTTGTGCCGCCACGGTTTGAATTGAGTAATCCTCTTAAGGAGAATATAAAAGGAGACATAATTATAAGTCTGGTTGAAAATGAAGCCCATGGGAGTGGAAAATACAACTCAAGTCTTCAGTTCCTTAAATCATTTGTTGTTGAGGAGAAAATTAGCCGTGTTTGGGGCAGTGACAGAGGCACTGCCACAGGGCACCACACAGGGAGAAAGGCAGGGGGTCTGTAAGCAAAACAGAAATCTTCGGACCTTTAAAAACTCTTTTATACCCTGATTGTGCATTGTAAAACATGATGGAGATCTCATCAACTTGGCAGTAAACTGTGGGCCAATAAAATGGCCTTGTTACAAAGATAATAATAAAAATTTTTAAAAAGGAGTTGTAAAAAATAGAGCCAGGTTGGGTGATGGCTCCAGGCTCTGATTTCTCCACCTCAAGAGGGATCCAAGGTTCACTGGCTGAGTTAATGGGGCATACAGACACAAACACCAACTCGTTTGCTGTGGCTTTGGTCCTTTATTAACGTTCCAGGGCAATTTTGCCCCACCGATCCAGCTTTTAAAAGGCACCTGGGAAAAGATACCGAATGTGACCTTACTTGAACGGGAAATGCATACACCCAATGAATTCCAGAAATAGGTGAGGCACCCACCACACAGGGTTGTTGTGAGGGTCAGATGAAAAGATACATGTAAAGTACTCGGTAAAAGTGAAAAGGCTCAGAAATAAATGTTAGTGATGATGACGATGAGGATGATGGAATACTTTTCAGCCACTTAGTTGACCCTGAAGGTTGGAGGCTGGAAGGTGGAGGGGTGGGGAACATTCGTCTCTTCCTGTTGAAGTCACTCCCTCCCTTCCCACCAGAAACTAAGCTACCTGAGGGCAAGGAAGCAACAGGGTGAAGCCAAGTCAGAGGGCGAGGCTGCTCTCGCTCCCAGATCTGCTCCTTACTTCCTGGGCGTCCATCATCAAAAGGCCCAGACTGGAATAAATGCTCGCCAGGGGCCCTTCTGGCTCCAGAGCACTGACCCTCTCTCTGATCTGTTTCTATCTTTATGACCCTGGTGCCTTACACAGTGCCCAGGAGAGCCCTGCTTATGGAACTGGGTGCTGCACAAGCCTCTTCCACCCATTAAATCCAGGTTAGTGCAGATTATTCTGGGACTCTGTAGCCATAGAGTTACTCAGGATTTTACTTATCCAGGGAACCGTCCAAGTATCCAGCCTGGGTGTCGCGTGCAGGTGCCTCCTTCCTTTTTCATAACAGTAGAAGCAGCCCTGACAACCACCTGCGAGGGGAGACGCAAATAAGAACGACGAACGGCTGAAATGAGCACGCAGAAGACCAGTCCGGGGGTCTTCTCACCAGACCAATGAGGATGCCTTGGACGGGGATGGCATGTCCCCAGCAGGTCAGCGCCCCGGCCAGACTCCTCTCTCTGGATGTGGGGAGGAAGGAGCTTAGAAACTGCCTAGTTCTAGCCCATCGCTTTATGGGGAAGGGAAATAGGCCGAGAGGGAAAGAAACTCACCCAAGGCCCCCCGGGAGGCAGCAGAGCTGCCACTGAACCCAGCTCTGTCCTTTCTCAATGTCTCTTCGTTAGTTTGTATGTTTTTTTCCCCTCCAGCTAGGTCAAGTGGTGGGTGAATGTTGGAATTGGGGATCAGGCAGAGCTGAGTTCAAACGCAGCCTCAGATGCTTCTTAGTGTGACCCTGAGTGGGTCACTCATTCTCTCTGAGCCTGTTTCCTTTTCTTAAAATGGGTATAACAGCACCTACCCCACAGGGTGGTTGTGAGGATCCGATGAAATAATATCTGTAAAGTGCTTCGTAAGCCCTAAAGTTCTCTAGAGATAAACGTCACTGATGATGAAGATGATGATGTAGTAAATTCCTTG
>CM053624.1:7494677-7513041 GCA_028646595.1 Phalanger gymnotis | reverse complement strand
TCTCTCTCTCTCTCTCTCTCTCTCTCTCTCTCTCTCTCTCTCTCTCTCTCTCTCTCTCTCCTGTCTCTCTCTCTCTCTGATTTGGCCAGTGGGGTGGGGTGGGGATGGGAATCAATCCAACTGGAGACCAGGAGGAGCCTGAGAATCGTCTCTTGGCCCTAGACTCTAGTTTTAAACCTCGATAGAGCAGCCTGTGATGGGAAGTGAGCTCAGACCTCTCCTTTGGGAGATGCTCTTCCTGCCACCAGCAAATGAGTCTTGAATTCTAAAACTCAAGGTTCTCTCTTCAGTTGAATAATGACCTAGCATATCAATTAATTATGCAGCTGACTTATCACTCTTCCATTGCAAATATCTGTAACTATAGTTTAAGAGGGCTGCTCGAGGCCCTGAGGTTAGGCGAATTGTCCCAACTCACAAATCTAGCACACACAAGAGGGTGTGGCTGTTGTTCTTCCTTTTTGGAAGAGGACCAGTGATATCATGGCAATGTCTGCACTTTCTGGTGGATTGGATTAAGTGAGGCAGAGCTGTACAAATTGTCCACCTCACTCTCTCTTCTGCAGTCATGGAAGTCCAGTGGCAGGACAAGGTGTGAACCAAGGTCTTCCTGACTCCTGAGGTCATGGTCCTCTATCTTCTTTCACAGCTGCCTCCTCCCTGCACACCTCCCCTGAGCCAAAGCTTTGAGTTGGGGGGGAGGGACAGACCTCACCTGGACCATAGAATCTCAAAGTGAGTTGGCCATGTTCCTTCAGGCCAGGTCTAGATGACCCCTTGTTGGCAATATTGTCTTCTTGCTTAGGTACAAGTTAGATGAGACAGCCTCTGGGCTTCCTTCCAAGTTGGAAATTCCACCTGTGTGATTAGGTGTATTTTCCCCAGGAATGAATAGAGGCTAACAAGCCCTAAACTTCTTATTAGAATCCTAGGTTTTCAAGTAGGATGAGGATTCAGAGGTCATCTAATCAAACTTCATTTTACAGATGAGGGAACTCAAGACCAGAAAGGTGAAAAAGTCATGGACGAAGTTGGTGGCAAAGCCTGCACCAGACCTCTGGTCCCCTGACTCTCTCAGGGCATTCCCAACATTCTTCCCAAATCGTGCCAGGCAAAGTATGAGTAATCAATACTTTAAAAAAGTCTTTTAAATCTACCACTAGCATTTCTCATCATCATCATTATTACTGTTATTACCATGAAGACTAAAATGCTTGGGTAGGGACTTCATGGTATAGTGGGCTCAGAGATCTGGAAGCAGAGACTTATCCTATTACTCACATAACAGACTTCTCTAAAATGGTCATGGAGTGATTTCAAGATGGCAATTTCTCTGAAGCAGAGGAAGAAGATGATTTTATCTGGCTTCTCATTCCAATCTGATGATTTTGATACCTTGTCAGAGAAGTACCATGCTTCAGAGGATGAGAGCCCAACTTGGAGTCAGGAAGAGCTGAGTTCAAATTCTACCTCTGACATTTACCAGCTGTGTGACCCTGTGCTATGGGCGGTAGACATGCTATTAAAGACTAGTGATGGGACCTCCTGCCCCCTAGAGAAATCTCAGGTTCATCCTTCTCACATCCAGAAGTCCTTACCAGACAAAGCACAGCACAGTCAGGGAGGATGTCCACAGAGGTCCCAAAAGGCAGAACATCATGAAATCCAGTTTCTTGGATGTGATGATGACCAGACTCCAGTTGGACTCTTCTTTCTATGGTGTTTCGATAGTGATTCTTCTCAGAGTGGTTCTACCAGGTATCTTATCCACGAGCATCCCTCCAGACACCTTGCCATCTACTCAGCCACTGCCCTCTTTCCCCTACCTGGACCAGGCCTCCCAAGACCAGACTTCTTCCCCTCTCATCACCCACCTCAACTCTACCCTGGGTGATCCCAGACCAGGCTTCACATCTAATCGACAGTCCTCTTCCCCAATCATCTAGCCTTCTTCGCTTCTGCACATCTGTACCCGGCTCCACCTTCTACCTCTTGCTCTGGGCACCATAATTAAATTAATATTACTTATGCATCTGCTCCATGGCTCAACTGCCCATCATCATGACTCTCCAGAACATAACCACCTTCCCTTCTAAGGGCTGTCTCTCGAAGGGGAGGTTCTCGAAAGCAGAGACTACCTCCCTTCTGAATTCACGTGTCCAGTGCTTTTTGATAAACGCTTTTTCATTCTTTCGTTCCATTCATTAAGATGACCTCAACAGCAGCTAAACATTTCAGCAGCAAGTCATTAAGACTTTGCCTCCCTTCATTACGGGGCAGATTCACCAGACTCGATCCTGTGGCACAGTGTTTTACTATAAAAGTCCTTTTTGTGATATCTGTGGCATTGTAAGATTTCACATGACATCTTTACTTCGGCCATCTGTTCATGAAAGATACAACCATTATTTGCCTTCCTTCACTCCAGTGATTTTTAAAACTTTTCTCCATTTAAATGTTATGTTACATTTAAATGAGAAGTTCTTCTACTCAGCTTTTGCCCTTGCCCTGAAGGAATTATGGGAATTCCAGTTAATCAGCTTTGAACGGCTCCATGATCGCTGTGATTATAGCCGTGAATCAGATCGTGGAAGAGGGCTGACATTCCGCTGGGGCGCATGTGAAGATGCCCAGTGTCTTTCATCCTGAGAAGTCAGCACTGGGCTGCAATGCTCTCAAGCCAAATTCCTCTTTCTTAATGTCTGAATTATGCTTCGTTTGCTGCTGCTTTGACAACTTTAAATGGTTTATTTGACACATTTTTCCTTTGATATGGTTCAGAATCACAGAATCTCAGAGTGACAAGAGACTCAGAGTCCAGCCCACCACTGATCAAGAGTGCCCAACACAGTCAGCCCACAGGGTGGTCATCTAGCTTCCGCCAGCAGGCCCCAGGGAAGGGGCCCCTCTCCCTCTGAAGCTGGCCATTTGGCAGGAGGAGAGGCCCAATACTTAGCCGCTTGTTCCTGGTGTCAAATCTAATTGGTCCTCTTTGTAACTGCTGCTCCCCATTCTGCCCCCTGGGCCAATGGAGAGAACAAATCTCATGACAGCCCTTCAGATATCTGAGAGACAATCATCGTGTCTGCCTGTGGTCTTCAGAAACCTCCTTTTGTTCAAGGACTAGATTTAGAATGCTTGAAGGCCTTACTCAGAGGGAAATCGCTAAACTGTTTTGAAACCCATGAAACTGTCTAGGCTCCCCCTACCTCTTCCTCCCCTCCCCCCACCTCACTCCCTGCAAGCACCCACAAGGCTCCCATCTTTCATGACCTAATACACCTGGAATTGAATTAGGTGGGGCTTTTTGCACAAAGCGGCTCTACCTGGCATTCGGTGCTTTAAGATTCATTATTGCAAGAGTATCTTTCATCTAAGTGCATCTTCTCCCCCAACTTCATCTTGCCCAGGTGGGCTAATGGAGGATCAATTGCTTTCCTGTTTTAAAGTGTACACACACACACACACACACACACACACACACACCCCAGCCATTGCTGCCAGATGCCTAGAAGCAAACTAGTCAAAGAACATCAAGAAATCCAGGCTAAAAGAAATGAGCAGACAGTCACATCAGCCAATTAAGATCCTGAGAGGAAATTAGCCCTGGCTTCCCATTGGCTACTGAAACCATGGCTTCCCCATCAATATTTCATTATAAAATGAGATAATATTTGTTAAGCGCTTAGCACAGTGCCTGAAACATAGTAGATGCTTAATAAATGCTCCTAATACTCCAGAGATATCCGAACTAATTTCTACAATTTGGGACTATTGTATCTGGTGTTTGAAAGTGCTATAAACAGTAATAAGATGGAAAGAAGGAGAGAAGGAAGGAAGGAAGAAAGAAAGAAGGAAGGAAAGAATGAAGAGTAAAAGAAAGAAGGAAGAAAGGAAAGAGAAGGAAGAAAGGAAGAAGGAAGGAAGGAAGGAAGGAAGGAAGGAAGGAAGGAAGGAAGGAAGGAAGGAAGGAAAGAAAGAAGGAAGGAAGGAGGGAGGGAAGGAGGGAGGGAGTTAGAAAAAAGAGAGAAGAGACACCTTCAGTAGAAGCCAGAAAAAGGCATCTGGAGGCAAACTGCAGTTTCCTGATTCTGCCTTGGGCCAGTCCAACTTCAGTTTGATCTAAGAATTCAATTGAATTCTACCAAGATTTACTAAGCACTTCATTTATAAATATTTGGTCTGGAGACTGAACAAGTCCCTTGCCAATTTAGATAAGCCAGTCCTCTACACTGGCCTTGCAGAGTTGCCTGGCACACTAAGGGGTCAATAACTTCCCAGGGTCACTGGGCCAGTCCATGCAGGTCAGAGATAGCAATTGTCCCCAGAAAGCCCGACCTCTAGCCACTCTGCCCTGTGTCTAGCATACATAGAGTCCATGCAAAGCAGTAACAGTCGTTTTCAGAGTGAGAGCACGTTAATAGCTAGGTGTTACTGAGCGTGGCCTTGTGTAGGAGGTGGCCTCCAAACTGGGCTTGGAGGTAAGCTAGGAGTTCTACAATCCAGCAGTGAGGAGACGGTTCATCCCAAGCCTCGGGGTCCACTTGTTTGAAAGTCATGGAGGCAGGAGATAACATAGGAAATGTCATGTGAAGAAATCCACAAGCCACAACCTACTTGTCTGAGACTGGCTCTTGCCATAAAAGCCAGAGAATGGTCATTGAAGTGCATTGTGTAGGGAAGGGGCCTATGAATCACATGCTGGTCCTTTCTACACCACAGATTGTAATCAGCATTACTGTGGTCATCTTAAAAATCCCAGGATGAGCAAGTCAACTTTTTATCATCCTAAGAGGGTACAGTACAGGTAATCCCAAATGGGGATTTCTATTTGGCTTGGGGGGTTGTTTTCAGTCTGGGTTGCAAGAACATCTGTGTAATCCCAGCTCTCTTCCCCTGCCACAGAGGACCAGCAAAGCCCACCCTCAGCCAGCAGCAGCCTTCACCTCCCAGTGGCTTCACTTGAGTTCCCAGCCTGAGGGTTGGGATCACAAGTGTAAACCTCTTCATTTGGCTGGTGAGGACACTGAGATCCCAATAGGGGAAGTAGATTTTTCAGGCTCTCACATTCAGTAGCAGAGCCTAGATTCAAACCCAGGTCTTAGGATGACAAGTATAGTGGGTCCAGGGCTACTCACATCTAGCTTCAAGTTCCTACCCCTACAGGCAATGAAAAAGTGGTGTGAGAAAGTAGTTAGGAGCTCTATCTCTAAAATTCCTAAACGGTGGCCTAGCGATTCCAAAGAAGTCACAGACAGAGACAGAGAAAAATGTTTATAGCAGGATCTTTTACTGTAGCAAAGACCTGTAAATAAAGAGGATTCCCATCAATTGTAGAGGAGCTGGGCAAATTAGAGTATGTGGATATAATGCAATATTATTGTGAGGTAAGAAATGACAGAAGGGGTGAATTCAGAGAAACCTGGGGAGACTCATAGGAACAGATGCGGAGTGAAGGGAGCAGAACCAGAAGAATTCATACCCTGAGATAAGATTGTAAAGGAAAACAGCTATGGAAGACTGAAGAACAATGGCCAACTGGGACTTTGGAAGACCAATGGGGGCACTTGCCTCCAAACACTGGGCAGAGGGGTAAGAGCCTATAGGTGCAGAATGAGACATGCAATGTCCATGGGTGCCAATGGGTGACTTTGTTTTGCTTGACTATACTTGTTACAAGAAGGCTTTTCTGGGGGGTAGGAGGAAGGAACAGATGGGCACAGGCGTCTAGTAATAGCGATGCTATAAACAGAAGAAAACAAAGTCCAGAGCATCACTGAAACATTTCAATACTGCAGAGAGCAGAAGGAAGGTGACTCAGGGATCTAGACAAGCAGGACAATTGTGTCACTGTCTTGGTGAATTTATTTGTTAAAATTTATTTTATTTTTAATTTTTGGAATAAAAAAAGTATGTCCATACCATAGTATAATAAAAAATGCAAATGAAACTACAAATCTATTATGTATAACTTGTTACTCCTTTAAAATGTATAATGAAGTTATCATGTACATTTTTCTTTTTTTTCCTTTCTTTTCCTTCCCTTCCCCTTACCCCCCCTGCCCGTACATATGTGTGTGTATATATATATATATATATATATATATATATACATACATACATACACACACACACACACACACATATATATATGATGTTTAGGCTCATAATTTTTTTAAAATTAAGCGATGTAATGGTCTACAGCTCCTGCTTAAGGCTCAGGTTGCTTCTGGGTTCCAAACACAGGAGACAGCTCCGGGACCAGATGGCTCATTTCCTGACTTCCCGACCCCTATGTTGCACCTGACCCTGAGTAGCCCCAGATTTGCCAGCCTCTGTCTTGCCTTACTGGCTCCCTTATCCCAGACCTCTAGGGTCTTCAGGGCCCATCTTAGAGCAATCTTAGTAATTGTGGCTCAAGAGACCATGTCCTCCAGCTTCTGCTGGGCTAACACAAACACACAACCTACTACATCTGCCACACTACGCCGAGAAGTCTGAGACTTTGACCTCTCTCAATTTTGTGTCCCCCTCATGACCCCAGCCTGGTGCTCTGGATGCTCACAAAGTGACTGTCGGATTGACTTGAATACAGTACTTAAGTGAACAGCATGAGTGATTCAATACCGTTTATTGATTGTGGGGAGAGAAGCCAAGCCAGAGATGAATTAAAAGAGATGTACCATAAGATCAAAGGAACCCAATGAGTCCCATGACATTGGACAGAGACTGGTGGGTCTGCTGCCTCAAGTCCCCCTGCTCCTATACAGCCCCCATTTGCCAGTAAAGGGATTTTCCTGAAGCCCAGGTCTGACCATATCACCCCCTACTCAATCAACCCCAGTGGCTCCAGATCATCTGCAGGATTAAATACAAACTTCTCTAGGGAGCATTCGAAGCCCTTCCTAACCTAGCCCCCTCCCACCTTTCCAGTCTTCACACACCTCACTCCCCCTGACATACATTCTCTGATCAGGTGACATCCTGGCTCCATCTCTCATCTGTGGGCATTTTCTCTGGCTGGCCCCATGCCTGGAGTCCTCCTCCTCATTGTCTCTGCCATACTGCCTTCCCCGGCTTCCTTTAAGTCCCAGCTAAAATCCCACTGCTCTTCCCTCTTCATTCTAATGCCTTCTCTCTGTTTTTATCTCCAGTTTATTCCGCATGTAGCTTGTTTACATATATTTGTTTTTTGGTTGACTCCCCCATTTGATTTGAGCTCCCTAAGTGCTTAAGAAATGTTCATTGATTTTCCAGTTTTCCCAGGCAATTTTTGTTAAGTAGTGAGAAAACTGGAAAATAGTATGGCAAAAACTGAGCATAAACCAATATCTTACATCATATACCAAAATAAAGTCCAAATGGGTTCCCAATTTAGATATAAAGGCTGATACTATCAGCAAATTGTGAGAGCAAGGAATAGTTTACCTTTTAGATTTATGGAGAAAGGAAGAATTTATGACCAAACAAGAGATTAAAAACATTATGAAATGCAAAATGAGTAATTTTGATTACATTAAATTGAAAAGGTTTTGCACAAACAAAGCCAATGCAACCAAGTTTAGAAGGGAAGCAGAAAATTGGGAATTTTTACAACCAGTGTCTCTGACAAAGTCCTCATTTCTAAAATACATAGACGACTGAGTCAAATTTATAAGAAAACAGGGCAGCTAGGTGGCCCATTGAGTAGAGCACTGGCCCTGGAGTTAGGAGGACCTGAGCTGAAATCCAGCCTCAGACACTTGACACACTATCTGTGTGACCTTAGGCAAATCACTTAACCCCAATTGCCCTGCCTTCCCCCCTCCAAAAAAAAATAAAATTTATAAGAAAACAAGTCATTCTCCAATTGATAAATGGTCAAAGGATATGAACACATAGTTTATAGAGGAAGAAATTAAAGATATCTATAGTCATATGAAAAAATGCTCTAAATCATTATTGATTAGAGAAATGCAAATCAAAACAACTCTTAGGTACCACATCACACCTATCAGATTGGCTAACATGACAAAACAGGAAAATTATAAATGTGGGAGAAGATGTGGGAAAATTGGAATGTTAATTTATTGTTGGTGGAGTCATGAA
Source organism: Phalanger gymnotis (assembly GCA_028646595.1). NCBI lineage: Eukaryota > Metazoa > Chordata > Mammalia > Diprotodontia > Phalangeridae > Phalanger > Phalanger gymnotis. Next base: position 7,504,953 of record CM053624.1, on the reverse strand, counting down.
CTGATCCAACCATTCTAGAGAGCAATTTGGAACTACGCCCAAAGAACTATAAAGATGTGCATACACTTTGACCCAGCTATACCACTTCTAGGGCTATATCCGAAAGAGATCATACAAGTGGGAAAAGGTCCCACATGTAAAAAAATATTTATAGAAGCTCTTTTTGTGGTGGCAAAGAATTGGAAATTAAGGGGATACCTATCAATTGGAGGATGGCTGAACAAGTTGTGGTACATGAATGTAATAAAACACTATTGTTCCATAAGAAATAATGAGCAAGCTGGCCTCAGAAAAACCTGTAAGGATTTATATGAACTGATGCTGAGTGAAGCGAGCAGAACCAGAACATTGTACACAATAACAGCCACAGAGTTCGATGACTGACTTTGACAGATTTAGCCCTTCTCAACAATGCAAGGACCTAAAACAATTCCAAAAAGACTCACGATGGAAAATGCCATCCACATCCAGAGAAAGAGCTGTGGAGTTGGAACGCAGGTCGAAGCAGACTATTTGCTCTCTTTTTTGGTTTAGTTAGTTTTTTCTTCTTCATGGTTCCTGCCACCCATTCTGATTCTTCTATACAACATGACTAATGTGAAAATGCATTTAATAATAATGTATGTGCAGAGACTATATTGGATTGCATGCTATCTTGGTGGGGAGGGGAAGGAGGCAGAGAAAATTTAAAACTTATAGAAGTGAATGTTGAAAGCTAAAAATAAATAAATTTATTTATTTAAAAATAAAGAAATATTCATTGATTGAGAACACTGTCAGATTGCTTGGTGAGTTCACGTTGCAGAGACTTGCTTCTCAGACTCAGGTGATATCACAAAACTGAATTTTCAGATTTCCAAAACCTAATATAGCTCAGGTTGTCCAACAAAGAAGCAAAGAAAACCTGTATAAGTTAATGCATCACCTGGGCCTAAACACTGTGAAAATTACACAAATTCAGACATGACAATCATTTTGTTGAAATTATTTTGTTCTGGAGGACATGTATAGGAAGAAGGAAATAGCTTTTCTTTATGTGCAGTAATTTCCAGGGAGCCTCTCTTTGTATAACTTCCTTCTCAGTTCTCTCACCTCCCTCCCCACCAACATGATCACCCCAAACATGGCCCCCGAGGAGAAAAAATGGCAGAAAAATGAACATTTCAGTGGTTGGTAGATCTTCCTGGGGAAATGAAGTAGAATAATTATGTAAATGAGCTGACACATAGAAATAACCTTCCAGCACCCTGGCCTCATACTTACTCACCCTCTTTTCTGCCAATGACTATCAACCACATTCTGCTGTGGCTATCCATAAGCATAGCTTCCTCCTAGCCCTCACCATCACCTGGAGCTGTTCCACTTGGGACACTCTGCTCTCTGACCTCAACCTCCCCTTAGTCTTCCACCCTTCCTGCTCCCACAATTTTCTTTGCTCTCATTGCTACCCTCAATTATAGAGTCATAGGTTTGGAGCTGGAAGGGGCATTGGAAATCATCTCCACCCCTGTCTTTGTACTGAGGAGGAAGCAAAGGGCCACAGAAGAAAAATGCCCTGGTCACCTAGGGAGTATCTGGCAGAGCTGGGATTTGACCCTATGTTCTCAACTCTATGTCCAGTACTTTATCCACTGAACCACACTGCCCCCTAATCCTGTACTTTATCCACTGAGCCTCATTGCCCCCTAATCCTGCACTTTATCCACTGAGCCACACTGCCTCCTAGCCTTCCCTGCTCCTCTAGTCTATCAGCCCCCTTCTGCTCTCACTTGCCTCCCTATCCAGCTGATACAGTATGGTCAAATTTCTCATTTTCCTCCTAGAATTCTTGAACCACTAGACTTTCAGCCCTAGCTGTTTTGACAGTCCCCATTCTGGGTAAACTATCCCACCCAACTTCTCTGATCAGACTGCCATTCTTCTAGGATTCTGAACATGGTTGGAGAAAAATGGTTCTGTGTAACGCCCTCTACCATCGGTTGGCTCCTCTATGCCTCTAGCTGACTTCTTGCAGGATTCCTCACCAAAACTGTGCTGCACCTTTTCCATTTTCCAGCAATCACAACCCTGGCCCCTCACTTCCACCTTGTTCCCACTTTACTGAGAAGTTTGAAGTCACCTGCCTAGAGCTCCCTCAGCATCCACCTGTCTGCCCCTGCACCTCAAATTTTTTTCTGTCTCCTTACACATCTTTTTTCTCTTCCTTTAGGATCCTGAGCAAGTAATTTGCTCTGGGTCTAGGCAACTGAATAAGATTATAAATTGCAAATGCCGCCTTGCATTGGTAGAGGGAGCTTCCTCTTCTGGGTTTCTCTAGATCTTTAAATCACATGTCCAGTCCTCATGGCTTCTGTCCCACAGAAGACATGTCCCTCCTTTCCAGGGCTAACCCTTCTGCCTGTTCCCAGACTCCATTCTCTCCACTGCCCTTGCTCTTATCTGCAGTTTCTGTGCATCATGAATGTCTCCCCATCCTTGGACTCCTTTCCCTTGACCTACAAAGGGCTCCTCTTCCCCATCCTAAAATTTTTCAAACAAAACCCCTTTCCCAGCTGCTATGCTAACTTTCAAACAGCTGCCCCATGCTGTTCTTTCCTTTGGCCACTAAAAGCAGTCAGCCCCTACTTCCTTCAGTTCTTAGTCTGGGCAAGTCCCATCTCTGGGCCTCCAGTTCCTCAACTACAAAACGAAAAGGTTTGAACTAGGCAATTTCTACAGTCCCTCACACCTCTGGACCCAGGATCCAATGATGTCTCAATTACTAGTCTCTCTCTTGCAGCCAAGCACCATCTCCACCATTCTACAGAAACTTCTTTCTTATAGATAACTCATTGATGGCTGGAGCCCAGGCCTTCTCTCCATCTTCTTCCTCCTAAACTGGCTCCTTCTTCTTGGAGCTCTTTTTTTTCATGCCTGCCATGATGACATCATTCTTACTCCTTCTGATCAGCTCACCATCTCTAGTCCCAACCACTACTCTCCTCTGGATTCATGCTTTCAGACTCAACCTGCCTAACGTTGAATAGATTGTGTCTCTCTATGACCAGCTCTTCTACTTTAAATGAGCATTTGTTCTTGCTCCTTATGACATGGGTGTAGACCCACTGACCACTAGAGTTGATAACTCATTTCCATTTGTGTTCAAATAGTGAGCACATTACCCAGACCATCAAGTTTCCAGTCTATGGGGCTCTGGAACCTCTGGTTTTGTAGAAAACAATTGAAGTCAGGAAGTCTACCTTGTTCTGTAACTGCTTAGTGTCTTTTCTCATCATAGGCTTTCTCCGGAACATCAATAACCCCGATCAAAACTTTCTAATTGGCCCAATGTCCCACAGACCAGATCTGAACAACATTCCTTCTATTGCCTCTTGGGTGATTGCTATGATCTTTGTACGTTGTTGTTTCCTGACACATAGATCAACATAGGCAACCTAGTATAGTTAAACATTTCTGCCCTGACCAAGTAGAATGTAAGCTGCTTGAGGGTAGAAATTAGCCTTCGTTTTGTCTTCTCATCCCTACCACCTATCATAGTGCCTGGCATTTAAGAGATGTTTGTGGCTTGAACGAATGAATGAGTTCCTTCTAATTAATCAGCACCGCACAGATGTAACTGAAACTAATTTAGGAGCATTTGTGTCTTCTGGTCCATTCTCAGTCCACACATTTTTTCTTGAAGTTAGTGATGAAGGTGAATATTCATATTAAGAACCTGTTCAGTCTCTAAGCTGCCTACATATACTAGTCCTTGGAAACAATGTTTATTTCACATTTACTTGTTATTTTTTTAAGATTTATTACACTGTGCATACCCTTTGATCCAGCAATACCGCTGCTAGGTATGTATCTCAAAAACATTCAAAAAAAAAAAAGGAAAAGGACCTATTGGTACAAAAATATTTATAGCAGCTCTTTTTGTGGTGGCTAAGAATCGGACATCAAAGGGATGCCTATAAGGTGGGGAATGGCTAAACAAGCCATGGTATATGACTGTAATGGAATGTTATTATGCTATAAGAAATGACAAGCAGGATGATTTCAGAAAAACTTGGAAAGACTTACATGAACTGATGCTGAGTGAAATGAACACAACCAAAAGAACATTGTACACAGTAACAGCAATATTGTTCAGTGAAGACCTGTGAATAACTTAGCTATTCTCAGCAATACAAAGATCTAAGACAATCCCAAAAGGACCAATGATGAAACAGACTATCTGCCTCCAGAGAAAGAACTGACATTGTTTGAATACAGACTGAAGCAGGGTATTTTTCACTTTCTTCTTTTTTTTCTTTTATTTGAGTCTTCTTTACAAAATGACTAATATGGAAATATTTTGCATAGTTGCACATGTATAACCTATATCAGATTGTTTACCATCTGAGGGAGGGAGGGATAGAATTTGGAACTCAAAACTTTAAATAAAAATGTTAATTTTTTTTAAGATTTAGCACTAAGATAACTTTCAATACCCTCTGCAACAGTCATAACTTTTTCTTGGCTCTCAAGGATGGAACCTATGAATAAGACATAACAGAAGTAAAATGTGAGTAAGGGAAGGGACCACCACTGACTGCATTTTCCCTTCTCTCTATCGATTTCCTTGCCTGTATTAATGGAACCACCATCACCCAGGTTTGAAACCCAGGAGTCATCTTTGACTTCTTCAACCTTTTTTATGCCCTAATGCATTTAGCTGCTGAGTCCTTGAAGGCACCAAGGGAAAGTGCTGGACTCAGAGGCAGGCAGCTAACAAGCATTGACCATGTGTCAGACATGGAGGCTTGAGTTCAAATCCCACTTCTTTTCTAACGGGGTGGGGGGAAGGTAGAAGGGGGAGAATGGGTACCTGAAAATAAAATTAAAGATAAATTCTACTTCTGACACTTACTAGCAATGTCTAAGTTTCCTCCTCTGAATGAGAATGCCTGTAAAACCTACTTCTCTGGGAGTAACCTCCCTGAAGCTACTAAGGTTACTAGAGGTTACCCTGAGGCTCTAATAAGGTAATTTATGTAACTGTGCTTTGCCAACTTTAAAGTGCTAGACCAGTTGGTTCCCTCCTTTCCATTCGCATACCCTCACCCCTCACATACTGAATAGAGGGCTGAAAGATGTACCTTCAAATCCTGCCTCTGACATTTAGTAGTTGTAAAACCCCGGGAAAGACCCTTCAGCTATCTGAGCCTCCATTTCCTCTCTTGTAAGATGAGGGTGTTGGGCTCAGTGGCCTCTAGGGTTCCTTCAGCTATAAATCTCGGACCCCACGACCCCACTTCTGCTCCCTCCTTCCCACAGGCTCCCCGTCTCTGGTCTCTCCCACTCCAATACGTCTCAAACACAGCTGCTCACTCAGCTTCCTCGGCAGACAAAGGCAGTCCAGACCCCTTTGCCCATTTTCAAAGCTCTCCACAAGTGCCTGACTTAACCTTTCCCATTTTAGCCCAAGCTGCTTCCATTCACACACCCACAATTATTCGGCTCCCCCCAACCCTGAGCACACACCCTGGGCTTTTCTCCCTCCAAGCCTTAGCTCACACTGCCCTCTCCTGATTACCTTCACCCCCTCACTCTGACTAGTGAAGAACTTCCCACTTTTCAATGCCTGTTCAAATGCTGCCTCTCCTGGGAAGTTCTCCCTGATACTCCCTGGCTGATGATCTATTTATCCAAATTCCCATAGCCCTTCTTTTACACTTCCATGGGAATTGGTCACACTAGTCAGTCAATCAGTAAGTCAGTAAGCATTTATTAAGCACCTACTATGTGCCAGACACTGTGCTAAGCTCTAGGGATTGAAAAAAAACCCGATTTTTAAAATTATCTTTTGTTATTATTTATCTTTTTTTAATATACTACGTTATGGAAATGCTTGTTTTATTCCATAAATTAGAAATAAAATGAACTTTTAAGACATAGTCCCTTCCCTCAAAAAGCTTACAATCTAAGACAATGCTCAAAAGGAGCTGAACTAAAGGTGGGGAGGGAGCTACCTGTCAGTGAAGAAGTCAGTCACATAAGTCCCAAGACAGTACAGCCAGGTAAGGAATGAGATGTTTCGAGCTGGGCTCCCTCCTCACATGGATGTTTTGGAGCCCGCAGCGCTACTCTCCAGAGGGACCGGGGATAACGATGAGGTGGCATCCCAAGGCTGGTGAAGCGCTCCCAATAATGACCATTAGCAGCTACTTGGTGCTTTTGTCCAGTTGCCTCATCTCCCCTAGAAGGCAGAGAATGTGTTGTTCTGTTCTTCTTTGTGCGCTTCACAGGCCTAACACAGAGTCTTACAGCAAAAAGTCCTTTATCAATGTTTGCAGAAGGAATGCAGTATTCGATCGTGCAGTGAAAATGTTCCCATTGCGATTTCAAGTTCCATTTCTCACTGAAACGAGTCGATTTGCACCACCTACTGGAGTAGATCACTATGCACACTTAGGTTTCAGAATGGTGAAATCATATTTTAGGATTCGTGTAGCTGTATTCCCACAATGATGAAGAGAATGACCCTTTTGACATGCTGGAAATACCAAATGCTAATTTACTACAGGGAATATCTTTTGAATTCAACTGTTTGGCCATCAGATTTAATTATTGAGCTAAGTTAACAAATGGTACCGTTGCTTATAAATGATTAAACCAATAACATCAACCAAAGAGATAAAAATGCAAATTAGAAGGCAAGCAGAAATCAATGTGTGTTATCATTTACCCACTTGGTCTTATTTAAAAAAAAAAAAGCAGACAACTGGAGAATGATAGGAAACAGAAGCAAACAGGATAATAAAGGAAACATAATTCAGCATTAATTAAAAGAGAAGTCACCCAGTGAAAATGTGAGAGCCTTTATATTCTCGAGCAACAATCATTGTCATGGCTTAATTACAGGCTGAACACAAAAACACAAATTTTAATTTAGGCTTTTCGATATTCCAAAAGAAAGTCCAACCCCAATGTTTCTACTTCCAAAGCTTTATTTCTGAGTTTAGAGCAGCATTTAATATTGCTGTCATACCTTTAGAAAAATGACACCTGTAATATCTACTACTCCCCCTGAAATAGCTTAGAATGGCAGCCCAATTCCTTCTCCTTACTCAAGACCATTTTTTTCATTTATTTTGTACCAATTAATGAGTATTTTGTCTGAAAACTGATTTTTCTAAAGATGTCAAATAAATCAACTATTGGCAATGTCAACCAAAGCATACAGAATTTTGATAAAATGTTTTCATAAAGAAGCCCTCCCCAAAATAACAGACAAGAAGCAAAAATCTGATTGACATTCACATAAGAAAAAACTATTCTGTGTAAGGAGAAACCCAGCCTGATTTTCCATCTTGGACAGATGACCTCGTACAGGACGGGCCACTGGGGATCATAAGGTCTCATGGAAGCTACAAGGAAGACTTTCTTTATCTAGCCATTTTCCTTTCCTTATGATATTATTTTAAAATGTCTCACTTTTGGTAGAAAAGAAGGCTGTTAGTTTCAACTGGAAGGTCCCTTTATCTTTAAAGTGCCAATTTTAGGAAAAACAAATGGAGCTACTTTTCAACTTTTTGGGTGCTTTTTTAATATGCCACTAATGACTTCCACTTGGCCCTCTCAACATCATGCAATGGATCTAGTAACACCCCCTTTCCATGTCATCTCCCCTCATTAGAATACAAGCTTCTTATATTTTTATCACAAGGCACAGCTTTCTTGGGGGAAGGAGTTAAATAAGGGGAAACTAAAGCAAATAAAAGGCAAGGTGGAAACAAAAGATATAAATAAAAATTTATTAAGAAAAAAAGAATGGAAGCACCTGGAGAGCCAATACTATTTTGGTTGCTTTTATTTCTATCGTGAGGGCTTAGTACAGTGCCTGGGACATTGTTCAGCCGTCTCGGTTATGTTCAACTCCATTAGTATCCATTAGGAGTTTTCTTGGCAGAGATATTGGAGTGGTTTGCCATTTCCTTCTTCAGCTCATTTTACAGATGAGGCAAACAGGGTGAAGTGATTTGCCTAGCGTCATGCGGCTAGGAAGTATCTGAGGCTGGATTTGAACTCAGGTCCTCCTGACTCCAGGCCTGGCACTCTACGCACCATGAACACCACCTTGCTGCCCCCTTGCATGCAGTAAGCACTGAGGTTCTCTTGCTCTCATAACAATCTGTATGAACTTCTCCTATTTATTGTATAAGGAGCTGAATCGCAGGTCAGCACAAGAAATTAAATGGGAATTTGGGGTGAGTTTTGTGGAAGCCGCAGACAACACAGAGCCAATGACCAAATACTTAACCCACAGTTTACAAGAAGGTTCTGCAAACACCCCATAAAAGAAATAATAAAAAAATCAGACTTCTCTGATACAAAGGGAGGCCCCCAAAATTTTACGTGGATTTTCCACATAACCCTAAATACGGCACTATGCCCCTAACCCCTGAGATGTGGAAGGGATAACCGCACTCCATAAAACTACTAGGTCTCTTTGAAATCTGTGACAAGAAACTTATGGGTGAAGTGCACAAAGACTTGAACCCTAAGACCAAGAATCCAAAGGTGCCTTAGCTAACCCTCGCCCTAGCTGTAACCATCATGGTGCAGCATCTGTCCTTCCACAAGGATCCAGTTACAATCTGGGCCGTTCCCTTCCCAAAATCTTTTTGGCTCATGCCCCAATCCAGGGAAACCCTAGCAATGTCAATATTTGACTCATTGTGCTCCTGGCAAAAAGGTCCTCAACAACCCTGAGAGGGCATGGGATAAAGCATAGATGTGTATGTGTGTGTGTGTGTATAAACACGCATGTATACACATATTTACAAACATATGTATGTAGCTACACAATGCATATAAATGTATATGATTCTACCAACAAAAAAACAGAATGAGCTCATAGCTAGCCCACAAGCACTTAAGAAAACTCTCCAATTTCCCACAGGTCTCTCCACAGACCTTACAACACACTATTCCATATATCTTGGGATTGCTAGAAAATGGATATCCCTCCCATGATAAAATCCATATGACCAACCAGCCAAGTCTGAGTTGGCTCCTCCATGTTGTAAGGTTAGAGCTGTCTTGCTGCTTCTTGGTGCCAACCCATCCTCAGGTCCTGGTTTCTATGGTTTCTTAGTGTAATGGGGGTCTGAACATGGGCCAGTCTCCCCACTATACTTTCAAATTTTGAAAAATTTGCCATAACATGCTGTCCATGCCCCTAATCCTTAACAGTCCAATGGGGTCCCTGGGGAGGCATGACTGCAGTCCATCTCCTTACTCCCCCAGTGCTATACAGAAAAGAGTCTCAAAACAGTCAATGTGGCATGATTTTATTTAGTCCCAGGTGAACAGGCAAAAATCACAATTATCCCCAATACCAATTTTGCAGATTTAACAAATAAGGAATGTTTAATGAAAGTTACTGAAGATTACTATTTGCTTAATACTCAAGCACCTGACTTGGTCCTCCAATGGACTTCCTTGACCCAAAAGCAAAAAACAAACAGAAAAACCACCAGAAAAGAAAAAAGCAAAGATCAAAGAAAGTTTCCTACCTCAGAAGCCTGCCTGGTCTACACCAAGCTTTCTGGACCACAAGGAGCATTCCTTGAAGGGATTGAGGACCTGATTGAATCAAAATTCCCACTTCTCCTCCCTCTCCCACAAGAGATCACTCACCTAGGCTCATTCCCAGCACACAAACCTGGTAGTACCTCTGGAAGGCTGGGCTAGGTCACACTTTCCCTGTTCCCCAGGCCCCACTCTTCTCTCTGCTAATTGGATCAATTAATTCCCACTAATGTGACAATGGCAGTTTGTGCTCCTCCTCCAGGGTAAATAGAAACCTTTGGATGAGAGGGAGAGAGGGAAGCCGGTTCCTCCTTCCATGTAAGTCACACCCCATGCAGCAAGCCCCATAGATGGTGCCCCATATGGTAGAATCAGTAGTTGGAAAGAGCTGCCAAGCCCTGGAATAGTATGATGACCACGCCAGAATCTTCTCCGAGCATTCCTTTTTTTTTTTTTAAATTTATTTTATATATTTAGTTTTCGGCATTGATTTTCACAAGAGTTTGAATTACAAAGTTTCTCCCCGTTTCTACCCTCCCCCCACTCCAAGATGGTGTATATTCTGGTTGCCCAGTTCCCCAGTCAGCCCTCCGTTCTGTCACCCCACTCCCTTCCCATCCCCCTTTCCCTTCCTTTCTTGTAGGGCAAGATAAATTTCTATGCCCCATTGCCTGTGTATCTTATTTTCTAGTTACATGCAAAAACTTTTTTTTTT
>CM053624.1:7466179-7494177 GCA_028646595.1 Phalanger gymnotis | reverse complement strand
TAGTCCAATAATTTTTAAATTATCTCTCCTGGATCTATTTTCCAGGTCAGTGGTTTTTCCAATGAGATATTTCACATAGTCTTCCATTTTTTCATCCTTTGGTTCTGTTTTATAATATCTTGATTTCTCATAAAGTCACTAGCTTCCACTTATTCCACTCTAATTTTTAAGGTAATGTTTTCTTCAGTGGTCTTTTGGACCTCCTTTTCCATTTGGCTAATTCTGCCTTTCAAGGCATTCTTCTCATTGACTTTTTGGAGCTCTTTTGCCATTTGAGTTAGTCTGTTTTTTAAGGTGTTATTTTCTTCAGTATTTTTTTGGGTCTCCTTTAGCCAGTCATTGACTTGTTTTTCATGGTTTTCCCTCATCATTCTCATTTCTCTTCCCAATTTTTCTTCTACCCCTCTAATTTGCTTTTCCAGATCTTTTTTGAGCTCTTCCATGACCTGAGACCAGGCTTTTGTTGTAGGCTCTTTGACTTTGTTGACTTCTTCTGGCTGTATATTTTGGTCTTCTTTGTCACCAAAAAAGGAATCTAGAGTTTGAGTTTGAGTCTGAGTCCGTTTTGGCCACCTGGCCATGTTCCCAGCCAACTACTTGATCCTTGAGTTTTTCGTTGGGGTATGACTGCTTGTAGAGTATAGAGTACTTTGTCCCAAGCTTGAGGGGGGCTGCACTGTTGTTTTCAGAGCTTCTTCTACACAGCCGGCTCTGCCATACCAGCGCTCCTCTTCCCCCAAGAACCACCAACCGGGATCGAGACCGAGGCTCTGCACTCCAGCTCTGATCCTCCACTTAATTCCTCCCACCAGGTGGGCCTCAGGCCAGAAGCAACTGCCATTGTAGCTCTGTAAGCAGCCTCAGAGCTGCACCACCTCCGTTGCCCCCTGGGCAGTGGCCAACCGCGAACTCCCTTCACTCTGTCCTTGCAGTTTTTTCCCACTAACCTTCTCTGTTGTCTTTGGTGCTTATGGGTTGAGAAGTCAGCTAACTGCCACAGCTCACTGATTCAGGGCACTAGGGCCTGTTCGGCCTGGTTCCCAGTCTGGTTGGTCCGGACGTGGCCCACACTGGGCTTTGCTCTGCTCCGCTCTCAATTTTGTGCGATAGACCATACCCAGAGACCATCCAGGCTCTTCTGGGCTGGAGTCCTGCTTCCTTCTGCTATTTCATGGGTTCTGCAGTTCTAGAATTTGTTCAGAGCCATTTTTATAGGTGTTTGGAGGGACCTGGGGGAGAGCTTTAGGCAAGTCCCTGCTTTCCAGCCACCATCTTGGTTCCACCCCTAAGTGATATGCTTTTGCCAAACAGGGATCGGTGCTGCTTCTCGGAGGCAATGAAGTGAAGAGTAGGGCCGTGGTGAAGTATTCATCTGCCCCTCCCCGTGCCGCCTTTGCCCGTCTTGAGGAGAAAACGGACCTCAAGCTTCCACCTGCCAACTGGCTACGGGAAAGTGCCAAACTTGGCCCAGCAGGAACCACCATTCTGGGCAACAGTAAGAGGAGCAAGCCCTTTTCGAGGTAAGCCAGTGTCCCACATGCCCCAGACTTTACCTTTCTCTAAGTCTGTTCTTGCTAGGACTTGGTGCATCTCTAATGACAGTCAGACTGGAAACAAAGATGATGCTCTATCTTCGGACCCTTTAAAAAGTATTGTAAAAGTGTTGAGTTACCATTAGTTTATCAGCTATAGAATGTCCATGTGATTCTTCATAATGCTGAATTTGAATCCTTTTGAGCAGACCTTGGTTCTTTTGAAATGCTGAGAGTCCCACAGTCGCCTCTTACTTTTAGCCATTGGTTGTCTATAAATGTAAACCCTGAATACCTGATCTCCCACATTGGATAATGGAGTAAGTGGAGCTAATATTTGCATAATACTCGGACAGGTAGACTTAAAATGAATGAGGGTTGGGGTGTGTACATAGGGCATCCAGACTGACATGCTTTACAGTAACATTAGGCATCTTTACAGATACCTATTAGCGTTTGCTAGAAATTCTGCATTCATAAGGAATTTCTGATCATGGAATAACACGAAGGCGATTCTTTAAAATGGTTGCTGGTCCAGCTCCCTCTTTTCACGTGACCCAGCTGAGGCCCAGAGAAATGAAGCAACTTTCCCCAAGTCGTCCAGAAAGTAAATGGGCAGGGCTAAGGTCAGACACTCTAGCTTTAGTCCTGTGCCTTTTCTGTGATCCAGCGTGGCTGCCCGTGGTCTCCACGTCAGATTCCCGAGCACTTAGCCTACTGTCAGTACCCTGAAAGGACCTTTGATTGTGTCAATTCAGGCTTTGCCTCAGTGCTGACCGAAGCCCCACTGCTTGACTGATGGTGGAGCTGCCACCAGGCTGAGGAGTGTGGAACCATTCAGCAGCTTGTCGCCCTGTGTTGGTGCTGTAAAAGTGGTTTGTGTATCTGACCAAAGGGCTCACCCAGGAGCTAAAGCCCTCATGTTGAGGAGTTTGAATCCATGGCTTCAGTCTTTATTTTGCATTCATAAACTCCTCGGAATTGAGAATTTGAAGGAAGGAGTGCACCTGGCCCAGTCTCCTATTTTACAGATGAAGCTGCTGCCTCATAGAAGTCACTCAGAACACAGAGTGAGGAATTGAACCCAATTCCCTGATTTTAGAGCCGCCATTTATAGTCCTCGTTTATTGGAATGACTTATCTAGAGGTTCATCTCTCTTCGTTGAATCTGTGAGTCCGCGGAGCCATTCCTCCTAATAGAGAGTGCATGGGCTTTGGAGTCCCAGGCCTTGGGTGCAGATGTCGTTTCTTGCAGGCACCATCTTGAACAAGTCACTTCACACTCTCTGGACTTCAGCTTCCTCAATGGTAAAAAGAAATTGGATTAGGAAAGAAATGTTCTCTGACATCCCCTCTAGTTGTAAATCGTGTGAGCCTCTTCCTTGGGAAGCTGCTGGTACCTGGCGGGGGGGGTGCAGCTCTGGCAACCCACCTCCACTCCCTCAGTTGAGCCAGGAAAGTCACTCCTCATTGTGGCTACTAGGTGTAGTGCTATAGGTGTTACTGCTTGAAGATATGGGAGAAGGACAGAAGAGAATGTTGACAAATCTTATGCAAAGACTAAGTCAGTCATGTGCAACATCCCTTTTTAAAACAGAGTCATTTGGAACCACATCCTCTACATCACTTTGCTGTACTTAAAATTGCAGAATAGGAACATTTCTCAAGGTCCTTAAGTGCTTGATGTTTCCACAGTGTTAATGTTCTTATTATTAATACATTCATACATTCAATTCTTTATCTTCTGACATCTGTTCCCTGTGTCCAAAAAGCAGCAAAGAATTGCCAGGCTAGGAGGTGATTTAATCCAACCCCCTCATTTTATGAGGCTTGGGGATTAAGTGACTTTTCTAAGGTCACACAGCTGAGAAGTAAGACTTTATCTTGTATCACTTAACAGACTAGAAATCTGAGTTCCAGAAGTTAAGTGACTTGTTACAGCCTGTTAATGGTGATACCAAGGCTGGAATCCAGCTCTCCTGATTCTAAGTCTAATAATCTTGCCTGCTGAGTCAGGATGGTGAAATAACAAAATCACTTACTCCTAGAAATCTCTCAGGATCACTGTTAAGTGCACCTTGCACTACTCAATGATTTCTGCATTGATGGAACTAAAAGACCCTGAAAGGTAATTTTGGTGTTCTGCTCTGGTTTTTTTCCCTACATCAAAAATTGAATCTCTTTTGGTGGTCGCTTCCTTGTCCACAAAGTGGATTTTAGAATTCTAGGGGAAAGGAACATGCATTTATTAAACTACTACTATATGCCAGGTACTGTGCTATGTGTTTTACAGATAACTCATTTGGTGAGTTTTATAATCATAAAAATATTAAGTTGGGTAATTTTAGTGATTTGAAGCTCCACCCCAGATATGTCTCTTAAAGAGGGATTTTCTTAACTCTTTTTTGCATCAACAGCCCTTTTGATAGCCCTTTGACAGTCTGGTGAAGCCGAAGGACCCCTTTTAAGAATAAATTTTTTGAAATTTATAATTAAAGGAAATGCTATGTTTCAGTTAAAGCTCAATGAAAATAAAGGTGTGGGTTTTTTCCCCTACCCAAGCTCATGGCTCCCTGGAATCTTTCCATAGGGTTTGTGGGTACCAAGCTATGAAGCTTCGTTCTGTGTGGTAGCGTGTGCTCCCTTTTAATCCGTGGTATTTTTTTCTCTGATAGCTTTGGTATGGCATACGACTTCATTGACTCTGTCGGAAACGACGTGGACGTCGTGTCTGATTCAGAAGTACGTACCCACCCTTGCTGGTCCCCTTGACGACGTCCGTCTTTAGAGTCGGTCGATCGGGAGTTGGTCTGGTTCATCCGCCATACGGGCAGGGGAATTGGGAGTGGGAAGACCTTGGTGCACGGGGAAGCGGAGCCTGGATCGAGGCTCTCTGTGGCCCACGATCCTTAGCGTTTTTGAAAACTTGAGCAGGTTAAAGCAAAAACAAAAAAAAGATGGTCATGTGCCCGTGTGAACACGGTTAACACGGCCCATCGTGTAGTGATTCCTGGTCCTGCTTTCGAAAGCTTGGGTGTCTTGCGTGTAGCTTTTCATAGGAAGTATTTATTTGCACATAAAGAAACCCAGCTGGGTGGTCGTGACCTAGATGAAAGCTAAGACCAGAATTGTTTTCCATTCTAAGAACATCAAAAAGCTCCTGAAGATCCCCTACAGTAAGTCCCACGTCAGCATGGCGGTCCATCGCATCGGGAGGACTCTTCTTCTGGACGAGCTGGACATTCAGGAGCTGTTCATGAGGTCCTCCCAGGTACGGGGGCGGGAGGGGGGGAACCAGCCGCGCCTTTGTTAGGTCTTTGTGCTGTGCGCGTGTCGATTCCCCAGTGCTTTGGTAAAGATCCGCAGTTGCATCCTTGTGGGCACTCACACCGTCAAGGCCTGTCACAGCTCTCCGCGCCTTGTTCTGAGCACTCCTTGCTTCGCTTTCCCGTAAGCGCTTCCTAGCGCATCACACGGTGCTCCGAAAGCCTTCCTTCCGTCTTAACGTCTCGGGAGCGGCACAAGGAGGACGTTCACATTGTTCTGTCGGCTGCTTTTCATTCTCGCTGCGTGACCAGCCTGTCTCCTTCATTCTCCAAAGTTTTGGTCTCAGGAACCCTTTACCATTTCAAAAATTATCGAGGATAATTATGGGGGATTTTGTCTGTCAATATTCAATTAACTATCTTAGTTTATTGTGAAAATAGTTTAGCCTCATGGATGCCCTGAAAGGGCCTCAGGCCCTCAGATGCACTTCGAAAACCACTGTACTAGATGAAGCTTCGTGAAGTCGGGGACTGGATCTTAAATCTTCACGCAGAGGTCTCTGTTCATTGGGCGCTTAATTATGTTTATTGAATTTAGTCAGGAATACATACTTTTCACCATATGTTCATTACTTACTGCAGCACCTGGCACTTAAAACATGTCGATTGACCCACTGGCTGTACTGCTTCTCCCTCGCAAGTTGTTGTGAACATATTGCAGCCGGCTTTGCCACCATTGGTCTTCCTCCACCCTGAGGAGCCTGGGGCCTTCAGGTGGAACCAGCCCTGTGTGTGGTGCCCCCCGCTTGAGGCCCAAGCTTACTTCATCTTCTGTTTGTCTCTCTAGTACTCAGTATGGTGCTTTGTGCATAGTAAGTCCTTAATATACCCATTCATTTTGTAACTAATTCTGACATCATTGTATTCTGTCATCTGGTCATATAGTATCCCTGGAAGAATAATGATGTTAAGTAGTTTTTTGCAGAGATGAGCAGTTTGGGATGATGACAGGGCTCCAATCAATCGATCGACATTTATTGAGCACCTGCTGTGTGCCAGGCCCTGTGCTAAGTGCTGAGGAGACAAAAGGAGGCAAAAGACAGTTATTGCCCTCGAGGAGCTTACAACCTAGCAGGAAGATGACATACAGACATGCACGCGCACACACACCCACCCACCCACCAAGCTACATTCAGGATAAATGGGAAACACTTAACAGGGTAGATACTAGATTAAACAGGGTTGGGAAAGGCTTCCTGAAATAATCCAGAGCAGATCAATGTAAGAATACCGACCTGTTTCCTGTTGTGTTCATCTGTGGTCTTCCTCTAGCTTCAACCGATTGTCTGGCCAAACTAGCTACAATCTCTTTTCTCAACTGCTTTTGGGTGTTTTGTCCAGCAATACCCTGCTCTGGGTGTGTGTCCATCTGTGTGTCTGTCTGTTTGCAGTTATTTAAATTGCTGTCTTCAGAAAGGACATTTGTTAAAATCATCGGTAGTATTCTGTAAGGGCATGTTTATTAAATAGTGTCGCTAAGAGCCTCTAGTGGGCCATTATTTTGACATGCTTAATCCCCTCTGCTATTACTCAGACAGGAGATTGGACGTGGCTCAAGGAATTCTACCAGCGGCTAATCGATCAGAAGTGGCAGCGGAAGAAGAAAAGCAAAGAACACTGGTACCAGAAGGCAATTCTCTCCAAGTTCTTATATTACAGGTACTCAGTGCCATGCAGTTTATCCTTCCTTCACCTTGGGCTTCATGGAAAAATAAATAAGTAATCTATGGTCTAAGACAATCTGCATCTCTTGACGCTAGTGAGATGGCATTGTATTTAAACTTTAAGGTTTTAAAAGTTTGCTCTGAGCCTGTTCGCTGTGGCAGAATGTTCACAAGAGGCTCCCCGGAGTCCTTGACCAGGTGGCTCGGGCTTCTAAGCAGGGGGTGTTGGGGTTTCCTGTCGGTGCCTTGGGCACCATTCTTGGATGGTGGCACTCAGGCATCTGGCTTTGTGTTTCAGCATTAATGGCGATGGTGCCGCTCAGCCTGTCCCGTCTGCGGCAGAGCCAGGAGCCCCTCCCAGCCCGGGTCAGACACATGAGGACGCTGAAGGGGCTTCCTGGCCAGCCCCTTTTGAGATGCCATCCGCTGTTTCTGATGATCCAAGTGCGTCTAATCAGGTCAGTCAGTCAGCACTTCACTGCTCCCTTGTGGCATAAAATAAATGGGATGAAAACTGAAGGGCCAGAGGTAAGGATGCATAGCTTTCTTGGGACTGTGGATTTGAAGGAACAAGGACCCTTTTGTCCACTTAGCCTAAATTGTTGGGTTTCCAAAGCTCTTGTGGAGGCTAAATTAGAATTGCAGATAGAATTAATCCACAGATCCCCACGTTTTCTTAGTTTCACTTCCACTTATGGGACTCATAGCAGTGATGTATCTGTGGGTAGTGGATTGTTTGAGTTCTGTGTTTTAAGAATGTAGGGGTGCCTGACGCGCTTGGCCTGACCAGCCCTCGTGTTTGGGGTCTCTAAGGCTGTCGGGCTTGTTTAGAGGCCCCAGGTAAAAGAGTTGAAGCACCCATCTCATTTCCTCCCCAGGCCAGAGGCAGGAGAAGATGAACAGTTGGCACTGGGGTGGCTTTGCCTGGCTTGTTTCCAGTCTGGGGCTTCGCCTCTCCCTCTCCTCATCTTGGGCTTTTCCCATCACCGTTAACAAAGAGGAGTGTGTTTCCATAAGTGATCAGATGGGGGATTCTGTTTAGTATCAGACAATAGTATTGGCAAACTTAGAAGACTAAAGGCAAGACAGGTGGGTGGATTAACATGGACATTTTCATTTCATCACAGATTTAACAGCATTTGACCATTTTACGGCCTTTTATTACCTCAAGTATTACTGAGACCAGTAATGTTAGGGTTTCACATTCTTAATTCTAAACCATCTCACAGTTTAGTCCAGTGGCATCAAGGAGTGGTATTTAGGCGTACTGCCCTTTTAAAGAACATACGGGAATGCATTCCTCGGAATGCTCCAGCAATGCTAGAGTATCCCCTACGCTGACCAGCTGTCTTTGAGGAAGCCTCCTGGATGTCGTCACGGACAAGAATATTCTCTGTCCTAGTCTGCACTAGTCCCTTTGGACCAAAAAGAATGGTTTTAACAAGTTCAGAATCTCAAAGAGTTTAGCATAATTTGTTTTTGTATTTTCAGCCAATTGCAATGTCTTCCTTGTCAACTTATAGTCAGAGGTGAACCTTGCGTGCATGTATTAATATGCTATTAAGTATAACTTAAGTCAAAGTGTTTTTTTAAAATTTAGATTGGGTTTGTTAAAAGCAATACAAAGCATCTTAAGGAAATGCTTCACTTAATAACATTCCTGTATTTGTTACCTAAAATTAAGAAAATTAAACTTAGGACTATGGGCAATCTTCTTGTAACTTCCTGCTTACAGATGACCCTTAATGTACCCTTGGCCTATCCACCTCAGCAGTGGCAGTGAAATTCCCGTTGCCACTTGGAGGTGTGTCTTGTGATGAAACTTAAAAGCTTGAGATTCAGAAATAGGTGAAAGGTGGGGAGAGTTTGAGGGAGCAAATGCCAGGTGAGACTCCCCAGGCACAGCTGCCCTGCTCCGGGCGGCTCCCTGCCACATAAACATCTCCTGCTGCCAAAGGCGTTGGCGTCACTGTGATGCTCTGCCAAGAATTCCATCAGCCGGGCAAATCCTCATCGAGATGCAGATAACTGGGAAGATTCAGGGGCTGTCTGTCATGTACCCCTTATAAGTAAACTGAGTCTGTGGCCCTGAGTGGGGGCTAACAAGAGGGGGCTGGGATGGGAAAGTGCCCAAGACACTGGTACCCTGTCAGAACATTCTGGGGCTGAATCTGCACTCAGAGGGAAAGGAAAATCTTCCTTTTCTGTTTTGTCCTTTATTCCCATGTCCTAGGAGCCCTGGACCCCGAAGTTAGGACAGTCATATTACAGACCAACTACAGTGTGAATTCAGTAGTCTTCATTGACTATCCTGGAACCTGTCATTCATGGGAAGTGGTTTTGTTTTCCAAACATCCAATATAGAGATCAGCTTACAGGCATCTGTGGGACACACAGTATAACCAAGTACACTCAGTTCTATATTGTGCCTGTGAGAGAGAGAGAAAGAAAATGGGTGAGATGCCCCAGCAGGATAGGGAGGCTCTGAAGTAGAGACCTAGCAGCCTGAGAACATACGCTCCACACAGCTGCACTGAACAGTCTCTGGGTCTGACAGCAGTCTGAATTAATGGGGCCAGCATCTCCTGGGTGAGCAGAGCCAACAGCCAGATTTGTCCTGGGAGCAAGAGGTTTCTTCCTCATCCCGGACTCAGCGCAGTCAATCACGCAGGCCTGAGCGGGCTTCTTCCGCCATAGCTCGGGCTTCCTGCCTTATGTGAGTCTGTCCTTTTGATCAGAGTATCAGGTCAACGGGAAAACAAAAAACAGGACCTCAAAAGTGAGCTTTTGACGTTTTTAAAAAAGATGACGAGCATCACTCTAGCAAGTTTCAGTCTTGTTTTCCTATCAGTAATTGAGATGTGAGTCATTGCAGCTGCGGTCTTGGAGCGCTGGCTGGCGTAAGCTCCCTGGGGTACGAAGATGCCTTGATGGGGTTGTTGGGGCTCCAGATAGACTGAGAATTGTACTGCTTTGTACTCTGAATGTTTGGCTTAGTATACTTGAAAAATATGTGTGACACAAGAAATTGTGATGGCAGCAGAATCACTCCTTGTCCTTGCACTTTTCACAGGGAAGTGAGCCTCTTGAACCCTCATATATAGTGGGGCATGTGGCCTCAGCCCCAAAAGAACAAAACCTGACTACTTTATTCAATGACGGTGAGAACAGTCAGGTATGCTTTCTGTGCTATCTGAGCTCAAAGACCTAATTCTCAATTTACTTGATCATTTAAAAGTTGGTCTCGATTGGAATCAGTAGGGGAAAAGTCCATTAACTTCTAGAAATAGCTTTTTGTAGCCTCTGTAATTACCGTGATTGTCTAGTATAGTTTCTTTGTTCTTTTTTTCTTCATCTTTCTTTCATAGTCTTTCAGTGGATCATAGGTGAACATGTGGTGCAAATAGGTGAAAATTTCTGATTTAGTGACTTTTTTTTTTCTAAACAAAGGGTCTTAAGAATGACTTTGTTCGGAATATCTTATGGACCTTTGAAGACATACACATGTTGGTAGGCTCAAACATGCCCATCTTTGGGGGAGGACGGTATCCTGCTGTCAGCTTACGCCTCAGGTAAGTCAAAAGTTGCGTCCCTCTCTTGATGCGCTTTGTGCATTTTTCCTTTACTCTATAGTTCCCACTATCATTGTGAAATTTGCTTTGTGAAAGTTATGAAGTCATGGCAAATACACTAGACCACCAGGAAATCTGTCTTCTCTACTTATTAGCCAGCACATTTCTGGACTTGATAATAGGAGTAACCAGACTGGCTCAGAGCCTGTGGAAATCACGGGAAATCACATATGGCAAACCACTTTGGAAACCGCCAAGTGCCTTGCAGATGCATTGGTCTTCATCGTAACCGTTGTCATTAATAGCCTTGTCTTGTGGCACTGAGAATTATGATGGTTGCCATTTTTTGTTTTGTATTTTCTGGTTTAAGCCGTTACACAAAGGAGCCAGCGTTTCTAACCTATGCTGAAAATCATTTGAGCTCTCCTTGTAGCATGGTGGCTTTTGGGGGCTAGGTCTTGAACCTGAATCTCAGAGTTGTGGTGATGTAGTTAGTAGGTAGAAAAGTTCAGCTTTAATTTGAGAAAGACTGCCCTGTGTAACTATCTGAGAAGTCTTTTTGGTTAACTGAGAATATTTAGCCATAGCACAAACCCAACCCCCTTGCATTCTGGCACAGACAAGTGAAGATGGGCTTGTGAGGTAGTATGTTGTGGCATCTGTCACGCCAGCCTGGGGCATCCTGGATTCTATGTGACGCTTGTCCTGGCCTGCCTGGCTTTCTGCTGTGATGTTAACTGCAAACATGTCTCTGCCCCACTGCTAAACTCAACACAAATCGAGCTTCCAGAAATGTGCATTTCACCTAGAAAGTAACTGATGATTGAAGGGTGGATTAGAGTCATCATGAGACGGCTTTGTTAATTTTCAGGGATAACAACAAACCAATTAATGTACTAACTGGAATTGATTATTGGTTGGACAACCTGATATGCAACGTACCCGAGCTGGTGATGTGTTTTCACGTAAACGGCATTGTGCAGGTACAGTAAAACATAAACATATTTTTTTCGTTGCCTGTAAGAGTGGACGCCAAAGTAGGGGGAGGTTTTAGTGATATTTCAGGAGAGGAAATCTATAGTAAATTAAAGTAAGGTTAAGGTAAAAGCTGGAGTGCTTGTGAATATTTACATGCTCTATTTTAAAATGACAGGGAAATGGAGCAACTCGACCCTTTGAGGAGGGCCCTGAGTGTCACAGAGCTTCGGTTTGTTACCACTGGTTTCTTGTGGTTACTAAAAGCCTTCTGTGACCAGAACTTGGGCAGAGGGGCTGTTACTGTTCCCATTATACAGATGAGGAAACTGAGGTGAAGGCTTTGCCCAAAAATCACACAGCAAGGAAGCATCTGAGGCCAGAGTTCACTCCAGGGCCAGCATTGCCTGCAGCCTCCAGTTCATCTTCAGGCAGGCGACTTGCTGCTCTCCGTCTTGTACTTGTGAAGTCCTGTGCTAGATCCCGTGTGTTAGCCCTCTCTCCCAGCATCGTGTCTGCCCTCTGCTACTTAAGTGTGCCAGGGTCATTGATGGCCCCATGAGACATCCCCGAGCCAGTCAGCAAGCACTGAAGTGCCTACTGTGTGCCATGCTCCATGCTTGGCCCTGAAGAGACAGGGAAAAAGAAGCATAGATTCCTCCAGAGCTCCTTGTGTCCACGTGGACATTGAAATATTAATGTCTTGTGGCCTGCATTCCTTCAGCAGGTTTGAATCTACTGCTGTGTTAGTCACCACCCAGGCTGCACCTCTCTTTCCCCCTTCTTCTCACTCCTCAGTCACTCCCTTTTGCCCCTACTCTATAAGTACCCCTGGGGAGGCCCTGGGGTCTAAAGTTCTCCCTTATGGGTTATCCACAGTCTATGCCTGCACAAGTCTTTTGCTTCCAGAGTTTTCTCCTAAACCTAGTCCTTTGTCTTTATCTTGATAGAAATATGAAATGATCAAGACAGAAGAGATTCCTAATTTGGAGAACTCCAATTTTTCTACTAAAGTGATAAAAGATATTGCACAGAATATTTTATCGTTTCTGAAATCCAATTGCACCAAAGAAGGGCACACCTACTGGCTGTTTAAAGGTAAACCAATTTCTGGGGTGGCTCAGACCTGATGGGGTACCTGGAGGTGGACCCTTGGCAAAGTGTTGCGGTTTCCCTTTCAGCCAGTGGCAGTGACATTGTCAAGCTCTACGACCTCACCACCCTTTGTGAAGAAACTGAGGACAAATATCAGAACCCTTTCACAGTGCCTGTGGCCATTCTCCTGTACAAGTGAGTGGGGGCACCCAGAGAGCAAGCGTGTACAGCCATCATCCCCAAGGCCAGCTAGGCTTAGAGGAGGAGAAGTGCCGGGGTGGGGCGGAAGGAATGAAGGGTGGAGGAGGCTCCCATGGAGTTTCTTTGCCAAAGTGTATATGTGTGTGGTGTGTTCTCTTTTGTAGGGTTGCTTGCAACATGATGATGAAGAAAAATCAAAATAAGAAACACTACGGAACAATCAGAACATTGCTTCTTAATTGTCTGAAGTTACTGGACAAGGGAAGACATCCTCAAGTAAAATTGTATTTTATATATGCTTTAAATTTGTGCCTTCAGAACTTTGGGCCGTGTGATCGCTCGGAGTCATCCCAAATGTCTGTTTAGTCAGCATGGGGTGAACAAGGGATGTGGGGCTTTTATTTTGTTTGGAAAGACATCTCCTTTTTAAACACGTTCCACATCCTTTCTCCCAGTTAGTCTGAATCATTTGGGTATTTGGGGAAGTGAATACATATGGGGTAAAATATTTGGTGGGGTGGATTTGCCAGATGTTTTCGGTCCACACTGATGCTTACTGTGGTCATATCTGATTGTGGATGCTTAAGAAACCAAGGTTAAGATTAATAGAGAGGTGACAAGGAACCTTACCATCTAAATGCCTCACACAGTTCACTGAGCCAGTAAACGGGACGTTTTTGTCTTTTATTCTCACATTCTGTGGTTTCGCACCAGTCACCTGGCCTCTCTTGGTGTTCGAACTGCTCCATGTGGCCAGGCCCTTTGGGAAGGCACTCCATGTCTGTAGAGAAGGGAATAGATTAGATTAGGGAGCAGATCGAGCCTCCAAGGACCGACAACATGTCTTGTTCATTTTCCAGAACCACGGCTAAGAACAGACTGAAATGACCATATTTTTTCTGGTTGGGCTTTCACTAAATCTTGGTGGTTTCTCTAAAGAGAAATTCTAGCATCTCCCTTTGGGGACTTTTCAGTTGAATTGGGGCCCAGTGAGAAAAGTGCTTTAGGAGCCAAGGGCAGAACAGCTAGCAGCCCGTGCCAACCTGTGGCTCTTTACCAAAGTGCTCTCCTCAATGGGGGGAAAACCCTGAAGCCAGTAACGAAGTGGTATAGGAATTATCTCCACTTTATGTAGAAGAGGAGATAACTTTGCCTCGTCTTGAAATGGACTGTGTGACATGTGCCAGTGTGGACAGGAGCCTTTCACGTTTTATGATGCATAGACATCAGTCTCTGAGAATTTTTAAACATCCTCAGTTTTATTGGTAACAAGGAATTACTTTGAAAAGTTGTTACATTCTTGGCATGCAATATTTTGGATGGCTTTCCTCCAGAATACTTCTTCAGGTTCTCTGATTATACTCGTGAGAGCCTTTTATTAGATTCTGGTCTGTGTCTAAGCTTTGTCACTCCCCCCCCCCCCCCCCCCCCGAGCTGGGGGGGCATCTGATCACCTGGAGAGGCCTGTGTGTGGAATGGGCTTTTTTGGCAAGCGTTTTCTTCGAAACTTTGAACCGTAGCAGCGTTGGAAATTTGGCTTAGCAGGATGATTTCTTAAGGAGTCCTCCAAATGTGATTCATTTTACGATAGTCATTCCTACCTGTTTCTCTTTGTTTCTCTTTTGGTAAGATTATCGCTTCGGCCAATTACATGCTTTCCGAGCTCTTTCAGTTGGATGAACCAAAAAAGGAAGAAAGTTCGGAGTCTCCTTTAAACGAGAACTCTGATGAAAGTTACAGTGAGGAAGAGGAAGAGATGCCGGACAGCGACGAGAACGGGGCCTATGGCTCTAGCTCCGACCCTCCTGACGACAAGAAAGCTGTGGCCGTGATTAAGTCTGTGGGAGAATTGTCTGTGCCTGAGAAATATAAATCCATTCATCAAATCCGAGTGAGCCATTGGCAGATTAATAGAGCAATAAAGATACTGGGGCGGTTGGGTGACATGGTTAAATAGTAGTTCTTGATTTTTAAATGCTTCACCGTCCGTCAGGTTTTTGTGGTCAGATTTCAAGTTGAAGACAGCTGACTTATCCCCCCAGATCTTCTCTTCTCCCAGGAATCTTTCCCAGCTCGTTTAGCTGCTGCTTCTTCTCCCCTCCCCATCCTGGTTGCCCTTGAGCACACAGTTCACCTTGTCTGCTTTATCCTGGTCTGTGGCTGGCGCAGGACAGAGTCCTCACCTCCCTCCCTCTTTTTCACCCTGGGATTCAGCCTTGGCTTTGGGCTCCCTGGTCAACCCCTTGAGCTCACAATTGGTTAAAAATCCCAGCTCTTTTCACAAGAACTGCTGGGTCATTGGCCACACTAATTCCATCTTGCATTGGAAGTTGGGTTTGTTTGGGTTTTTTGTTTTCAGTCTGAAGTTTAGAACTTTACCTCTTTATCTATATTATTATTAAATATTATTTTCTTGTTTACTTTGGCTCATCTTAGTTTGGATCTGGACTCTTGCCTTCCAGTGTGTGTTATCCCTCAAAACTTCATGTTACCTGAAAGAAGTCCAACGTGCCTTCTTTCTATCTTTCGTTTTTATCAAGTAATTGATAGAAAAGTTGGATACAGAGACAGGACAGGTCAGCACTGACCCATTAGTTGTGTTAGTGAACTCTCAGTACTTTTAACCCCCAGTCTTCTGACCCTGATAAAGTGTCTTTGTAGGATATACTTAAGGGTTGAATGATAGCTTAAGATGAAAGTGCAAAGACTTACATGATTTCTGTCACTAATTGTTTTCCTTAAATTTTATGAAGTTGCTATTGCTATAACGACAGTCACGTAAGTTTGTTCAAATTTGAAAACTTGATCTTTTAAAATCTCCAATTTCAGAAGCTGCATATTAGCTCTTTACGTTGTCCAGGATTTCCATTAGTCAAACAGCAGTCTGAAGGTTCACCAACAATGAAGGTTTAACTAAGAGTGACTGAGGAGTCATGGCCTTGGCCCCGTAAGCGGGGGCTGGGCTCTTGTGGCTGCTTGGGGGCTGCTGGAATATCTGAGCTCCTCCTTTGACATAGTCTCAGTCATTCGTGCTCTTGGAGGCAAGCAGACCCACTGAGATCCTCTCTTAGGAGGGGCTGATGCAACAAGCTAGCCCAGCCTGCCTGGCCCTGCCATAGTGCACCCTGAGGTCCTGGGGGGCGAAGTGCTCTGTGCTCCTGGGGGTCGTATGCCGGGTGCGTTAAGGTGACTCTCCAATTTGCCTCTTGTAGCCCAGCTGTGCTTTCCCCGTTTGCCACGACACCGAGGAGCGCTGCAGGCTTGTGCTCAGCTATGTTCTAGAGGTCAGTTTACTTTGACCCTTCATCAGTCCAGCCCCCTTTAGGTTGGTGCATTTCTGCATTGTCTGGAAGGCCTGGGGAGTGCTTGGAGGGGGGTGGCAGCTGCTGCTCATGTCCAGTGGAAGCAATGAAAGGAGAGCGGGTTCTGGAGCCAGGAAGACCTGAGTTCAGAAACAGCCTCAAATACTTCCTAGCTGTGTGACCCTGGATAAGTCACTGAACTGCTGTCTGCCTCAATTTCCTTAACTGTCAAATAGGGGTGACCATAGCACATCCCCCCCCCCCCCCCGGGGCGGCGGTGAGAATCCAGTAAGAATGTCTGTGATGTGCTTAGCACAGGGCCAAGCACACAGTAAGTATTGTAGAAATGCCGATTATTGTTCGTGAGCAGAAGCAGCATGTTAAGATGGCTTCTAAACCACTACAACCAGGACTTCCATCTTTTTCAGCTAGCGTAGACCTGGGCAGGGCGTGCGCACACACAGAAGCCATTACTAGTTCAGTAGCACAGATCTGTCTACACTTAATATTTACTTGGCCTTCCAATTAAATGCATGCTCAATGCTTTTATTTTTCTCAGGGTTTAAAATCTGTGGATAGCAGTATCAAAAGAGAAAGCGACCTCCCTGCTGCCGACCCCAGCACCCCAATCCCGTTAAAATACGAAGATGAATCGGCCAGCGGCGGCCCCGAGTGTCTGGAGAAGCAGATGGCCTTGTTTTTAGACAAAAGTAAGACTTGGGAACAGAGTTGCCCTTGTAACTCCCAAGAAAGGCTTTTACTGAGAAGCTGAAAAAGACTTACCCCTTACGGGGACGGAAGAACCTTTCCACTCCACATGGGAGAAGAGTCTCTGTGCCCGTGGGAGGCCCTGGTATCATGCTCTTGAGGTGCTTGTTCGTCATTGTCAGCCGTAATTCCACTCTCTGTGCTTGCCTCTTCATTGGCAGGTCGTTCAGGAATCAGAGAATCTCAGTTGGAAGTGTCAGGGGCCAAGGAGGCAACTCCTCCAGAGAGGGAAGGGGTCCTGCTCCCGCTGGCGGCTGCCCCTCCATCTGGAGGATGCACTGGGGGGCTCAGAGCAGTGCTTTTACAGAGCTTGAGTTTTCTTCTCTTCAGGCTTGATGTGTGACCTCAAGGCCCTTCGCCATCCTCACAGGGCACAGTGACTTATTAACCAGCCTTCCTAAGAGGTGGTGCTGACCACGTAGATAAAAGCTAAGAGCTGGGCGGCGGCTCTGTAGCTAAACGTTGACCGCTTCCACACGGAGGCCTCCCTGGGAGCTCATCTCTTTCCTCCGTTTGCCTCACTGTCTTCAGAGAGCCGGCTGCTACCCTTTCTCCCCACCTTCCATACCCTGTCGGCCACCTCCTGGGGGGCGCCTCTCCACTCAGTTTTGAACTGACCAGAGCCAGGGCTTCTCTCCGGTCTAGGCGTTCTTGGCATCTCCTTCTGCCTTGCAGCATGGAAATCTTGTCATCTGCCCTGCCGTGCTCTCTCCCTCCTGGCTCTGGCTTGGGGAAAATAATCAAACGATACCGCTGTCCAAACCAAAACTGCCTCGGATACTGCTCCCCCCCCCAGTTGTTTGTTGCCCATGGCACATCAGCTCCTTGTAGTGATGTCTGTAGCACCCAGCATAGGGCCTAGCTCCAAGGGCTGCCCAGAGCCCTGGGAGGTGACGCAGCCAGGGAGGAGTCCTGGATGGGACTTGGACCCGGGGCTTTCTGCCTTTGGATCTGGCTCGCCGTCCGTAACTCCAGTAGTGCCACACTCGGACTTAGATTCTATGTCTTATTATTTTTTCACTTTGTTAAAATTTTCCAAAGGCCTATTTGTGTGGTTCTCAGGCATCTTTGCATGACACCATCCTCTCCCTGACATGGTTCCTCTCCATCAGTCTGGCGAGGCGACATTCTGGGGCGAAGCTCTGTACCCAGGAAGGTCTGGGTCTGAATGCCAGATTTCAACCTCAGGTGCTTATCAGCACTGGCTCTGAGGAGGCCCCTGATGGAGGAAGCGTTAGACAAACATGGGAGGGAATCTGCCCATGGGCCTGAAGTCTGGGCTGGTGCCTTTGCCCCTGCCTGACACAGTATTTTCCTGTCTCTTTCCTAGTGGGCTCCCTCCAGGAAGGCCACTGTTCCAGTCAGTCCGGAATGACCCCAGGGTCTTGGCAACATAAAATGAAGCTGCAGCTGATTCTCAAGTCATCCAAGGCTTACTATGTCCTATCAGACGCTGCAATGAGCCTGCGGAAGTACGGACGGGCCTTACGCTACATTAAGCTGGCCTTGCAGAGCCATGGTAAATAACTAAAAGCCATATCCATCAAGTGGTTCGTTGACTATCTGAGCTGGAGGGGGGTGGAGGGGGGGTGATCCTACTGAGGCTTAAAAACCGTGAGCTGGGGTAGCCCAAGTGATGGGAAGAATCTGCCCTCGGACCCCAAGGAACCAAGCCCTGTATGTGAACCTGGGATGCAGCTACCCTGTGGCCTCTAGTCTAATAGGCTACACATAGTGCAGAATGTCAGGAGACCCTCCCACAAAGACTCATCATCTGCTTGGTGGTGTTCCTTGCCTAAACCTTGTACCCCACGTTCCTGCCCACTTCCAAACACCTAGTGGAAGAGAGGGAAACTGGGCTGGGTACCCTGGCCCATTTGGTTTGTCACGAGGGATGGCCAGCCACGTGCATCTCCTGAGCACCTTCTGTGAGCCAGGCTCTGTGCTTAGCCCTGCAGACACAGACACAAAGACAGGCCCTGTGGGGAAGAGGACACACACAGAGAGGGGAGCTGCGAAGAGTCTGAGGGTGAAGACAGGGGTGCTGATGCAGGGCAGTGGTGGTGAGAAACTGTTAGCGTGGCCTAGGGGAGCCAAAGAGTGGAGACTCCGGCCCCTCCCTGCAGTTCAGGCCTTGCCAGGAGCTTGCCCAAAGGAGAAGGGCTCGGAGAGGCTCCCCCACTCTCTCGGACGACAGCCTGCTAGCCTTCGGCCCCCTGGGCCACCTCAGCCCCGGTCAGCTCTATGTTGGCCTCCTGAGGGCTTAGGTTCCCCACTGCTGCAGGAAAGCTGGCTTTCCTGAGCAGCTTTAGTCATGTTCCTCACCATCGTAATTGCAGCCGACACTGATAGGAGGCTTTAGTGTTGGCAGGGCAGCTTACCCTAATGTGCTTTGGATCATCAAAGCAACCCTGGGAATGGGGGCTGTTATCCCCATTTTACAGATGAGGAACCTGGCTTGCCCAGGGTCACCCAGTTAGTCAGGGTTGGAGGCTGGATTTGAACTCGGGTCTTTCTGGCTCCAAATGGAGCCCCCTTTATAGGACACCTGGCCGCCATGCAGTTTCTGGTCTTTGGCCTCGTCACTTAACTGAAACAGGTTTCTTCAGTTACCAGGGATCTCTTCATTGATAAACCCAGTGACCTTTTCTCAGGCCTCCTCCCTCTTGGCCTCCAGAGCATTTAGCACCACCAAGTGTTTGGGATTCTCCCGCCGGTGTCCTCTGCTCTAGCATCATTGGGGACCCTTCCTTTTACTAGGAGCATCCCCTGAGGCTCCTTGCTGAGAGCCCTCTTCTCTCCCTCCTCTCTCCTGGTCAGTCTTAAACTCTTACAGGATGGATGACCTCTCCCAGGTCAATGAGTCCTGGCCTGGCCCCTGTCGAGTTGCCTCAGGCTCACCATGACTGAGACTGAGCTCTCTTTTCACTAGAGCCCCTCGCCCCTTCCTAACTTGACTGTTTTTCCATCCGCTTGCCAAGATCTGTGGATTCCACCTGCCCCGTGTCTCTTGTTTGCATCCATCCTTTTTTGGGCATTCACTCAAAAGCCTCCCTCAGTCAAGCCCTCGCCTCGTCCTCTGCCGTCTGGCCTCTGCCCTCCCAAATCCGGCCACTGTGCTGCTGCCACATTGGCAGGGCAGAGGTAGAGGTTGGATTCAGGTTATCTGCTTCCTAGGAAGCTTTTGGGGCCCCAGCTGTCTTTGCTGCCTGACTCCCATCTAGCTTTCCATCCCGATTTCTGGAATGGATTCTACGTCCAGTCAGTGTCCTTTCTGCTTTTTTTCTGTAAAAGACGACCTCCTCCCACCTCCATGTTTTTGCACAGACTGTGTCCGGTGCCCGTAGCATAACATCTTCAAATCTAGGCTCAGCTCGAGCACCAAGGCCCAACAAGGCCCTTCCTAAGCATCTCCTCCCCTGGAGTATCTTGGAGGCCATTGGGCAGAGGCTTGGGGGGGGGGGTGGTTCGATCAGCCCGTGCGCGTGTGCCCCCGTCAAAGTCGCCCTTGGGGAAGGGCCGGTCCTTCTGTCCCTGTGCGGCCAGGGGAGGGCCGGTTCACCCTTGGGGGAGGGGCCAGTTCAGCTGTTGGCGGGAGCAGTAATTGTTGTTTCTTTTCCCTCCTCCCATTTCCACGTAGATACTTATTGCCGCCTCTGCACCAATATGCTTTCTGAAGTCCTCCTGTTTCTTTCTCAGTATTTGACTCTTTGTGGTGATATCCAGCTAATGCTTGCGCAGAATGCCAATAACAGAGCTGCGTACCTGGAGGAATTTAACTATCAGACTAAGGAGGACCAAGAGATCCTGCACAGCCTGCACAGGGAATCCAGCTGCCAAGGTAGGCCTGGGACGGCATCGCCCTGATACCAGCACGATCTCACGTTTGTTCACGGCGCGTGTCATTTCTCTGACGTGTGGGTGCCCTGCAAACCTTTTCCTGTTAGTAACGATGATGGCTAGCGTGTCAGCAGCACCACCTACGTCCGAGGCCCTGGGCTAAGAGCTTTAAAACATCGTCTCGTTTTTTGATCCTCAGCAGCCCTGGGCAGTGGTCTTGTTATCATCCCAATTTTACAGATGAGCAAGCTCAGGCAGGCAGAGGTGAAGTGCCTTGCCCAGTCATCCAGCTAGTAAGTGCCTGAGGCTGAATTTGAACTCCAGTCTTCCAGAGTCCAGACTCAGCCTGTGCCCTATGGCACCCCCTAGTTGCTGCAGTGGGTCGTACTTAGCAGACATTTGTTTTTGACCAGGTAAAAGAGGCCGTCCTTTGCCTCATTTCTTACCTACCTTTAATCACTGAATGGGCATCTCCTCAGACAAACTGAGACCCGGGAAAGACCTTTGCTTGAAAAGGCCAATGTCTCCCACTGCATCCGGGCCCATCGCCAGTCCCGATTGATATCTGGCTACTGGACCCCGATGGTTCTGGAGGAGAACCGGTGACCTTGCACAGCCCGGCCTCACTTAGATCTAATCCACGTGCAGGTCGTGGCATCACCTCCCTGATGTCGTGGTCCTCTTAAGAATGAAGGACAAACAGCAGCAGACATTTGTTAAGTACATAGTGTGTGCTGCTCTGCATCTCACAAGACTATTCCTTGGACCAAGAACATGTCGACCTCCTTTTTTGCCAGCGAGGCTGGCCATGGGCCAGTCCTTAGACACTTGTATCTGTGTCCCTTACATGCGACAGGAAGAAGATGGGGACATAAGGAAGAGAATCGAATGCAACATTATCTCTGAGGTTCATTTCCTCTTTGAAATATCTAGGAGCAGGATCTTCTGTCCCTCCTTGGCAGTGTCCAAGACAGTCTTTTTATGATGGACACAGGGGAAGATTGCTCACTTTGAACAGTCACAGAGTACTTAATAAAGCACGGTGCCTTTCACGTATTAGTTAGTAAGCGTTTATTCAGCAGAATCTGTATTTAAGTGTGACGCTGATTACCACTTGTGAGCGAAGTGGAGCTAAACATTCTTTATGCCTTTCCATCCATTTGGTGACCTCGAATCCTTAGTAGCTGAGACTGATGGCCTTTCTCTGTTCTGATGAATAAACCACTGCAGTACTTACGGATGTTGCCTTATGCCTTAAACCCTCTTTGCCTGTGTTGGCAGAGCATAATTTACATAATGACTTACACAGTGACTTTTTTAGGAAACTTCTTACATTTTTAAATCATCTTCATTTTTCGGTCTACTCCGCCCCCTCCTTTACTCCCCAGCCCTTATAAAATAAGATAGAAGGAGGGGAATTGGCCTAATTGGACAGGCTGTGCAGGGCCCCCACCCTACCAGACGTCCTACCAAAAAGAAGAGAGCACGGAACCCTTCTGAGACAGGCTTGTCCCCTCTGATGACAGACTCCTGAAACGTTCTCTCCATTTACATTGCTTTAGTTGTGATGTGCCAGTTCACGGGTGTCATCCCGCGCTTGGTCACCTGGCCTGGGATCCACTCACCATCTCTCTAATTTCCAGCCCAAGGCAGTCCTCCCTGGTCACCATCCCCCAAATCTCCCTGTTGGGGATTGAGGGCAAGGATGGCCTTAACACGGTTCCTGGCCCACAGGAGACTTTTTGCAAGTGATTTTTTGTTTCTGTTTGGTGCTTCGTCTCTGCCCCTGGAGGCATGGCCTGGTTCATTGTTGGCATTGCCTGGTGCTCCTGGGTGGGCACAGAATATTGCGAATGATCCATGGCCACCCCATGCTTATTCACCTCTGCTCTGCTTTGCTTCTTCCAGCTCTGGATTGGGGGAGAAAAGCTTCACTCCACCCCCACATGTGGGGAAAGTTCCCTGAAAACTTTCTTGTAACACAGGAGGGGTCAGGTTATGCTTCCTGTCTGCAAATACTCCTGACTCTTGCTGATGGAAGCCTCTTTCCCTGTTCTTTGTAACAGGGACCTAGGTCAGAACAAAGGACAGTCTTCTGGGCATTGGGAATAGAAACCTTTTATGGGATTCTAGCACTGACCTTCTTGGTTCCTAAGTAACCTCCCAGTAGTGTCCTGCACACAGTAGGCACTTGTCTGCCCAATGCATTTACATCTTCATTGGAAGCCCCTCCCTTAGATGCTGGTCCTCAAGTGTAGCATGGAGAGAGATGGTACTTTGTTCTGTCCCAAGAAAATGTGTTTGTTTAAATTCATGGCAGTATCTTTAAAACTTGTGAGTGAAGGGATTGTCTGTGGCTGCGTCTGTCTGTCTGTCTTTCTGTGAATGTGTCCCTTCAGCCTTCTTCCTGATGCTGTTACAGAAGCCCTAGAATGTGGGATGACCAGCTAGTATTCAGTTTCGTGGTAATTTATAACATTTGCTCTTATTTCTTTATTTAAAGGGTTTGCTTGGGCGACTGACCTATCGACAGACTTAGAATGCCAACTTTCAGTTAGCTGCAAATGCTATGAGGCTGCTAATGAAATTTTGCTGTTTAGTGATTTAAAAAGCCAAAACCCTGAGCACTATGTGCAGGTGTTGAAGAGAATGGGGAACATTCGGAATGAAATCGGCGTCTTCTACATGAATCAGGCTGCCGCCATCCAGACCGAGAGAGTGGGCAAGTGCTTTTTGTCCCCCTGCCTGCCCTGCTCCTCCTCCCCCAGTCCAGGCACTGAATGACAGCATCTTCTCAGAAGGGGGTCAGGAAGACACCTCTGATCAGGGGAAGGCTTTGAGGATCTGCAGCTCGGGCCAGGGTGTCTCCCTCCAGCAGCCCGTTCTTTAACTCAGTCGCAGAGTCGTGAGGGCAGGGATTGATCTGTGGCCCCCCAGCAAGGGCAAACCATGGCCTACTGTGCTAGGAGCAGGTGGTCTCAGTGATTTCCTGCCTTTTCACCTCCATACTCTTAAACAATTAACAATATTGATTGGAGGCACTGAGTCGTCATCAGGCCCCTTTGACTTGATTTCCTAGAATGTGGAAGGGTGCTCCTGGCAGGCGGGTGAACACTAAGCAAGGATTGTCGGGGCATTAGGCGGGTGAACACTAAGCAAGGATTGTCGGGGCCATTTCAGGGCCAAATGCAGATGTGATTTGGTGCCAGTCTAGTGCCCTTGCCTGGAGCCCTTGGGTGTTGAACTTTCTGGGGTGGGTTTGTCCTGAGATAAGCTGTGGAATAAAATGGCTTGTTTTCCCCTCTATTAAGTGAGCAAAAGTGTGTCAGCAGCGGAGCAACAATTATGGAAGAAAAGCTTCTCTTGTTTTGAGAAGGGAATTCACAACTTTGAATCGATTGACGATGCCACCAACGCTGCGCTCTTACTCTGCAATACGGGCAGACTCATGCGCATCTGCGCCCAGGCTCACGGTGCCGCCGCTGCCGCAGCTGGCGGTGAGGACACGAGGCGGGAGTTCTCTCCTGAAGAGGCGCTTTACTATAATAAGGTAACGGCCGGTCTTTGGCCATAGAGCACTGGCAGTTCAGTCATTAAGGACTTCACCACAGCTGCCGGTGATCTGGTGTTTGGCTAATTTTCTTTCGGTAGCTTTCTCAGAGGTTGGTTTTTGTTCTTTCTGATTTAGTGGGTTCAGTTGTTCATCATGGATTGGGGGTGATCCTTCTTCATGCTTGTGTCCATCAGGTATGGGTTCTGGGAAGGCTTTAGGGATTGGCCGAGAGACAGGCCATCAGTTTGTCTTGACTGGCAGAGGCTCTTCCCCTGATACACAGCAAGATGTGACACTTTTGGCCCTAGCACTTTTCAGAGACTGAGTCTTAGGTCCCAAAGGAATCTCAGTCTGCGTCTGTGCGGGGAGGACCGAGCCCCAGAGGGTTGAGTTCGCTTTTTGAGAAATCAGTCCCTGGCCTGGTCCTCTCCAGTCAGCAGTGGAGTCATCTGTCCAGTCTGTGTGCCCCAGTATCCCAGAAGTTTCCCTGTCTGAGGTCCCCCGGTCACCAGTGGCCGGAGAGTCACTCTGTGGAGTGCCCGGGTGAGTGCGCAGGAGCCCGACCACCACACTTCCAGAACTGCCTGGACAGGTTCCAGGCCTCTCCAAGGCAGGGACAAGAGACTTGTCCTTCTGTCCCCAAGAACGTAGTAGGCTTAATAGGAGCCTGTTCTTGCCTAGACCCTCCATCCCCTTGTGGCCTGTCGCCCCTCTTTCTTGTCCTGCCTCCTACTTCACCATTCTTGTGTCTCTGCATCACCCCTGGCCTGCTGGAGGCCTTCCTCCTGTCTCCCGTGCCATCTTCCACGTCCTCGCCTTCCAAGCAACTGGGATGTGGGACGTCTGGGGGACGTGTGGTGGCCTGCTGGGAGTCATGGCGCACCCTTCTGCCAATTTTTGTAATTCTTTTTTTTCTGCTAAGTATTTCAGAGAGTCACAGTCGGATAATGACATAGGGCACTGTCTGTGTAAGGGGCAGCAGTGGGGAGGGGCAGTAGCTTAGGGGTCGTTTCCCAGAGTGATCCCCATTCATTTCTCAGCCTGTGTCATTCTGTGCAGCATTCATCCCAAATAGGCCTGTGAATGGATGGGCTGTGTCTCCAGCTGCAGGTTATGATCTAGGCAAGATACGTTTTCTCTCTTGTGGGCATGGTTAAACCTGCTTCTTAAATTGAAGCAGGTTTCCCTAAGGAAATTGGGGAGGTGTCCTTGGGATCCTTGCAGGGAGTCTGACGGCATTTGCAAAAAGGAGCATTTGGAAGCAGGTGGGGTGACATCTGGGAGGTCGGCAGATGTGGGCCATTGGCCATCAGGGGTCATATCCACCAGGGAATCCTGGAGAGATGTGTCAGGGACAGCCTCCTCCCCTGGGCCCATTGTGTTCTGATTGTACCCCGAGTACAATGGCATCTGATGCCCTCTGCACCCATCCACCTGTTGTGTGACTGACTATAAAGATGGGCCTAGACGTCTAAATGTTTTCGTTCACCCCTTGGGTTTTGTTGTAGGGTTCGGGTGCTGCTGTGTGAGGCAGTTAGTGCAGTGGGTGGAGTACTATGGATGGGATTCAGGGGGTCTCTTGAACCGAGCATTTCTTCCAACTGTCTAAAGTCATTCTTCTGAGAAGGGGAGCAGGTGTGACCCACTGGTCCCTCTTTTCACAGGCCATCGATTACTACTTGAAGGCCCTGCGGTCACTAGGCTCGAGAGACGTGCACCCCGCAGTGTGGGACTCAGTCAATTGGGAGCTGTCCACCACTTACTTCACCATGGCGACCCTCCAGCAGGACTATGCCCCGCTCTCCAGAAAGGCTCAGGAGCAGGTCGCTCCCAAATCCTCCCCCCACCCTGAGCCCCTCATACACCAAGACCCATCTCAAGGGCCCCTTTTGTCCCTTCCTCAGATTGGGTCACTGTAGGGATCCTCTGACGCTTCTGCCCCCTGCCCTGGTTCCTCTGTTGGTGCTCCTGGTCTTCACATGTTGTATGATGGGTCTGGCCTGCATAGGGCTGCAGAACTTCTCCCTTCCCCCCTGCCCCCGCAGGACCTGGCCCAGTGTAGGATGGGGCAGGGGTGGGGGAGAGCAGGAGGCTCCATGGGCAGCCGAGCCAGGGCTCAAGGGAAAGAGTGGGTGGGGTGGTTATCAATACATTTCAGCCTTTCGGTGCAAGTTTGAGCATGTTTTAAATGTTCGCACTTAATCCTGGTATTTTTTAATAGGTTGAGAAGGAAGTTAGTGAGGCGATGATGAAATCTCTCAAATACTGTGATGTCGACACAGTGTCAGCCCGACAGCCGCTCTGCCAATACCGGGCTGCAACGATCCATCACCGGCTGGCGTCCATGTACCACAGCTGCCTGAGAAACCAGGTTGGCTTGCCCCAAGGCCAGCCAAGGGAGTGGGGCAGGGCAGGGGCCTTTCTCCTCAATTCCTACACATCTCTGTGCGGTGGGCTGCTTACAGGTAGAGGTTGTGGAGAAAGTGATGTGGGTGGTTGTCTGTTTGAGATGTTTTATTTAGGTCACTAAAACAGATTGGTGGTTTCTTTTCGTGATCCTGTTGAATTGCCATAATGCATAAGGAAAGCTGGTAGCTCCCACCTCCCCCCTTCTTTCTTCAGAAAACATGCCCCGTCCTGGTCCTCTTTAGGAATTGTTTTGAGACCTCAGGAGAAGCCACTGTCCTTAGTGACAGGACTTCACCTCCCTCATGATGAGGTCCTATGATAGATGTGGGGCATCCAGGATCCAAGCAGACCCTCTATTTCCAATGTGCATTTCATTCTTTTTTGGGGGGTGGGGCAGGGCAATTAGGGTTAAGCAACTTGCCCAAGGTCACATTTGAACTCAGGTCCTCCTGACTCCAGTGCCGGTGCCCTACTCACCGGGCCACCTAGCTGCCCTGCCCAGTGTGCATTTCAGTTGTGGGGTCTAGGTGGTTGGCCATATTCACAGTCTTGTCTGCCCTCAGTCATCATCATTGTCTTGGACAGTGTCTCCAAAGAAAAGTTTTCTGTGTGTGATTCCCTCCATGAATCAGCCTTAAAGGTTAGGACTCCGCAGGCACACACACTCCCTGCCCCAGATGGCTCTAACATCACTTGTGAACTTAAGGCCCTGAATGTTGTAGATCCCTGAGCACCTTGGTTTTATTCCTAGCTTGGTTTAGGGCAGTGCATTCCAAGTAGTTCTAATATTTTCCCAAAACTATTTTGTTCATGCATTTGAGTGGAACTGAGTGACAGATAGGGAGTGGCCTTTGAGGAGAAAATGTTGCACACAGAGGCTTCTGGCGACTCCTGCCCAGAGATGCTGGAAGGGCAGGCCTTTGGTCAGTCTGACTGATTACTCCATGCTCTCCTCAGGCTGCAGAGCAGTCAGAAATGGGGCTGTGGGATGACCCCACGGTGGGGGGGGAGGGGGTGGCCTCAGTTGGGTCCTAAGCTCTGTCCCCAAGGATACGAAGCTCTATGAATGGTTTCTGATTTGATTGGTGTCCCACCTCTTAGAGGCCCCCCATCTCTCCCAGAGCTTTGTGACCACCTCCCTGCAGGGTCTGAGTTGGGTGGTCACCCTGCTTCCTCTTTGATTTCAGGTCGGGGACGAGCACCTCCGTAAGCAGCACCGGGTCTTGGCCGATCTCCACTATGGCAAGGCCGTGAAGCTCTTCCAGCTCCTCAAGGATGCTCCGTGTGAGCTGCTTAGGGTGCAGCTCGAGAGGGTGGCCTTTGCCGAGTTCCAGATGGCAAGTGAGTCTGGGCAGGTAATCTCCTCCTGTGGGAGGGAGCCCATGGGCCTTGGGGGAAGGGAAGGCCCGTTTCACGTTGTCTTCAAGTCTTGTTTCTTACCTGTTTCTCTGAAATGAAGCAGTTATTTTTGATGATCTCATGGTCCTCCAGGAGTCAGGGCTAGTCTACCGAGAGACTTTGCACGGCCCTCGGACTATGCGCCAGCCGTACAAAGTGGGAATTGGCCGAAAACCGTTTTAGCCAGCAGTCAGAGCTGAAGCTATAATGCCCTCCTAGCCCCATGAAATGAGGGAAGCACAGATACAGCCTCCCTTGGGTCTTGCTGCTTCTGGCCCTTCCAGCCTGTAGAGGCTGTTCCTTTTTTTTTCCTTTGGCTTTGGAGTGCAGTTGTTTAGACCCAATTACCATGGCACGTGAATT
>CM053624.1:7446284-7465679 GCA_028646595.1 Phalanger gymnotis | reverse complement strand
TCAAATATGAATTATTCTGAGAACTGGTCAAAGAGCCCTGGCTTTAGAGTCAGAGATCCTGGGTTCGAATCCCACCAGTAACATTTACTCCCTGTGTGACCTCAGATATGTTGCCTTCCCTCCTTGGGCCTCAGTTTCCTCATCTGTAAAATGAGAGCATTGGACTGAATGGTCCCTGGGGTACTATCATCCTCTGGCCTAAATGACACAGAGCAAAAGAACAGTAAATACAGTGACCATAGTAAAAATAGAATCCAAGCTGAGAGACAAGAAAATTTCAGGCGGAGAGAGTGGATCTTGGTGGCACCATGCTCTGTCCTCTGCCAGCGAAAAGTGCTTCAGCCTGTTTCCTGTTCATACCAGAAGTGGGGGGGGGGGCTTCTAGGGGAGGAGGGCACCGGTTGTTTGAAGGCTGTTGCTGTCCGTTGTACCAAACCCTTGGACGCTCTGATGGACCCATGGTCTCACCGATGCAGGCACTCACCCCTTTACAGATGCCAATCATGACCCACCCACTCTCCCCTTGTCAGGGTCCTGCTTACCCTAAATCCCAAGGTGGTGATTGACAGCAAGGTTTTGTTTTTTAACTCTTTTAAATAAAAGGAAAGCAAATCTGAATGCTCCAAAGAAGGCCTCTGTCACTCTGGGAATGTTGTCCCTGGAGAGCATAAAGAACAAAACCCACCACTCTTGGCACATCGGATGTGCTTGATAAATGCTTGTGTTTGACTGATTGTTGGATGAAATCATATAGCTGGATCGTGCCTGCCTGCCATGGGGAGGAGCGGATCACAGAGCTTGTGAAAGGCAAAGTTCTCATGTCCAGAGTACTAAACAGAAAGTATTTCCACAGTCCTTGAGTGTGTGTATGCACATGTATGTGAATGTAGGTATGTATGTGATGTATGTGCATGTATGTGGGCATGTGTGTGTGAGTGGTGGGGGTTGGCATGGCTTTCTCTTACCTGAGCAGAATGGAGGTCAGTGACAGGCTCTGCTTGGTGCAGGACAGACTCCTCTATGTCTGAGTGGTCTCGAATGTGGAAGAGTTTTTCTGGCTGGGCGGGCCAGGGGGCAGCCAGAAAGCAGAGCAGCCATGTCCCGGGCAGATGGACAGCAGCCGGCATGGCACTTGTCAGACAGAAGGCCCCCCGGCCCTTCCTCCCAGCCTCTTTTTCCCTTCCTGTAAGAGCCTCTGGGTGCTGGAGGAGGAGACCCACTCTTTATATCTTGGAGGCTGCCTCCCTCTTTTTTCTCCAAGCTTTCATGTGATAATTCTCACCACTCCCTGAAGTGTGCTACCCCAGGGTGAGCACACACACACACCAGGCCTAAGGAAAACCTACCCTTTGAAGATCTCATGGCCCCCTCCTCCTGACACCCACCCTCACTTGTGCCTCGAGAGCCTTTTTGCATATCAGGGACCTACTTGTCCATCTACAAACGCTCTCTCCCCCTGCCCTTGTGATCCCGTCAGCTCCCAATCAATCAATCAGCCAGCAGCTCCTGGGCCCTCTTCTCTTTTCCCTCAATAGTGCTTTCCTTGGTGATTTCATCAGCATCCAGGACTTCGATGATCACCTTTATACTGCCAACTCTCAGGTGAGTCTCCAGTTGCCTACTAGACATCTTGAACTAGATATTCCAGATATCCTAAAACTCAACATGTCCAAAATTGAACTTGTCTTTTCCCCCACTCTCTCCTTCTAGCTTCCCATCACTGTTGAGGGCACCATCACCTTCTTAGTCCCTCAGCCTGGACATCATCCTTAATGGCTCACTTTCTCTCATACCCCACATCCACAAGTTGTCAAATCTTGCTGATGGCACCTTTGTAACGTCTTCTCACCTCTGACTGCCCACCCGGAGCAGACCCTTGTCACCTTCTGCGGGACTGTTGTAAAGCCTGCTTGGGGGA
Organism: Phalanger gymnotis; assembly: GCA_028646595.1. NCBI lineage: Eukaryota > Metazoa > Chordata > Mammalia > Diprotodontia > Phalangeridae > Phalanger > Phalanger gymnotis. The sequence continues at coordinate 7,463,761 of CM053624.1, read as the reverse complement.
TGGGTGGGGTCTGCCTGCCTTGAGTCTCTCCCTACTCCAATCCATCTCCCACTCAGCTGTGGAAGCAATCTTCCCAGAGTGCAGCTTTAACCACATCACTTCCTTGTTTAATCAGTTGTAGACTCATTTCCGGGACCAAACAGAAAATCCTATATGGTTTCCAAAGCCCTAACCTGCTCTCCTCCTACCTTGCGCACCTCCACAGGCTCTTTGATCCAGTGACACTCGCCTCCTTCTTCTCCATTGGACAAGAAACTCATCTTCTGCTCTGGGCAGCTTTCCTGGGCATCCCCCTGCCTGCACTCCTTTCCCTTCTCATCTCCACCAAATCTTGTTTACTCTACCCCTCCAACTTCCATGTGAACACAAGCCGATCGACCCAACTCTCTCATAACTATTTCAGCAGAGATCATAAAAGAGCATTAGACTCAATGATGATCGATAATCCCAGGGGAAATGTAGTAAGATCCTTTTTCTTTTCTAGCCCTGGCCCACACAGAGGCTGCGGACATTAGGGAAACGGTCCAGCCAGGACAATCTGGGCACAGACACACAGAGCAAGAAAGCCTTCCAGCACAGACCAGGAGGGAACTGGAATCTTGAAGCTGTGAACTAAGGGTAAGAACGGGGACGGATGGACAAAGATGGAGCAGGAACACCTAGAGATTGCGGCTGTGTCCCTGAGCCAGGACTGGTCAGTGCCGGCCACATTCAGAATGAGCCACATCCCAGGGCTCGGAGAGTTTTCGACTTGCTCATCTGAGCCTCCTCAGAGGTCCTTGATGAGGGAGAGGCAAATTAGAAAATTAGACCATTGTACCTAATGGCTATCCATGCAAAAAAAAAATTGAAATTAGATACCCAAAGGGAGCAGCAACTTGGGGGCAGCATAGCCTCATTTGTAGCAGGGGACAAACCTCACCCAACCCTGAGCCATCATCATCCATAGCCTTATGTCCAGGGGTTTTAGACTCGGGAACAAGCTGTCCAAGTACACTCAGAAGTACAAGTTTAATGGGAACATAACCAGTAGTGTTTTGTCCACAAAGAAATCACCAAAGGACTCGAGAAACCCTTTACATCCAAACTGTCCCTGTTGTAGTTTAAAGATTTCTGGAGAGGGGACCTCCCTCCCTCATGAGGTGGCCTGGGCAGGCAGTCAGTCAGTCAGCACTTATTAAATGCTTCTTATGTGCTAGGTAGCCTAGTAAGCCCTGGAAATACAAAGGGAAACAAAACAGTCCCTGCTATCCAGGAGTTCACAACAGGCAAACAGCTATGTGCAAACAGGATACACAAGATAATTAGAGATAATGTCAGAGGAAGGCACCAAGATCAAGGAGGTCTGGGGAAGGCTTCTTGTAGAAGATGGAACTTAGCTAGGATCTGAAGGAAGCCAGGGAAGCCCAGGGGCAGGGAGGAGCAGGGAGAGCCTTCGGGTGTGGAAGACAGCCAAGGAAGTCTCATTTCCCTGCTTCAAGCATGAGGAACCTCCCCTACACTTCCTTTTCCATAGGCTCCCCATCCCCAGCGCCTTCCTCCAGGCCCCTCTCTGCCAGTCCATTCCTAATTACTGAGGGGCACTGATGGGTCTGCTCTCTGCTCAGGACTGAGGCACAAACTTTCCAGAACCACAGAGCTTCATCAACAGGACATGTCAAACCATTTTTAATAGTGGTCCGAGTCCCACCCTGTGTGACATTCTTGCGAAAGAGCTTCATGATGGGGCTCCGAAAAAGTGTTTTAGAAGGAGCCTGTTGCCATCTGGTATCCGATGGCAGGTTCTGCAGTGGTTAAAGCAAACAGCATTCATCAAAATCACACAGGCCATGTTTCCAGTCCATTAGCAATCCTGTGATCACTGCTGGCAGAGACATCTTCCAGGCTCCTGTACAAGGAGGCTCTATGTAAAAGATGGCAGTTAAGTCAAAGGACAATTAGCTGCCCTCCTCCCAGGAAGGAACCGATGGAGATACGAAAAAGGTCTTCAACTGGGTCGTTCAGACAACTAACTGCATGAATTTTAAATTCAGCTAAGTGGAGTGAGCTCCAAAGTAAACCCCACACACATCAGCCCTAGTTCAACTAGCCTGCTAGTCCATAACCCACTTCGCCCCCTGCCCCCATGCCTGGAATGCATGTCCGCCTTCACTTGGCCTCTTAGAATTTCAGAATGTCTTTTCTCTGAAGCCCAGCTCAGGCGCCATCTCCAACTTAAGTGTATCCTTGATCGCCTCTTCCCCCTACCTTGTTACCATTACCTGGCACACAGTAGGACCTTAATAAAGGCTGGCTGATTCCCTACCTCAGTAGACTGTAGGTTCCCTCAGGGCAGAGATTTTCATATATTTCTTTGTATGTCCTGCCCAAGCACCCAACTGGCATACAGCAGGCACTTAATAATTATGGAATTGAATTGAAATCCCATTTCCATGCATGACTGTGACCACCATGCTCATTTCAAACTATGTAGGCAGAGATTTCTAAGCTTTCCATTTGGTTTCCTCTTTGATAAAATTCCAAACCTGCCACTTAGGATTTTTCCTAGGAAGACAGATGCTGAGAATGTTGCTGACAGCGGAAATATTCTTCACTGGCCCCTAATTCCACACCCTGCCAAGAACTGGATGGGAGAAGTACTCCTTGCTCTCTTCTTTGCAGACGTGGGGGACTACAGGTGAGTAGCAGTGCATATAAGTCCCTCAGCTGATGGAGGAGCTGAGTAGTTTTACTGTACTTCCCCCCCCACTCTTTAAAAATTCTTTATTCTTTGGGGTGGCTCACTGGGTGAGGGTGAGAGACACACATAAGTAGCTTTGTATAGTCACGTGTGTATACACACACATCACTCATGACACTAAAAATAAAAAAAAAAAACTGAACGAAAATCAGACTAAGCCAATGTTCACTCCACTGTGGTAAAGAAAACCGGAAAGGGTAAAGCCTCCCTTCCGACGGCACATTTTTTCTCAATTCCTTCTATTTATCTAGATGGAAGACCACAGCCAACAACGAAGGAAAGGTGAGCCCACTCAGACTCTTCCTAATGTCTTCTGACATCTCATGGCTGTGCAGATTACCCAGGCTTCTCAAAGGCTCTGCCCAGAAAGGGAAGGATCCAGCAGGTTCCGTCAAACTGAAAAAGCTCCAAGTACAGGTCCACTGTTGGATGGTAGGTCTGGCATTCAATGTCTTGTCTAGCTGGGCTCTCAACACTAAAGTCTGGCTACAAACTGTAGTCAGGAAAGTCTCAGTTCAAATCTGGCCTCTGGTTCTTCCCAGCTACGGGACCCTGGGCAAGTCACTTAGCCTTTGTCTTGGTTTCCTCATCTGCAACATGGTCATGCTAGTAGTACCTTCCTTGTACAGTTGTTGTGAGGACCAAAGCAGAGAATATTTATAAAGCTGTCAAGAGTGAAATTTAACAAAAGGGTAAACTGAGGCAAATTTCTGCACAAAATAACATTGCTTAGGAGGGGCCTGCTGCCTGTCAATAAATGGGTCACTGGCCTGCCTCCATTATGCCAAAGACCCTGAGCAGACCCCTTTAATAGGTTTTCAGGAGCTACAGAACAAAGACCAGAGCAAGGTAGAGGACTCCATGCGTTTGGGGACATTATTGGTTACAGAGTTGAGGTGCAGGTTGTAGTGGCAATTAGGGTTTGAAGATCTTTCCCACTCATTAACAGGCCACAACCTGCTTATGTCACAGGAAACCTAAGTCACATGTGGTGGGAGGAGCTTCCTGACAGGAAAAGGAAGTTACATTACAGGAAATGCTGAGAGAAGGAGCATGAGCAGTTATGGCTGCTGATGGCCGCCTGATAGGCAGAGCCCAGCAGGCTGACTTAGCTGTACTGTGAGCTTGTTTTGGGGAAGGCCCCCGGGGGGGGGGCGCGGAGAGGTTTGCGGATGGCCAGGCTCCCGGCTGTGGGATGGTGTTTTAAGTTCCTTGCTGTTATGATGAAGTGGGCCAACTGGATAAATGGCCTGTGGGATCTGGTCCTCTGGTGTCTGAATAAATGGTTCACTTCTCCCTCCTACATGGAGAGTCTCGTACACTCTGCGATACAGAACCACACGGGCATTCTGACGATTATCATCTACACTGTGATTGTTGCCTTGCCATTGCACAGGTAGAGCCGGATCAGCTGGAAGCAATGGCGGCTACGACACCCTCCCTTCTTCTCTCACGAGCCTAAGACAGACTTATTGTCTGAGAGCAAACCAGGCATCCCTGAAAGACGTCTCAGGCTCTGGACGGCAGGCCCGACTCCTTTGCTTTCACACGCATCCCCCGAGGTAGGCTAAATTCCTCGAGGCAGGAATAGATCAGCGATGAGCCACGAGCGGGAGAACTGGATTTCTAAAATCAGCTCATCACAGGCCGGCTAAATCCTGAACAAGTTCAGGGTCGGAGCAGAGTAGCTTAAGCCGCTACAGGACAAAAGCATTTAACCGTATGTAGGATCAAAAAACAAATCCAACAGGACCAATCTTTTCTGATCAGTCCCGGCTTTCTCCTGAGCCCTTTCAAGAAAACAAATTCTGAGGCCACTAGACTTCAGAACTTTCTTTTCATTCCAAGGCCTTGGCGATGAGGTGACTGAGAAAGGCCCTTGCTCTCTTGGAAGATGGCGGCTGCACCCATCCTGCCTGCTACCTAATCCAATGGAGCCTAGCCTGGTGCCTGCTTGTCCCAAGCCAGAGAGGCTGGCATCCTGCTGGGTGGAGGACACGTGCAAAGCTCACCAGCTCCATCCCCTCCTCCGACCCTCTCTGGCAGAGGTCACTGAGGTACAGACAATCATGGACTAGCCGTGGTGAGGACCTTCTCAGGGAGCTGGCAATGACCAGAACAAAACAATCCCAGGAAACAAAACATCTGGATTTGACTTTCCAATGAGAAATCACCAGGGTGAAGCAAGTCTTTTATTGGAGAAGGAAGAAGGCAAAGGCCGGGCCCAGCAACCAAGGGTTTGTCGTTGTGACAGGGTTTACGGCCTGTTTCAACCAGGGAATCACAGACCCTTATTCTGGTATTCCTTAAGTCTTCACTCGGTGATTCCTAACAATATCAGGTTTTGGCCATGGTTCCACTCACACCCCAAGCCTTAGGAGAGCAGCGCTTTGAGGACAGGGCCTCTGGGGGACTTCCTTGGTTTGAGCATGGGGCCCGGCGCATTTCAGTCGCTTTTCAGTTGTGTCTGACTCTTCATGACCCATTTGAGGTTTTCTTGGCAGACGTACTGGACTCATTTGCCATTTCCTTCTCCAGCTCATTTAACAGATGAAGAAACACACTTGAGGCAAGCAGGGTGAAGTAACTCGCCCAGGGTCACACAGCCGGGAAGTGCCCGAGTCTTCCTGATGCCAGGGCTGGTGCTCTATCCACTGTGCCACCTAGCATGAGGCCTGGCACATATCAGGTGCCTAATGTTTGCTGGCTGACTGGCAGGTCTCAGAGCTTCCTAAGTGCACATGACTGTTACTAAACGATCAATCCATGCCATACAACCCTCAGACCAAGACTGTCAAAAATGGTGGAGCTCTTTGGGCCTCATCTTCAAAAGTAGAGTCCAGTCCCCGAGGGGGGCCTTCTAAGGCAGGGCTCATACCCCAGGGGTCTCTCACACATACTGGAGAATCACATGGCTTCCTTGACATATGACTTACCTTTGGGAAGGTATTTTTAATTCCAAAGATGCCTCCCGAGATGCCAGCCACGTGACGATAAGTACCCACCCCGTTCTCTCTCCCCAGCCAGCTCTGGAAGACTGCACGTGGGTTTCTAGGTGAATGGAAGCTTCCTCTGTCCATAAAACCACAAGTCAAGACACATACTCACAAGAGTCCCAAAGTACAAAAACAAAGTCCAAGTGAGCCAAGGGGAAAGGGTGTTTACAGGCTTAAATCAGGTCATACATACCAAACAGGGCACTCTTTGAAAACAGAAATTGTTTCAGCAAGTCAACAGGTATTTATTAAGCACCTACCACATGCCAGGCACTGTGCGTTTTATTCTTTGTCTATGCCCCGTGCCTCGCACTCTGCCTAAGCCATGGGGGATTAATAAATGCTTGTTGATAATTTATTCTAATGAGGTATTTACTGAATTTCATGCACGTGTCCCTTCTCCTTGCCTGTCGAATTCAGAGTGGGGCAGAAGCAATGCAACCCATTCTTGAGCTAGGTGGTGAAAATCGGAAGACATCCTTTTTTCTCTCACTGCCTGGCAGACCATCCCCAGCTCCTGGTTGTTGGAGGGGGGTGCTGACCCAGCCCCTCTGTCCCCCTTGAGCTGGCCCGGGATGGAGCCGAATGTGGATGGAGACCTAAGCGGCCCGGGAGCTGGACAGGCTCTCTGGCCGAAGTGCTTTCTGGAGGCTGGCAGCCAAATCGTGGGGGCAAGGTCTCTCTGCTGTGCAGCTCACGGGGATTCCTGCGCTGACCATGGCTTGGGCTGTGGTTGGTCCTATGGCTGCAAACTGAAATGACAAAAGCCAGGCTTAAATTCCAGCAGAATGTAAGTTCCCTGATGGCAGGGACAGCTTCGTTTCTGTCTTTGAAGCCCACCCTCTCCGCTGGTACAGGGATGGGCACACAGCAGCTGCTTAATGAATGGCTGTGAGATGGAAATGAAGGCAATGCGCAGACAGGAAGATGCATGGCCTGGCCTCCTGAAGCTTGGTGACTCTACTTATGAAGTGCTTACGTGTCAGACATGAACCATCCACGGGTGACATTCACCCCTTTTTAGAAAGTGGAGTTGTGGCATACCGAGGGCCAGCCAGGCCTGGAAGGAGCTGGGTCCAAGGCCTATTGCTCATACTTCCCAGCTGACAGACCCCGTGCCCATCGTTGACCTGACTCAATTTTCTCATCAAGTGGGCAGGGGAAGGGAATAAGTGTTTATCAAGTGCCTACTGCATGCCTGGCACTGGGCTAAGCACTCCATAGGAATCACCTCGTTCCATCCTCACAATAGCCTGGGGAGTAGGGGTTGTTGTCATTCTCCTTTACAGCAGAGGAGACTCCTGGCCAGGAGTGAAGGAGGTGTGAGCCCAGACCATGCTGGGAAGATGACGCTGCCCAAAGCCCCTGGGGTAGATCATTTGCTGGATCACAGAGCCAGGGGTGCTGGGGACCATCCAGGCTGTCTGGTCCAACCCTTTACTTTACACAGGGGTAAAGTGAGGTGGGGAGGGGATTAAGAGACTGTAGCTATGTGGCACAGAAGATAGAGTGCTGGGCCCCAAGCCAGGGAGACCTGAATTCAAATCCTGACTCAGACATGAGCTACGTGACCCTGGGCCAGTCACTTCACCTATCTGCTTACGGGGATGATAGCAGCCCAAAGGGATGTGGGGTCAGACCTCCGCGAACCTGCTTCTTATCTGCCTGCACATGGACTTTCCCCTTCTGCTGGGGGAGGCGGAAGATCAGAAATTGTGGGAAGGACATGTTTTAGGGGTCTTATTAAGGTTAACTTTGCTCCCTTGATCTCAGCTTAAGCTTGGGAGCTGTGCTGGGTCTGTCAGGCTGGCCAGGACCCAGCCTGGAGCCTTGTTTGTACCCCAACGAGGAATACGGCAACAGCCTGACGAGGCAGAGGTATGTAAGATGCTTAGAGAATTATTCACTTCACCCACTTCGGTCTTTCAGAACCATAGCTTTTCCCCCTTTTTATGGCTGGGTGATTATTCCTGTGTCCTCCAGAACCCCTCTGAAGGGCATGGCAGCTGTGATGAAATCTGAACATGGGCACCAAAGGCACCCTCCCCATAGTGCCAGGCCAAGAGAGACCCTCCCCAGCTGCTTCTCTGCAGGCCTCCCCCCGACCCCAAAACTTGGGGCTGCAAACACTGGGCCCGCAACGTCTGTAGCTCCAAGGGACCCTGGGGCACCGGCTCTGCACAGCAACACTACTGAGGTAGAGGAGACGCCCGCAAGATGAGAAAAGGCTTTTCTTCCCTCAGAAAAGCCCAATGGGCAGGCTGAACACTAAATGCAGCCATCTCCTGCGCAGCCGAGAACCCCCCAGCACAAATACTACCTTGAACCACTAGCAGACAAGCTGGAGTGCCAAGGCCTCGGATTTCCCCAGGAAAACTGACATGATTAACATTCATTTCCCTGAAACAAACCTTTTTTAAGCAGCTGTTATAGGACAGCCACTGGGGTACAAGAGAGAACCAAACAGTGCCTGCTTTGAAGAGGGTGGAGAAAGCGTGACCTGTACCTGGAGCAGTAAATACAAAGTCCCACAAAACCGGTTCTAGGAGGAACATGAGGTTCAGGGGAGCCAGGGAAGGCCTCTCTTAGGACCTGGACAAGTCCTGTGGGGTGCAGGGGCCCTGGGATTCTGGGTGGAGAACGAGGGGCTGGACTTGAGGCCTCTCAGGTCCCTTCTAGCACTAAGGTTTTTGGGGGATCCTGGTGACCTACTTAACAGCAAGAGCAAGGAATGGATCGAGGTTTAAAAAAACAACAGTGGGGATTGGGAACTTTACCTTAATCTGGTCAAAGCTGTCGCCGGATAACTCCCGAATGTAGCCGAGGCCATGTGTGAGCCCAGAAGGACTGAAGAAGGTGATACTGGCTGGAATGCCCTGCAACAAAACACAAGACAAATCCCCCTCTCTGGCTGATCCATGGGAGACATCTCCCCAGGTCAGGTGAGTTCAGTGCAGTCTCACAAGCTTTACCAGACACAGCACAAGGAGCAACAGTGGTCAAAACTACTTTTGGAAGCATGGTTCAGGACCCAGAAGTGAAGGAGGCTGGGCCAACGGACTGGTCAGCATCCTTAAAGAACTGGGCACCCACAAAAGAAACGGACTCTCTCTTAAAAAACACAGTAATTACATATGGATAGAGGAGACATTTCCAATGGGCTCTGTGTGTAATAAGGTCACCAGCTGGCTAAACTATCTAATGGGAGATTTTAAGGAGAAAACAAAGATTCAGGGACTGTGCGTAATGACAACAGCTCAAAAGTGAACTGTTTCAGTAAGCCACTGACTTCCAAAAGTCGGGGACTAGACAAAAGCAGAAATGCTGAGTCTGCTGCCGCTTCTTAGAGAAGTTTCAGAGCTGCAGGAAGAGTCAGCCCAAGAGAGAGGAGGCCTTGCTGAGCTCCACGGCCCCGAGGGCATGTAGATGTGAGCCTGGAGGGAGGGCCCAGGCAGGAATGGTGCCTAGGAGGCAGAATGCACAGAGAAACTCTAGTCGTGGCCAATCCATTCTCAAGCACTGGGATGTTCCGTGAAGTGACTATTCCAAAAGAATGGGAGAGATGTGGCACTTTTGAGCTTCCCCCAAAAAGTGCCTGTGATGATGTCAGCAGTGGCTGAGGCGTGAGCCTGTGCAGAGTCTGGTTTCTATAAAACGTTTCTGAAAATGGCCCAACCACACAATGTGGACACACTTGAAAACACACGAAAACTCAAGGCTGATGGGCTTCTGGGGAGAATTCTCTACAACAGACCAAATGTTCACCACCACATCACTGCTGTTTGAGGACCACAAAGAGAAGCATCTGGCCCAGGGGAAGAATGGGTAGGCTTAAAGCGAGGTGCCTCTCCTACACAGACTGGGACGGTACAAGGGTTTGTGACTGAAACAACCACGGAAGGAACTTTGCTCAGCAGCTGGCTGAATATCGTTAAGGCATAAAGTTCAGAGATGGGCTTCCACGACGGGCCACGTCAGTGTTCCGAGAGGTACTCTACATAGTCAGAAAGGTAAGAGAACAATTCCTTCATCAGGGAAGGTTCCCAAATGTGGACGGCCATCCCAATCTCCCACCTGCACATGACATTGCACTAGGGCCGCTGAGCCCTGGGATGCTGCAAAGCAGTGTTTCTAAATTCCTGACAGAGATTAAGGCAAGACAAGTCCTGAAATCATGGTATTCTAGATTTTTCATAACACTTTATTCATGTGTTTTTAAAATGAGTGACCACAATAATAGTGAATCATCTTTCTGTGATGGGTTTACACTAAAAACTGCAAAGGTTTTTCTGTAAAATAGATATAAGCCATGAATGCACAGTTCATTTTTATGAGCCAATATATGGCGACAATGATTCAAAACGTGGACAGCAACAAGCTGGCTGATTTTGTTTTCCTTAAAATCCTTCCAACTCTTTACACATTATTAGAGACATCTAAATAATTTATTAATAAGAAATATTCATTTTAGTAGTATTTACAAAGAACTGTAACTTACAGTGAATCTCAAACACTGGAACATGCCCGCAAACATTACTGGGCAGTATTTGAACAAGGTGATGTCTAGATCTCCTAGCAAGGTTAATTCCATGTTGAAACGACCAATCTGAGGACTTATTGGCTCTTGGAATACTGTGCACGGGGTTTATATAAAGCATGCTATGCATATAAACTTATTTAGATTTATTTGCAAGAATCACTTGCTGGTTTACAGCACGGAGGCCCCTGAACATTCATTTATGCCACAGCAGCAGTTACAGGTTAAGTCTGACCAATTGGCATGTGACCACTTTTCTCCCAGGTTCCAGAAAGCACAACCTCTGACCCTGTGTGCCAGGGATTCCTGCTCTTGCTTGTGACTTGTCATCAGTGGATTCCTTCATACCAGTAATGTCTCTATGTTGACTGTTAACCTTTAATTCTCTCAGGAGAACCACAATATTTATCATTTGTTGAATGACTGTTCTTGGGATTTGAAAAAAACATCATTTCCCAGTGAATTCTGGGAAAAAATTCCTGCTGTAAAGCCACCTCAACAAAACCTATAGTCACACAGTGCCTGGCACATAGGAAGTACTTAATGTTTATTTAATTCAGGGGAAACTGGCTGAACTGGCCACGTTGGCAGAACAAAGTGGGTGAAAAACATACCTGGACAGGTAGCCCAGGGGCTTAGGCCCTCAGCATGCAATGTATGTGTGTAATTATTTTCCATTCCATTCAATCAGCCTTTATTGATTAAGAGCCTACTACGTGCAAGGCACCACACTCGGGGCACTTTGGGGATGCCAAGCAAAAGCAGGTGAAACAAAGATAAAAAACCTGGGACTGGTCCTTCAGATAGGAGTACACCTGTGATCCCAAGGTGTCTATCCCTTCTTTATGGAGACGCTCTCTGGCTATGGATCATGGAATGACAATCACGATCTTGGCCCAGAAGGCCATGGAAAGATACCTGGTGGGTGAAAGTAGGCTGGAGCACAGCCCCAGGGATGCCTGAGGGCAGGTGTGGATGGCCTGTACAGGCGGGAGGCCTGCCCCATGGCAAGGGTGAGGGGCAGCAGGATGTGCTGGGCTCAGCTAAGGTCTTTACTGTCTCAGGCTGTGTACATCGTGGAGAGGTGTGGATAAGAGCCTCTGAATGACATGGGAAGGTGTGAGGGGTTTGATATGCACACTTGGCACCTGACCCTTTGGTGTGCTAGGAAGTGATCAAGAAAATCAACCTTTCAGCAAGCATTTGTGAGACCCCATTGGGTGCTGGGCCCTGGGGATACAGATACAGCTGCTTGGAGAAGCTCAGATTCTCTTGGGGAAACACCACACCCAAATAGAAGCAAGTACAAAAAAAATACAATTTGGGGATGGGATGGAGGCGTGGGCACTTCTGGGCTCTCTCACATGTCCTTTTCCTGGCTTTGATGTAGGTGATCTGTGAGTTCTTTTCCAACTTAAAAGATCCTGTGATGATTCCACTCTGGGCCCCAAGCCCCCTAAGATGGTGACAAGTGCAGTGTGGTATGTATCACACAGATGGGAACCAGCAAAGCTCTCCTACCCTCGGAGTGCCACTGGCCTCCTGCAGAGCCCTATGCAGACAGAACGTTCTCAGGTTGGCCGCGCTAGAGTGACCCGGAAAGATCGAGCCCCCAAAGCACTGCCGAGCCGAGGGAAGGTCTAGGGGCAGTGAGCGGGCCCCAGTGAGGATGGATGCTCTTGGAGGCCTCCTCAGAAACCCGACGTACCTGTGAGGAGAAGTAGTTCTTCAGGGAGTCCTGTATCCCAGGATGCTGAATCTTCTGGTAAACAGTGATGCTTTCCAGGGGAACACCTGAAACAATTAAGAGAGACAAAGGCCCCTAAGAGCTGTGATCCGGCCCTCCTGACATCATTCACACGGCTCTCCTCTAGGGTGGGCCTCCTACTCTGGTGAGGGCTCGTTTTTGTGGAAGCTGCCTAGTGTGCGGGGCTGCCAGGCGCTGGAATAAGCAATTCCATTTGCTGGGCAGCGTGAGGGAAGGCACTGGGTCTTCTTCCAGAGGGGAATAAGGTTTTCTATGATGCCCACTGTGTGCTGGGCACTTTTACCCGAAGATGAAGGGTCAGAGATGGCTACACCGACAGTTTCTATCCAGGCCACCAGGAATTCAAAACCAACAAGCTCAGGATGGAAAACGGACCTTCTAAGAACATTCACTTCTTTTCCATTTGTCCCCTCCCCCAATCTTTGTGAGCATTCAGATCCATTCATTTCCACAGAGAGGAACAAAGCCGCTCTAAGGATCCAGGGAAAGGACCCCAAGGAAGGGCACAACATCTTGGGTTTAAAACAAACAGATAAAGGGCAGCTAGCAGCACAGTGGATGGAGCCCTGGGCCTGGAGTCAGGAACATCTGAGTTCAAATCCGGCCTCAGACGGTTATTGGCTGTGTGACCTTGATCAAGAAACTTCATTGCTATCTGCCTCCAGTTTCCTCATCTGTGGAACGGGAGCAGTAACAACACCTACTTCTCAGGGCCGTGAGGACCAAAGGAGACCGGATCAGGTGCTTTGCAAGCTACAGTTATTACTATCGAATGCTAATACTGACTGCTGCCGCTGGCCGAGGTCAATAGTGATCCTGTCGTACAAAAATGTGTCAGTATCTGGACCCAAAGTCCATAAGACTTGGCTCTCAGTGACACGGAAAGCTGCCACCTCTGGGACCTCTCGGGCCTCGGCAACCAGGTCCCTTCCAGCTTCACCTGTGGGAATCTGAGGCCTGCCATTTTGAAGGGCTGCCTGTTTCTGTCATGTGGCTATGACGTGACAGAGGCCAAAGAACAGTACGGTGCTCCCAACAACCAGCCCTAGAGACCTTTTTGTTTGAGCATCTTGGGAAGTGCTTCTCCTTTGAGGGTCCCACAAGGAAAGAGAAGGGGCAAAGTCGTCGGCTTTTCTCCTGGAAGCACAAAGAAAAACACAAAAAACCATGAGCAGTGGTTACAGGTGATGGCTGAGAAGAGAGTGTCATTGGAGACAGTTGGGAAATGGCCAGACCACGGCACATGTAGGTAATGGCACGGTGTTGTGCCAAAAGAAATGACCAAAAGGACAGATGCAAAGGGACCTGAGAACACCTGTGTGAGTGGAAGCAGAACCATTCATGCAAGTGGCCCTCTCAGGACAAATCTCTAAAGTTAAAGGACCGTGAGACTCGGGGCCTGTGGTCAATCCACGCCACCACCAATACCAAACACGTCCACAGCAGCTGGGGGAGAGGTGCCCAGTGGGACCTACTTGTTCAAACAAGGCCAATGTGTGAGTGTTTTGGAGGATGACTTTTGTTACAAGGGAGGGCTTTTGTGGGGGGAGGGAGTAAAGGGGTCATGATAGCGATCATTTTGAAAAGAGAGAAGAGCGTTGATGAATCACTACATAAACACCAGAAGAGAAAGTTCCCAAGGCAATATGGCCTAGAGGGACAATGTCAGAACCACCATGGGAAAAGGGAAATGCACCCCAACCCCCCAGGCCCCGGCTGTCATAGTGAATCACAGCTTCAGGTGCAGACTGCCTTTTCTGTTCTCCCACTGGCAGTGAGATACTCATATCTGTCCAGCTCATAATAATAACAAGGAACATTTGAAAAGAGATTGCCTCCTGTGTCCCATTCAGAGGCACAGAGGAAAGGGAGCCCCACGTTCTGGTCAGCTCTCTGGGACGGAGGCTGCCATTTCACACTCACTGCCTGGCAGCACTGGTTTGTTTTTTGAACACTGAATGGAACGCTAAGGTAAGGGCAGGGACTGTATGAATACCGGTGAGAAGAGACAGACGCGGCCAGCGCAAGGATAACAGAAACCGAAAGTAGACGTAGGAGTCTATCCATCAACACACACCGATTAAACGCCTACTGTGTCCTAGGCATTGGCGATACAAGAACAAAGAATGAAACAAGCACTGCTCCACAAAGAACCCGTCTTCTAACAGGGGAGACTTAACTGGATACAGACTAAATATAAACAGATTAAGTACAAATACAAAGTGGCTCAACGCCAGTAAAGTTGTGGAGGGTGGGCGTGGCCTTGTAGTTGAGGGGTTCAGGAAAGGCTTCCTTTGAAATGGCCCCTGAGCTGTATCCTAAAGAAGGGAGGGCATTCCAGGTGTGTGGGAAAAGACTGTGCAAAGCCTGCAGATGGGAGGTGGAATGTGAAGAGGAACAGAGAAGCCAATTTGGCCAGAAGGCAGTGTATGGGAAGGGGTCTGGGCCAGGCTGGGGAGGGGCTTCCATTTTCTCCTGGAGGCCACAGGGAGCTGCCAAATAGTGCTGGTGGAGGCGGAGGGTGGTAGGAAGGTCCTCTGGTCAGGTCTGTGTTTGGAAGAGGGCCTGGAATACAGTGGGGAGACTAGAGGCCGGGAGACACTGCTGACAAAGGGCCAGTGGAGTGGTTCTGAGGGTCTGAACCAAGGTAACCGTGAGGGGCGGGAGACCCTGGGGAGGGATGCTCGGCAATGACTGGCTAAATGGGGAGAGAGAGAGGAGTGAGGTCACTGCTGAGGTCAGGAACCTAGGAGATAGGAAAAGTGGCAATGCCTCCAGCAGAAGCAGGTGAGGTCTGAGAAGAAAGAGGAGGAGTCCTCTTGGGTCTGAAATGTCTCCGGAATGTCCAATGGGCAATGCTCTGTGGTGTGCTGCCCCCCCCACCGGGCCCCTCTGTCTACCCAGCAGTCCCAGCTCATAGGGGACTATGGATGGCGTCTGCAGAGTGAAGCCCCACCTAATTAAGAGGAGATCTGCTCTTCCCTGGACCTCCTATGAAGCTCCTGTCCTCAGGGCATCTTTGGGCCTTTTCACTGCTTGTGGCAGTAACAACAGAATGACCTCTGAGGATGCCACTGAGGACCAAACTGTGCGGCAAGAAAGGGAAGCTTTGGGCGATCAAACAGGAGCTTGGAGTCCCAAGACCTGAGTTCAAATGTCCGCATTTCTCTGGTGTGACCCTGGGCAAGTCACTTAGCTGTTCTCATTCCCTTGTGCTTGGGATGGATCAGACAGCTTCTTGTATACCTCTTGGCTCCAAATCCACCCCAGGTTTCCTTGTTCCCTTTCATGCACAATCTCTTCTGTTACACCATAAGTTCCTTGAAGGCAAGGGCTGTTGTTTTGTTCAGATTTATATCCCCAGAAAGTAGCACAGTGTCTAGCACCCAGCACTCTCTCCCTCCCTCCCATTCCTCAATTCTGACTCCTCTGACCCTTCTATCATTCCCTGGGAATGCCCTGCATCTAGCTTGGTGTCCAGGGAAGCAGCCCCCACCCCCATGGATGCCCATGGCCCTGCCAACCGGCACCTGCCCTAAAGCATAGAAAAGCTCTACTTTTATGCATCTAATCAGACTTTGCGATCCAGGGCATTATCAGTTTTTGTACATTCTCTGTTTAAGAAACATGCAGAGTCTTTGCTCTTCACGTTGACTTTCCAACTAATATCTATTAAATTTAGTTTCTTTAATATTTTATTCAGCTCCATAATTTCTTTTTTGTTTTCTTTGTCTTTATCGTTGGGTGTCAAAATCATCTACTTATATTGACTTTAAAAGCTATTTCTTCTTCTGAGACTGTAAGCTTTTGTAAGTTTTACTATAGAATTACAAGGTACGTATGTATTAAAAACTGGTATGTCTTCATTTAAAATAGAACTTTGCCACATAAAGTGTTGTATGATAACTTCTTAATGTTCTCTGCTTTCAATATGACTGTGTTCAGTATTATATACATTGTTGGTAATGCTTTTCATGATGTGGTAGTATCACGGTAAGTTTGATTTCCCCTTCAACCTGAATCAATTTAGAACTTTCCTAATTAAATACACTTCTTGGAAACAATCCATGCTGGGCTTGGAGTCGGGATGACTTGGGTTCAACTTCAGCCTCAAACAGTACTCGCCACACACGTTTGGGCAAGTCCTTTAACCTCTCTTTGCCTCAGTTTCCTCAACTGCAGAATGAGGGATGATAACTGCACCCCCCCCCCCTCCAGAGCTGCTGTGAGAATCAAAATGAGATGATATTGGCAAAGTGCTCTGCAAACCTTGAAGTGTCATAGTAATGCCAGGTGTCGTCATTGCTAAATCTAGCCTGGAGTACTTTTATTTTTACTGCAGACTCTGGTTCGTTTACATTTAATATTACAATGTTTAGATCTGTCTTTTCTCCTAGTTATCTAACTTATCATACAGGAAGACAAATTTTCTTATTCTTTTCAGCCCAAACTTAATAAACTACTCCGTGTAGAATTCTTCAATCACATATAACGACACAGGAATCTTTAAGCCCGGGCTTCTCCTTTATCAAAAATACAGACTCCTGGGTGTGAAGCCAAGATGACAGATTAGAGAAGCATTCAGCTGGGCTCTAACATTCCCCTCTAAACAACTTTAAAGTAACACTTCAAATAGAATTCTGGAGCGGCAGAGTCAACAAAAAGTCAGAGTGAGACATTCTTCTTGCCCAAGGCGGAGAGGAGGTCAGAAAGTGAGGTCTATGACACAGCGGAGGAGGCTGGCCCAGAGCCCACCTGGACAAAACACCAGTGGTAGTACTAGATGGTGGAGACAGAAGCAGAAGTGGCTTTAAAAGGACCTGGCAACTGGTCAGGAAGAGATTATAGGGGACTCTTGTGCTAGCAGTGGACACAGAACCAGGTGTTGTTTGGCAGCTCCACTGCTTACACCCATTTCTGGGTCATAGTTCTAAGCTAGAGAAGGGCATTTTTGGTCACGAGGGAGTAGCAGTTCTGAGGGACAGTATCACTTCCAGCCTAAGGGGAGCAAGGACCTTAAGGAACAGTTTGTTTCTGGTCTTGAGGAAGAAAGGGCCCTGAGGAGAAGAATCTATTGCAATCCCAAGGGATCAGAGACCCTTCCTGTGTAAGGACCAGAGTGCAGACCAAGAGAGAAATGAGTCCACCTCTCCCCAGATCACATCATCTTGGAGGTACCAAAAACTTCCAAATCCTCAGAACGAGCTCTGAAGAGAGCAGTGTGAAAACGCCTGAAGCTTGAAACAGAACCCCTCACCTCCTCGTTCCTGCCTCAAGCTGAGAAAAGAACCCAACGTTAACACAAGGTTCCAAATCAAGAAGTAGGATGGAAAAATGAGCAAACAACAAAAAAAGAACCTGACCATAAAAAAAACTATGATGATAGGGAAGAAGACAACAGAGTGTAGTAGGAAGGCCGAATTTATGATCTCAAAT
>CM053624.1:7425102-7445784 GCA_028646595.1 Phalanger gymnotis | reverse complement strand
GGGAGGGGGGAGGGAGGGAAGAAAATCTGGAACCAAAATTATGTAGAACTGTTTGTTGCAATCTAAAAATAAAAAAAAACCTTTTAAAAAAAAACAGTCCCAATGGGACTGAAAAAGCATTGATTAAGCACTTACTGGTCAGTCAATTAACGCATATTAAGGGCCTACTCTGTGTGAAGCAGTGAAGTGATACTGGGAAAAGCAAAGGGTCCCTGCCTGCCAGGAACTTCCCCTCTATTGGGGGAGACAGCCCCCAAAAAGATGCAGCTGCAGTGAGGAAAAGAATCAGAGGCGTGGATGGGGGTCAGCTTGGTGCAGCAGGAGAGCCTGGGGGGTGGGTGGGTGAGATGGACGGGCTCTGAGACCCACCAAAGAGGATCATGACCACAGCAGCTTTCTGGCTACAAAGTACATAAGGTAGACTACCTGACCATCACCTGGTTTCCTCATCCTACAAGCCCCTCCGTCTTTCAGCTACAGGCACTTTCCCTGGCTGGCCCCAGGCCTGGAAGGCTCTTCCTCCTCATCCCTGCCTCATGACCTCTCGGCTTCCTTTAAGTTCCAACTAAAATACCCCCTTGTACAGGAAGCCTCCCCAGCCCCTCAACCCTCTTCATTCTGGGGTCTCCCCTCTGGTCATCATTTTCTACTTCTCTTGTACGGAGCTTGCTTTGTCTGTGCTGGTTTGCCTGCTGTCTCCCATTACATCATGAGCTCTCTGAGGGAAGGAACTTGCCTCTTTTTATAACCCGGGGCTCAGCACAGTGCCTGGCATCCAGGAGGTGCTTAATAAATGTTTACTGATTGAAGATGCTACTTCAGTTTGGTGAGTTACCAGAGATTGTACTACTAGTAAGTAGCACAGCCAGAACTGGAGCCCAGGATCCTGAATTTAAGCCATTTTTATTTGGAGCAAATCATCCTCATTTTCTTCCGTTTCTTTTCCTGTAAAAAAAATGAGTCATCCCTCTTCCTGGCCAAACTGCTGCACTGTCAAAGCTGAAGACGTATGACGTGTGTTGAAGAGAACAGCATTACGCAGCCAGTGGGGGACTCAGTAAATAGTCACTGTAGATGATGGGGACACATGATACTCATTTTCTTTAAAAACAAAGTCACTTAAATGGAGAGAGGAAGTTTCTGTCTGTAAAGCTGTAAGGATTTGGAGGTCAGCTTTGATTCCAACCAGCTCGAAACCAAGCCAGCAGCCACTCTTTTTATAAATGGTTCATTCTCCAAAATATGCTGTTCTGATCGTCCTCTACCTTTTGCTGTTTAGCTGGTAATTATATTCCCATTAAAGAAGACACTCCAGGAGATGCAAGGAAATGTCTATCAGAAGAACCCAAGGATTGTGTGGTTTATTTTCAGCAATCAAAGTAGATTTTTAGCTTTTAAAATTGAGCCCTCTTGTTACCTAGGGGAGAAAACTATTACCATCCTAGGAAAATCAAAAGAAGGGTCCTGCCTAGTCGTCAGCATGGATTTATCTGGATATTCTAATTGCAAAGTGAAGATTTATTAGGAACCACAAATATAATGGTAATAAATTAGAGAAAGAAAGAAAGAAGGAAGGACGGAAAGAAAGAAAGAAAGAAAGAAAGAAAGAAAGAAAGAAAGAAAGAAAGAAAGAAAGAAAGAAAGAAAGAAAGAAAGAAAGAAAGCTTGCAATTGAATGCAAAACTGTGGTCTCTGAGATAAGGAGGAAACATGTTGATATCAGCCTGACCAAAGTTGGGTACGTCATCAGTTAACTGAAACACCAGAGGGGTCTCTAGAAGGCAAATCCTTTCAGAGAATTACAGCAGACGGGGCTGGGGCAGTACAAGGTGCCTGGGCTGTCCAGGTCCCTCCCTTCCCTAGCCAGGGCCACGAAAGCACTTCATGCCAAGAGGGCTAACGTTTGCCTTAAAAAAGCTGAAGCTGCCTAAGTGCCTCACACAGGGACCCGGAGTTGGCACCAAGGCGTGGAACCAAAGGGCCCAAGGATGATCCTGAGATCCTGACTCTGAAGGTGGATTCACGTTTGGGGCATCAGAAGCCGGGGCTCATCTCATCTATTTATTTTAACAGATCCTTTTGGCTGCTTGTGTTCTTGATGAGAAATAAATGGTTTACCAAGATCAACAAGGAAGAATGTGGATATGCATCACTGCCGTTGCTCTGGGATCTGTGAAGCCGAACCTCATAGGAGACGGGCGTAAGTCTGTTAGCAATTAAGATCATAAAAAGTGAACCTCTCTGATTAGAAATGCCTATTCTTTGTAAGAAAATGGCCTCTTTAGGAACTGAGAACTTGCTCATTTCATCAGAACAACATCAGTATTTTAGAGCGGATCAGATGTACAACTCACGTTAGGGACCTTTTGGGTGGCAACAAAGGGCTGAGCCAGATCTGTGTAACTGTTTTTGTTTATCAAATCTTGAGCAATTTCCTGAAGTGTCTGAATTGCAAACATGGAGACAAAATAATCTTTTCTGTAAACATACTATCATAGGCTTCTGCCTCCAACTGAAAAATGAAACCAGTACCTTTGTTCAAAATTCTTTGCACAAGCAAACCCTCCTCATTTTTTGAGCCCTGAATGCTAACGTCTGTCATTCAACAATAGAATTTTTTACTGAAAAATGATACCACTTAGAAATATGACTGCTCCTTCTGAGTCATTCTTGACTTGGTTTTGCTTAAGACAGGAAAAAATAGGTGTTTCAGAGCCATCTCCTACCTTGGTGACTCGGGTCTCTGAAGCTGGATGACTCAAACTCTGGCCAAGAGATGATGAACCTGAGGATGGGCCTTCATCTCCTAACAGCTGCAGGAGCTATGCGTCCTCGGCAGGCAGGGCTCACCACTGGGCTGCACAAAAGCGTTTGCTTCTCAGAGGTCTGTATTCTTCAGGGAGCCATTGAGAGCTATAGGCCATCGACTGAGCTGCTGGCAGCTGTTCAGCATCAGATGTGCTCTGGGGCCTCTGTAGCCCCTCTCCCAGAAAACCACTGTGAAGCAGCTCTTTGAGGCAACCTCGGGAGAGTCTCGCACCCACCGCTGATAGAGAAAGGGACCCAGAGAAATGTCCAGATGAGGAACACTCTAGCTCCCCACGTTAAGGCTGCGCCTCCACACGTATACCTGGTTGGGTGACTGCTGACTTCCCAGTCTTCTGACACCTTCCTTCCCTCCACAAACTCTAAGGTCCAGGGGCACTGGCCTTCTTGCTGGTCCTCGCGCAAGACACTCATCTCCTCTGTGGGCATTTTCACAGGCCATTGCCCTCGGGTGGAATGCTTGGCAGCCTCGGCCCCGCCAGGCTTCCTTCGGGTTCTGGTGAGAATCCTCCTTCCTAGTCCCTTTATTTCCAGGGCCCTCCCTTTGCTGACTATCTCCACCTATTCCTGGACAGGTTTTACTCGCATACAGTAGTCTGCACGTTGTGAGCTCTTTGTGGCAGGAGCTGTCTTTGCCTTTCTCATGATCCCAAGTGCTTAGCACAGTGCCTCACACGCAGCAGGTGCTTAATAAATGCTTGTTGAGGAGACTTGTCTTGCTGTGATTTACCCCTTGGTGAGGGTGAAGGAACTTGAAGAACATCTCTCCACAATCCAGGCTGGTAGAGACAGGGGATGGGCATCCTAAAGGACACTGGAGCAAGGCTTCATTGAGAAGGATTGGAGGGGGAGGAGAGGAACTTTGACCCTGGTCAGGAGGTGAGAGTGAAAGGTTACCCAGGGGAGAAAGGCAGCTTCAGACCCATGGGAGGCTCTTCCTGCAGGGGAGGGAGCAGGGTGCCATCCTCCCCAGGACACACAGAAGGATACGACCAAGCCTGAGATTGCCTGGAAAGTGGCAAAAGGAGAGGAGTCACCATGCTTGGTCACTGCCTTCCAGGAGGTGGTGAGGCAGCCATGGGGTAACCGGAGTCCCAG
Organism: Phalanger gymnotis; assembly: GCA_028646595.1. Taxonomy (NCBI): domain Eukaryota; kingdom Metazoa; phylum Chordata; class Mammalia; order Diprotodontia; family Phalangeridae; genus Phalanger; species Phalanger gymnotis. The sequence goes on along the minus strand of CM053624.1, from coordinate 7,441,860 downwards.
AAAAGAGGCCTGGTGACTTCCTGGGGCTTGCATCTGAGACAACAGGGGAACCCTTAACAACAACTCATTTCTGGGGATCATGTGGGCCCAAATGATCCTTCAGACCACAGGGCCACAAAGTTGTATTTTCTTCGGTGTTGTCTATTGAAAACAAGGGAGCCAAAAAGGAAAAGCTCACGTGGGAAGTGGAAGCCGGCAAAGAAGGCGGTGTCTGAGAAGGGTCTGGTATCTGCATCACAACCTGAAATGCAGGGATGACAGGTTCCTGGCCAGAGATGGCATGTACCTAACAAAGGCTGGTCTGAATAATTTGCCAGGTGCCTTATGAATCTCATCAAAAGGGCTTTAAATCAAAAGGGATGGAGGAGGCAGAAACTGCCTATGTGTGCGTGTATTCATTCATTCAATAAACATTGAATAAAGGCCTACTATGTGCCATGCGGTATGCTAAGTGCTAGGGATACAAAGAGGCGAGAGGTAGTCCCTATCTCCAGGAGCTTGCTATCACAGCTATATCTAGACACACATATAAACACATCTAAACATATATATGCATATACACACACACAGTTACCAAGCTAGTCACACAGAAAATACCTAAACTGAAGAATCATGAATACTCCTAAGTTCAGAGCAGACCCTTCCAGACACCCGTGCCCCAAGTGCAGGCGATGAGGTCCTAAGACAAAGAGGCAAATGGGACCTCCCGGCATCCCCAAGTCTTGGTAGGATGAAGCCCACCAAGCCAGCCCATGACTGGCCTGGCCCAGCGTGGACAGACTTTATTCTGAAGAAACAGAACAAAGAGGGGTGGGCTGTACAGTGGATCAAAGAGGCATTCTCAAGTGGAGAACGCCAGGAACCAGAGGGAAAAGTCACGATGGAGACCAGAGGTGTCAAAGCCCAGCCTGGGGCCTGAACCAGATTAAGCTCTGGTCCAGATCTAGGTCATTGGAACCTACGGGCCCCACTGAAGTCTACAAGCTTCTCACAGATGTTTCTGCCCCTGAGAAAATTGCCATTCGAAGATCTGGGAGTCTCTGGTCTGGTCCAGGACTGGAGGAGAAGGAGGGAGGTCAGGCGGCGAGGCCCGCAGGGATCAACAGAGGCACAGGGCTGTGGCAGCTGGAGTCTAGCGAACATGGCAGGATCTGGGAGAGCACAAACTCCCTGCTAGGAGGAGACACTTAGCAGGGTCACTATCACCCTGACAGCTGGCATGGTGCTGGGCCGAGGCTGGGGGCCCAATCACGGCTTGTTGAGCTGAGCTGAGTTAGTTAGCTCCTCTTCAGAAAGACCCAGCCAAGAAGCCTCGAGATGAGCTGTGGGGAGGCTGCCCTCTGTGCCCCATCCAGGTCCAGGCCTCTCATGTAACAAGGAGTTCCTCCAAAGGAGAACAACCTCCTATGTTCTTAACAAGGAAGCATTCTCCTAGCCTTTCATGTGTTCCCCATGCCAACGACCTTGAGCCTTCCAGAGCACTGTCCTCACTCTCATCCTGTGCACTGATGACCCCTATCACCCTGCCCCCCCCAAGGGGCAGGATCCAGGCCTGGCTCGGCACTTGCAGTTTCCAGGGAAGGGCTTGGACCCTAGCAAGCCCTTCATAATGAAACAGCCGCCTGGGTGGCCCTGGAGGCCTGGCTGGTCAGCTAATTTTGAAGTATGAACCCTGGGGTTCTGGAATGCTGGTCAACAAGCCTTTATTGAGGTCCTGCCGAGCAGAGGACATGACTTGAGGTGGGGGTAGGGCTCCACAAGAAACACCCACATGGAAAAGGTCCTGAGAAGTGGCATCCCACAGCTATCGGGGAGGCACTTTACCTCGAGGTAGCAGGAGGCCTTTCTTTAATACTTGGAGGCTTGGTCATGTGGTCAGTGGGAGTGCTTCCCTCTCCTGGAGCAGGGAGCCCCCCCCCCAAGAGGGAACCCTGCTATACCTCAGCAGGTGGTCTTTGAGATGTGAAGGGCTAAAGTAGGTCTGCCTTCAAGGAGAGCTGGGATTAGGGGGACTGGTCCCTGGGCGAACAGGAAGACGTGGCACTCACTGCCAAGGACGTTCTGAGTGCCTGAGAGGGAGGGGCTGCCAGGCTCGAGCCGAGGACCTCGAAGGTCACCAGCAGTGCTTGGCACATAGATGGGGCTCACTAAAGGTTTACTGACAGACTCATCCAGTCCAACCCCCTCGATGACAAATGAGGAAACTGAGGCTCAGAGTTCCACAAACCACTGAGCCAGCTGCCACACATTGCCTGCCCATCCCACCTCCAACAGATAACAGACGATTCCTGCTCTCCTGTCCTGGCCAAGAAACCAAAAGAGATCAATGAAAGCCAAGACAGGAACAATCCCCAGGCAGGTGTCAGTCAACAAGCACTTATGAAGCACCTACTGTGTGACAGGCATGTGCTGAGAGCTGGGGAGACAAAGAAAGGCAAACGCAGAGTGCCTGCCCTCAGAGAGTTCCTAGTCTGGGGCGGGGGGGGAGGGAGTGTACACACACACACACGCATGCATTTTCTCTCTCTTTGCTAGCAGGGACCATAGTGTGTGGAGTGCCAGGCCTGGAGGCAGGAAGACCAGAGTCACGTGTAGCCTCAGACATCTCCTAGCTGTGGGGCCCTGGGCGAGTCACTTAAATGTTGCCTGCCTCAGTTTTCTCATCTGCAAAATAGCGATAATAGCTCCTTCGGAGCATTTTCAGCCTTAACAGCTTCTGGGACAGCTCCATCAGGGCAGAAAGTCACGGCAGACATGCAGTGTCAGGGGATGTGTGTAAGGGATGCCATCACAGCAGAAACAAGTGCAGACAGACAGAGGAGGTGAGGGCGGGAAGCTCAGGAGACAAGGAGGACCCCCAGGCCAGTATGGGAGCTGAGCCTCTGCAGAAGTAGATGGGAGGCTTGGAGGGACATCCTGAGTCTGCTATAGGACTGGGAATCAGGAGAGGGGTCCGAGGATCCCCAGCAGAGATGAGAACAGAATCCATCAAGTACAAGTAGGGGAAGAGAAGGGGGCCCAGGACAGAGCCTCAGGGGATAGCGAGGTCAGGACACACGACCTTGGGGAAGAGCCAGAGGAAGAGTGGTTGGCAGGAATCCAGGAAAAGGGGGTGATGGGCAGTGTTCTTAGATGCAGGGAGGTCAAGCCAGATGAGGCCCGAGAAAAGGCCGTGAAGACACCAGCGTGGAGTGAAGGGGGAGCCACGGGGGGAACCTCCTGCGCCTCATCTGTTCAAATGCATGCTCCTCTTCTCATCCCTGCCTCAGTGAGACCCTCTGCTCACGGGCTGAGCCTGAATATTCAGTAACAATATAAACAATATCACTTGGAGTAGCCTCAACATCATTTCTGTGCCACTGATGGACAAACACAGACTCAAAGAAAGCGCTGGCTGAGAAAACGACAACTACGACGCTCAGCCACGTCGCAGAGTGCAAACACAGGGCCTTATTTGGAAACCTCTTCCTACTTACGTGAACAAATGTATTCGGCAAGTTTCACACCATTTCCACATTTTTCTCCTTCTGTCGCCAGACCAATTTTTCTCACTTAAAAACAACCAAAAACATATTTCTCGTTAGTACTTTGCTTAGGTACTAAGGAAGCACATTTGCTTATCTGCCTGTTCAAAGCAGTTTGGGGGCCTGGCAGCCCAACGGGAAGGGCACTGGGTTTAGAGCCTGAGGAGACAGTCCCGGGATTCTGCCTCAAGCTCTGCTCTGGGCCTCAGTTTCTAACCCTGTCAAATGAGGGGCTTGGACCAGAAGACCTCAGGGGCCCTTCCCAGCTCTAAATCTGCAATCCCATCAAAGTCTCCTTTATGAAACCCTTACAAATCGGCCACCTGAGTCCACAACTTTGTCTGTTAGGTATAGAGAGGTGGGCTGGCAGAGGGGTCTTCAGCAAGTGTCCTGGGACAGCACCAGAACCTCACAAGGAGATGGATGCAAGGGCTACCCCAACAAGTGTCTGGCCAAGCTGGGCCCAGGACCGAGGCCCCCGCTCCCAGGGAGGCTTCTGCTCAGACACTGACAGGAGGCTGGATCTTACAGGAAACTCAGGAGCTACCTGAGGAAGGACGACAGTCTAGTAAGTAGACCTCCAATGGGGTCAATGAAAAGTTCACTAAGTGAAAAGCCAGAGTCCAGGCAAGTCAAGAGCCATTCAGAGCCCAGAGAAGGGCCAAGCGGTCCTGCCAGGACATTGTTTGGGGGTGGGGTTGGAGCTTGTTCTAGGAGGAAGGAGGGGAAGGGCTGGGGGCGGGGCGGAACAACACAGTGACATCAAAATCAAAGGTACCGGTAATGCTCATTTTAAAAGTGCAGCAGGGGCTGCAGCAGAGAGATTCCTTCTTGTTAGTGGGAAGGACTGTGGTCATTCTTTGAGAAGACTTGCCAGGCAAACCCCAGTTCTGCTTCCCGCCTGAGCCAGACCCAGCAAACTGAGACTTGAATTTAAAGGCTATCCACTTAATTTACATATCCTTCAAAATATGGTGAGTCAAAAGCCCAAAACCTCTCCTTCAGCTGCCAGGTTTCTGCACTGATGAAGCCCTTGTTCACGCAGCAGGATCTGGGGCCAGACTGGCTTCAGGGAGGCTGCGGAACCTCCATGTTTGCTCACTGATGAAGGGCAGGCAATCTGATGCATTTGTGAAACCCTACTGAGTGCTGGGCTCCCCCTGGCCCCCTCTTCTCGGGTGTTGGAGCCTGGTCCCCGCACCCCCTTCTTCCTCAGTGCCTCCTCTCTCCTCAGGGGTCAGCTGGGGCTCTCCAGGGCCCAGCAGGTTCATGTCTGGGGACAGACTGAGGTCCAAGGACCGACCTAATTCAGTGTGGAACACATCCCAGGTCTGGAGCTGGCAGGGCCTCAGAGGCCACTCAGGCCAAGCCCCTCTACCTGAGGCCTGGGGTCACAGGGAGAAAAGGACAAAGAGAGGATGGGAAACCAAGGCCTCTAGGGGCACACGTGGTGCTGCTCCCATGACCGGGCACTGGGGTGCGTCCTTGTGAGAGTGGCAGGGCCATGGGGGAGGTCTACCAGCTCTAGGGGCGCAGGATCCTGCCAAGCTTGGCTTGAGCGGGCAGGAGCTCCTTTAGCTATTCTGGGAGGCCTTTTGCTCTGGACACCGTGGAAGCTGGACTGCGTCGTGGCTTCTTCGTGAAGCTGTGTGCCAGAGCCTCCTCCAGAATTTCCTCTCACACTCACCGAGAGATGCGGTGGCTTGGCCGACCACGTACGCTGGCTTGACATGCCATTTTTCTTTCAGAGACTTTTTCCAGACTGAAAAACAATTAATTAAAAGAGAGCATTTAGCAGTGAACTGTGAGCACTAAAGCTGCTGCTCAGGTTTCTGCCCCAGAAGGCTGTTTTTGCTTCCTTTGAACAATTTATGGGTACAGCAAATGTGACCAAAGTCTGTACATTTCTAGGCAAAGAACTAGGAGCTGAGGCCAATGCAAACTCTTCAGGCAACAGGACAAATCCCATCCAGGGAACGCCGTGAGGCGCTCTGCCTCAAATTGAACTGTTTTTTCTGCCTGCGCTAAAAGCAATTTTTATGTGTCTTTGGAAAACAAAGATAATGTTGGATGCTATTTGCATAGTGATGTGATGACTGAAAATTGGGATCTTTAGAGGAAGAGAAGGAAAACCATGAACATAAAATGCTGCTTAAAGTGCCAATAAAACAACACAACTGATTTTGTTCAGGAGATAAACATGAACACAGTTTCCATGAAAGGCAAAGAAGCAAACATGTTCTTGCTCCCAGTGCCATTGAGACTCCAGAAGCATCTCCGTGTACTGTGCAAACAGCCCATGGAGGAGGCAGGCTGTGCCCACGCAGGGGCCTTCTTGGCCAAGAGCCCCAAAGAGGCTGAGCCCAAATGGGAGAGTGAAGGGTACAGAGGTCTTCCTGGGAGCCCATTTCTCCTCTGAAGACCAAGGCTGCCTGCTCATTTTTAGAGGTGGAGAGAACCTTGGCCAACCCTGGGTCACAGGATGGGACCCCCCGCTCTTCCCCATCTAGGAATGCAGCCTGGTAAAACCACAAGGCACAGACATCCAACGTGACTTTATCAGCTCACTGTCCCTCGCCAGTAAGTGTGCCTGCACGTGCAGGGAGGTGACTCTGAACCCAACAGGTTCTCTAGAACCCCTGGCCAGGAGGAACAAGCTCTGCTCTGTAACTAAATCTTAGGGGTTTAGGGAAATCCCTTTGGTGATTTCTCTCCTGCCTTAAAAGAGGACATTTCTGGGGTGACAGTCAAGGAGCCTCACATCTCATTCTGTGGGACTTTCCACAAATCACAGAATGTCTGGGCTGGCAGGGACTTGTCCCCAGCTAGGGCTTCTCCAGTCCAGTCCTTTCACGGAGGATGACTGGAAGGCTCAGGGTCAAGGACTGGCCGAAGTCACACAGCTAGACGAGACAAAGGGCTGGGCTTGGAGTCAGGAAGACCTGAGTTCAAATCCAGCCTCAGGCACTTACCTGCCCTGGGATCCTAGGCAAGTCACCTAACCCTCAGTTTTCCCATTTAAATGTGCCTCCTTGTCCCAGAGGGATCAAATTGCTTTGCAAGGCTTCGGTGGCACATAAACGTTAGCAGGTGAGTGAGGGAGCCAGGGAAGGGGCATTTCTCCCTTCTCAGGTCGGTCCCCTCAGCTTGATGCCATCAGGGGACTCCAGTCTTTTGGCTCTGTGGTGGTTTTCAGTGTGACATGAGAGCTGGGGCCAAACCACAAGCTCCCACCTAGACTCACCTTCCACTTTGTTGTCCCTCTCCAGGCACAATTCCATGGCTTCCACTGCGCGGGGGCTGGTGAAAACGAGCCCCCCGTAAGCCTCCGGATGAGACAGCTGCCCACACACAAAATACCCCATTACGATCCAACACGTCAGTGTGCACTTTTTAAGCACCTACAGTGTGCCAGGCACTGTGCTAGGCTTTGGGGGGTGAAATAACAGCAGGCAAACCATCCCCCCATGGTGCTTCATCCCACTGGGGGGACGGGATGGGAGCACATGTATGTGCAAATCTAATGACAAGAACTAGCAATGACATAGTGCATACAGGCATCAACGTAACTTATCTACGTTCTCTCATGTGAATTGCTCCCGTTCTTTGACCACCAGGCCCCACGAAGGTGCTGATGACAGACAGAAAGGGCCAGGCCATGGCACCATGACTTCTGGGACACCCCGGAGGCCAGAACGCCCAGAGCAGCACTTTAGCGGCAGCCCACTGTTTAGGGGATGGCTGAATAAATCACGGTACATCAGCTGTCTTCATAGATGAAGAAGAGAAATTCCACGAAGTTTGGGAAGACCCATATAGACCACGGTGACCGCAACACTGGCACTGAAGCCGACACAGAAGAACATCTGCATCCAGATTAGCTGCAGTGATGCCCTGGCGTTCACTTCCCTACTTCGGGAGAGGGCCAGCGGCATCCTATGGGTCTGTGACGTGACGGCCACTGTGGGACATGCCCGTTGGCCAGCTGCCCTTGGGCAAAGGCCCCAACCGCTTCACACATGATGAAGGCCCTTCCCTCAGCTCATCACCTGCCTGCCCTAGGTCACACTTCCTGGCAGGACAGAGAAGAGTACTTGTCCTTACCTTCTCAGAGAAATTCTGCAGAGACAAAAACTCAAAGGATAAAACAGGTATCAGAGTGGCTTCAAATCCACACGATCCCAATTCCTGGAGGAAAAAGAAGCACCAACACGTCAGATTGGAGAGTTGTTTTAAAAAATGCAGGCAGGGCCCCAGGACCCCACTCTGGAAGCCTATGCTGCTAACCCTAAATGAGCTCCATCACATAATAACCCGGCTGCTGCCCCCAGCCCGACCTGATGCACATAGGGGAGAGCAATGAAGGAAGCCTGGGTGCCCATAGGTCACGGTGGACCTCTCTGGTTACTTACCTGAATATAGGGATCTTGGCCCGAGTCGCTATCCTTAGGGTCTTTTAGTAATAGAATCTTCATTTTTTTTTTTACTAGCCGGCCCTCGGGAAAGGCTATAAGGCAGAAGGGAAATGGATCCTAATTAGATCTGGGGGACTCTTCTCCTCACCCCTGAAGGATCAGGCTGGGCCAGGCTGGAGCAGCTGATCAATGGATCTAGTGAAGTGCCTGCCCTGTTCCTGGCAATGAGTAAGCGGGGAACAGCTCCCGCCCTTCCCTGGGTGGCTGAGTCACTGATAAAGCTGACAAGAAACGTGTAGGCTGCCTCTGATAAGGTTCAAATGGCAAGAGAATTTGGACCCCAGGGAGAACACAAGCCCTTAGGGCTCTTTCCAAGGAAAGGAGCCATGAGAGACCCCTGAATAATTTAGGCACATTAATGTTGAGGAAAAGAAAGTCTCTCACATATCTAATGCACTGCAGGAAAGAGCCCTAGTACAGACCATGTATCATTGGGCCTTGAGATGGCCCATGACGGATCTCGGGCCCTGGGAAGTCACATGTCACAAATGTCACGGCCCTCCCCCTCAGTAGCCAGTGTTGGTGGTGAAGAATGGGGGTGGGGGTTGCCAGTGCATTGATAACATTTGCTTTCCCTAGCGACTACTGCTTTATCAACAGGAGATGAGGGGAGAAGACGGCAAAGTTGTCCCAAGCAGGAATCCCATCACTTCTATGTGACTGCTGACCTCCTTCCTGACGTGGAAGTTCAGCAGGCAACATGGCAGGTTTTCTAGGGCCCTGGCTGAACAGCCCTATTCCTTGGTATCTACGCAACAAAGCCTTGGCCAACAGATAATGCTTATGAAACCAAATTCTAATTATCTTCACGGTAAAACGGCTAGATACAGAGACAGCTGCTTTAGGGAGATGGGTATTATCTAATAATTTCATGGAGTTATTCAAAATGTGTCTCAACCAGAAACTACCTGCACAGTCTCTCACAACCCTAATGCCCCAAGGTAATGGGGATGTAATTGAGTGGCATGGACAAGTTGGCATTTGCAGTTTGTATAGCATTTCATCCAGGGCATGCTCAAGTAACCCCCTAATTTGAGGGTGAAACAGCCAAGAACCATTTCAGCTAAAAGCTCCAAATCATCCTGAAATTGTCTGCTGGCACCAGACCGTGTCCCTATAGAGCTGTGCCTGAAACTGTGTGACCTCAACTCCCTTTTCATCCCCTCAATGCCCAAGCTGAGCCAGAAAGGGCTTGTTTTCTGGTGTCTCATTCAAACTCTTCCTTTTGGCTGGTTTTCGTCCTCTCATGACTCGTTTCCTTCTGCACTGCGGCCTGCTTCATTCCTCCTGCCCTCTCTCTTCCCTTATTCACCATAGTAAAGTCCTTGGCTTGCTTCCTTGCAATGGCTAGAAAGGACAGATCATTGTCCCAGCTGCTGGAGGGTGAGCACTTCTAGCTCAACTATGCCAATAAACCACTGAAAGGCATTTGCTAAATCACTCGAGCTTCTCTGGGACTTGGTTTCCTCATGTGTTAACAACAAAAACTCACAGATCAGACCAGATAGATGTCATTTACCAAGTACTTAAGTTTGTACTGTGCCTGGCAGCTGGGAAAGATGAAACAGGACCTGCCCACAAGGAGCTTCTCTCCTTTTGGAGAGAAACAAGAACATAGAAAAGTAAATACAAAATGGATACAAAGTAACTGGGGGGGAGGGGGAGATCTGCCTAGGCTTCTGGGAACAGAAAGTAACTGAGCTGAATCTTTAGGGGAGTCAGGCGTTCTAAGAGGCCAGGAAGCCCCCATTCCCAAGGGGTCCAGGATACAAAATGGTCGAGAACTCGCGGGATTCTTTGTACACGCTGGAATAGTATTATTGAACACAGAGGCACTTAGAGTTTGAAGTGAGCCAGCTAGCTGGCAGAATCAGTGGTGCTGCACACGCAATCAGGAAAATGTTGCTTGAAATGCGTCCTGCGCCCTGACTTGGCTGGGCACCCTGGCTCCCTCTCAGACTCTCTTAAGTTTCCTCATGAGTGATAAAGGCATGTTAACAGGGCTGCTGTGACCAGCAAACAGGGGAGCATCTATAAAGCAGTTTGCAAACCTTAAAGCTCCACGTAAATGCTAGCTGTTACTCCTGATTAAATGACCTCCTGATTCTAAGTCCTTTAGTTAATACTCGTAATTGAACTGACATTCTTCAAGGTGAGAAGAAGGGCTTTACAGAGAAAAGAATTTTATTCATGGAATCAAACTCAACACCCTAGTGGGAAATGAGCTTTTTCTTTACTGACGTGCTGCGGTGTTTCTCCTGGTACCCTCATGGTATCTCTAATGGAAAATTCAGGGAAAACACTGCGGACAAATCCTTGCATTATCATCAACTATGGAGGCCTCCTGCCAGAATCCTGAGATCTTTTTTTTTTTAAAGGAAAAAGTACTTTTGTCTCAATAACAAACTTTTCCCAGGCAAAGCTGATGTCCTTTCACATGTGTGCCATGTGTGCAGAGGCACATTTTTCATCTCTATTGACCTCCAATTCATGCTTTCCTCGATCTGTAAGAATCTAACCAAAGTCTTTATAATCCCCTTACCCCCAACAGAGGCCAGGTATAAACTGTATCAGGTCCATCAGAGGAAACAGCCACAACTGGATCCACGGCTAAGAGAGAGCTCATTAGCAAAGCTAAGAATTTTTCATTTGTTTTTGGACTTTAAATTACAAGTATCCATAGTCAGATGGATGTTTATCATTTCAACAATTCAGGACGGCTTGTCAACGTCCCAGTTCTCCTGAGGATATCAGGCCACAAACACAATTGGGGCTCCCAAGGGGCTTCTCAAGGATCATGCTTGTGAAGGAGTCACAGGAGGCTGTCACCAGCAGTGACCTGGACACGAATAGGGACATCCATGAGGGGAAGGGGACTGGGCCAGAGGAACCCCCTCTGCTAAACCAGGCCGGCACCTACTCTGAAGTTAACGTTCTAAGGGAGGTCAGGTCAGCAGCTAGTGTGTGTCAGAGGAAGGACTCCAGCCTTCGTCTTCCTGACTCCGAGGCTGGCTTCCCCCTCAACAGGCCCTACTCGGTGCATGCCTCCTGCATGTCAAAGATATCATTTGGAAATGTGCAGTTGGAAGAGATGAGCCAGCCAGCTAGTGAGAGGGAAGGAGAGCCGACGGACAGCCCCAGGACTGCTGACAAATGCCACTAGATACGAGTGGATGTGGGAAGCTGTAGGACATCTGTGGGGCCACATCTACCACACCCCTGGAGAGGCAGGTGAGGTCTCTCCAGAAGGAAACCAAGAGGCAATGCACAGCATGCAGTAGGAGCTTAATAAATCTTGTTAAAATGCTTACTATGGCTGGAGTCAAATCAACAAGTGTTAACTAAATGTCTACGACATGCCAGGCCTGGTGCTATGGGCTTGGAACACAAGGAACAGAAGTCTGTCTGCACTCTTGAGGAGCTCCCAGTGGGAAGGGGGAGCCAGCTGGCCAACAAGGCACACACCGGAGGGAAGGCACCAAGTGAAGGGGTCTGGGCAAGGCTTCCTGTAGAAGGTGGGGATGTGACTTGGGCCTTAAGGGAAGTGGAGCAGGGAGGGCAAGGAGAGCCTTCCAGGCATGGGGCACAACCAGAGAGAAGGTCCCGAGCCCAGAGGCTGGGGTCACTGGGTCAAAGAGAACATGATGGAGAATAAGGTGCCACCAGACTGGAAAGGCAGGAGGGGGTCAGGGTAGGAAGGGCTCTGAACACTAAAGAGCTCCTGGAGGTGACAGGAAATTATGTGATAGACGCATCTGCCAAAGTGTGGCTTCACAGAGGATGTCAGTGGGGGTGGACGCTTCATCAGAACTGACCTAAGTTAATATGATCAGAGTATCACCAATTTAGAGCTGGAAGGGACTGCAGAAAAGTTCTAAACCCTCTGCTTTACAAATGAGGAAACTGAGCCCCAAAGAGAAGTGGGATTTGAACCCAGGTCTTCTGACCCGAAATCCAATGTCCGTTCCACAGGAGTCCTTGGCAAGGGAAAGAGGATTGGGGGAAAATGCCATTGGTCCCCACCTTCCTGTTTCAGCTCCTATCTTATCCAGCAGAGTATCTGGCAGCAATGAGGCAGGGAAGCTTGGTGGGTAGAGCACTGGACTTGGAGTCAGGAAGGCTCCTGTGCTTGAAACCACAAAGACCATATGATCCTGGGCCAGTCACTACATCACCCTAACCGCAATGGTCAAATGGAGACGATCCCACTGGCCACAGTTTCTTTCCAAGGTCCCTGGGAGGTGCAGATGACCCAAAATCTACTGAAAACTCATATGGGGGAAGGGCTGGAGAGGCAGCCCCTGATGGCTAGTATTGCAAAGCTTCAGAAGGGATGCCTATGTATACACACAAGTAGAAGCAGGCATCCCCATCACTGAACTTGTGATCTTACTGATACCAGGGAGCTCTAGGTGGACTGTTCCTACCCTGCAACTATCCTCCAAAGTGGCCCACGCAGAGAGGGCTGGCCCTGGGCCCACAGCCTAGAGGGTTGTTTGCTTTTAGTTGTTTTTTTCACAAGAAAATCTGTCCTCTCTCCCTCCCACCTTCAGCCTTTCCCACCTTCGGCCTTTCCCCATCCCCTACAGAGTCAAACAAAACAAATTCCTGCCCTAGGATTAAAAAAAGTCCATCTGTGCTCTGAATACCCCGCCTCTATCAGGAATCTTGTAGGTCACTGTACTGATAACAATTCCTAAGTTTTTGTCTCTGTGATATTGTTACTGTATAAAATGTTGTCCAGGTTCTGCCGACTTTACTCTGCAACAGCTCAAAGAAGTGAGTTCCTCTGAAACTACGGCATTCGTCATTTCTTAGAGCACAACTCCCTAACTGGTTCAGCCATTCCTCGGGTCCATGGGCATCTGCTGGGTCCACGGACATCCCCTTGGTCTCCAATTCTTTGCCAACGAAAAGAGAAACCATAAACATTTTTTTCAAATACGGGTCCCCCTGCTCTTCTGATCTCTCTGGGTGCGTCTACTTTTGCATCTACATTCCTTCTGAAGCTTTGCAACACCGGACGCAGGGGACTGCTTCTCCAGTCGTCTCCCAGGTTAGTTTTCAGTAGACTTTGGTCATTACTTGTCAGGGAGATTGTCTGGCATTTCTGCTTATCCGCGCCTCCCAGTGACCACTTAGCAGTGGTATTGCTGTGTCAAAAGATATGCCCAGTCTAACAGCTTTGGGCTGAGTTCCAAATTGTTTTCCACAAGAGCTGGAGCAGTTCATAGCTCTAAAAATGCATTAATGAACTTGTTTTCCTGCAGCTTTATCAGCCTCCTTTGTTGTCAACTCTGTCGAGTCTGGTGGGTGGGAGGCAAAACCTCAGAAGTGTATTAGTTCTCATTTCTCTACTTGTTGGTGATATAGAGCATTTTTCCTTAAGGATACGGATAGCTTATACTTCTTCCTCTGAAAGCTGCCTCTTCAGAACCTTCGACCACTAGTCCACTGGGGAACGGCTCTTATTCTTATAAATTTGAATCCACTTCCTATATACTTTGAAAGGAGACCTTTGTCAGAGAAACTTGTGGCAAAGATTTATCCATTTACCTGTTTCTCCTCTAATTTTATCTGCATTAGTTTTGTTCACAAACTTTGTAGGTTTATGTAATCAATCTTGTCTACTTTACCTCCTATGAAGCTAACACATTTGCTTGCAAATTTTTCTCCCATTTATAGATCAGAGAGGTAATTCCCTGGCTCTTCTAACTCTTCTGTTAGAGCATGCTTTACGTCTTAATCATATACCCATTTGAGGCTCATCTTGGTATATGGGGTGAATCACTATTGGTCTACTGCCAGTTTCTGCAAAACTACTATCCCAAGTTTTTCCAGATAGTTCTTACCCCAGTGGATGGAATCTTTGGCCTATCAAACAGTACACCACGGTGTTTGTTTGATTCTACGTACTGGATGTCTAATCTGTTCCACTGATCACCTATTTCTTAGCCAGTACCGAACTGTTTGATGACTATTGCTTTGTAGTGTAGCTTGAAATATTGTACTCCTATGACCCTTTCCTTCCCACTTTACCCCCTCCCCCCATCATGTCCCTTGAGATTCTTGACCTTTTATTCTTCCAGATGAATTATTACTTTTTGTAGCTCTATAAATTAATTTAGGTAGTATTGTCATTTTTATTATGCTGGCTAGGCTTACCCATGAGCAAGTAATATTTCTTCAGTTAAATAGATTCTAAGTCTTTATTTGTATAAAGTGTTTTGTAGTTGTGTTCAGAGAGTTCAAGTGTCTTATCAGTTAGAATCCCAAATATTTTATTATATTTTTGTTGCAGTTTTAAATGGATCCTCTCTCTCTTTCTGCTGGAATTTGTTGGTAAAATGTAGAAAATCCAATGACTTGTTTGGGTTTATTTTATATCTTGCAATTTTGCTGAAGTTGTTTCAATTAGTTTTTAGTTGACTTTCTAGGGTTTGCTAAGTAAACCATCACATTATTTGCAAAAAGTGATAATTTTGTTTCCAATTTACCTATGCTTATTCCCTCAATTTATTTCTCTCATCTTACTGCTTTAACTGGCAGCTAAGTGGCACAGCGGACAGAGCATTCGGCCTGGAGTCTGGAAGACTCAAGCTTCCTGAGTTCAAATCCGGCCTCAGACACTAGCTGTGTAATCCTGGGCAAGTCACTTCACCATGTTTGCCTCAGTTTCCTCATCTGTAAAATGAGCTGGAGAAGGAAATGGCCAACCACTCCAGTATGTCTGCCAAGAAAACCCCAAATGGGGTCATAAAGAGTCAGACATGACCGAAACGACTCAACAGCAACACTGTGTCAACTAGCATTTCTAGCATTAGATTGAATAGTAATGGTGATAATGGACATCCTTGCTTTACCCATGCTCTTACTAAAAAGGCCTCTACTTTAACTCCATTGCACATAATGCCGGGTCTTGGTTTTAGACAGATTATACTTATGTTAAGAAAAAATTCATTTATTCCTATGTTTTCTAGTGTTTTTAACGGGTGTTTTATCTTGCCAATTTTTTTCCTGCATCTACTGATAAAATGATCTCTGTAATTATTAACACAATTATGTTTACTGTTTCCCTAATACTGACCTAGCCCTTCATTCCTAGCAAAAATCAATCTGCTAATAATGTACAATCTTTGTGATATGTTTCTTTACTCTTCTGGCAAATTGATTTGAGAATCTTTTTTTTTTAATTCCTACTCATTAGGGATATTGGCCTGTAGTTTTTCTTTCTTTGTTTTCACTCCCTGGTTTGTGTGTCAAGACCATATTTGTATCATAGAAAGAATTTGGCAGGATTCTTTCTTTTTTCAAAGAGTTTATGTAATATTGGAGTTAACTGTTCCTTAACTACTTGATAGAATTTGCTTGCAAATCCATGTAATCTTGGGGTAGGGGGTTTCCTTGGGAGTCCATTTATGGCTTGTCCAATTGCTTTTTCTGAGACTGAATGGTCTTTTTTTGTTCTTTTAATATGGGCATTTTATATTTTTACAAATATTCATTTCATTTAGTTTTACTGACATAAAATTGGGCAAATGTTAGTATCATTTCTTCATTGGTTGTGAATTTATCGTTCTCTTTCAACGCTGAGTAATTTTGTTTTCTTTTATCTATCTTTTTAAAAGCTGCTAGTGTAATTCAAATTTTTTGTTTTAATTTTGTTAATCTCTTTGATATTTGGAATTTCTATTTGGGGGTTTGTTTGGAGACATTACATTTGTTGTTTTTCTAGTTTTTTTTTTAAACTGCACTGCCCAGTTCACTGATCAGCTCTTTTACTAATCAAAGTATTTAGAGCCATACGATTTCCTCCAAGGATAAATTTGGCTGCACCCTGAAAATTCTGCTGTTTTCTCATTGTTGTAATTCTCCCTAATGAAATGATCATTTTATATTTGTTCTTTGAACTGCCAATTCTTCAGGCTTTAGTTATTTAATCTCCATTTAATTTTTGTTAATTCAGTGGATATTTGTTGTTTTTTTCATTGTATTGTGGTCTGTTAAACAGGTACATTTAATATATCTACTTTTTTGCCTGTTTATAAGGTTTTTATGCCCTATTACATGGTCCTTTTTTTTTTTTGTAAAGTGCTATTTTATTTACAAGTGATAAATATGTATAATCCTTTCTATTTCCGTTTGACAACTTCTAGACGTCTACCATATCAAATTCTTCTAAAATCCTATTTAGGTCCTTTGCTTTTTTGCTTCTTTTGGTTAGATTCATATAGGTGTGAGGGGGTAAACAGATGCCCCCTACTATTATAGATTTACTATATTTTCTATGACACATTTAACTTTTCCTGTAAGAATTCAGATGTCATGGCATTTTGTAGCATTTTATGGCATTTTATTCCCTGTTTTTCTCTTTTACTCAGGCCTATTTTTAACTACTGCTCTGTCTGCAGTCCTGAGGTGAGGGGGATCAAGCTGAGCTTTGAAAGTGTCTGAATCAACGTCAGCCTTCTTTAGCGCTAGCTGCTCCTCCACTGGCACCCCTGAGAAAAGCCACGAACCTTGGCCCACTAGGTCCATTATTAACAGGACAACTCCGTATGTGTCTCAATCTCTTTAACTATATGATTGAATCTTTTGCCTCCAAACCCCAAACTTCCACCAACTTGCTCAAGTTCCCAACACCTCTCTCCTCCTCAGCCAACTTTCCTCATCTGCTTCAGCCTTGGGGGGGGGGGAAGAGGAGGAGAGGGAAGGAGAGGCCGGGCAGGAGAGGGGGAAGAAGGGGGAGAGGGGGAAGA
>CM053624.1:7387085-7424602 GCA_028646595.1 Phalanger gymnotis | reverse complement strand
TTTTTTTTTCCCCCCAAAATTCTTTTCTACTTCGCCCCTTCCATCGAGTTGTCCCTCCCTTACATCATAGGGTCGCCTATACCACGTCCCACCCTCACCTTTCTCCTGGGTTCTGGTTCCATACCAGATGTGGACATTTTCACCTGGATGTCTCGGCGGCATCCCAGCCTCATTGGGCTCAAAAGAGAACTTGTTACCTTTCCCCTGAAACCCGCCTCTCCCAGTCTTACTGGTTTCTTTTCACAAGGCTGCAGTAGTCCAGTCCCCAGGTTCATAACTTTGGAGTCTTTAACCTGCCTGTCTCCCACCCTCTAGGAGTCCAGCTAGCTGTCAGATATTGTTAATTCTCTCTCCACCACCTCCCTCCATCTCTCTACTCACAAGGCCCCCAGCCTTGCTTAGGTATGGGTGACCTTTCACCTGGGCTACTTCTGGAGTGTGACTTCTGTGTCATTTTTGTGCTGGGTATCAGGAGAGTGTCCTGGTATTATGTGGCCTGTGAAAGGCATACAGATGCTGTTCTGGCAGGGTCAGCCTTGTTTCTCCTTCCTCAATGTTAAGAATCTGGTCAAGAGGGAAGCTCACCAGAACGAGACCTTAGTACTTGTGTACAAAGAAAGTGACGTCCTAAAATCAGAGCTGGAAGGGACCGTAGCCCCACATTCTCATCTTGTGTGCGAGGACACTGCAGACCCCGAAGGGTTATGGCTTGTCGGTGCCCTGGTTTTATGGAAATGCCACTCCTACCCCAAATCTGTACTTTCTGTTGGCGCTGTGCCCTGGATGCTGTCCAGGCCGGCACCGCGTGAAGCGCAGTGTGGGGATTAACGTCTGCGACGTTTTTCTTCTTTTCATTTCAGAGAACGGAAAGTAAATGAGCAGGCCAGAGGTTAAGTGGAGTTAGCCAGTTTTAATGCCAATTAAAATTAGCCCATTTTCTGCCTAATAACTTCTTAGTGGAAGAGACGGACTTGTAGGCACGGAGCCTGGGGGTGGGTCTGGGCGATACAAGTCATTGAACCTTTTTGGCTTCGGTCTTGGGAGCAGGGGCTACTTTCAGCTTTAAATTCACAGGATTAGAAAAACTTGGGCAGTGTCTAAGGGAAGACACGTCAGCAGTGACCCTGACCATCCTGTTCTTGTTTTCATTCTTCTGAACCCAAATCTAAAACGTCTCTCGTTTTAAAATAGCAAACAGATGTTCCAGAAGAAAGTGATGAGGAGGATGGCGGAGAAGAGGAGATTTTTGGTTTCATAAGCCTCCTGAATCTAACCGAGAGAAAGGTCAGCTCTGGTGCGGTGTCTGAATGGGTCCCCTTAAGGGTTAGCCCCTTTCTTGTTAGGCATTATTGCCGATTCCATTGGCGTCTGCTCATGTAACTCCTGAAAATACTTTGTCATTATGAAAGTTCTTGATTACCTGGATTCAGTAGAAATCTGAATTTTCTCTGCATGGTGCAGTGAAGGTGCTTCCTAGAGCAGCGGTTGCGTTGTGTTGATGTTGGCTTGCTCTGGGCTACGTGTCCGCTCGTGAGCTGTGGTTCGAGGGGCTCCCCGACGCGGGCTGGACGGTCACGATCTGGGGGTTCTCCAGTCAAAGCCTCGGAGCTTATTGTCCCCTTATCATTATGTTTTCCAGTCAGTAGACATTTATTAAGCACCTACTACGTGCTAAGCACTGGGGATACAAAAAGAGGCCAAAGACATGCCCTGCCCTCCAGGAGCTCACGGTCTGACCTGTGTGTGTGTGTATACATGCAGATATGCAAACGTATATACAAAGCTGGCAGGTGGAGGATGAACAGATAATCAGGAAAGAAGGAGGGGTTTTCATTGGGAAGCCTTCATTGGGCGATGAGGGCAGACGGCCAGAGAAAATGGGTTTTTTGGTACCTCCTTCCACTGTCTGTTTCTCATGAAACTCCATCTCCATGCTTTCTCTCATCAGGTTGGGTTGTTCCCTTGAATTGTGTGCCCTTTTCAGTCTCTTAGTAAGGCAGACAATAATGATGATTCAGAAGCCTCTTGTACCTGACCACCTGGTTGGTAAATCACTAGCAGCAGTTACTTTGGGAATTAGGTGAAAAGTCACCAGTGGAGCTCTGGAGAACGGCCTTTGGAGGACCATAGCCCCAGAGCCCTCGGAGCAGTGAATCAGAGCTGACTTGCAAGTTTCTCGTGTCAATGGCCGGTCTCTAATGTCGGGAAACCTTCTTTTTGATTTCAGGGAACCGAATGTGCCGAACAAATTAAAGAGCTGATTCTGAGCCTCTGTGAGAAGGATAAGGTTGAGCAGCTGCATAAGCTCCTCAATGATCCCACTAAGCCCGTGGGCCTCCTGCTAAGTGAGAGATTCATTAATGTCCCGCCCCAGATCGCCTTGCCCATGCACCAGCAGCTCCAGTAAGACACTTTCTCAAGTCATTTTTTTTTTTCCCAGATGGTTTCAGAAATGTGATATAAATGGAAATGTGTTGATGCAGAGAGAGAGAGAGGGAAGTCCCTCGTGGACTGAGGGACAGCTTGGGGGAGGGCAGGTGGCCTTTCCCGGGAGAAGCGTAGTTCTCTGTGCTTAGGTCCCTGCTCATGGAAGCTCAAGAGAATGCCTTTGGGAAGGATGTGAATTTTTGGTTCAATTTCTGTTTCTTACTCCTTTAAGTTGATGATGACTCCTCCCCACATGTATCAGAAATGCTGTCTTTGATTTGTTTCACTAAAATGGCTGGATTTTTCCATGTAGAATATTTGTTTTGACATACATCAACTAAGTATAGGGATTCAGTTGTATAATTAAGAGTGGTGAATCTTTTAAAAACTAAGATACCGATGGGAACACTCAACCCCTCTGGAGAGCTTGGTCTGCAGACAGTAAAACCACGCCTCCGGCTTCAGAGATCAGCTGTTTTTTTTATGGGCAGATTGTAAGGTAATAGAAGATATCAATATACATTTAAATGTCAGAAAGGTATCTGTAATTAAACACTGCTTGAGCTCCAGTTAGGTCTTGTGACTTAGCTCCAGTGTATTGGTAGGTGATTTGGGATAGGAGAAAGGAACACCCACCACTGCCAGGAGGGGTCTCTGCTGATGTTTGTTTTTTCTTTCACTTGTTTCATGGGCGCTCCCCATTTGGGGAGCCTCTCTGCATCCATCCTCGTCTCCTTGGTTTTGCCTGGTCGTCTCCTCCCTTGTCTCTTGGCTATCGGCTCATCTGGTCAGCTGTGGTCGGGCCTCTCCTGGCTCGCTGGGTCTCTGAGCTGTAGCTCACTGGCAGTCAATGTCCCATGGGATGAGAGGTGTTTTCAGTGGGAAATGAATAGGAAGAGATGACTTCCAGTCAGTGCGGATCCAGGATTCCAGCAGGAATAAGTGGGGAGCGGGCCTTTTGTCTAGCAGTTATGGCCAGATCTTGGCAGCAGCTATCGTAGACCACAGGACAGAGTCTAGGCCTGGAGTCAGGCACACCCCGGTTCCAGTCCAGCTGTGGACATTAGGTGCCGGGCGCCCTGCGCACCTCACTTTTCCTCACATGGGTTGTTGTGAAGATTGGACAGGATATTTGTAAAGTCCTTAGCACAGTGGTACCCAGTAGGTGTTTAATCAATGCTTATTTCTTTCTTTACTGCATTTTCATCTAGGAAAAAAAAAGAATAGCATACAGCCATGGCTTTTTTTTTCTTCTAATACTTATTTGGATTCGTTGAAACCCAACCGCCTGCAGGCAGTGCGGATGCCAGGATCTCCAGCCCCCAAAGACAGCAATCTCCTAAAGTTAGGAGCATTTTTAGTCCAGGTTCTGAGGCCCTGAGACCCCTGCCCCCAGGACCTGCCTGCCCAGAGCGGGCTCAGTCTTGATGCCGGGCAGCTTGTGTTGGGTGTTCTCCTTGGCCGGATAGACGCACGTCAGCGGGTAGAGAGGGCGTGGGGGGGGCGGTTTTCTTTACGTTCTTACAGGCTTTGACAGCCGCCGTATGTGTCCCTCGCTCTGTAGGAAGGAGCTCGTGGAGTCACACCAGGCCAATCAGCCTCGTGGCAAATGCTACTACTACCTCATGATCAGTAAGACGTTCCGAGAGGCCTCGAGGAGTTCCAGAAACAAAGGGAAGGGGCCATCGAAAGAACAACTAATATTCGCCAATGCGGAGGAGGAGTTTTTCTATGAGGTAAGACTGGGCTCTACACCCGCTTCTTATTTCTGACATACTGTGAGGGGCCACACACATCGGTCACATCGCCTCCAGCCTGCACCAGTGGGGCCTGGAAGCAAGGTCCCTGCATGAGTGAAATCATTGCTCTGGCCCTTGTCCGTTGCCTGCTGACTCTTATGATGGGAATTTTTTAACAGGCCTTTTGGCTGCCGTTGTGTGACGGTGGATTCTGAAGGCCATAGTTGCACTAGCTGCTTTTATGGGTTGGAGGTGGGCTGCCATGCCCGAAGCCTTCACCCTTCTGGTGGTGGGGTCATTGTTGTCAGTCTTGTCATCACCGACCAAAAGTCCCACCAGGGAATTCATTTCTGAAGCCCGGGTCTGTTTTCATAGCCGGGGGAGTCTTCTGTCACTCGTCGAAATGGATGGCACCATGAAGAGATTGAACGGCCCCCAGAAGGGTTCGGAAAGCGTCTGAACTTGGCCTCGTTTGTTCTCTTGGGCAATGGGACATAGGCGTTTTCACCGTTGATGTTTAGAGAGCCTGCGTAGGACTGTAAATATTGAGCTGGAGGGGACCTAGGAGACCTTCCAGGCGATGAGGAAGCTGAGGCAGAGGAAGGCTGAGTGACCCGGGGTCCGAGGTGGCGCAGGTCGGTCAGACCAGGCTTTTCTATGCTGCCAGGCTGTAATGGGGTGAGAGAATGTTACAATAACGCATATATGACACGTAATAATTACAGCCAACATTTGTAGGTTGAAAACAACATGACCTCCTGATTCTCACAATCCTGTGGGATAGGTGCTATTTTTAGACCCGTTTCACAAGTTGGGAAATTGAGGCTGAGGTTCAGTGACCTTCTCAAGGCTCGGAGCAGAGCCAGGTCTCAGCAGTTTGGAGCCTGGACGCTGAGTCTGGGTCTTGTTATGTCTCGGCGCTCCTGGGCCAAGGAGATTGCCTTTGAAATGAGGCCAGTTTAAAATGAGATTCTTTCACAACATGACTAATGTGGAAATATGTTGAATGTGATTGTACATGCGTGGCCTATATTAGACTGCTTACTATCTTGGGGAGGGAGAAAAAAAATTTGGACTCAAAATCTTACAAAAGTGAGTATTGAGAACTATCTTCACATGTAATTGGAAAAAGACAAGAAGCGGTGACACGGCTGGGCGCTTCCCTGGGTCTGGTGGGGGGCCGGAGGAGGCTGTCAGCAGCCTGCGGTTCCTTCAGAATCCTGGCTCGTTTTGCTGTTATAGCCACTTCAACCCAGGCCCCAGCCCTTCTTGGCTGTGGAGGAGGCAGTGTTAATTTGCATTCCTTTCTTTTGTGTTAGAACGCACTTCTCAAATTCAGCTACTCAGTGCAAGAGGAGAGTGACCTGGCTCTGGGAGGCAGGTGGTCTTTTGACGACTTGCCCATGAAGCCCCTGCGGACAGTGATGGTCATCCCAGCGAGTAAGATGAGCACGGTCATGGAGACACTGAAGGAATACTTATCCATCTAGCCTGCTTCTGTAGACAGTGAGTGGCTTGTTGGTATAACGCTTTCTGATAAACATATTGGAGATTGTAATGCCGTGTATGACGGATGGTTCAGTCACCATGGCCTTAATAGGTTTTTTAAAATCTCCTTTTTTCATTTTGGTCAAATATACCTTGGACTTGTGAGTCATTCATTAAAAGCTCATTACTTTAAAAGAAAACCGAACACATGGGTTAGGAATTTTAAAAACTGAGCAACAACTCTTTATTATAGTTGCTTTAATGATGTACAAAATGTTTTATTTGTACAAAATTATCTTGGCTGGGCAATTTGTCTTGCCTCCTGTTGAATCTGTACATCTTTCACGTTGACAAACCATTACAATGATTAACTTTGGGGTGTTTATTGCACATACTGTTTCAGTGTGTACTGAATAGAATTAAGGTTTGAAAGTCATTGAATAACGCATCTTGGTTCGGCAGAAGCTTCAGGGCACTCTTCACACATTTTATCTTTGCTCATCTTCTGTTCCTTTTTCATTGTCGAAATGGGTGAGAAGTGATTGATTACTTGCTGCAGAATATCCTTGCTTTCACTAGGAGGCAGATTACTGAAATAATAAGGTGGGGCCAACTGCATGAATCTGTTGGAGAAAAGAACCAAATACAGCTATTTAAAGGGAAGTGGAAGCTTTGATGAGTCACTCAAACCCTGAGATCTTCATAAGTGATAAATACCAAACCTCTGTGGAGCTCTAACAGGTCTGGAGTCAGAATTCCTGGACCAACTCAGGAGCCGAGGGTCTTGTTTAGCAGTAGGCGGGCGCAGCATGCTCCTTAATGAGCGTCCTGGAAAGGACCAGGATGGGGCTTTTTCTTAATAGTCCTTTGGTGGGGATAAATTGGAGGATTTCTGGGAGATGCGCCACGAGAGGAAATGCCCTCAGTTTATCTTTGCAGGTTTCTTAGGGAACAGCCGGGGTGTGGCTGATGACAGTACAGTGTGTGAAAGCTGCTGCATCAGAAACCCTTATTCCTAAGTCTTGTTTGCAGGCAGAAGTTCTTAACATTTTGGGGCACTCTTCTCTAGGTTTTAAAATGTGTAAATTAAAATACATATGGTTACAAAGGAAGCCAGTGTTAGAAATTGTTATTAAAAAAAAAATTTTTTTTAAAGAAATTATGTTCATAGACCCAGATAGAGAAGCCCTGCTTTTAGCAGGATAGTGACTTAAAAAATACCCATTATAACACAGTCAGAGTCTTCAGAAACTGGGGGATAACCTTGAAAAGTTGTCATTTCATAGAGCAATGCAACATGGAAACAATGTTTGATGTCCTGCAGGGGGAGCCATGTTCAATAAAATGTTTCTATTTTCTTAGATTGCTGGTGCATTTTGTTGTTAAGTTGGCTATTTTTGAACAAAAATTTTCAAAATAAGCTTTTACCCTGAGCATCACATTAATTATTAATAAAGCGTCACATTAATAATTGATTGGTTGTCTGCTATTAAGCATCAGGGAATTTTCCAGGAGAAAATTCTAGCAAAGACTTTAAAAACAAACTTTAGCAGCTGCATTTCAGCCATCTTCCTTCTACTTGACATTAGAGGGAGAGCTAGGTTGATGAGGCCATCCACTAGCTTTTTTTCCCCTTTTAGCTGGTTAGAGGAACGTGGGCCTTCCTATCCAACCTCAGTCATGTCAGTTACAATAGTTCTCATGCAGGAACCTGAGGGGAGCTGTTGGTTAGCACCCTCTTAAGGGAGGGGCTTCATGACCCTGGAGCAGACAGACAAGGCCCTTCAGCAGAGAACAGGGGAGAAACGAGGAGTATCTGTGTCCCCTTCCTACATTGTATCACGTCATCTGACTGGAAGCAGCACATGTTACAACATCTGTTTCCGTCAAGTCTGGGAGTGTATGGTCATTTGGGGCATATGTTTGGAAGGACACGTTGTTCTGGATTTGAGGGGTACATGTTCTGATAGCAGAGGCAGACTCTCACAGTACGCAGCGCAGCCCAAGGCCCATGAGGCCGATTCCACAAGAGGGACAGTGTCACTGGACTGGGCCCAACCTGGAGCGTGGAGAGATTTCTGCTCTGAGGAGGCCCTTTTGTTCAAAAGGAGCATGGCCCGGCCCGCCCGCCCCCCCCCCCCCCCCCACTTACAGTTCCGGGGAGATTTCGGAGATAATTTGGATGCAGTTGTTCTCAGATATGCTGAACGTGTGGAAGACCACCCACTCTGGTATCTTCTTCATGTCACAGTAGCATGAAAGGGGGTGCAGCTGAGCCACCTGCTTGTGGGCTAACATCAGGTAGTTCCCTGATCCATCCACGTCACGAGCGATCTACAGGGTGTGAAGGGGGCAGAGTGCATACGTCATAGGATCGTACTCCTCTGTACACGTTTCTAGTGCACTCCATCCAGGATTCCCGTTTTACAGACTCCACCCCCAGCATCAAGAGATAACGAACAGCAGCAGAAGCTAGCTTAGGACAGCACTGATGAAATTCATTCCCACGTCACCAGCTCTGGTGGTCACGGCTCGGGTCTGGCGCGTCCAGAACAGAACTTCTGCGTTCCTTTTCGGCCCCGCTCCCTCCCCTTCTTACACACTTCCTTTTCACGGGCTCACAACTCAAGTCACTCTCCCACCCTTCCTCCCTTCTACCCATCAGTCTGCCAGGGCTTGTCTTTCTGCCTCCAGAGTCTCAGGCCTGCCATCATCTCACCTAGGATTCATCTCCTGGCCTCCACTGCATTCTCGAGACGGCTCTGGCCATATTACCTCTCTGCCTTAGAGGCAGCGAGAGAATGCAGTGGACGCTGGGGAAGACAGGGGAGTCTGTCCTGGAGGAGCTGCCTCTCTCGGGGCTGGCTGGCAGCTCCCCTCAAGGGACCTCTGCTGCCTTAGCTGGCACATCCCAGCTCGGGTACTGGGGAGCACTATCTGAAACTGTCATTTTTTAAATTCTGTAGAAATAAGTGCACGAGCCTTTTTTCCTTGCCATCAGACCACTGGTAGAATCAGTGCAGCCCTGGGACCTGATGCTTATTTTCTCTTGGATGCCAGTGCTGCTGACACGAAGCCAGCTGTGGAGTCTTACTTGCATAAAGTAGCCAGCTACAAGGGCTTTCTTTATGTTCAGGGTATTTTCCTTGGAGCCAAAGTCTGGTTCTGTGTAGGGGAGCTCGATCCGCCTGACGATGTCTAGGAGCTCCTCCCGGATGCTCTCTGCCATCCTGAGTGCTGAGGAGCTCAGGAGGTGATCGGCACACCATTTCTCTACACAGTCTGAGGGGAAAAGGGACAAGAAGCCATTGAGAAAAGATTTCAAGCAGCTGAGGCCAGGAGGAGCTAAGCCTGTGTCCATGCCTTCCTGCTGGTCCTCTGGCTGAAGGCAGGAGCTAGGATGTGGGTGGATCCTGGAGGAGTAGGGCAGAGATCTGTTCACACCACCCTGAGATCAAACCTGGGAAAGAATTAGGCACCTCTTTATAATGAATGAGGCCCTCAAGGACTCTAAATTCTCTTAATTTACATATTCTTAAACACCTGGGACACCTTAAGTGAATTTTTTAACTGCTGATCTATGCAAATATCTAGCAGCTCTGCTGACATTCTTAGAATTGGGTCCCTATCACCCCTCCTCAGTTTGGCCCTCAAAACACTTTAGAATGTCACCCCTTGCCCTCTACATTCCCTCTGGGGGGACCCCAGAATTTGGCACCTCATCTCCAGCTTCCAGACCTCCATCCAGCAAGCACTGATTAAGTGCCTACTGTATGCCATCTCCAGGATGTCAGCTCTGTGTCTTAGGGGTGGGTTTCATCACCCTCTACTTGGCACAGTCTCTGCACCAAGCAGATGGCTGCACTGGCTATGAATGACTTTTCTCAAATTTGGAAAAGGCCACGACAACTTGCTGGTGATTGGCTGAACAGCCCTGCGCTCACTTACTCTCGCTGATGTCCTGGTAAGCCTTGTACACATTGAGGAGAGTCAGGTGGTCACCTTCTGGGTGGGAGAGGTCCATCCTCCGCTGCCAGGCCTCCTCTGCTCCGGGGGGCAGGGGCAGGAAGCAGTCAGGTGCTGCCCAATACACAATTTAAGAGACTCAGCGTCCTCAGGGGACACAGCTCCACACAACAACCCCAAATTCACCTGAGGCAGCCAGAGGAAGCCCCCACTGTGTGCAGAACACCGCAGTGCCAAGCTCCAGAGAGCTCCATGACTGCATCACAGCACAGGGCACGGGGAAGGGGCTGCCCACCAGGCTGCACGAGGTGAATGATCCCAGAGTCATGGGTCGTGGTCCCTTCTTTCTCTTGGGCCTTTCAAAGACCTGCTCAGTACAATGATTCTGGTAAGGAATGGGGGAAAATGAAACCCTGGCGGGGAGGAAGCCTGGGCTTCTCACTCTCTGGCCTAGGGTCACACTTTACTTTTATCAGTGAGTCAGAAGAAGATTGCCATCCCTTTTCTATGGCTCCTAAGGCTGGCCTAAGGAGAGAGGCAGGGAGGCTTGTGATCTCTCTCTGTGGGAGGGGGAGGCCACAGCAGTTTATGATAAAGCCAAAAAGGGAAAACAGGCTGGGTATGTGTCTCCTTTCTGCTTAATGAAATGGCTCTTTTCTGCAGTATTTGCACTTTTGAAATTGCATCCGTTACCAGCGTCCATGTCGACTTGTGACACTTGGCCCTTTGGGACAAAGCTGCCTTGGCTCCGGCGTCGCCGGTGTGTGACGTGCCACGCAAACAAGGGGCTGCAGCTGTACCTGTTACCATGGCAGCGATGGTGAGCATTTCATCCACACAATCAAATTCACAGGATGCTAAAATGGCCTTTGACAGCTTGGGATCCAGAGGAAACTCTGACATGATGATGCCAAATTCAGAGAGGTTCCCATCGTTATCCAGGGCTGCCAGATAGTCCAAGTCTTCTAAGGCCTGCATTAAGCTTTCTGGAGCTGGAAAACAAAAGAGGAGCCTGTGTCACACCTGGCCAGGCCTGGCTCTTGGGGCAGGGAAGAGCTGCACCCCAAATGATAGAGTCAGAGGCTCTAAAGGGGCAGCCAGGTGGAGCAGGAGGCAGAGCACTGAGCTTGGAGTCAGAAAGACTTCTCTGGATAAGTTCAAATCCGGCCTCAGAGAGTAGCTGTGTGACCCTGGGCTTTGCAAAACACTTTGCCCTGTTTGCCTCAGTTTCCTCATCTGTAAAATGACCCGGAGGAGGAAATGGCAAACCACTCCAGTATCTCTGCCAAGGAAACCCCAAAATGGGGTCACAAAGAGTCAGACATGACTGAAACAATCGAACGACAACAGGATATGAACAGGATCTTCTCAAAGAAGAAATGCAAACATTAATGTCAATTAATCCAAACAGTTAATGTCATCTGGAAAATGCTCCAGGTCACTGATAATTAAGAGAAATGCAAATGAAAGCAATGCCGAGGTTCAGCTTCACAGCCACTGCGTTGGCACAGCAGCATGGTGGAGGGGCTGTCAATGCCTCGGTGGCGCACCTGTGGACTGGCCCCATCTGTACAGATATTTATGGCAGCTCTCTTGTGAGGGGATGGTGTGCCATGGGGCATAAGGAAGGACCTCGTAGGGGCTCATGCAGAGTGAAGGGACATGGACAGTTTATCCAGTGACCCCAGACAGCTCGGGAAGGCTCAAGACCTGGACCAGTGCAGTGACTGGCCGGCAAAGTCTGCCCCCCCCCACCCCACTCCCACCCCAACTTGGGGGGACGTGCGGCATGCGCAGCGCTACGTGTATTTCTGGATCTCCGATGCAGGAGCGTGTTTTGCTTCCCTCTATTTGTTACAAAACTTTTATTTTTCTTTCTCTGTTTTCCCCCCCATGATGGAGATGTGGGAGGGAATGATGATAACTGACTCAGGGAATTCTATAAAAAGGCCCTTGACCAGTCATTGTAGAAAGTCAAGACTTTGAGCCTGAGGACCACAGAGGACACAGGCTCCTGGAGTGTGCACATTGACTCAGACCAAAGCCTTCCCCGTAGGATTAGAAGGGAAGCAAGGGTGCCCATTGTCACTGCCATTATTCAGTACTGTATTAGAATAAGAGAAGAAAAAGAAGGAATAAAAATAGGCAACAGGAACTAAAACTCGCTCTTTGCAGACGATATGATGGTGTACTTCAAGAACCCCAGAGAATCAACTGAAAAACTGGATGAAAAAATTAACTACTTTAGCAATGCTGTGTGCTATAAAATAAACCCACACAAATTACTATCTCTATATACTACCAAAAAAAAGTCAGGAAGAGACAGAGAAATTCTATTTAAAATAACTGCAGACAACATTGAATACTTGGGAATATGTCTGCCAAGACACTCAGGGACACAATCACAAAACACTTTTCACACAGATAAAGACATAACCTAAACAACTAGAAACTAGTAAACGAGAAAAATACTAATTGCTCACAGGCAGGCTGAATCAATATAATAAAAATGACAATTTTGCCCAAATTAATTTACTTGCTCAAGGCTATCTACATCAATCACGCTGCCAAAGAATGATTTTGTAAAGCTATAAAAAATAATGAGAGAATTCATCTGGAAGAAAGGCCGGAGATATCAAGGGACTCGGTAGTTCCAGATTTCAGTCAATATCACAAAAGCATGATCATGAAAACCATCTCCTACTAGCTAAGAAACAGAATGGTGGACCAGTGGAATAGATCACATATGCAATACACAGGGGTAAAGGATTATAGCAATCTAGCGTTGGATAAACCCAAAGATCCAAGCAAGAACTTGCTGTGCGACAAGAATTGGTAGGAAAACTGGAAAGCAGTTTGGAAGAAATTAGGCACAGACCAACATCATACACCACACATCAAGAAAAGCTCAGAGTGGGTGAAATGATTTAGATAAAGGGAACCTGCAGCCTCGAGGCCACATGTGGCCTTCTATGTCCTTGGGTGGGGCCTTTTGACTGAGTCCAAGTTTTACAGAAGAAATCCTTCTATTAAGGGGATTTGTTCTGTGAAGTTTGGGTTCAGTCAAAGGGCTGCACTGGAGGGCCACATGTGGCCTTGAGGCCCCAGGTTCCCCACCCCTGATTAGACAGACATAAAGGGTGATATCATAAGCAGATTAAGGAAGTATGGAAAAAATTACCTGTAAGATCTGTGAATAAAGGAAGAGTTTATGACCTAACAAGAGACAGTATCATGGGAAGAAAAATGGATAATTTGGATTACATGAAATTAAAAAGTAACAAAACTAATGCAACCAAAATTAGGAGG
This sequence comes from Phalanger gymnotis, assembly GCA_028646595.1. Lineage (NCBI taxonomy): Eukaryota > Metazoa > Chordata > Mammalia > Diprotodontia > Phalangeridae > Phalanger > Phalanger gymnotis. The sequence continues at coordinate 7,411,673 of CM053624.1, read as the reverse complement.
AAAACAGGGAACTAACAAAAAATTTACAGCAAGTTTCTCTGATAAAGGCCTTGTTTCTTAAATATGTATGAAACTGAGCCAAATTTATAAAAATATGAGCAACTCCCTAAATGCCAAAAGGTCAAGGGATATGACAGGCAGTTTTCAGAAGTCGTCAAAGCTATCAACAGTGATGAAAAAATGCTCTAAAACTACTCATTAGAGAAATGCAAATTAAAACAACTCTAAGATACCAACCTCACACCCATCAGACTGGGCAAGCATAGTAGAAAATGAAAATTGACAGATGCTGGAGAGGATGTGGAAAAATCAGGATGCTAATGCACTGCCGGTGGAGTTGTGAACTGACCCAACCGTTCTGGAGAGCAATTTGGAACTATGCTCAAAGGCTACAAAACTATGCATAAGCTTTGATCCAGAAATACTCCTGCTAGGTCTGCATCCCAAAGAGATCATAAAAAAGGGAAAAGGACTCACATACACAAAATATTGATAGCAGCTCTTTTTATGGTGGCAAAGCATTGGAAATTGAACAGATGCCCATCAATTGGGGAATGGCTGAACAAGTTGTGGTATATGGATCATGATGGAATCCCATTGTGCTATAAGCAATGATGAGCAGGATGGTTTCAGAAAAAGCCAGAAAGATTTACAGGAACTTATGCGAAGTGAAGTGAAGAACATTACACAGTAACAGCAGGGCTGTACAGGGATCAGCTGTGTATGACTTAGGTCTTCTCAGCAACACAAAGATCCAAGGTAATTCCAAAGGACTCATGATGAAAAATGCCATCTGTCTCCAGAGAGAGAACTGATGAATTCTGAGTGCAGAATTCCAAGTGCAGACTTTTTTTTCCACTTTTTCTTTTTGTATGAGTTTTCTTTTGCAACATGGCTAATATGGAAATATATCTTGCACGACTTCACATGTAAAAGTATTGCTTGCATTCTCAAAGGGTGGGGAAGGGTTAGGAGGAAGAGAATTTAGAATTCAAAATTTTAAAAAATGAAAAAAATTTTTCACGTGTAATTGTAAAATATTTAATGAAGCAAATAAATATATATATTAAAAAAAAAAAACGCTAACCCAAGGCCAGCCCAGAGGAAGAGAAGCCCCGCTCCATGGGGTGGGTCATGGGTGGCCTGCCTTGAGGGATACTCTGTGAGGCTCACGTGAAAACGGGCCTGGTCTGGAGACAGGAGCCTGAGAGAATAGAGTTGCTTTGTACAGTAGCTATGGAGGGCAGATGGGCCTACTGAACCTGTGTCAGCTCATCTGGTCTGCTGTGCGACTGGACAGCCCTGACTCAGGTCTGAGTTAGCAAAGGTCTCCACAGAATGGCCCAGGGACAAAAGAAGCAGGCAGAAGACACTGAGCCCAGTTTATCTCAGTCTCTGGCTCTCAGGCTCCACAGCAGCAGAACCAGTGACGTGGCTTTACTTTAGTCTCTGACTTTTCAGTTACCAACAGAAGTCCATTTTGGGGAAAGAGTTCAAGGCAGCCACCAAGCATGGGGGTGGGGAGAGGAGAAACTCAAAACTGTGAGAAACTTAAGCATCTGTTTTGTCTTCCTTCCGTGAAGGGCAGATTGAATCTCTACTCTGTTCCTCCTTTATTCTTGCAGAATGCTGTAGCAGCCTGGAAAAGGAGCAGGCCAACATTGTTTAGAATGGATGCTTTAAACTCCAAGCCTGGCTGGGCCATCCCTGTCTAGCAGCAGGAAGGGGTCTTCTCACTGGGCCCACTCGTACATGAAACCTCCTGCCCCAAGAAGCCTTTCCTCTGGGAGAAAAAGTGTTTGGACAGTGAGAGGGGAATGACACGGGGAATCTGGAGGGCCCAGAGTTAGTGAGGTGTCAGGAGGTCACAGCTGCCATGCCAGGAGTGGCCCTGGATGGACAGAAAAGGCTGTTGGCCCTACAGGGGTCTGAGCTCCCGAGTGGGTGGCCACTTGGGCGCTTGGCAATCTCGACAACGCTGGGACTGCCCTCCTAAGATCAATGGCGAGAGTTACCCCTGGGGGGTGTTTCACTTGAGAAAGGACAAGCTAATTAACAAACATAGGTTATGCTGTGCAAGGTGCCATGACAGAGAGGGAGAAAAAAGAAGAAATTTCTTGCCTTATGTACTCACACTTTAAGCCTCCTTCCAAAGCCAGCCCATACAATCCCCTCTTTAAACCCAGCAGAGACTCATTAAAGAGCCCAGGTGATGCTTCTCCTTAAATGAAAACCAGTGGACACAGGGCCAGCACATCCAAGCTGAGGGGGCAGTCTGAGGCTTCCCCTAGAAGCCTGCACAAGGGCGTTCCCCAAGCCTGGGGGACGGAGGGGCTTCAAAGCACCAAGAAGCCACTGTCTGGGCATTTCTTCCATCTGAGGTAGATTCCTATCAAGCCACAAAGCTCCACTTCTAGGTTGTTTCTCTATCAGCTCTTTCCTTCCACAGCATCAATTTTTGTCTGGGAAAGGACAGCAATGAAACCTCGACTCTAGCACAGATTGTGGGCCTGGCCCTATGACCTTCCTCCAGGTGTCATGTATTATGTATTATGGGAGAAACATCTCCTTTCAGTTCATAGAGTAGGCCCCTGCTACTGAATAAATTTATCACAAAGCAGAATTAGAGGTAAAAACCTTGGCTTTATTATGCTGAAGCACAGGTGTGGGAGGTAGAAAGACAACCCTGAGCCAAGATTGGAATTTCTTTGTCACAGACAGAGAAGGGATATTTTTTTTTTTTTAACACACTACAATCTTGTTGGCTTCTTGCGCCATACAGGTCACATGGACCTGGCCAGCAGTTTCATTATCTCATACTTCCTTCAATAAAGGTTGAGCAAACTTAAGTTGGAACAAATCAGTACACAGATTCAAACAAGAAGCATCTGCACAATTCTGCATTCACAGAACTACAGGTCTACACTCTAGAGAACTCACCACAGGCTGACTGAGGGAAGGGCTCACATGTCACAAAGATACCCAAAAGCTTGGCATCAGGGAAGTTCTTCCACAAACAAAAGCTTTTTGGGAGGTTTTAAAGACCTCATTTCAGGAATGCCAAAAGTATGACTTTAATACTGTTGTTTCATGATTCAGGTTTTTTCTCCTCCCCCAAAGGCCAGGTAAGGTTAATATTAACAGAAAACAGGCTTCGGTTAACCAAAATGTTCTAGGAGGAATGGCATAATAAAATGAAAGAATAAAAGGAAAATGAACAATTCTCATCACCAATGGGTTCTCTACCTCGCACTGCTGAAGGAGCCTCTGGGACTAAAGGAACTCCTGTCTCAGGCTCCATAACATGGTGGATGGGTCAGTCCAGGGGCACTAAGGGTGCCTGTAAGCCAGGCTCTTACTCCTCTGTCTTCCCACCCAAAAGGAAGGCTATCAGAAAATCTTTTCCCTAGGTCTGTATGGTGAAAATACATGTATTATCATAGGGGCCACACCGAGTCCCAGAGCTGGGGTGCATTTCAGAGAGGGGTAAACTAAGGCAGCCTAGGGCAGTGACATCCCCATCATTTATACGATGCTAGCAGTTCTGTCCAGCTCTCTGACTCACCAAGTGCTGAGAATGTCACTGCTCTGATCCAGAGCCCAACGGCTCTCTATTACCACCGGACCAAACACCAACCCAACTGTGGCATTTCTTGCCCTTCAGAACCCAGATCCAATCTGCATTTTCAGCCTCACACTCCTTGGCCCTGCCCAACTGGCCTTTCTGCTACTCCTGCCATGTGGAAGCCTTTCTGGAACTTCCCTCCTCCCCAGACCTTGTCATTATTCTCTCTCTCTCTCTATGTGTGTGTGTGTGTGTGTGTGTGTGTGTGTGTCTGTCTGTCTGTCTGTCTGTCTCCATAGTTGTGGTGGCTGCCCTAAGACAAGGTAAACTCTCTAAGGGCAGCAGCCACTTCCTTTGTCTGTATCATCACACACTAGCACAGGGCCTGATTGACTATGAATGAGGTTGGCTCTGCTCTGGGCTTCTCACGTGAAAGGTGACACCAAAGGGCTTTTTCAGTCTTGTTCCAGCCTTTTTCAGCCCCTTCAATGACCGCATGAAATAGGACAGAAAGTTCAGGGCTCTAACTTCCTGTCCCTTAAGTGTCCTTCCTCTGTGGGGCTGCTGGTAACGAGTTGGCCTGTGGACATGAGGCCCAATGAACACAGGGCCAGGCACAAGCAGCTGGCCACTTCCCTGGCCTGTTCTATTTATTAGCACGCCTTGTGTAACTCTGGATGTATTCTGTGTGTTCATAAGCTTTATCAGGGCTATCTGGTGGCTTCTAAGTGAGCAGACAGAGTCCTCTAGTAGCCCCACAAATCACATTTTTCATTCTGTTACAGAGGACTCTAAAAGACCCTGATTATTGGATAAAAACAAAGATGTCCCTATCTGGGATTTGTATGAATTCAATTAATGGCCTTTGGCCCAGTTACGCCAAATCCATTTTCCTATGGTTCACAAATCCTGAAAAGGGTAACAAGTTTGCTGCATTTGCTTATTTCAATTATAACTTGAATTAAATGCAGCAGCTGCAAGCATGACCTGTTTTTTGCTTGTAAAATGATGAGTTAGAATTAATCCACAGCATTTTCCTCCAGCACAGCATAAATGGTTGTATGAGTACAACTCGTAGACAAAGCCCCACAGAACTGTTCCCCCAACAATCCTGCCTCCCTGGCTATCTGCGACAATACTATGGCAGTCAAAGCTGACTGGAGTAAAGCACAAGAATGGATTTTAGAAGGAAAAGAGACTAACCGTGCTGTGGCGTGGCCACTGGCTTCCTGGGGGCCATGGTGGCCAGCCTTGTGGAGAAGGAGGCCCCTACCTCTGGGCCCTGGAAAGCATTCCTATGGCTCTCTGCCGTCAAGAGATGGGTCCTTCTTCTTGGAAGAGGAATGTCCCATCTCTGCAGTACATGGGGCTGAAAAGTCTTTTTAAAAATCAGACAGATTTCTTTGGGAAGATGAAGCCTATCCAACGTGCCCAGGAGCCTGGGCCAATCCAACGGGCCAGTGAGACGACAAAAAGCCAAGCCCTTGGAGGCTCTATTAGCTCTTAAGTGTTTTTTAAAAAGTCAGGCAGCAAAGACTATTTGTATCATTTCCCTCAGGACTTTGATCAAGGGCTAATTTTCAATGGGGGCAGTGAGAATGGAAAGGAAGAGAGGAAAGGAAGGAGGAAGAGAAAGAAAAAGGAAAGACACAAAGACAGAAGAGAGAGAGGATAGTCGTGTCAAGTTTAGTGTAGGAGCAGGACAGAGTCTGATTTCACAGAAGCCGAAGGGGGCGATCAACAGCCCTGGCTCAAGCCCAGCACCCACAACATGGCACATTCCCCCTCTACCTTGCTGCCGAGAGGTCAGAAAGGGCAGAGGAGGACGGGCCGGGAATCAGAGACGCTGTGGGGTACTCATCTGAGCCTCCATTTTCCTCATCTGTAAAATGGAGATGTGTGCCCTGTTATGACAGCCAAATGAATGACTGCTTTATGAGTGCTCCGTGAACTGCCAAGCACTGTCTGATGATTCCAGCTGCTGGCATCCAGTCCAGGCTGATGCATCCACGCAACCTTCCCAAACTCAGCCAGTGACTCCCCCCTCTATTCTTAAAGCATAGATGACAAAAAGAGCTCCTGAGATGCCTTGATAGTTCTAGAGGTCAGGAGGCACCTCCATCTTCACCTTTATCTTTCCATCACATTCCCAGGTCTTCCTCTCCTCTTGGGTTGAATCCCAGGGTTCCTAGGCAAACCCAGCATGCCCACCATTCTGCTCTCCATGCTCGACCCCTCTTCAGCAGAGCCTGGGGCTGGGACTGGGCCCTATCTGAGGAGGGAGGTCCACAGGCTGTGGCAGAGGAAGGTGCTCAGCTCCCACAGCTCTGATGCATCAAGATCTACGGCAACCCTGGGACGTAGCCCTCGAGGATGGGATCATTCCTATGTTACAGGCCCAGAGACGCGAGGTGCGTCTCCCACATCAGAGCTGGCATTTGGTCTCAGATCTCCATGAGGCTCTATTCTAGGGATGTCTCCCTAGATGCTCCAGTCTAGGCAGACGCCTGGTGACAATGTGAACGTGTGCTGCTGATGGTGGCCCCGGAGAACCCAGTCTCCCGTGACCATTTGGGGCTATAACGCTTTCTTCTGGGGAGTAAATCGTTACCACCAAAACATAAGAACCAGGAGGCAGGTACTGGAAACAGGAAAGTTCAATAGGAAATATGCCAGGGAGCTTGGAGGAGCTTGAGGCAAAATCACAGTCATGGCAGTCCACTGCCTGCTTTGGGAGGATGAAATGCTCCTATCAAGTCAGGTCAAGGCCCGAAAGTCAGTCCCTGTGTGGAGCAGATGGTTTTCTGCTGCAGCAGCCATGACAGCTGGAGGTGGCAGTCAAGGCCTCCATGCCTTTATCACCTGGGAGCCCCCCAGAGCCAGGCAGGGCAATTCTGTAGGATGTGAGCTAGCTGGCTTCCCCTCCTGAACTGACTCCTCCGAGGAGGGGAGGGGATGGAAGGGAAAGGGAGGGTAGAGGGGAGGAGGAGAGGGGAGGGAAAGGAAGGGAAAGGGAGAGGAGAGGGAACATACATTGGGTTCCTTTGCACTGTTCCTGGGGGACGTGGCATAACTTCTTGAGATGTTCATCCTTGTTTACACATCCAGTGTATCCAAGAACGTATTTGTTTGCTCTCCTGGGGAGAGGAAGGCTTCTAGTGCCCCCAGGGACAATCGGTGCAAGGGCAGTGGACAAGCCCTAGACCTGAGCCAGAAGATCCTCTGTCACCTCCTGATCACGTGATTGGGCCAGAAAGCCTTGCAGGCCCCTTCCATCTCTGCATCTGGAGCACCATCTGCCTACATTTCAGCCTCTTTCTCTGCAGAGCAGGTGGGGGGGGGGCAGTCCTTGATGCCCTTGGGCCTCCCAGGACAGCTCCATCCTCCTCTTGGTTGGCTACAAGGATGAGCTGACTTGGGGATGGACACTCCCCTCCCCAGCTTCTCCTCTACCTCCCTCAGCAACCTCTTGAGAAGATCCTCCTCTCACCAAGACAGCGTGCGCCAAAGCCTCTCTTGGAAGGAATCTCTAGCCTTTCTGTCCTGGTCCCCTGGTGAATCTTATCACCCCCTTCTCAGCAGAATGGTTTTAAATGCACAAAACAAAGCACATAGGATTATCAAGGAAAAATTGAGCTGAAATATAATTATCGAAAACCATTTTTTTAGATCGACTTCCGGTGAAGGATCTGCTCTAAGAACAAGACACCCTTTTCAATCACTGTTAGTTGCCAGAAAAAAAGTTCAAAATTCAAAAAGAAAAAAAGTAGCAAAAGGGCATAAAATGGATGGTGTTGCCTTAACTTCATATCCTTTGCTTATATTTATGCTTGTATTTTCCTTAGGGGGAAAGGTTTGCCTTTTTAATAGAGTAGCCATCTTTCAAAAGTCACCCTCTTCGAAACTCATTATGAAAAAATACACAATTAAACAAAGTCCCACTGATTGGTGCCCGCCTGCGGATGTGCCATTCGCCCCTTGGAGCACCAGCATCTCCCCCAGAAGCAGGAAGCATTTTATCACGTTCTCCAGGACCAAGACTGGTCGATGCAATAAGCCTAACCTCGGCTGGGTCTGCGCAGCACTCACTTCCATTAGTGTCATTGTGGTGTCTTTTTGCTGGGTCTCCCATGCACTGCACTTTCAAAGACTTACTGGAGACTGTCTGGTGTAGCGAGGACAGGAGATGGCTCCACAGGAACACCGTGCACATTCTGGCGTGTCCCACTGGCTCACAGAGGGAGGGAATCCCAAGGCCATCCGGTCCTCCCTAAGCTGTCCCAGCAAAAGCATGTCGGTCACTTGTGTGATGGTCACTGCTCACCTCAGGCCCTGGCGGGGAGGAGGAAGCTTGAGCTCACCTTTGCGCTGACCCACACATCTAGGAGGTAGGATTCTGAGTAAGTGTTCACCGCTTCATGGCTCAGCCCCTCGGCTAATCCAAGAGATGAATTTCCTTTCAAACAAAGGAGTTAGGACAAAACGAGACCCAGGAGGCACAGCCACTCTGGGTCCCAGCACTGGACTTCTGGCTGGTGGTCTGGGTAGTAAAAGGGGTAGTTCCATTTTTCGGGAGCCAGACAGCCAAGTGAGCATCTTTGTCAGCCTGGCTAAAGAAGCCCCAAGAGCTCGAGTCTTCTCTGACAAGCAGACCTTTCCTGCGGCTGTGCCAGTACATCCTTGGCCTCCTGGGAGCTGCACTGGGTTAAGAACATCTGACCTGTACCCCAGAGGCCCTCATGCCTTTATTTGATTTTTAAAGAAGAGAGCCTGAGCAGGAGGGCCCTTCAGACACATTCTGAGGCCAATCATTCTTGCTATTAAATCAGTGGTTTCACTTAAGGAGTCTCTTAAGTCTCACTTAAGGAGAAAGGTTAGGTCACTCTGGGAGTGCCCTTACTTCAGGTACCTCACACACTCCACGGGGTGAGCTCCCAGGCTGGTAGAACAGGCTACCGTGTCCCGTGGGATGGAGCTGCCTGCCTTGGCTCTCCCCACAGACCTTTTCTTGGGAATTCTGGTGGTTTTCAGTAAGGAAGCGAGCCCTGGAGAGGTGATGCCCCTGTGTGGGCAGGTACACTGCCTAAGAGGCCATGAGCACTTCTGGAAGGACTCTCAGGTGAGTAGAAATTCTTCCCTGCTTGTCATAAAAACTTCACCTTGAGTTTGAAATGTTGACTTTTTTTGGATAAAGTTTGCCTGAACCATAAGAAAGGCTGTAGTAGTGCCTGGGGGGCTTCTGAGCACACAGATCAGCCCCAACAACTTACTCCCCAGCAGGGAGACACCCACCTAGTCCCTGAATACTGATGGCACAATTTCTCCCTTGCCCCCTGGCCGTGTCCCCAAGGCAGTCAGTTCACCAGGATCAGGTTATTCCCTCAGTTAAAAACAAGAGCAGCGTACAAAACACTGGCAATAAGACAGACGGACGGATGTGTAGCCAGGCTGCACGGGGCGCCTTGCCCGCACCGCCACATTAAACGCACTACCTGGTCTGCTCAGGAAGTCACAGTGGCCCAAGCCTGCAATATCAATCCTCTTCAGGAAAAGGACCAGGCTTGTCAGGTTGGCCTCTTGTAATTCTGGGGACTTCAGTGGCTTCATGTCCCTGCAGATAAACTCTTCAGAGTACAGACGGAACAGTTTGCCTGGAAGATATCAGAGAAAACGCCTCTGCTGCCTCTGCCCAGCCCCCACCACATGTTCTCATGCCCCCAGCTCCAGAGCCCCGGCTACCTGAGGAGGATGCGCCCAGGATCTGCTTGCGGGTGTCGGCCTGGCTCCTGCTGATGGGCTGCAGGACGAGGGAGCTGGCTCTGATTCTAGGCCTGTAGACCTAAAAGGAGACACAGCATCTTGAGCATCAGCTAAGGCAAGAGGGAGCTGGCCCCGAGGGGCACTTCATGGAGCCACGGCTACTCGCCAGTCACTTCTACTGGCCCCATGTGCCAAGGACAAGCCCTTGGAGCAATGGTCCTACAGGCCCTGGGGAACCTTGACACGTTGGGATTAAACAGGAAGGTCTGGCCTTTCCCTTCTCCTTGGGGAGTCAGGACCAGATCCTCCCATAGGACACAGAGGCAGGAGGACGAGCAGGCCTCGCTCGGCTTCCCCAACATTCTGGCAGAGTCGGCATTGACTGCAGTGGATTTTGTAGCCGAGCCAATTGCAGAAAGATGTTCCAGGGATTTTTTCACAACACTCTGAGGCACGGAGGCTGTTGGACCCGAGGCAGTCTGTGAACCTCTCAGACAACTCCCTGAGACTCTCAGGTGCAGATAACATGCCAGTCTGCACTGGGAGAGGGACCTTCCTCACCTGGGAGTGACCTATACCAGGCAGACAGTAATGGTACCAAGCACTGAGTTTGAAGGTGGGCTGTTTAGGTAAGAAGTTATATCTCTGAGTTGTTCTTTTTTTTTTTCTTTGCTGAGATTCAGACTGATTTCAGGGGAGCTCAGCTGTTCTCTGCCTTGAGAGTCACATTACTTTTGTCTGGGGGTAGTGAGGAACCCTGTCGGGTGCCCTGAAGGGACTCTGTGCCCGGCAGACAGTGCTTAATAAAGGTTTGCATCACTGAATGGAAGAACAGGTTCATTTTCTGGAGGAGAGTTGCCCTTCCTCTCAGAACACCTCTGCATCCCCAGCTTGCTGCCAAAGCAGGTGGCCCCAGCCCCAGTTCCGGCAGGTTCAGTGGATACCTGGGTTCCCAGCAGGCTTGATGGGGGGGGACGACCCAGTGGGGAGAAACAAAAAGCTAAGGCAAGAAGAGGGTACCAGCCATGACATGGAAGAGGGCACAGATCAGGTGGCTGATGCCTTTAGGGGAGACATTGATGATGTCACCAAAGGAGTTACAACCACCATGTCTCCAGAGACAGAGCTACTTGGGAAGTGGGAAACACACCTGGTTACCCAGTCCATTAGCCAAGGCAAAGATGCCCTGGTGAAAGAACACTGTCCATGGTTTGTTGAGTGGGTACATGTCTTCCCTCACAGCTTTTCTCTTTGAGATCTCAAACGCCCCAGGCAGCTTATCTCTAGGTCATACAGAAGGCTCAGCTGGTGACCTGGTTTCTGCCTCTATAACTTGAGCCTAGTTATAGAAGGTCTGGGACCTCTTAGTTCCTTGCTAGGCCTGACCTCCCTGCCTCTCTGACAAAGGCTCCATTCCTGGACCTGTGGCGTGAACTCACCTTTCTCCTCTCCAGCCCCACATCAATGACAAACCGGACCGAGCTGCCCCGGAGCAGGGTCTCTCCCGAGCTGGTCGTTAACACCACTTTTCTTTGGTAAACTTGGCTTCTTTTTTCTGTGTCTTCATTTGGCTTGAACAGGAGGCACCTTTCTTTTGGATATAAAGGAGCGACAATCAACTCCCCAAGATCTGGGTTTAAGTTAGAGCTTTCTTGACAGACAATTTCATGGACTTTTTCAATTTCCTAGAGTCAAAAATAATACAATCTATGAACAAAAGAATCAGTTCAATTCATAATCATTACTAGAGCATTTCTTTTAATTACGTGAAATAATAATCCAACAGCGTTTAGCAGAGATGGAAGAGAACGCTTGTGGTTGGGACCACTCAGGTGTATCTATCAGCTCTGAAAAATGGGCAAAGAAAGTATAAGGAGAGAAACGCCATCTGAGGGCAGGCTTGGCTGAGGCTGGCCAACTACATGCCATTGTCTTCTCCAGGATAAAGAGGGCCCTCCACTTGGAGACACACACTGCTGGCCTTTTGGCCTTGTTCTGAGCCGACTCTTCTGGCTCCTCGTGGCCATCACTGAGCCACCTCGAGGAAAAGGTACAAGACCTCAGTGTGCTATGAATCATGGGGCGGCCTCCAGAATTTCTGTCTAGTGTGTTCTCAAAGCAGGTGCTCTATCTGGGTCACGGTGGAAAAGACTCTGCTGGCCTAGATAGGCAGGAAAATGTCCCAAATGCACTAAGGCGTGCAAAAGAGTGCTTGGTGCTTTTTATAACTGGTATGGCTCAACTAGATAGGATCGCTTATTTTTGGAAAGGTCTGAATGTCAAATACATTTTTGTGAAGCAATAAAAGTGAATCCTGTGCAAGAAATTAGACAATTATGCAAAACACAAAACAGGCAGAAATTCCTAGTAAGAAAGAATCCTACTCCTAAGGCACGAGCTCTTTAAATCTCAAGAGAAAAATATGTTCTTTAAAATGAAAGATTTTAATTAAAAAAAATAACTTCTGTTTGCCACAATTCCTCTCTCCTTAAGGAGTCAGCAAAGTGCCTGCTCCTGGAGCCGTCCTCTGCCTCTTTGTCCCAAGGTGAGAGACCAAAGGCCCTCTCGGCTCCATCCCTGCCTGCTCCTCGGGCATAACCAGGTATAGGTTGGAAAGAGCCCATCCTCTAATCCAGCCCACTCCCAGGCCCAGAGATAAGGATGGACAGGCTCAAGGTGACAGAGCCAGAATTCAAACCCAGGTCCCAGCTATAAACGCCAGTGTGACATGGAGCTTCAGTTTCCTTGTCTGTAGAGTGGGAATACTGCCCCTAGAACCTTCCTGGCTGGGGACCGGTACTCAGCACCACCATCACTGCAGAAACAACTATAAATGTCAGGGTTGTCAGGTTGGCAAAGTGCTTGACCCACAGTGCAGCTGACCCTCACAATGACCCTGGGAAGCAGGTGATTTTGGAGCTAGATGTGAACTTGCAGCCCCCAGCTGCCTTTGGACGGCCGCTGCATTTTCACAAAGGCAGGTCAGCACTCCAGCGCTCAGCTCCAAGCCAGGCACTGCACCTCACAAATACGATCTCATCCGATCCTCACAATAACCCTACGGAAGCAGGTGCTGTCACTATCCCCTTTTACAGATGAGGAAACTGAGGAAAACAGAGCTAAGTGACTTGTCCAGGGTCCCACAGCTAGGAAGCATCAGAGGCTGGATTTGAACTCAGGTCTTCCTTCCTCCAAGCTCAGCTCTCTATCTACTGCCCCAGTATCTGATACTGGAAAAAGTCACAGCTGGGTGGGAAGGTCTCTGCCCAGAAACTTGCCAAGACCTTCTTTGTGAAAAAGTGAAGCTGCTAACCTTGGGACAATAATTCCCATGCAGGGTGGTGTTCAGAATACAGGTGAGCCCCCTGCCCCCATGCTGCCTTACCAATTACAGAAGAATTATTAATCTGCCCACCACGGACCTCTGCTCAGGGCCACACCATATTCTAATGGTCCTAAGACAGCTCCCCGACAAGCAATAAGGCTGGCCAGGGCACTGACTGGACCTAGTTACCCCAACTCCCACCTATGGGACCTGGCTCCCAGCACTAAGCTCTATCCACGTGGCCACATGGACTTCTGATACAGGTGGTGCTACCAGCTGCTCTGTAACAGGTCAGCGGGTTAGAGCTTCACTTGATCTATCTCTATCATGCTCCTTACTCTGTACCAGGAAAGCCCTGTCTCTGCTTTAAGGATGTTCATTCCACCCAGAGATGATGCAAGGTGGGTTTGCCCTGCTTCCTTAATGCCTGCTTTTCTCCTAAACCCAGGCCGTGGCCCACTTCCTCATCTCCAGCACTTTCCTTAGACTCTTCCTGAGTACCTAAGAGCAGACAGCCACAAAGACTGGGGGGTAAAGCGCCTCAGAGTAAGGAAGCCCTACTTCACACCCACCCAGGTGAGCATCATCAAAACTACAAAACGGATGTCTTTGGTGTGCACGGCCATCCAAAGAGAAGAAAGCGAGCCCATATCCTAGGAAAATGCCCCAAAATGGAAATGCTCATAGCACCAAGTCACGGTTGTTTCCAATGCAGACCAGAACAAGCCTACTGCAAAGGAAAGGCTTTGACCAATTATCAAGATGCTCTGGTTTGCTCAGACCACCAGCGGGTTTCCAGGACACACCTCTACCACCTCAATCTTGGGCTCATTTTCATCAATTTCTTTCAAACCCTCCCCTGCCCCCCAACTCTTGGTTGGCAGAGAGAGCACGGACCATGTTGTGCCTTGGGATGTCGGGCAGCTTTGGGCAGCATTAAGTTTCTCCCTCTCTCAGATCCTTTTAAAGGACAGAAAAGGGACACGGCCTGATTCACTGGGGCTTGTGATTATCAGGGAGCTCCTGGCCAGAGGTCCCCAAGCCAAGGGGCTTCCTGGCTCCTGCTGTGTTCTGGCTAAGTGTCACTTACTTGCTCACAGGCCAAAAAGGCTGCGATGTCACCCTTCTCTCCAGTGTGATGGATTTCAAAGATCAGCTGAATAACAGACACCAGGTGGTCTTTGGGAGCCGCACACAGGTGCACCACCTCCACAGGGAAGCTGTTCCTCACTTCAATGTGAGGCACATTCCCATAGTAAGAATTGAGCTTGCCGACCAGGGGAGGAGAGGTGAGAATGACAAGCTTCAGCTCGGGCCTCGCCAGTAAGACGTCCTTCAAGAGGCCGAGTAACACGTCCGTCGAGATGCTCCTTTCGTGCACGTCATCCAGAATGATGACCCCATAGCAACCCAGAAAAGGAACAGACATCATTTCTCTTTGCAAGATCTCATCTGTGCAGTACCTGGGCAGAAGAGACACAAGTGAGCACGCTTTCCATGTGTGTGGCACGGCACACGGCAGGCATCCATGCTCGCCCACCTGCTGAGGGCCAGAGGTAAGTCCCTCCAAAGCCAGGCTCCCCTCCAGCCCCACGGGTTCCTTAAGAAGGCTCAGAGTCAGCTCATCTTTCCTTCCATGATGTTAACTCAAGGTTCTGCACTTCAGGGATGTCCTGGGGGGGTCAGCCTGGTGTCCTCTTTATGGCAGGACCCCCTGGTCAGTATTCACATCATTAGGGCCTGCTAGGTACCCAGTTCCATACAAACACATGCCTCATTTCCATGAATAGACAGTTATGGAAGTATAGACAAGGATTTGCCCAAACCATTCCCGACCCTCGTCCTTTGCTGGGGAATCCAGCGCCTGCATGGGAAACAGTATTCTTTTAATCCCAAAATTCAGGTTACTGATTTTTGCTTCCAAATTTACCTTCTCCTAGCTTCCTGGGTTTGTTGGCTAAGCCATGTTTACAATCTACACATGGAAGGTTTCCTAAACCCATGTCTATGACTCTGGACACAGTGCCCTTCAGCATTTTTTAAGCTTTAGGAGAATTTAGAAAGGCTGTGTGGATAACCAGTAGAGAGCCACTCCTAGAGTCAGCAAGACTTGGGTTCAAGCCCCTCCTTGGAAACATAACCACTATGTGACCCTGCCTGGGCAAGTCTCTCTGCTCTAGGCAACTCTCAAGAAGCTAAGTGCCACGGAGGGTGCTGACCTGCACTGGTGGAGGGAGTCTCCTCACCTGGAAGGTCTCTGTAGTAAAGAAATCCCAGGCCCATTCCCTAGCTGTAAACTGAACATTTCTTTCTTTCTTTTTTGAAACTTGTACAGAATTACCAATGACGAAGGACAAAGCAAGCTAAAAGATGAAAAAAACCTGGCCATTTCAGACAACAAAAGCAGGACCAAGAGACCTGAGGCAGAGGCCCTTTCTACCTGGCCACCAGCATCAACCAGGATCCCTCTCAGTAATGGGATGGACCATCTCTGCAGAATTACTGGCTGCTTACTGGCTGGAAGAGCCCCTGGCCTGGCTAGGCACAGCGTGGCCACTCACTCAATCCTTGTTCCATATGTTTTCTAGGAGTTTAACCTTCCTAAGATCAGAGGATCACAGGGGACCCTAAGAGATGATCTGATCCAGGCCCGTCATTTCACAGAGGCCCAGAGAATGCCATGAGTCAACCTCCCAGGCTCAGCAGACTTCTTCCCTAACTCTTACCCTACAAACCCTCTTGGATTATTTCTCGCAGGTAAAGGTGTAACAATCACTTCATCACTTTTACATTTTCTTTGCCACATTTTGTGTTGTTGACCCCTTTTTATTTTCTTTACAAATCCCTCCTTAGACATCTTCTTAATAAACAAATCACAGCTTTTGTTTTGTCTTCTAATTTCGCTGTCTTTTAAATTATTCCCATCTGGCAACCTCCAAATGCCCTGGCCTGTTCTCCATTACCTGGATGAGGGAGAGGCAATGCTGGGGTGCCTGGTGATGCCCTGGGGGAGGGCACCGAGGAGGGGCAAATGTAGAATCTTACAACTGGGCTCCAAAAGTCAGGTTTACAAGCAGTTACCACACCAGGGAAAAGCCCTGGGGGCTTGGGCTGCCTGCAGGAGGAGCAAACAACACCCCCTTCCCCTCTCCTACTGGGAGACCCTCTGTCTAATGAGGATCGTCACATGTTTACAAAAATAGAATCCTTTCACAGGGTTATCAGCCCCCTCACCCTAAGGATGCTTTGAACATATTTAAAATTGTTTAATTATGTATTCTAAAAGAATGGGAATATTGGAGAAAAGGAGAGGGGAGGAAGCTCTCTCTTCCAATCCAGGATGGGCCCCTGGGGCACTGAGAAGGGCCATGACTTCCCCACCCTCCTCCCTGGCTTTGAGGGCTAGCTCTGTACCTGTCATGCCAAGTAAAGTGACTTGGTTCCTGGAGCACCAATGATCTCCAAGCACCCAGTGAAGGTCCTCCCCATGTGTCCCTGACTGTCCTTCCTGCCCATCCCCACTGTCTCCCTGCACAGTAGCCCTGGCATGGTATAAGGGGCTTGGGCTACAAGGAAGGCAGTGTGGTGGGATGGGGGAGTCCCTGAGCCCTCCTCATCTCTGCCCTCATGTCCTCGAGGTTCTGATTTCACAGAAGTGCAGGGGGAGGGGGCAGGGAAGGCCTGCACCAGAGTCCCAGCTCTGACACTTGTGATGGGGGGTGGGGGGAGCAAGACTTTGCTCTGAGGCCCGTAAAAAAAGGGGCTGAGGCCACGTGTCCTAGGGGGGAGGGGGAGCATTTTTCTGAGATCCTTTCGAAGTTTAAAAAAATTCCCTCTAAGCTAGGGGCCCTTCCTTAAGCTTAGGCCCTTCTTTCTGAACAACAGAAATGTCAGCTTTTCCCCAGAAGCAGCTAGGTACAGTGCAAAAACCCATTAGCTTTATGGTCACTGGAGCTGAGCTGCAAAGCCCCCTCTGCTCCCTGGGTTTCAGTTTCTGAAGAGAAGGGTCCTTTTCCCCCCTGAGTCAATGACCCTCCGATGCTCAGACCCTCAGCCCAGTCATGGTAACGGCACGTGTCTGGTGCCTGACCAAACGCAGGGCACTCGGAGGCTCCGCCTTCTACTGTCCCCAGCCCACTCTGGAGAAGGAGACCCTGTGGCTCGGAAGGAATGAAGACAATGCCTGAGTGGAGCATGTGGATCCTAGTCAGCAGCCCAGCAGTCGGGAGCCCTATTTAAAAACCTGACTGAGCAGCCTTTTCCCGGGCACCTCCTCTCCAGAGAGAAGCAATGGTGGACAGAGGGACTGACTTGCGCCTGCCTGCAGGTGGGCATGCTGCAGACTGCTCGTGCATGGTCCAAAATGTCCTGCATGTGCCTGAGATTCCCTCCTTGTGTGCCTTTCTACAGGGGCATGCACACCAAAGTGGCCACTGGAGAAGGGGAGGCAGCAGGCAGAAATTCAGGGAAGAAATCTCTGTTCTCCTAGTGCATTCTCCCGGCTTAGGGGGCCTGAGCAAAGCAGCGTGTGCGGACACACGCGTGTGCGTCCCACAGCCGCCTTGCTGCAGCTCTGTCTGGGACAGTGCCAGGAACACAGATGCTGGCCTCCTGCTGAGGCCCAGGAAGAAAGCAGAATGGGCACAAACCTCAAGATGGTTTCACTGGTACAGCAGTTTTCAAAAGGAATGGCGTAGCCAACTTCATGCCCTAAGATGACGTCCATTTCGTCGGCAACCCGCAGGGCGAGCTGGATGGCGGTCTGCTTGTGCACCTGCGCGCACACCACACCCCCATGCTGGTAACGGGTGGAGAGACAATATTCGGCGCACCACTGAGGCACCTGGAAGGAAGAGGAAGAGGAGGAGGAGACGGACCATCAGGTGCTGCTGTATTAGGGGGTCACTGACCTCAGCTCCACAGAAGATCCCTGAGCACCTGCTACATGTGCAGCCAGTGGCGTCAACACTTCAGGTTAAATGACCCAGAACAGCGGGGCTCTGGGAGCTTATAATCTCTTCAGACAACAAGCAGGCCCTTACTATGTGTGTGACGGTGAGGGATGAGTCCTTGGGTCCACACAAGGCAAATACTAGCAGACAAGCAGAAAAGCCCAGCCCCCAGAATGTGACAATGGGCATACCAGATACAGATACTGGAGGATTAAGAGGATCTCAGAGGGAAGGCAAGAGCAGCTGGCAGGCCCAAGAGGGGCCTCCTGCACAGGATAGGCTGTGAGCCGAGTCCCAGAGGAGGCCTGCAGGCAGAGGTGAGGAGGGGGAGCACGCCAGCCAACAAAGGAACAAAGACACAGCATCTGAATGCAGCAGACAGGGATGAACTAGGTGTTCTGTTGGGCCTGAGTAAGGAGAGAAGATTTCCAAGGAGGGCCCATGGAGGCAGAACCAGGAAGAGCTTCCTGGAGGAGATGGCCTCTGCCTGGGGCCTTGGAGAACACCTAAGATTCTGACAAGACGCGATGCTAGTCAAGGTGGCCAGTGGGCAAATCTCAGCATGTGCCCAGAGGATGGGAGGTGGGGTCCCACCCCATCCCTCTGTCGGGGCCTAGAGTGTGCAGAGGTGACATCCCCAGGATGTCCTTCATTTCTCACCAGACTTCTTGGGCTTCCCCACCAAGCCCCAGCAAACTCATGGATCCAGTCAGCCTGGGGAACAGAGGCAAAAGCTCCTCCTCAGGGAGCTAGTGCTTCATTTCCCACCACGACAGGCCGCCACATCTTTAGCTTCCTTGTGTGTGTTCTTCCCCCTTGAGAATGGAAGATGGCTAGATGGCCCAGCGGATAGTCAGGAAGACCTGAATTCAAATCCGGGCTCAGGCACTTACTAGCTGTATGACCCTGGGCAAGTCTCTTTACCCTGTTTACCTCATTTTCCTCAGATCTGTAAAATGAGCCAGAGAAGGAAGTGGCCAACCACTCCAGGATTTCTGCCGAGACAATTCCACACGGGGTCAAGGAGAATGGACACAACCAAACGACAATAAGGAACTGTCTTTTTTGTACTTAGCACAGTATCCGGCACAGTAGGCACTTAATAAATGTTTATTTACTACTGGGTAGGGTGGTGCCAGACCATGGAAGGCCTGAATAAAACAGTAAACATTATGATTTTTATTCAAAAGGGAGTCAAGATAAGAACGAGATCAGATGGGGCGGCTGGGTGGCACAGTGAGTAGAGCACCAGCCCTAGAGTCAGGAGGACCTGAGTTCAAATCCAGCCTCAGACACTTGACACACTTACTAGCTGTGTGACCTTGGGCAAGTCACTTAACCCCAATTGCCCTGCCTTCCTCCCTGCAAAAAAAAACAAAACAAAACAAGGAAAAAGATCAGATCTACAGATGGAAGAGTTGGAAACAGCAGGAAGGATGAGTCAGGAAGGGGCAGGCGACAACAAAACCTGGGTGGTGGCAGGAGGACAAAGGAGCTAGGCGGGGGGGGACTTGGCAAAGGGGAACGGACAGATGCTGCCCTCCCTGTCAGAGGCAGCAGACCCATGAGTGGGATTTGTGTGGGTCTTGGTTTTGAGGGAAGGCTCATTGGGGAGCAAGGTGGTTCTACTTGGGAAAGACTGTGATATTAAAGAAAAGGAATCAATAAAACATTGTTAAAAATACAATCACCACAGCCAGGTTTGGGGAGCAGACAGAAGCAGGGAGTCCTAAGGAGGAGTGGGTCTGGGGGCTGAGAGAACCAGTTCTGTGTGGTGTAGAAGGAGGCGGGGGGTGTTGGTGGGCCCTCCGAGGGAAAGCGTCTTGGATGATTTCTTTCCGGCCGGCCCTGTCAAGGCGGTCTCGTTCCAAGAAGCATGCTCCAGGGTTAGGGTTAGAAAAATAGGAATTAACTGGCTGTTTGGAATAATGCTCAGGCTAAGAAGCAAATAAAAATATTCAAATCATTTCTTCTCTGCCCTGGGTTCTGAAAAGATTTTTTTTTGAATTGATAGCTTTTATTTTCTAGCATTAAAGACTTATTGTTCACTAGAAATCTTCCCAAAGGCTGACGTCCATCTTTCGAAAAAGATGAACAGCTATACTCTAAGGAATATATTTGCCTTGAAATCTGTGAATCGAAATAAAAATTACAAATTATCCCTTGAAGAAAATGTAGAGATGCATCTTACTAGCAAAATACACATCACCTCCCCAACCCCGCTACGATAGGCGAGGTAAAGAAATGCTGGCACTTCAAGACTAAAACACCAAAACAGAGCCAGCAAGAAACTCCTTCAGCCCAGCCATCTTTAGAAAAGAATGACGCTTGCTAAAATCCTAATCTCCACGCACCCTTTTGTGTCTAAAAGCACCTTCCCCCAGAGGTCCCATCAACAACCCCACCTCCATCTACACCAGATAGAACCGATTCTCTGCCCCAAATCCACTCCTCCTTACAACTCCCTGTTTCTGTCCATTTACCAAACCTGGGTGTGGTGTTTGTATTTTTAAAAATGTTTTATTGATACTTTTTGTTTAATATCACAGTCTTTCCCAAATAGAAGCACCTTACTCCCCAATGAGTCTTCCCTTAAAACTAAGACCAGAGAGATCAGCAGAGGACATGTGGCTGAAAGCTGATAGTTCAAGGCACTGTCCCTGGAACTTCTAAACTAAATTTTAAAAATTATTCAGACAAAAGCTTTTTATAGACTCAAAGTAGCTACAAGTGTTGCTGTCCCTTTAGTGAAGACTGGGCCAGAGAGGCACAATGCATTCACCTCTTCCTTCCTAGAATCCTGGGATCTGCTTGTGAGGTCGGAGGTGTCTGTGGCAGGTGCTGTCGTAGGGCAAACCAGCCCCCTGCCTTCTCCATGTGACAACCTACTGGAAAGAACAAGACAGGAGCACTAGCACTTGGGCGGAAGGCACTGGGAGATCTGGAGCCTGGTCTTAGTTCTGCTCTGGCTGTGTGAACCTAGCCCCTCATCCCAGCCTTCTCTGAGGAGCACATCAGGCTGGAGCAGGGGGTCCCTATCTTATCTGTGCCCTGGAACCCTGACAAGTAGTCTGGGGAGCCTATGGACCCATTCCAAAGAGTATATCCAAGGGGCCTTTTGCACAGGCCTTGTGACCTGCCCAAGAAGTACATGACAGACGAGATCAAGTCCAGATGGACCTTTTCCCAGCTTGACCCTCCCATCTCTTCCCCCTTCCTCTCCCTCCCCCTTTGCCCATTCCATCAGCTGCCACTCCTGCTGGTGCTGCTTCTTTCTATAGGTGTTGCCCATGCCAACTGCCCCCTGGTTCAGGCTCCCATCCATATTCTGGCCTAGACCACTGTAATAACTTCCTGCCTGTTTTCCTGCCTCCAGCCTCTCCCCTCTCCAGGTCAACCTTCATGGGGCAAGGTCTGACCCTGTGACTTGACTCTCCTGCTTAAAAACCTCCCATGACCTTTTGGTCAGAACTGAGAACTCCCGAGTCTGGTGACTCAACCCCACTGGACTTGGCCAGATGCCTTCAGACATGATCCAGACCACTGGCAGCTTGCAGACATCCATGCTTGGTCTCTGCCTGCCCAGATTCATGCTCTTGCTCTCAGCTTACAGAAAGCCTTCTGTCACGCACCTTGCGGTGTGGTGTCACCCACCCATTCAACTGCTCCCCCGGCATACTCTACCTAATACTTGTTTATGTGTTGGATTGTCTCCAACAGACTGTAAACTCCCCAAGGGGAGAGAGCCTAGCACAGGAGTTTGCATGGGGTAGGGCCTTAATAAAACTTGTACTGACTGGTCAGGGATAGGTAGGGTGGGGCCTCTGAATTTGATGAGGCAGCCAACCCAGCACATGTTCTTCAAGTGCTCTCCATGAGGATTTGATGGCAGTTTGAAGGGTGGTTTGGGGAAGCCTTTGGCCACAGGCATCCCATGGAGTGGGATGTAAAAGGGGCCCAGCCCAGGTGATGGCACCAGAGAGAGGAAGGAAGAGGAAGATACAGACTCAAGAGGCCTTCTGAGAAATACTCAACAGGATGCAGTGATATCTATCAGAAGGAAGAATGGTAGTGGACACACAGGACGATGGGTCCAAGAGGACTCCATGGTATGAAGGATGGAAGATGAAGATGATGGCAGTGCCATGAATAGGAAGGAGAAGGCTGGCAAGGAGAGCCAGGCTGAAAGCTGTGCCTGAGGCCCACAGGGCCCACAGTCCTCCCCGGTGCCAGCTTAGTCCTGCTAAAGACTGGTGATGAGGCAGTGGCTCCAAGCTTTCACTGGAGGGCATCCAGAGAGAACAAAACGTGGGCCACAAGCATGGGTCATGCCCTGGGGGATCCAGCTAGTGTGGGGCCAGGAAGCCTGCAACCAAACTACGGAGGGATAGCCCAAGGTCCACACCATAGGCAACCAGGCCGGCAGAAGCAAATTGATGGAAAAGGAAGCCAAGAAAGTAATGGTAAAAGAAGACACAGAGAGTGGATGCGTAGGGACCCCCTGGCAGGCCTTCTGGAGAGGCTTTGTGGTCCCACCCGCTGGGCTCTTTGCAGTGCACTTTGGAGGCCGTGGATAAATGGGACTGGAAACTGGGTAAGAAGTTATGGCTGGAAACCCAGATTTACTGGTTATCTAGATAGAGTGATAGCTGAAGCTATGAGATTGCATTAGGCTAAATACTTTACATTCCTCTTAATAGGAGAGGCATATGGCCCCACAGTCAGAGAGCCAGCCAGCGTTGGGGTCAAGAAGTCACAGGTTCAAATTCAAGTGTCCCAGTCAACTCTACCAGACATTGCAGAGCAGATGCCTGGTTTCATTGGTCAAGGGAACTGGGGACTGGGGTTTCTAAAACCAAGGAAGTCACAGATGAGGCAAAGAAAAAAAAATCTATGCCAGCATCACATAAAGACAGTGCATGTGAGGAAAAGGACCCTGGGCTGCTGAAAGCAGGACTGATGATCCTTGTGCACTACGTTTTCTACTTCTAGATACTGAGTGTGCACACTCATCTCCACCCCGAGGCCCATCCACCATGCTCACCTCAGGCACTGCGGCCTGGCTCCAGTGAAACTGTAGGGAGCCAGGGCCGTGGAAGTCCATTAGAGCAGGAGGCAGATGCATGCTGGCATTGCTGGTGGCTCCACTGTGGTCTGTGGGCTGCTCTAATGGGCACCTGGGCTATGCATACATACTTGATGCTGCATTTGAAGGCTCTACTCATAAAACTAACAGTGAAGAGAAAAGCAAATTATTGTGTTACGTTTGAAAGGAAAAAAAAGCACATTCTGTCATATGGACTTGTTGACAAATATAAATGGACTAAGTGGAACAAAAATTCTTTAGACATTTTGTGTCTCTGACAAGAGACACCCAATTAATTCATGTATAAGACAAAGAGGTTGTACAAGTCTGTGTAGAAATTAGGAATTCCAACAAACAGTGGCTAACGTGCCAGAGATGGCAGACCACCTAACTGCATGGGGCTGTGGCAAGGCTGGCCCCCCCGCTGGTGTCAATTGGGAGAAGCTCCGTAGGGCCGAGGCCAATCCTGGTGCTCGCCCAACCTGAGCGCCCACGGGTACCCCTTGGTCATGGCTGCACCCGCCCTGCAGACACGCAGAGCAGGCCAACATCTGCCAAAGAGCGATTTCTGAATGAACGCAGCAAAGGCAGAAAAGAGCATGAGAGGGAGCCCACAGCAAAGGCAATTGGGAGCATCTGGAAAGTGCTTTCTTTCAGGAAGACAAACCAGGCCAATGCTGGTGTCACAGTGCAGAAACTACAAGGCTCTTCCTCAGCGGGGATGGTGCTGGCTACGAAAGCTGCCCCAATCAGTTCAACCAACAAAGACTGGAGTCCTGAGAGACCAAAGCCAACCAACCCTGTGTTCGAGGGGCTCACCTCCAGCAGGGACGATGACCCTTCAGAAGGTCACACTGTAACACAGGGAGGGAGAGCAGGAGCAGTGAAGACCTCAGCCAAAGGAGAGGTTCTGAGCCTTAGGAGGGTTTAGAAAGGTAGAGGGGAGGGAGGGAAGGAATTCCAGGCACCTGGAGAAGCCTGTGATGCACAGACTCAAGAGATGGAATGGGCAAGTTTGGGATGTAGTGAGTAAATTGTCCAGCCTGTCCGAGAAATAGAGTCTGGTGAAGGGAGCTCTGGGAAGCCACCCTGGGGAGGGTCTTAAATGATGGGCTAAGGAATTTATATTTTATCCCAAATTCAAGTCACTAACTACGTTAAGTGCCTACCATGTGCCAGCTTCTGTGTTGAGCTCTTTGGGGACAAACAAGAAAAAGAAAGACAGTCCTGCCCTCAAGGAGCTTATGATGGAAAGGGAGAAAGTCCAGATCCGGCCACCTGCGAAGGAAAGGAGTCTAGTGCTCCCGCTCCGGCCCTCCACTGGCAAGGGAGGAACATAATAGGGAATGACGTAGTCAGACCAATGCCCTGGAAGATGATTTTGTGAAGGGCAGATTAGAGAGGAGGAGATGGAAGGCAAGGAGATCCCCATGAATGTGTCCTGCCAATGCCTAGAATACTGAAGCTCTGGACCCCACCTCTCCCCGCACTGCTCCAGACCAAGCCCCATGCCTCAGAAACCAAAGATGAGAAGCAAAAGGGGAATTTGGCTTGTGGGCAGTTTGAGCATTTCTGGAGTGACAGCTTCAAAGCTTCAAAGGAGCCTTCTCAGGGCCGGGAGGTGCCCTTTGTCTGTACAAGAGCTCCCTTTGCTGCCTGGCTCCTGTCCTCTTGACCTAGGGCTGCCATTTTTTTGGGCCCACAGAGCTGGAGGTTGTTTCCGCAATCTGGCTAGCAGCTGCTGTGGGGGTGTAAGATCCACCAACAGCCAGCACCCAGAAAGTTGCCAGCACGCTGCAAAAGCACAGGTTCTTTTGATCTGCTTTAATAAGGAAAGCAAGGTTAAAGGGGTTGGCAAGCTTACTTTAACTCAGCATACAAATATCATTCACTTAGTTCA
>CM053624.1:7375806-7386985 GCA_028646595.1 Phalanger gymnotis | reverse complement strand
GCTGCCCGGAGTCTCCGCCTCAGCACCACCACGAGTGAGAGCCCCAAACAAATAACAGACAGACCCAATACAATTCATAGTTACCAACATCTAGGTTCAGCCCGGGAGCTCAAAACAAGGGCTGGCCCAGAGTTACTCGTGCCACCACTGCTGCGGCAAAGAGCTCCAAAGAAGAAAAGGCCAACCCCTGGTTTTACATCATTTTCAGCGTCAGGGGTGAGTCACACATGCAACCTAAAATCCTCACAAAGAGGCTAGTTAAACCCACATGGTCTAAGAGCCTCTGCTGTCCCAGACATGTAAAGTAGGCCCTCCCCTGAGTTAGCCCCACCTTGGGCCCCACCTTAGTTGCCAATCCACACCTACATAGGTTTTACACCTAATAGGGGTTTGGGCCTGAGGCTTAGCACCTAGTAAGGCTCAATGAAATACACTGAATTACTCAAAGGAAACAAATCAAACTTTTCAAGGGCACTTGTTGAACTAAGTGCTAAGAACCCATTTTGCTTACCAACACAGAGTTCTGGCTGAGTTTTTGGCTCAATTTGCTCCAAGGCAGGACGCCTTCCCAGAAGCACTTGGAGACGCCCTCCCATCAATGGGCAGGCCAGTGGTCAGAGCTGGCACGGCTGCGCCTTTCTGTAAAGTGTTTGGCATTGGCCACTTTTGAGGGCAATAGGAAACATGCATATATATAATGCTTATTATGTGCCAGTAACTATATACTAAACACTTTTTACATGTTTATCCTCACAACAACCCTGAGAGGCAGATGCTGTTATAATCCTCATTTTCCAGTCAAGAAAACTAAGGCAAAGAGGGTTAAGTGACTTGCTCAGAGTCATACAGCTAATAAATGTCTGAGGTCACATCTGAACTCAGGTCTTCCTGACTTTAGGCCTGGCAGTCTATCCACTGTGCTGCAAAGAATATAGGCTAACATCCAAGAATGACTTGTCCAGAAAAACTAATCTTACGGGGGAAAAGAGATCTTTAAGGAAATGGAAGACTTCTAAGCAAGTGTAGGAGAAACTGAAATATAAGCCCAAAAAGCAATCATAAGGGATTTAACATGGTTAATCTGTTTATGTTTAAATATGCGGAAATGATCCATGGATCTCCTAAGAACTCTGTCATTATTAAGGGTCACTTCAGGGAGACTGGTTAGATAGAAGACCTGAGGGTGGTTCTATTATGTTTTGAAGATCTTAAAGTCTATACAAACAAGGAGGGGAGGGTGTGAAGGAGCTAGTCACAACTGAATCTCACTCTCATTTGAATTGGTCAAAGGAGGAGAGAATACACACACACACACACACACACACACACACACAGAGTTGCATAAAGAAATATATTTAATTCAACAGGGAAACATGAGGGAAAAGGGATGGGGGGATAAGAGGGAAAGTAGATTAAAGGGAGAGATTAGTCTGAAGCAAAACAAACTCTAAAAAAGGAGTAGGAAACA
The DNA here is from genome assembly GCA_028646595.1 of Phalanger gymnotis. Lineage (NCBI taxonomy): Eukaryota > Metazoa > Chordata > Mammalia > Diprotodontia > Phalangeridae > Phalanger > Phalanger gymnotis. Next base: position 7,385,517 of record CM053624.1, on the reverse strand, counting down.
AAGAGAAACAAAAGTAAAAGCAAACAGAATGGAGAGAAGGGCACTACACTCACCCATAAAATGAAAAAATAGCAGACTTAATTAAAAGAGGGAATAAGGTAAGAGAATAAACATTTGTTATGTACTTGATATGGTCTTTATAAATATTATCTCATTTGATTCTAACAACAGCTCTATGAACTGGGTACTTTACATTTGAAGAAACTAAGGCTGGGAGAGTTTCAATGACTCACGCAGGGTCACACAGCTAGGAAGTGTCTGAGGCTGGATTTGAACTCAGGTCTTCCTGACCACAGGACCAGTGAGTGCTCTGTCCACTGGGTTACCTAGCTGACTCTGAGATGAAGATGGAAACTATAGTTAGCTGAGAAGTACCATAGGAAATGAATTAATATCAATAATACACACACACACACAAAGAGTACAACATCTAACTACCTAAAGATAAAGTTAAGTGAGTTACTGGGAGCAAAACCAGAGCAGTGGCTGGTGACAATTTTCCCATCTTGGACAAAGACAAATTTAATAAAAAGTAGACAAAAAAGAAGTGAAAGACCTCAATAGAATTTTAGACAACTTGGATATCATAGACCTCTGGAGATTACTGAATGGGAATTGAAAGGCGTATGTGTGCACATACACACACACATATGCATATATATGTACACATACACACACATATATGTATATATACATACACATTTCTTAGCTGTGCATGGCACTTACACATACACATACACTACACACATTACACACTATGCACAAAATGACCATGTGTTAGGAAATTTTAGTAGCAATTAGATTTGAAGATTTTTCCCAACCATTAATAGGCCATGTGACCTGCTTATATCACAGGAAGCCTAAGTTGCATGGTAGGAGGAGCTTCCTGACAGGAAAAAGACGTTATGTAACAGGAAATGCTGAGTGAGAGAGAGAGAGAGAGAGAGAGAGATAGAGATCAGTTATGGCTGCTAATAGCCGCCCTCATGATTGTTAGAACTGAACAGGCTGACTTAGCTGTACTGTGAGTTTGTTTTGGGAAAGACCCCAGCAGGGGGTCAGAGAGGTTTTGGGATGGCGAGTTTCCAGGCTGTGATATGGTGTTTTAAGTTCCTTGCTGTTACAATGAAGTGGGCTGACTGGATAAATGGCTTATGGGATATGGTCCTCTGGTGTCTGAATAAATGGTTTACTTCTTCTACCTTCCATATGGAGACTCTCTCATACCTTGAGATACAGAACTACACAGACATATTTAGGATTATTGTTAATGTTGTGTTTATTGCCTTACTGTTTCAGAAATAAAAATCTTGCAAACAAATACAGAAAAATTAAACTCATCTTTTATGCACCAAAGTACAATTTTACTAAATAAAGGGCTGCTGATGAAACTATTAAAAATTAAAGGAAGCCTCAATAACTTACTCTGAAAGAATGGCTGAATCAAAGAACAAATCACAGGAACAACCAATAATTTCATTGAAAATAATGACAATAGTGAGACAATATAGCAAAAATTTTGGCATTCAGCCAAAGTAGTCCTTAGGGAATATTTGCATCTCAATACACTCTCATCAATAAAAGAGAGAAAGTGTGGATCATTGCACAAACAACTAGAAAAACATCCCAGAAACCCCCCAAATTAGAACTCCCTCCCCCCCAATTAAACACCAATTTAGAAATTCTGAAAACCAAAGAAGATATTAGTATCTATTTTTTTAAGGTATCAGAGTGGGTGTTAAGTAAGCTATGAAGATGCATAAGACATAGTCCTTCCTTTTAAGAATCTGTTACAGACAAACAAGACAGGCACACAAAGCCAAGGACCTTTCCTATTACTGTCCCTCAGGCTCACAGCCTACAAGTTCTCCTCGATTCCCTCATTCTCTCTCAACCCCCCTACATAAGCTGTTGCCATGGCCTGGTGATCACCTCTGTAGCATCTCTCCAATACCCCAGCTCCTGGCTCCCACCCTGGTGCAGGTCCTCATCAATTCACACCGAGACTACTGCAAGACCAAGGTGGCTTTGCCTGCCCCGAGTCTCTCCCTACTCCAGGCCATTCTTTATTCAGCCCATAAAGTGATTTTCCTAAAACAGGTCAAAGCAGGTCACCCCACCCCTCCTCAGTAAACTCCAGCAGCTCACTATCTTCTCCAGGATGGACACAAAACCATCCAGTGTCCAAAGGCCTTCATCCCCTAGCCTCTTCTTCCCTTTGCAGTCTTTTTGTACCATATATCCAGTGACAGTGGCTGGCCTCCATGAACAAGAGCCTCCATGTCCCATCTCTGAGTACTTTCTCTGGCTGTCCCCAGGCCTGGAAGGCTCTCCCAGATCTGCTACAACTACTGACCTCCCTGGCTTCCTTTTAGTCCCAATTAAGATCTCTTCTTTTACTGGGAGCTTTCCCCAACCCCTCTTAATTCTAGGGCCGCCTTCCCTCTCTTGGTTACTTCGTATTTATCTTGTGTAGATTTGTTTGCATGTTGTCTCCTCCATCAGACTGGAAGGACTAAGATGGAGGCTGTCTCTTGCGTAGCTTTGCATCCCTAGGGCTCAGCACAGTACCTAGCATATGGTAGGGCCTTAGTACATGTTGATAGATCGATTGACTGAAGTGAGTGGGGCAGGATTAACAAAGTGCCAGCAGAATTTAAGAGGGGTCACTTCCACTGGGCTAACTGTGAAGGGCATTTAGGGAGACTTCACGAAGGAGCTGGTATTTGACCAGAACCTTAAAAAATGAGCAGATTCCAACAGGTAGAAATGGCATTCTAGAAATAGGGAACAGAATAGCCAAAAGCCCGATGTTAGAAGACCAGAGCGTGCTCAAGGAGTTCTGCTAAAACACAGTCTGGTGCTAGACCTTCAGTGGCAGGCTGGGGAATTCTAAGCATTGCAAGAGGGCAGTTGTTTTTGAGCAGTGGAGTGATGACATCAGAGAAAGGTCTGTGGGTGTGAATCTGGCACCAGGACAAAGAGAGGACGTAGAAGGGAAAGAAGCTGGAGGTGGGGGAAGAGTAACAAAGGTCTGAACTAAGATGGTGGCAGCAAGAATGGAATAAGGGGATGGGGCAAGAGGAAAATATCAAAGATCACCTTGAGGTATGTGGCCTGAGAAATTCGGAGGGGGAAGCTTGGCTTTGGGAGGAGAACCATTACATAGTCATAGGGTGCAAGTGGTGGGCAGAGGTTGTGGCTGAGGAGAAGTTGGTAGCTGTTTTCTTAGTGAGGTAGATATCTCCTACATTAGTCTCCTAATCTGCCTCAATCTGTGGCTTAGCCTCAATTTCTTCTCCTAAAAGTTGTTGTCTTCATCATCTTAAATCATTTATTTGCTAAGGAAGTTTAGGATGAAAACTTGAGCACATGAGTGAGGCAAAGCAGGTAGTTTCAGAAAGTTTTGCTGTCTCTTCAAGGAGATCCGCAAACACCTGTGTGCCAGCCAGAACCAGAGACCTATACAGAGCCAGCCAGAGACAGAGACCTAGCTAGAGACAGCCATGGAGCCAGCCAGAGACAGAGACCTATCCAGAGACAGCAAGAGACCTAGCTAGAGACATCCAGAATGAGATCCAGGCAGAGACAGACCCAGCCAAGGACAGGCAAGCAAAGGCCAGAGACAGAGACCTAACTAGAGACAGCCAGAGACAGAGACCTATCCAGAGCCAGCCAGAGAGCCAGCTAGAGATAGAGACCTAGTCAGAGACAGCCAGAGAGACCCAGGCAGAGAGAGACCCCCACAAGGACAAACAAGCAAAGGCAGAGCCTCTCAAGAATTCAAAGAAACTTCACCTACCCACTCACCCTCTAGAGACCTCAGAACTCCTGGCTAAATGTGGGGAAAATTAAACAAGGCTAAAGGCTATTAAAATTAAAGGCTAAAACTTTTTTTAAACTTTTAAAAATTTAAAACTTTTTACAAACAAAAAATAAAATTTAACTCCACCCCCCAAAAATAGCGGCGCTGCTTTTTTTAATGGGGGAAAACTAAGTCTAATTCTAGGTTTAGCAAAGGTAAACACATCTGGGCAACAGGTTTCTTCAATGAACACCAGCCAAATACATGACAGATTCCCACCAGGCTAGGAAGAATTTCTTTTCTTACCACTTTGCCTCTATGATGCTGGGGCAATTCACTGCCCTGAATTCTCCCTCCCAACAGAAAAGAGATGTACAGAATTTTAAAACCTCACCAAGTATTCACTTAAAAAGAATACTGCAAATCCTGAACCAGCTGGCATTCACACTGCTCTGGTCTCTGAGGAGTTTGCATTTCAGAGCATAGAGCACAAGGACGTGGAAAACTCAGATAAAATCCCACGGAGGCGCCTTGCTTCAAGGGGCCACAGAAAGTACTCCCACCCAGCTCTACTCCCCAACTCCTTTGGACTCTGAATGGCACAAAAAGATTCACCAGAAACATCCAAGTTCCCTGGAACTCGAATGGGTGCGAGTGAAATCAGAAGCCTAGGGTAGAGTTCAGGCCTCTCCCCTTAAAGGGCAGATGGAAACAATAGGGAGATTCCAGGCTGGTTTTAACCCGACTTTCCCAGTGGCCGGGTAACTGGGGGTAAGTCACTAACCTCCACCGCTGTTTTTCTCTTCTGTAAACCAAGCAACTAGACTGGGTGACTCAAAGTTCTTCCCCCAACTAAAATCCCACAGGCCTGGGCCTAATGACGCTCAGAACGTGGCATTGCCCGGTTCATGTTTTTAGTCTACAGTCTGGCTCTTCCTGAACCAGAAAGTCCCCAGGGCCCATTCAGGACACCGTGCAGCTGCTCTATGCATGATGCCTGGGCAGACACATGACTCCATTTGGTGATCAAACTCTCACCAGCAGTGGGCAGTTGTTCGCCCATTTTGACTTTCCTGGGCTTCTGAGTTTTTACAGGGTGCCGGCTTATCTCAAAGATCAGCCAGTAGAGAACACAAGCATTATGGTTACTGCTCCCTGTCTAGCCTGAAAGGGAACACATCTATCAGATTTCTAAAATGCTGAAATATACATGGAAATCATTTATATAGATTTCCGGTACTGAGCCCTAAGTCAAACATTTCTGAGAAGTTTGTAAATATTGTTAGATTGGTATTCAGCTATGTTAATAAGCCGTCACATTAAAACTCTACTGCTTTTTGGCTGCTAGGACAGTCTAGCTCCCAGTGGACACAGAGGCCAGGCCGGGTGTCTGGCACGGTCTGGGGTATGCCCCCACCCACAGGAGGTACTCACCTGAGAGCTCTTGCCACACTTTGCTTCCCCTGCCACAATCACAATCTGGCTCTGGAGAAGACTTTCCATGAAGGGATATTTCTCTTTCCATACTGGAAGATCTTCTCTTTCTTTCAAAAGTTTATAATAACGAGAAGAATATGGCAAACCATCAAAAGGATTGAGCTCTAAGTCTTCACAGGCCAGGACTCCTTCATCATCAGCATCACTGGAATCCAGGGAGTCGGGAAAATAGCGTTTTTCGCAAGGTGCCCCGGGGCAACAATCCATATCTCCCCCCTGTATCATCCTCAGGAATGAAGCCTAGTCTGGTGAGCTCAGCAATGCATCTGCCATCAACGCTTCCCCGGACAGCCGCGTGGAGAGCCCCCGGGTCCCAGCTCCCGGCTCATGGCCACCCCTCCTCCTGGGCTGCTGGGCGGCCTCCGGGGGCATAGGTCAGTCACTTCAGAACTCTGGGGCTGGCTCGAGGTATCTTTTCATCAACTGAGCCCAAAGTGACAAGGACAATAACAGAAACAGCTCAGCACAAAGAGTCACTCGTGCGGGCAGCTGGCAGGGCTTGGCCAGAGGGCTGCGCTCATGGACGGCTGTCCCCTTCGGTTCAGTGGGCTCCAGTCTGGCCCTCACTCTCTGTCTGACCTCTAGCACACCCTCGGCCCGCAGACCGACTGTAAAAGAAAGCCACAGGGTGCCAGAGTTGTGAATGAGAGGATGGTCACATGGGCCATAATCCCAGGACAAAGGAGGCTGCTGGGGCCTGCCAGGGAGGGGCAGCCTGGGGGTTCTGCTCACATGTGCTCTCCCATATCTGCTGGGAGTCTCCTTCCAGGGGAGAGCCCCTCATTAAGGAGAGGATGCAAATCACTCCTCATTCCATTCTGGGAGCAGCCAGCAGAGAAAAGCAAAGGAGGGGAAGGGTCAGCCCACAACCCCTTTCTCTCCTCCCCCTCATTCAGGAACTGAAGGCTCCCAGGGTTAAGGCGGGCTCTTCCTGAAACTTTCTGTACTTAAAACAGAAATCCCCCAAACGTATCTGACTACAGCACTCGGCAAACACAATTTTATACTGAAAAAGCCCATTTCAAGGAAGGGGCCAATTCTGCCAGGTCACTTACCCCTTGTGTGGTGAGGGTGGAGGGTCTTCTGCTCGTGCTCGCCCCAAACGAAGATCCAATCAGGGCAGACTCAGCTAGAGCCTTCTGGACTCTCACACCCAGGGCCTGAAATTCCAAAGGCCGAAAATGTGGGCCTGGGCCAAAGAACCACTTCCCAATGAAGCCTGTGGGCTGCTGGCCATGTGGGCTATGGCCTTGAGATGTCTCTAGCTGAGCGTAGGCTGCTGCAGCCCACACACAATGCCAGGTGCCTTATCATGGATCCCAGCTCTGGAGGCCTGGGGAGGAGACCTACAAGGTGTGGCCCTCTTTCTTTCCGTCCCTATCTTCCCAAAAAATCTCTGAGGGTTTAGCCCTAAGCCAAGCACAGGAGAACCAGGCACAAATCGGAGCCTGTTCCCCAGACCTCTGGGGAGCTGCCTCTGCATGTCCTCCACTCTGCTTCTCTAAGCTCCAAAGGCTGTGGCCTGCCTTTCCCCTGTCCCGTGACCCCCAATCGGTCCCCTCAGGAGTTTGGCCCCCGATCTTCCCCGGCCTTTCCCTGATTGCCAAACCCCCCTTAGCTCCAGGCAGCCACCTTCTGGCTCCAGCCTATCTATTCCTGGCTGATGACATGTTCTCCCTCCCAAACTCTGCCCTCAGCCAACCTGGCTTCCCAATGGTTCCCTATCTAGGACTTCTTAAACTTTTTCCACTCTCAACTCCCTCAGTGCTTCTTAAACTGTGGCTTGAGCCCTCAAAGTCATGACCCACAGTTTAAGAAGTGCTGTCTTCCTCTATCTTCCCACATTCACTCTGAGCCAGGAGGGCCCAAGAAGGCCCCAAAAAATAACCATTAAGTGGTGCTTGGACACCAGTTGGACAGCTCACCTCATTCTCCTCTGCCCTCCCCTTCCCTTCCCCTCCCCTTCCCTGCCCCTCCCCTCCCCATGTGAGGTATCATGCTCTTACCAGATCTTTCTTAAAGATCACACCAGAAACTCAATTCACTTGGGTGCTCACTGATTGGCCAACAATAGGTCCCTGTCCAAGCACCACTTAATGGTTACTTTTCGGGCCCTCTGAGCTCAAAGTGAATATAAATAGTAATTGTTTCTCTTTGGGCCAGCAATCCAGAAGGTCTTCCCCTCCGAGTTTGGCTTTTTCTTATTATTGTTATTAAAGGGGGTCATCCCTCGACTTACTCCTTAAACAGGCCTGTCACTGAATGGGCGTTGCCTCTGTCAAACTGAGACCTGTTAAAGACCTTAGCTTAAAAAGGCCAAGGTCTCCCACTGCATCCTGGGCCACCTCCAGTCATCCTAACCTTTATCTTGCCATTGGACCTAGATGGCTCTGGAGGAGAAAGAGAAGGTGGAGACTTTGCGCAGCCCTCCGGCACTCAAATCCAAGTCATCTGAAAGTCATGTCATCATCTTCCTGATGTCATGGTCCTCTTCAAGAACAAAGGACAAACCACAACCACACATACCTTTCCACATCCCCTTCCTCTCTCTGAATCCCTCTAGGGCTCACTCCGGAGAGACCTGTCTCCCTCCACTGCCCACCCCCATCACTGTATTTATTTTGAAGGCCTCCATGTGTGGGTGAGGACATTTCATCCCCTTCAGCAGATGGAATGGAAGCTCCTCAAGGGCAGGGCCAGTGTTTCTTTTGCATGTGTATTCCTAGGGCTATCAAATATGGGGCTGGAGGGAGGGTGGAGGAGGAAGAGCCAAGGCTGAGGCGCTGTGTGAACACACAGAAGTGCCACGACCCACTGGAGGGTCAGTTTTCTCATCTGTAAAATGGGACTAACAGTCCTCGCCGTCCATCTCACAGGATTGTGACTCCTAAATGTGAGCTGCTGCTTTGTTTGGTTTCAAACACAAACATGCATTCCTCTAACAGTGGAGCTGTGCAGCAAAGGTGAGTAAAACTAGGTGCAGCCCCTAAGAATCATTATTTCCATGATGAAAACAATCCTGATTTTTCCTCTGAGGTCACAAGGACACTTTCTGATCCCCTTTGCAGGGGAAGCTATGGTCTGCTGTGTAGAACTGCCTGGTGCAGTAGCACCCTCAGAGAGCACCTTAACAAATGGCTTCAGTTATCGGGTTGGAGACGCTTAGAAAAAAGCCTAAAGGAGTGGCAGCATAACCACACCTGTGGTCCTTGGCATTTAAAGCAGACATCTGCCAGGGGAAAGAGCCACGCAAGGAGGGATATATGAAAAGAGAAGGACAAGCAGGAGGGAGCAGCCACACGCAGGTGACACCTGCTGTTCATTCTCATCTCTTTTAGTGAGTATATATTTTGCAGAAAATTCTCTCCATTAAGGCCTCAGGGAACAGGTCTCTATCCCAGAGATTTTCTTTCCAAGTCTGAGCACATCAGTGATGCCCTGGCCTATCACCTGGCCTGTTTCCCTGTCTCGTGGAAGCTCAGGATCTCTCAGGACTCCCCGGCCTCACCCTCTGCTTCCTTTTCTTCTTCTCTTTCTGCCTGCAGCCGTCACAAAATCCCATCTTAGCACACGATCCCTGGGAAATCTCACCCCTGGAGCTTTTATCCATGACCAGCAGATCCCCAGCCTCAGCATTCTGGGCCAGAGGATCTGGAGCGCTCCCACCAAGTCTTCCGTCCCTAGTACATGAGGGAAGTTCCTGGGCTTCAGTGTGAAGTTTCTCCAGTGACCATTCTGGCCATTCTGCTGCCTGAGAATCCTCCTTCTCCTGACACTTTGGAGATGTCCTGAGTTCTATATTGGTCAGCTATCCGTATAGGTTTGATTTTGAGGAGTTGTAGAAAGTTGTAGGAAGTCAGGAGGGGGCATCCTGAGAGGCCATCTCAGTACATCACAACTCAACGGAAATGGTTCTTTAACTGCTCCCACTCCCACCCCTTTCCTTCAACCTTATCCTTCCTGAGCCTTTCTGCAGCACCCACCCAACATTCAAGGTCACTTCTGCTGTTCTCCCTCCTCTCTGTGGGTATTTATGGTCCAAGGCCAAATCGCTGCACCCTGATCTTTCTCTGCACCCATTAAGTGATTTCATTAACTCCTACAGGCCCACTTTTCGAGGCCGTGCATCAAACTACAAGCCTGAGTCTCTCTCCTGGGCTCCAGTCAACCTATCAAGCATGAATTGGCATTTGCTGTGTTCTAGACACTGTGCTAAGTGCTGGGATACAAAGAAAGGCAAAAACAGCCTTTGCCTTTGAGGACTTTTCAGCTTAACGAAGGAGACAACATCTGCACAAATGGGTCCATGTAAGATGCAGTCAGCTGGCAACAGCAGAATAGAAGGTGCTGTCCAGCATCTGTGGCAACTGGGAAAGGCTTTCTACAACAGGATGGTAAAGGAGCTCCCA
>CM053624.1:7352614-7375306 GCA_028646595.1 Phalanger gymnotis | reverse complement strand
CTGCTTCCGCAGCTTCCTGCCTCCACAGCTTCTGGCTTCCGCAGCTTCTGGCTTCCACACCTTCCGCCACCGCCGCCACCGCTGAAGTTGTCTCCCGGCTCACCCCTCCTCGCAGCCGAGCTTCCGGCGTTCTCAAGCCCCCCCCTCAACAACCAGAGACCATTGGTTCCCGAGCTGGCCCCTCCTAAGTCGCCAATCCACACCCACACAGGTTTCACACCTGACAGGACCCTGGGCCTGGAGCTTAGCACTTAACAGCTGAAAGTACTTCCACTCAAAAGAAACAAAAGCCATGCTAATGAGACAATTTTGCTTAACAACACACATCTTCCATAAAGAAAGCATCATCTCTCCCTCCAAAGCCCAACTTCTGTCCAGGCACTATCATCCTCATCGACTCCTCATCTTCTCCCCTCCCCTCCCTTTCTCTGCACCTGCAGAGCCTCTACCCTTGTTCAGGGCCTCTTTCCCTACGGCAACAGTCTCCCAGTTGATCCCCTGACATCAGCCTCAATCGCTCCTCTCTAGTCCATAATGCAGACTGATGCCAAAACGATTATCTGCAAAGCACAAGTCTGACCACATCACGCCTATTAAACACACACAAACTCCGGTGGTGCCCCGCTGCACCCAGGAAAAATACCAACTCTTCTGCTTGGCACTAAAGCCGACCTTTCCAACCTCTTACACGTCACTCCTTTTTCTCTTCTAACCAGACTGGCCTACTTTCTGCTCCTGATAAATGCCATTTTGCCTCCCATCCAGGACTTAGAGCTGTAAGTGACCTTACAGACCACCTGGGCCAAAGCCCACACTTCAGAGCTGAAAAACTGAGGCCAAGAGAAATTGACTTGACTTGCCCACAGCTTGTCTGAGGTGGGATCTGAACCCAGGTCTTCCCAACCTCAAGTCTGGCCTATATCCATGCCATCGGGTCGCTCTTCCTGACTCCACCTCTGAGAATCCGAGCTTCTTTCAAAGGTCAATGTAAGCATTGCCTCCTCCTCCAGGAGACCTTTCCTGATTAAGTTCCAGCGTTAATCCTCCCCCTCCACATCCTAATCATGTTTAACTGGGGAGGCTGTTTGCCTCCTGCTAATAGTTCTAGAAATAAAACTCCGAGGCCAGAATAAAAGCAGGGAAGTTTTCAAAGGGCGCAAAAAGCAAGTCCAAGACTAGAAAGGAATCCGGCTTTTTACAGGGGTGACGGTGGGTGGGGGTGCGGAAGGGAGGAAGAAAACGACCCCCTGTATAACCATTCAACTCGACTCCAAAGAGGGGAGCTACAGTGTATGATAGGAAGAGTATCGGTGTAAATACACAAAATTCACTGAAGAAAAAAGAAATCCAAAAAAGGAGACAGCAGCACAAACTCAAGTTCTTAGACATTTATAATCAAGGGCACAAAGGCCCAAACGAGGAAGCAAACTTTGATATCTGAGTGATCACTGAGGCTGGGTGGGATGAAGCTCACAGACAGCATCGCTCCGCATGGGTATTGCCTATTTAAGTGAGATCTGATAGGAAGGAGTTGGGTTGGCGAGAACTGTAGAGTAAGCAGGTATTGTCAAGTAAGGCTTGTAAAAGTATAACACAGAATAAATTATTTTTGGAAGTTGTTTAATGAATGAAATTGAGTCTGTGAAAGTACTGTAATGATATAATTACCATTTCTGGCAAGATGTGTTTCCCACCAGCTGTCCAGAAATAGCCAGTCAATCCACTGGAGAGACACGGCGCACTGATTTCTGAAATAATAAAGATCTAGCTGAATGCAAAACAGTTCACGTATTCATGTAAAGTTCTAGGAACAGAAAGGGACCCACAGTGGACTGCACTGGAGGGAACAACAACGAAGGGAGAAACAAGGGGCGGCGTCGCTGGAGAATGCCACAGACCTGGGCAGAAAGAGACAGCCGAGGAGTTTGGGAGCGAGATCGCCAAGAACGAGTCAAGTCAGATTAACCACAACTCCTTTTGGAGAGCTTCATTAGACGGCAGATACAGTTCACTTAGATTTTAGCCAAGTACGAGACAGGAAGGTGAACCTAGACCGTAGCTCATCTTCAAACATCTGGGTTACTTAAAGCACTTCGCATTCAACAAGTCAGTAGTATGATAGAACAAGCACAAAAGCTAATAGGATTGCAGCCTGCATTGTTCATGTGAGTCTAAAGAATCGGGCTTGAAAAGCGGTATAAAGGATATCAGTGGACAGCAGCAGGACCAGGCTAGAAGGTATCACAATCATCTCCATCATCTGCCTCCTGGGAACGTTATGAGGATCAAACGAGATGCTGTAAGTTCAAAGTGCTTGGTCGCTTACGAATATATACAAAGTAAGCTATAGATAGTATCAATAGGAGATAACAGAGGAGAGGCACTGGAATTAAGAGAGGTTGGAGAAGGCTTCCTCTAGAAGATGGGGTTTTAGCTAGGACTTAAGCAGAGTTGAGTCACGAGGCACAGCCAGAGAGAATGCCTAGAGCCAAGATGGAGTGTTTGTCGGTGGAACAGCAGACAGCATATGTGTCGGATTGAAGATGAGACTTTAATGTGAAGCTCCTAGGTCGGCCATCACCTGAGAACTGCATTGTAGTAACTTCCCAGTGCCTCAGAATAGGCTTGTCAAGCTCCTGAACCGTATCACTGAGCAAGTCACACTTTTAAAAACAATCAGCCAGAACCCAGGGATGTTTTAGAGCAATTCTTCTCATTAACTTCCTCTGAAATTTCACCATCTGGTTTCCATTCACATTCTTCTTCTGTAGGGTCATAAATTGCACTAATTATTTCATATTTCTTATCAAAAAGTGGCTGGTCAAAAGTAGCCTACAAAGATTTCTTTCAAGCTTTGCTTTTCTACCTGTGCACAATTACCTTGAAGTTTTTTGAGGGCATTCACATATTGTTTAATTATTTTTGGAAAGTTCTGAAGGTGTCCTATTGATATTCCCATAAATTCATGTATTCTTTCCTGAAGCACTGAAAAGTTTTAGGATTTTGCATCATCTGACCAGTCATTGGACGTGTCTTGCTGTTTACATTTTTATCAGTTTCTGCTTCTTCCACTTCTTCAACATCCTCCATTTCTCGTTAACCAAATCCGGTCTGTTCTTTGTTGTCAATGTCTGTTATATTGTAAGACATCCAAATATTTGCTGTTTTGTAAAGAAATGTTCTGGGCTTGTCAGGAAGATGAGTTGATGAGAAAGAAAAGTGACAAAAGGGGACCCAGCACAAGTGCTCTTTGTTCTCTGAAGCTTTTCTTCAGAATCTGTAGCTGTTGTGAGGATCAAGCCTCTTTTCCCATTTAAAAAATGTTATATGACATTACAATTGTTGTTTGAAGGTCTGGTAGAACTCACTCGTAAAACCGTCTGATCCTGGAGTTTGTTTTTTCTTGGAGAGTTGCTTTATAGCCGGTACAATTTCTTTTTTCTGACTAGATTATTTAAATCCCCTATTTCTTGTTTTCCTGATATCTAATTGGGGAAAATAGTTTCTACGAAGTTCTTCGTTTCCTTTTTCATCTGTTACAAATTCTCCATTTTAAATTTTTTATATTGGCAAGCTGGTTTAAAATTATATTATGTAATAGTTTATTTATCAATTCAATGCTTTATCCTATCTCTGATTTTCAGAATTTCTGTTTTTGTGTTTGGTTAGGGCCTAGAGGAAGGAAGACCTGAGTTCAAATCCAGCCTCAGACACTTACTAGCTGTGTGACCCTGAGAAAGTCACTTAACTTCTGTTTGCCTTAATCCATTAGAGAAGGAAATGGCAAACCACTCCAGTATCTTTGCCAGGAAAACTTCATGGACCATAAGGTCCATGGGGTCACAAAAAGTCAGACATGACTAAACAACAATAAAAAAATTTTAAAAAATTGTTGCTTTTCTAATGCTTTAGTTGAATGCCTGAATTACTGATTTAGTGTCTTTTTTACTACTGAAAGTGTTTAGGAGATATAAATTTCCCCCTTAGGACTGCTTTGGCCATATTCTAAAAGTTTTGATGTCTTCTTTTCCTTCAATGAAATTACCAATTGTTTCTGTGATTTGTTCTTTGACCCACTGATCCTTTTCCACTAAATTAGTCTTCATTTATGTTTGAATCCTTCTTTAAAGGCCCTTCACTGATGATAATGCTTACTATGTTGTGCTCAGTAAAAATTTACTATTTCTGCTTTTCTGCATTTCTTTATGAGCAAATGCCCACACATGTGGTCAATATTTGTAAAAGTGCCGCACACAGCTGAGAAATATGTGTAGTATGTGAATAATACCTTCTATTACCCTTCAGTAAGCACTAGATATCTATTATATTTAACTTGTCTAAAGTTCTATTTGTCTCTAACTTTTCTTGTTTATCTTTTTCTAAGATTTCTCTAGGTCTGAAAGAAGCACATTGCAACCTTCACTGCAATGCCTTCTGTTTCTCATTGTAATTTGGTTATGTCATTTGGATGCTATGTAACAATAATTAGCTAGCATTTATGTAACATCTTGATTTGCAAGGCACTTTCTAAATGTTCTCATATTTGATCCTCATCACAATCCTGGGATCGAGGAAAGTAAGAAAGAGGTTAAGTGACTTGCTCAGGTTCACACAGCTGTGTAGTGTCTCAAGCTGGACTTGAACTCGGCTTTTCCTTGACTCCAAGACCGTCACTGTATCCACTGTACTGGCTGGTTGCCTCTAAATGTACATTAAATATTGATGCAATATATTAAGTACAGATAGTATTTTATTTTTAATAGAGCCTTTAAGTTTTCATGCTTATCCCTTTTAACCATGTCTATTTTTATTGTTGCTTTCTCTGAGATCCTGATCACTAACCATGCTCTTCTGAATTTGTCTGAAGTGTATAATAAATTCTGCTCAAGGCCCTTATTTTAAAGAATTAATAATTACTTATGTTTCAAGTGTGTTTATTACAAATAGGATATTGTTTGAGTCTGCTTTGTAGTCCATGCTCCCATTCTCTTCCATTTTATGGGTTAGTTCACCCCATTCATAGTCACTGTTACGATTGTTCATTGCATATTTATATCTTTTAGAAATGCTTATTCTTTTTCTTTGCATCCCCCTCTTTATGGAGATGAAAAAAGAGAAGGCACCTGATCAACAGTAGTTATCTATAACTAAAATGATCTGTTCCCATTCCTCTGCATCTCTTCTATTTGACAAGCCCTGACCCAGTTTTTCCTTCCTTCCTTCCTCTCAATTCTCTAAAACTGAAGTTTATAACATATTTTCATCACTCTCCCCATGACCATTTATACAATGAAGTCACTGGGGGCGGGGGTGGGGGCTGGACCTGTGATGTAGCCAATTCCTAGCGGGGAAATTCTCCGTGCTAGTACAGGTCTACATTTCTTTGCAACGTATTGTCTTCAGAGAACTTGCCTGGGCTACTGGGAGGCTAAAAGACTTACTCAAGGTCAAACAGTCAGTGCGTATGTATCTAAGAAGGCACTTGAACCCAGGTCTTTCCAACTCCAAGGCAAGCTCTCTATGCATTACGCCACATATGCTGATTTTATTTACAAGGTCTTATTAAGTCTTTCATTGAATGTCTCTCCTTAATGCTCTCTGTAACAGATGTTGGAGCATAAGCTGTAATTATCTTCATGATGGCCGTATTGTGCAAAAAGAGACTCTCCCAAGTCTTCCATGAAATGCTTTTTCTGGTTGCCTTTGGATACCCAATAAAGCTCTGCTCTTGTTGTTCAGCTGTATCCAACTCTTCGTGACCCCATTTGGGGTATCCTTGGCAAAGATGCTGCAGTGGTTTGCCATTTCCTTCTTCAGCTCGTTTGACTGATGATGAACTGAGGAAAACACGATTGAGGGTCACACAGCTAGTAAGTGTGTGAGGTTGGATTTGAACTCAGGAAGATAAACTTTCTTGACTCCAGGCCTGGTACTCTATCCCCTGTGCCACCTAGCTGCCTGGTGAAGCTCTACCAACTCCTCTATAAGTCCTTCCACAAAGGGCCTGGAGAACATTCTGTCTTCTGCTCTATTCAGCAATTCCAGTAGTAAGGTCTTTTCACAGGGATCTCACCCTTGGAACCCCAAGGACTACACTCATGTTCTAGACTGTTTGAAAATGGTGATTCTTGGTACTCTGTGGCCGTGACACAGGCCAGAATGAGAGGTTTAAAAATCTTTTGTTTCAGAGGTTGCCGTGACTTTGGATTGGATCACAAGATGGCCAGCTTCCATTAACTAGCCTGATTCTTAGACAGCAGCCCCAGTCGAGGTCTGGAGGTAACTGGCCCCTGCCTTTTTTACATGGTTTCAGAGGGCAGCACCTAACCCTTCCCTCTTTCCTCTCCCTCAACTGCACTGTGCTGGTCCTCCGTAGGCAATACCAGAAAACAAATGATTCTACAAACTTACACTAAGGCAAGAAGATGAAGAGAATTTATATACTTGACATGGTTTCATTCTAGTCTGACTGTGGCATGGCAACCTCAACTTTTGGACATATCAAGTAGTAAATTCATAAGCATTTATTAAATCCTACCTTGGTGGGAGATACAAAAACAAAAGACGCTTACATTCAAATGGGGGAGGAGACCATTTGCACATCCAGAGGTCTGGAAAAAACCACATAAAACACAGATACCAGGTATAGTTTAGTGGGGGAAGGCACTAGTAGCTGGGGAGACCAGAAAAGACCATATGTCAAAGGAGACACCTGAATCTGAGGAAGTCAGGGTTTCCAAGAGGCAGAGGTAAGAGGTACAGAATAGGTCTGGGTGATCTTGGGGAGGCAGGGTATCCTGTGTGAGGGACAGCAGGAGGACCAGTTTGGCTGGACCACAGAGTCCAAAGAAGAGATCCATGGAGGAGGGATGGAAAAGCAGATGAGGTTGTGATGAGATTTAAATGCCAAGACAGCTTATATTTGGTCCCCAAGGGACCAGAGAGCCGTTGGAGTTTGAGAAAAGGATTTGACAAAAGGCAGTCAGGCCCGCACTTGGAGAAAGTCACTGGCAGCTATGTGAAGGAATAGACTGGAAAGCAGAGAGAAGAGAGGCCAACCAATTAGAAGGGGATCACAATGGTCTAGACAAGATGTAGGTGGCGATTGAGCAAGAGAAGCTGTGATCATAGACATGAAAAGATCTGGCAGCTAAGTGAAATGAGCAGAACCAGAAGAACATCGTACACAGTAACAGCCACAGTGTACGATGACTGATTTTGATAGACTAAGCCTTTCTTAGCCATGCAAGGACCTAAAACAATTTCAAAGGACTCATGATGGAAAATGCCATCTGCATTCAGAGAAAGAACTATGGAGTCTGAAAGCAGAGTGAAGCAAACTATTCTCTTTCTTTCTTTTTGTTTTTTTTTTCCTTTCTCATGCTTTCTCCCATTTGTTATAATTCTTAGATACAACATGACTAATGTGAAAATATGTTTAATAGGGATGTATATGTAGAGCCTACATCAGATTGCAGGCTACCTTGGAGAAGGAGCAGGGAGGAAGGGGGAGAAAATTTAAAACTTAGGGAAGTGAATGTTGAAAACTAAAAATAAATAAATTAAAAAAAAAAGATCTGGCAGGTGACATGTAAGAGGAAGTCATGAGGAGCTGGATATGACATGGAGGTTATGAACCTGGGGGGCCAGAGGGATGGATAAACACTTTAAGAGAGAAATTTGCAAGAGGCATGGCTTTGGGAGGAAAGGTACCAATGTTGGAACTTTCAAACATCTCAAGGATATCCAATTCAAAGTCCAAGAGATAATTAATTGGTAATGCTGGACTAGACACTGAGAAAGACTTAAGCCTTCCCACCTGAGATAGTCAGCTCAGTACAGTCCTACAGAGACAGACATGGAAATGCATCTATACTGACAGTGATCTGAGTCATTTATAGTGAGTGAGTAAGGAGGAGAGGGCTCAGAGCAGAACCTGGAAGGACACCTAGTTAGGTGGCAGGACACAGACAATGGATGGTCCAGCAGAGGAGACTGAGAAGGAGCAGTCAGAAAGGTAAAAGGGCCAAGAGAGGAGGAATGATCTAGGAGAGTGGTCAGCCACGTCAAAGGCTGCAGAACTCACTAGATTTGCTAACTAACAGATCAGAGGTATAGTCCATTCTTTTTCATTGACATTCTGCACACACATTTTCTATTTCTTCCTCGTTTCTCCCTCCTGGCCTTTGTCAAGCAGCTAGGTAAAAAAGACTGTAACTCTCCCCTCTTCAGTGCTGAAAACCTGAAGGACTGGGATTTTGCTCCTTTTCATTAATTTCATTTCGATGTTAATTCACTTCAATGGTCAGGACCTCATGCCAGGTGCTGAGGATAAAAGTCAACAAGATGATCCTAACAGCCCACATAAATAGGGCTCTATAATGTTAACAATGCACTTAACTCACAATCCTCACATGGAATGAACATCGTCCCTGTTTTACAGAAGCCAAAAGTGATTCTGGGAGGTTTCACCACTTACTCAGGATCACACAGGATTTAATAAAGCCTACACTCAATTTTCTGATGAAAAAATGCTGTACATTCTATCTTTAAGGAACTTAAAATTCAGTAGAGGGATTTTGATAGAAATGAGAATGTGCCAAGTACAAGTACATAAGGCAACTAGGTGGTACTACAGTGCACAAAGCTCTGGGCCTGAGGTACTCAAGATTTATCTTGAGTTCAAATCCAGTTTTAGACACTTACTAGATGCGTGACCCTGTAGATGTCACTTAACCCTGTTGGCCTCAGTTTCCTAATCTGTAAAATGAGCTGGAGAAGGAAATGGCAACCCACAGCAGTAGCTTTGCCAAGAAAACCCCAAATATGGTCAAGAAGAGTTGGACACAACTGAAAAATGACTGAACAACAAACAAAAAGGGCAGGTATAGAAGTCTAAATGAGAATGAGAGATTCAGGGAGGAAGAGAGAATTTCCACATAACTTCATGGAGAACGTAGCACCTGGACTGTGCCTTGAAGGATGTGGATTTCAACAGGCTAATTAGAAGTAGAGTGTATTCCCTTCCAAGGGAATGTGCTGAGCTGGGGGTAAGTAAACTTTTTCTGCAAAGGGCCAGATAGTAAATATTTCAGGCTTTGCAGGCCAAAAGGCAGAACTGTGGATTTTATAAAGGTATTTATGTAACAAGAGAGAAAACAAACTTTCCACAATTTTTTTATTGATGAAATGCAAAATATAACAAATAATGAGTATAATTAGCATTTGGCACTATGGTCTACTACTGAGAAGAATGGAATTCTTTCGGGGGGGGCACTGTTTTATTTTACTGAGGTTAGAAATTAGCATTCTTCATATCAAAGTAGACTGAGTGTTCCGCTAAAGCTGATCCGTAATGAGATTTTATGTACTTTATATCTGAAAACGTTTTTTCACACAGACTGCTCCCAGTTCATTAACATTTGGTTTTAATTGAGCATATTCATCACTTGGAAAGCACTAGTATAGGATTCTATTGGGTTTTTCTTTTGCTATTTGCTTTTTTTTAGATGTCATCCTATTGCTCATTCATTACTTTCAATTGAAGTATGGATTCTGAAATTTGGACATTTCTCTTGCACTGGCATCGAGGTCCAACAAATGCTCTGCAATTTTGGGTTGAATTCATTCACAAATATTCTCAAGTCTGCAGCAAAAGCTCACTTCCAAAGCCATTCAGGGTTTGTTAGACAAACACTTGTTGAGAGAGGTCTTTCTTGTTTAGAAAAATTTAAATCCCTGCCCTGAGCTCGAAAAAAACATCCTCATCAAATATTTTTTCTTCTTCCCTTCTTATTCTGACATGATGGGTATGCACTGGTACTAAAAACGATGGCCTGGTACAGCAGGGCCCTGAGCACAGACCTCAGAATGATGCTGAATTATCTGAATTCTGCCTCTTGGCCTGCAAAGCCTAAAGCAACCACTAACTGTGCTGCTTTCACACGAACTTGTAAACAAATCAGTGTGGCTGTGTTCTGGCCCCAGCCTGGGTCTAGAGAAAGCAAGAGATGGGAAACACTCAGCTGGCCAACTTGTCAAGTATAGCTGTGAGCAATGATGCTGGGAAGGCATGGGAGGGCGGGGGCCCTGAAGGCCACATTGAAGACTGTAGGAAATAAGGAACCACTAACTGGTCCCATTGACTGGTGGCATACAGGTGACCAAAGAGATCCAAAGCAGGAAGTCTGTGAGAGAAGGTCTAGGGGAGGAGTAGAGGAAGAGGGTCTTAAAATCAAGGGGCTACAGAGAGGGATATGAAGGTGAGATCCACAGGACTTGGAGGGATAGGAAGGAATAGGGAGAAGGAGCCTCTGTGGTTCTGTGCCTTTGTTAGAGAGGAAGCTCTTCTTGGGGATTCCCTGTGAGTGACCAGGAATCATTCTGTGACCACTCCCAGTAATGGGCAAGAAGCTCCTCAGGGTGGTGGGACAGCTGGATGTTAGTGTAGCCGCTTGTTCCTTCTGGAGTAGCCATGGGGAAAGCTGGTTTCTGGGTCTGTGACATCACAGTAGAAATCAGACTCAACCTCAGAGCTGGAAGGAACTTCAGAGGCCACTCTGTGGAGGGGAATAAGATTTCCCATAGATACAACATACCTATGCTCAAGCCTATGCTTGAGGCCCTAGGGGGAGGAGGGGACACACATGCTATCTGGAGGTAGCCCACTGTACTTTGGGACAATCTGAATCTCCAGGAATCTTTCACTTAAACGGAGTTTAAATGCTTCTTGAGTTTCTCTCCGCTGTACCTACTTCTTTCTTCTGGGGCCAAAGCAGAAATATTATGATTCCTGTCCCATGGGATAACTGTGCACATATTTAAACACGACTAGCACTGCCTTTCACACTCAACCTAGCATCCTAAGATTCTTCTCCCTTTTTCACCTAAATTCCTAGAAAAAGCTGTCTACATTTATTGACTCCACTTCATCTCTTTTAACTCACTCCCCAGTCCTTTGCAATCTGACTTCAGAGGACTCAAGAGAAACTGCTGTCTCTAAAGTTACGACCAACCTCCTAATTGCTAAATCTGCTGGTTTTATCTCAGCCTTCATCCTTCTGGACCTACTGGCTGCAAAACTGTTGCCCATTCTCTCCTCCTAGACAGTCTTTCTTCTCTGGGCTTTTTGGACACTCCTTTCTCCCAGGTTTCCTTTCTGACCACACTTTCTCAGTATCCTCCCGGCTCATCATCCAAAACACATCCCCTGTGGGTTTTCCCTAAGGTTGTCTGAGCTTTTCCCTTCTCCCTCTAGCTTCCAGGTGGTAAACTATCATCGCTATGGAGATCTCTCATTTCTCACTGTCACACACATACACTCTCTCTCTGTACTGCATCACCAATTGCCTGTTGGACATTTCAAAGAGACAGCTGTCTCAAAGACATCTCTCAGCATTTCCAAAAGAGAGCTCATCTTCTTTAATCCCAAGCCTACACCCTTCCAAAGGGTATAGAGACCACTAGGTGGCACAGTGGATAGTGCGCTGGGCCTGGGATCGGGAAGCCCCGAATTCAAATTTGTCTGATTCCTAGCTATGTAACCCTGGGCAAGTCACTTAATCCTTGTCTAATTCGGTTTCCTCGCCTGTAAAATCAGGAGAATAGCACTGACCTCCCAAGATTGTTGTGATAATTAAATATTTGTGAAGTACTTTAACACAGTGCCTGGAACAACACAGTAGGTATCTAATAATCTCAATCAATCTCTCTCTCTCTCTCTTTCCCCACCCCCAACCCCCACCTCGGAGTGCTGGAGTTGGAAAAACCTAAGTTCAAATTCAGACTCAGATTTTTACTAGTTGTGTGACTTGGAAAAGTCACTTAACCTCTTTTTGCCTCAGTTTCCTCAACTGAAAAATGGAGATAATACTAGCGCCTCCTTCCCAGGACTGTGGTGAGGATTAAATGAGGTAATATTTGTAAGTGCTTAGTACTGTGCCTGGCACATAGTAGGTGCTTAGTAAATGCATGTTCCTATCCCTTCCTACTTCTCTTAAAGGCATCATCATTCTCCTCTTCTCTCAGGTTCATAACCTTGGTGTTATCTTTTATTCCTCACACTCCCTCTGCCCCCATATGCAATCAAACCGTGCCATTTCTACCTCCACACCTCGTGCACTTGACCCTTTAAGTCTACTTGCACACAATCCTTCATCACCCCCCCCCACCTAAATTATTCCAATAGTTTCCTAATTGTTTTCTCGGACCCAAGTCTCTCCCTCTTGTACTCTGTGATCCAGCTTTCTGTTTCTCATGCTGTACACCCCATCTCTCATTTCCAAGTTCTCACACTGGCCTTCCTCCATGCCAGGAATGCATTCCCCTTCCTTTTTCCTCCTACCACTCTTCATCATTTTTTTTAAAATTCCATTTAATTTTATTTTCAGTTCCAAATTCTCTCTTCACTCAATTCCACTCATTGGGGAGCAACCAGAACAAACCTATCACAAATATGTACACTCATGCAAAACAAATGCCAGGATTACCCATAGCTCTCTCCACCCCCAAAATAAAATAATGAATGAGAAGAACATGTGCTTCAGTTTGTGCTGAGTCCATCAGCTCTGTCTTTGGAGCTGGCCTGCACACTTCCTCACGAGTCCTCTGGATCGGGGTTAGGAACTGCTGAGCAGTTACTAAGGCTTTCACAGGTAAGTTTCCTTACAAGGAAGAACAACATTAACAACAACTGTAACTGTGTCAATTCTCCTGGTCTGATCACTTCATCTTGTATCAGTCTCTGAAACTATCTCTTTCATCATTTCCTAAAGCACAAAAGTATTCCAGGACAAATCATAATTTGTTCAGCCATTCCCCAAAAGGGTATCCCCTATTTTTTTCTGCCACTACACAGTAGAGCTGCACATATATCCTTTTCCTCTTTCTTTGATCTCTTTGGGGTATAGACCTAGTAGCAGTGTCACTGGGTCCAAGAATACAGTTTGATGGGCCATAGTTCCAAATTGTTTTCTAGAATGGTTGGATTAGTTCACAGCTCCACCAAAAATGCATTAGTGTACCTGTTTTCCCACTTCCCATCCAGATTTGTTATTTTCCTTTTTTTAATCTTAGCCAATGGTACCTCAGAGTTGTTTTAATTTGCATTTCTCTAATTACTGGTGATTTAGAGCATTTTATATGGCTATTGATAGCTAATATTTCTCTGAAAACTGCCTGCTCATATCCTCTGGCTAAGAAAATTGGGGAATGGCTCTTTTTCTTGTTAATTTTACTCAGTTTCCTATATAACTTAGAAATGACTTTTCTCAGAGAAACTATTGCAAAGGTTGCCCTCTCCTCATCCCTCATTTCCTGCTTTTCTTCTAATTTTGGTTGCATTGGTTTTGTTTGTAACTAAAGTTAAAGTTATTTTACCTCTTGTGATCCCCTCCCTCCCTCTCTCTGTCTGTCTGTCTCTCTCTCTCTCTCCCCAGATTGGTTATGAACTCTTCCCCATAGATTTGACATGTAATTTCTTCACTCTGTCTCACTATTTTTTTTTATAATTATCATTCTTTGTGTCTAAATCATGCACCCATTTTGAGGTTATCTTGATAGCAAGAGTGATATGTTGGTCTATACCTAGTTTCTGCCAGCTGTATCTTTGATCATTTGCTTCTGGATATTGCATACCTAATCTCTTCTACTGTTCAGCCTACTTCTCACCCAATACTTAACCGTTTTGACACTTCCAGCTTTGTAGTGTATTTTGAGATCTGGTACTGCTAGGCCCTCCTTCCTTACTGTGTTTTTTTTTTCATCATCTCCCTTGATATTCTTGACCTTTTGTTATTTTTCTGGCTCTATAAAGTAATTCCTTTTTAGATTGATGTATGACACTAAATAAGTAAATTAATTTAGGCAGTATTATCACTTTTATTGTATTCGCCTGACCTACCCATGTACCTCTTTGTTAAATAAGCCCTTCAGAAACCATCCTCTGCATGAAGTCTTTCTTGATTTCCTTCCTTCCCAAACTACCCTGTATTTAACTGCTTTGTATTTATTTGCATTTATTCTCTTTATATCAATTCTACAGATAAGCACATATATGTTCTTGTTATTTCCCCCACTAGAATGAGAGGAGTTTGTTTTATTCTGTTGGTAATCTTAGCACCTAGCATAGTACCCGGTACACCCATGGCACTTAATGAATGCTTGTTTCTTGATTTATTGATATCTGCCTTTACGTAAACCATTGTTAAGCATGTTTTCAAACTAGCACAGGGCCACAGACAAGTCCTGGAGACATTTTGCTAGAAACCTCCTTTTCCAGGAGAAGACCAACCCATTAGTGACTAATACACATTCATCCATTTCCATCCATTTCCACATCTCTTTGTGCTACTGTCTACCTGAACTAGAAAATGCAAATAAAATCTCCACCTGTTGAAGGATAATCCTAACAATATCCAAATTCTGAGGTTTTGTTAAAGGACTCTGAGACACACACAGTAGCCACACCTTTGCTCATTTCACATTATGTATTATGCCAATAATGCACAGAAGATTTTGGAGAAGGCAGAGAACACAGGACAAAAAAATCCTCAAGAGGCCCCTAGGATCTTCACCATTATCTGAAATCAAAAACAATGTGAAAACCTCCACTTCACTTGATACATTTGTAACTTAGTAATCCTTCCCTCAATATATTCTCCAAAACATTTTCTCTAAAAATGGGCTTATATTTACTTAGCCTTGAGCAGATGCTTTAAAGGCCATTTCTTTCCACCTCTTCAGGATGCACTTTTCCCACAGTATTATTTCTCCTAAATTAAAAAGTTTGTACAGAATCTCCTTCATCCTAATGGCTAACAGAATACTGCCTCATGCCAACTCTGGAAACTCCTTGGGAGCTCCAAGCCCATCCTCTTTCCTTACAGGACCTGTGCTGTCACTGGTGCTAAGGCTTCCTCCGTGATGCAGCAGATAGTCCCTGAGAGCAGCTGTGGCCATACCACTCACCTCCTGGCACTGGCCTGGCAAAGAGCCAATGCCTGGGCTGGGCTGGTCCTCAGACAACACACATGACACATGGCCGCCATGATGCCCAGCCAGCTGGGCAGGATCTGCCCGTTCAAGGACATGGGGTCACTCGGATCCAAGGAGGAGGCAGCAGAGGACGGTGTCAGCACCAGAAGCACTCTGTCCATTTCTACTCCTACGATCTCATTCACATTAATATCTCAGTCTCCCGGTGAGAGCAGCTGTGTGCTCATTCCTCATTCCGAGGACGTATTTACTGATCATACATGTCATGATTTCACTGATCTAACTCCCTAAAGCTCCCCCAGCCACTCTTTCCCACAGCAATAAACACCTCTATGTTCTGTTGTTACCCTCTCATGACTGCGTGTGCCTTTAGGTGGCCTCAGAGAGCTGCTTTGGCTGAAGGATTCCTCATACCCAGGCTTGTCTCTCTGAACTGAACTAGCCTGGGCCTAGGGCAAGGACAGAGCATCTTTCCTTTGGCTCTTCTGGGCAGGCAGGACACCCCACTGTATCACGAGCACAGCCTTTGAGAAGCCAGGGTCATCTGTGCCATGACGAAGGCTTAAGGGATGACTTTGGCGAAGGCCAGAAACCATGATTTCAGATCAATTTGGAACAGAACCAAAAAATACCTAAGAGGAAGAGGATAGTCATGAAAATCAAGAAGAAAGCAGAGCATCTTGTTGCCTTTGGGTCCGAGTCACCTGGCCAGATGGGCCACACCTGGATGGAATAACATTTCTATAGCAAAGGTGTGCAAAGCAATTTGCATACGTGATCTCAATGGAGTGGGTCCTACAGGTATCCCCATTTCACAGATGAGGAAACTGAGGCTCAAAGAAGGGAGGCCCTTTGCCTAAGGTGATGCCCACTCAGTACCCATCAAGTCCTCCTGACTCCAACCCAGCACCCTGCAGCTTTTGCCATCAGTGAATTCTGAAAAAGCATCAAGAGTAAGCACGACAAGTGTTCTTCCAGGGCACTGAACTTCCATTCCTGACCCAATTCAGCCGCCTCTTCTGGACAGGATGGGAGTGAGCATTTAGAAAAGGAAACAGTGCTCCCCAAGAGCTAGCCAGGGCTTCACAAAGAAGCAGGCGGCCTACATTTGACGAGGTTAACTAGTCTGTAGAGCCTGGGAGTGCCGCCAAAGCATCAAAAAAGGACCCAGGATATTCTGAGGGAAAAGCCAGGCCCGAGAGAGTGTGATCAGGCAGGTTTGCAAGGAATAGCAATAAACGGTGCGACTTCAACTCGAAAGGTGTGCGATGGGGGACCCCGGGGATCGGGCCGGCCTTGGGGTTTTCAATCTTTCATTTCAGGACCGGGCAAAAGGCAGAAGTGCCAAAGTCACAAAGCTGAGCCACAGCGGATGACCGTTAGGATTCAAAATAAGTCTTGGCAGGTTAGACCGCGGGGTCCCCTCCACAAGCAGAAGACTGGGGTGTAGGGGTGGGCGGACATCCGTCCGACTGATAAGATCCATCCGAGTCAAGCTGAGCTCCACTGTGGCCAAGGAGGCGAATGCAAATTTGGGCGGAATTGGGGAGTAACATGGAGGAGGGGCAGGGAGAGGCCCGAGTTTGAGGTCCAGGTCTTGGCCTCCTGTTTTAGGAGGGCACTGACAAGCCGGGAGAACGGAGCTGGGGACCAGATGGTAAAGAGTCAGATGAGGACCCTCCTAGGACATGGGACTTGAGGCTGCGGTCAAGGGTTCCAAGGCCTGCCGTGCTTGGCCCGGAGGGCAAGGCCGGGGCAGGACGGCCGCTGCCCAACGTCCAGCGGGCGCTTATCACTGTGTGGAAAGCTGCGGACAACCGGGGCCTATCCCCAAGTGGATAATGACTAATCCAGCCCCGGAAAGGCAGGGGACGCCCGTCCGGCGTGGCCCAAGGGTTTCCGGCCATCCCAGGACTCAGGACCTCGCTGCTGGTCCTGGCAATGGTGATTCCATTGTGCGGGACCCGGCCTGAGTCACCTGGATGGACGCTCAGACTCGGCTTGTTCTGAGAGCGAGATTAGGGGGTGCTGGGGGAGTCGTGACCACCCTGCACACTTGGTCCATGACTCATGAGGTGACCCCAACACCTCACATGCTCCTGTCAGCCTCTGAGCACACATGTCCTCCTAAGGTGGGGCTTCCAGCTCTCCCTGGCCCTCCTTCTCCAGGCTGTGACCAGACACTGGCAGGGAAGGGGGGGAGCGGCAGCAAGGGCAGTAATTTGTCCATTCGGCTGGGGGAGGGGGGCGTCTCCTAGATCTCCTCCGGTCACAGGGAGGGGCTGCGGGTGACCGGGCTGGGCCAGGGGTGGGGGCACTCCAGGACCTCAGCCCCCACCATGTGCGGGGGGGGGGGGGGGGGGGGGGGGGGGGGGGGGGGGGGGGGGGCGGGGAAGGGACGGTGACCGCCTGGGTTGGGGCCCTCCAGGAAGGGTGCGGTCAGGGGAGCCTCGGGAAGAGCCAGAGGACAAGGGGGGATTCTAGAGGGGGACGAAGGGGCCCCGGGGACCGGACCCAGGGCTGCCCCTCCCCGGCCTGGCCTTCTGCCGACTTTACAGAGGAGGAAACTGAGGCAGGCGGAGCCGGCCGGGCCGCTTGGCCCGAGAGGGCGGGCACAGTGACCCCCTGGCCTCCTCCCTCCCTGGGGGCCTCTTGGGTCCTCAGTTTGCCCATCTGAGGCCTGGGCCCTCGAGGCTGGGCAGTCTCCTGGCCACATGACTCAGCCTCAGGCTCCTGGGCGGGGAGGGGGGGGGTGTCCTCAGGAGGCCCCTCTCCATCACCGCTGCCTGAGGCCGGGGTCAGGTGACTTCTCTTTCTGAGCCTCAGTTTCCCCACCTGTGACTTGGACCCACTCTTTCCTCTCACCTGGCCTTAGTTTCCCCCTCTCTTTCCCCTCCCCGACCTCAGTTTTCCCGCTCTTTGCCCTCTCCCGCAAAGAGATCTCTAAGCACTGTTACCTGGGACTCAGGTTCCGGCTCCGGGAGCGCGCTCACGCGCTCGCTCTCGGCCCAAGCGGGGTTCCAGGCGCGCGCCCCACAACGGTCGGGCTGGGCGGCGGCGCATGCGTTCTGGGCCGCGCGGCTCCTGGGCCGGGCGCGGTTTGGTCCCGGGCACTCGCCGTCCGACCGCCGGCCCTCACGCTCACGCAAGCGCGCTTGAAGCTGGCCGGCCTCTCCTTCGAGGCCCCGCCCTCCTGGCGGAGTCGGCCCAGTCTTTCTGCTCTCTCCCTACCCCGCCCCCTGGCGTTGCCAAGGCGACGAGCAAACGCTCTGCCGGCTGCCGGGGGCGGGTGGGAGTGCGGTGGGGACGCCGAGACTGGCGGGGAACTACAGGGCCGAGGCGGGGGGCAGAGGGCTCGGGCCCGGTCCCCCTGAGCAGCCGGACATGGATTCTCAAAGTAAGGGGGGAGGCCCCGGAGGGCCGGGGGAATGGAAAGCTGGGGTGAGCTCGCGGGCCCAGAAAATGATCCAGGGGAGCAGTGGACCCCAACCCACTGCGCCAGGGAGTGTGGCGCCTCCTGGGGCCGTTAGGAGAGGCCGTCCACGTCCCGGATGGCAGAGGCGGCGGAGGCCCGCTGGACCCTGCCACTCCAGCCCCGCGGACTTCAGGGGGCAGGTGGGGGGACGGGGGGGCCGAGGTGAGGCCAAGCCCCTCGTGCTATCGATGGGGAAACTGAGGCAGGCGCGAAATGGGACGGACGTGACTTGGCTCGAGTCCCCCAGGGAGGAGGTGGCAGACCCGGGCGCCCTCTGGAAAGCTGAGGCTTGGGAGCCGTGAAGGGCACGGAGACCTGTGGGGGCTCTCGGCCCAGCGTCGCCCCCCCTTTACAAGTGTCAGCACCTGGGCAAGTGCACTGCCACCGCCCACCCGTTGCCCTAGGCGCGGGGCTCACTCGCAGCCGTAGCGTGCGAGAGACCCCCAAGGCCCCGGGGCCTGGCAGCCCCCCTCCAAGAAACAGAACGGTGCCACTTGGCTCTTTGGGACCCGGGCCCCAGTCCGATCCAATATGGGCTTTTCCTGGCTCCTGTCACACTGTCTGCACCTGGGGGGCACGTGTCAGCCCCACCATTCCCCGGCCTGGTGATGCTGCCCCGGCCTCCTGAGCCCGCAGCCTTGTTGCAGGGATTTGGTGATACCCGGCATCGTGGCCCCACCGGGGGCAAAGCGGACAAAGTTACCACAAGACCTTCCCTCCAGGTGGGGAGCGGTGCCCCCACGTGCTGCCCTCCCGGAGCCTTCCTCTACTGACCCCCCACATCTCAGCTCCGTTTGGAGAACACCGACCTGTTCTGAAATGGACTCTTGTCTCCCAGGAGAAACCACAGACTGACAAGTCCCATTCAGGGTGCCACCCAGGATGTCAAATGAAAGGGAACCCGGAGAAGGGGAGACACAGCTGGAATCCAGCCTCTGTCCAGTGCTAAGGAAGGAACCTTGGTATTTCAGGGAAGGCCAGATTCAGATGCTTCCTAGCTCTGTGACCCTGGGCTAGTCACTTAGTCCCTGTTTGCCTCAGTTTCCTGAACTGTAAAATGGGGATAATAGCAGTGCCCACCTCCCAGGGTTGTTGTGAAGATCAAATGAGACCATATTTGGAATGCTCTTAGCCTAGTGCCTAGCAAACTATAGGCACCATCTAAGTGCAAGCTATTATTAGTTATTATTAAATGTGCTAATTGTATAGTGCCTGGCACGCAGTAGGCACTATATAAATGCCAGCTATCACTATCACCATTTTTATTATCATTATTAAACACCTTGTGTCCTGAAGAGAAAACACTAAAGTCTTGGAATGGCTTCTTTGTTGAAATTTCACAAAACGTTTCTATTTCCCCCCTAACTTTGCTCTTTTTGGTTCACCATTTTTTTTTAAAGAGCTCTCAAGCCTACAGATTCTATGTAATTAAACACAGGCAATGAGGCGTCTTCCATTAATTTCCAGATCATAAACTAATAGATGCCTGATGGTGGGCGAAAAGCAACACTTTGATTGATTGGCAGAGGTGTGGTAGGAAGGGGAAACAAACATAAACTCTCTTGGAGGACTGACAGTATTTTTCCTGTGTTTTTCCCCATATTGTTTCTGCTGCCAGTTCTAACAGACAATAACCATCTTATGCTGCTTTCTGTGCTTCTTTGCAAAGCAGTTTTCTTGTGCAACTTTTTTTGTTAAGATGGAAACCATGCACTCAGAGAGAGGCCTTTAAAGCCATGATTCAGACAACTTCCTCTTGTAGACTTTGGGAAATGTGAGTACTCAGAGTGGGTCTGGTCTCTATACAAAAGATGACATTTTATCCAGCTTGTTTGTTTTCCATCAGAACCGGGCTTTAATGACGTCCTATGAGCTGTGAATCAGGGTTCCCTGCCTTGAGATGGCTTGTATTTAATTTTCCGTTTTTATATGATAGAATGCTCTCTTCCTAGAAAGCAAGAAGTGTTTTGTTTTTGTATATTTCCCTGCTGTGCCTACCACAGCGGTGGACACCACTGTATGTAGTAGGTGCTTAATAAGTGCTTGTCGATTGAGTGATGATATTTGCTTCTTAGGGGAATATCTTCTGTTAAATCTCTCCAGTTGTCCAGAACATAGTAGATATCTCAGAATCTGAGATTTTCAAAAGGACTTCGGAGGGAGCCAGCCTATCCAAACCCCTTTTTGTCCCAGACAGATGATTAGCAATAATC
Organism: Phalanger gymnotis; assembly: GCA_028646595.1. NCBI lineage: Eukaryota > Metazoa > Chordata > Mammalia > Diprotodontia > Phalangeridae > Phalanger > Phalanger gymnotis. Next base: position 7,354,624 of record CM053624.1, on the reverse strand, counting down.
TAAGCTTTGTCTGGAATCAAACAAAGATAAGGCTATCCAGTGACCTTAAGAGAACTGAAAGGCTTAAAAGAGCAGGATGTTAGGATGGTCACCTGAGGTTTGGTTTTTTTTTAAGGATTTCGTGCCATGTCTCTCCCTATACACACTTTCCTCCTATGAAACTCAATCAATCTTAAATATTTACTGTCTTGTATTTAATGTAATTATACTTATTTTCTGCTCAAAGTTATATTATCTCATATGTTACTTACAGGAATCCAAAATGGATCCTTCTTTTTTAAAGATATGTGATCCTTGCTCCAGAGACTGACATAAGATTCCTACTGAAGTGCATTGTTTAGATTAGTTTTGGGTGACTCAGATAAAAAGACAGATGGTTGGTGGAATGAGAGAACAACTGCACCTTGGAGATATGCTCATTATTTATGATCATTCGAACCATTGTAAAGGGCAATATTCACATTCAATGAAAATTCTGCTTCTGAGGAGTTTCTGAAAAAAAGAAAACCAGAATAAATGTGTAGGGAGTGTTCGGCCTGAGAGAGCCATGATTTAAAAACCAGATTTCTATTAAATGGTTCTAAAGCTTGGCATTTGTCGCAGACACCAGGTTGTAGAGAGATATCAAAGTGTTTACATGTATTGTTGAGAACAGCAAACTGATGACAAATAGGAACCCTACCTAATTACTCTTAAGGATTAAATATACATCCAAGTGCACCACCATGAAGATTGGAAATCACTCCCCAGTCAGTTTTATCTATTGCATTTCCACACATTTAGTTTCCTATTACTTTTAGGCATGACCTTTATTAACGGAATCATTAAAATCAAATAAACATAAACTGCTCAAATCCTACAGCCAGACGCTACTCTGGCAATACCCGGATAATGACAGGGGTCTACTACCATTTGCAGAATAATAAAAAGTCAATGATCCAAGAAATAGTTCTATAGGGAAAGGCCAAAGTAAATGAGTTCAAAACCTTGAGCCATGGAATGAAGCCCTGGTGCTTGCATTTACATCTTTAATTATTTTTTTCTTGAACCATCTCTGCTGGCTTCAAGCTAAGAAATTGGGAGGTGGCGGGGAATACCACAGAGCCATATTCTACTAAAGATTTCCAGTTCTTAAGAGAAGACAGCAGCTCCCTAGGAGATTGTACCCCTTCATTTCAGCCCTACATGCCTGGGGTTTTCCCAAGAAGCAATTTGTTGCTAGAAATCTCCCTTCAAAGATGGAGACTACAAATTCTTCTGATGGTTACAGATTCATTCAGTCCGTGCACTTTTCAGGAGTGGCATGTTGGTCCCCATGTCCTCCTTCTAGCTGTATGCTAACTTTGACTTTCTTGGCTTGAGATGGGCACTGGGGTCTTAAAAAACAAGTATACCACAGCAAAGGGAACTACATTCCTACCTCATGTTTGAAGCACTGTTTGTACAGCTTGCTCTGTGAATGTTGGTGATGATGAAGGGTGGTTTGTAGGGATGAAGTAGAAGAAGGCAGATTTCTATTTTGTTTGTCTCAAGTTATGGTGACTGTGAGCCATCCAGTCCTGATCTAGCCAACAACCATAGAGAAAACATCTCTGGTATGCAGAAGGCTGTGCTGAGTAACAGGGAGACAGAGGGTGATTAAGACCTAAGCCCTGCACACTGGCTGGGGCCTGTCCAGAAGAGGACATACCACCGTGAATCAACAAGCTTTATATTAAATGCTGACCATGTGTCAGGCACTGTGTGAGGCCATGAGAATCTCCACTGAAAGATGAGGGGATGATTGGAGGTGAGGAGACTTGGAGGAGAGAGACACTATCATTATTTCTTAGTGCTTGAAGAGCTGAGATACAAAAGAGAGATTGGACTTTGTCTAAATGATTTGCCCTCTTCTAATCTGATCTGAGCTGGGCCCTCCTTGCAGCAAGGCAATCCTTTGACTCCTTGATTCCTCCCAAACTGATTTTCTGTCCCACAAATCAATGAGGCTAGTGCAGATGTCCTCTTCTC
>CM053624.1:7317486-7352114 GCA_028646595.1 Phalanger gymnotis | reverse complement strand
GAGAAGAGGACATCTGCACTAGCCTCATTGATTTGTGGGACAGAAAATCAGTTTGGGAGGAATCAAGGAGTCAAAGGATTGCCTTGCTGCAAGGAGGGCCCAGCTCAGATCAGATTAGAAGAGGGCAAATCATTTAGACAAAGTCCAATCTCTCTTTTGTATCTCAGCTCTTCAAGCACTAAGAAATAATGATAGTGTCCCTCTCCTCCAAGTCTTCTCACCTCCAATAATCCCCTCATCTTTCAGTGGAGATTCTCATGGCCTCACACAGTGCCTGACACATGGTCAGGATTTAATAAAAAGCTTGCCCATCGATTCCTCTTACGGGTAAATATCCCTAGTTCCTTGAGCAGATTATCATCTGTATGATCTTAAGATCCATGCCCATCTCACTTAATAATAAGAAAAGCTAACTATGTGCCTGGCATTGTGCTCAGCACTTCAGAAATATCATCTGATTTCACCTTCACAACAACCTTGCCAGGTGGGTGTTATCTTCATTGTGCAGATGAGGAAACTGAGGCAGGCAGAGGTGAAATGGCCTGTCCAGGGTCACATAGCTGGGAAGCGTCTGAGGCTGGTTTTGAGTTCAAGCCCATCCCACCCCTACCTGGCTGTTTGCTCTCTGCTTCCTCAGTTTCCATCCTCAAATGGGATCCCCAGAACTAAACACCCTCTTCCAGATGCAGCCCCTTCCTCAGAGCTTCACATCCTGTTTCCCTAAGGAAGCCTAAAGGTCTCAAGAGGCTCTTTGGCTACCATATTATACTGCCGTTCATCTTGAGCTTGATGGCCACTGACCTCCCCCACCCCCATCTTTTCAGGTGAAAGGTCATCGGGCCATTAATATTTATGGATTCTTTTAGTTCAATCATTCAGTGATCAGTTAATGCAACTAACTATTATCATTCAGCTCTCCAACTTTTCCATTAGAATAGTAGAAGAGACCGTTAAGAGGAGAAGGCCAGCTCCTTGAGGTCAGGAAGTATTTTCATTTTGTCTCTGCACCTCTGACGTTGTGCCTGGCACATGGTGGATTCTCAACGTGCTGATGTTGTTGGAACACAACAGATCTCTCACCTCCGGACCTTTGCAGAGGTGGTTCCTGGGCTCGGAATGGACGTCCTCCTTCCCTCGATGTCTTAGAATCCGTAACTTCCACCGAGGCTCATGTGCTGCCTCCCACGCTGGACGTGTTCTGATCCTACCCACTCATAGGTGTGCCTTCCTTCCTAGAGTCACTTTGCATTTATTTAACTCGGTGCATAATCCCCGCCCCGCCCCCCCAAGGATTTGAGCCTCTTGAGGGCAGAGACTGTTTGTTGGATGAGCACAGAGCTTCTATGGAATGGGCATTTAACAAACATCTGTTTAACTGAAACCAATGGCTTTCCCTGTTTCTAGCCTGGAAGCTGCTCAGATGCGTTTTGTGACACACAGATGTGGCCGCATCTCCCCCTCCTCGAGATCCTCGGTGACACAGTCTGCATCATTTAGGGCTTTCCACCGTCTCTTTCTCATCCTTGCTTAGGTCGTGCTGGCTCCCGGAGCCTCTTCCCATTCAGAGTTCTGCACGAGTGATGCCCACGGGCCTCGGTTCTTCTGCGATTCACCACTTCGCGCAGACGTAGAGCTGAGGCCCCCACAAATCCACACGGATCTCTTTAGACACCCCCCCCATTTCCCGTGTCATCCTCATTGCTTCTTTGTGTCTTCATATTCTTCCTGAGAGACTACCCTCCTCCGTGCGCAGGAGCCAGCCGAAGCTATACTGCAGTAGCAATGGTTGGATTTTCAGTTAGCATTCGCACCTCAGCAATCAGCAAAAATACACTTCTGGGCTCCCTTTGACTGCTTTGTTGATTGTCTAGACCTAAAGAGCCCGAGGGAGAAAACTATTAATGGCGGGATTTAGACTCAGAAGTATGTTGAATCTAGATATATCTTCAGAGAGCTGGTTTTTAAACACTTACCAGCACACCGCTGCTCCCGTCCCTCCTGGGCTAACTTCCCCCATAGTATTTTAGTCCCCGAGATCCTGCTGTGAGATTCATCTTTCTGTTTCCCACAGCTGTTATCTAAGTGGTTTGCGCTTAATAGGTGCTTCACAAGAAGTTTTTGAATGACTCAACAAGTGAGATAATATGCAAAGCATTTTACAAACCTCAAAGTGTTATAAGTGTCAATTATGAAAAAAAAAGCAAACGTAGCTGAAAAATTAAAAATTCTAGAAATTCTAAAGGAAGCGACGGACAAAAAGAAGATAAGCTTCCTGTTTACTGAAGCCTGTAACAACTAGCAATGAGGATAATAGCACAATTGCCAAAAAATAAAATTACTTAAGCTTTTGGCTTAGCCGGAAAATCGAAACAGAAAGAGTCAAAGATAACAGGGTGTAATCAGGAGATACTCAAAGGGCTCATTTGAAACATGAACCACACAGAAGATGCTGGTTTCAGAGAATTTAAATCACATCCCCAAAACTAGAGCCAGACAATGGTTACTGGTCCATTCCAATTGGTGGCACAGGCCTGGTGTCCTTGCCCTGAGTTTATCAGAAGCAGTAGCCAACACCAAGACTGGAGGAAGCGGGGGCGTGGCCATGAGGAGCTGGGTGACCCATCCCAGGCTGGGAGATGCCAAGGTGACAAGCCTCTGACTTGGTTTTCATGATTGGTATTATGTTTGGACAGCGCCTCGCAGAGATGATATCAAAGTAACCCTGTGAGGTATGCAGGCACCACTCTCCCATCTTATAGATGAGGAAATGGAGCCTCAGGCAGGGCTACTTATTGCCCCAGTGACTCAGAAACCTGTAGTTTGTCACCTCTGTAGTGACCTTTGCACTTTGGTGCCAGGCTTAAACATTACGTAGGATCTGTCACCATCATTAGGGTGTTAATAGGCAGGTGCCTTCTCCTGGTTCATCACCCTCAAGGGGCCGTCAGGATCAGCTTTGTTCTATGGGCTTGGAGGGCAGAGCTAGCAGAGGCAGAAGGTTTCAGCTCAATTTAAGAGAAATGGAAATAGCCCAGGCTGGATGGACTCTGGAAGTCACCATGTTGGAAGAGCTATGAAGTCCAGATGTTCTGGAGAGAAATTTAGAATTGAGAAAGAAAAGTAAACTATCCATACCCTTCAACCCACTGGTCCTTTACTTTCCAATTTTTGCGCTGACAATGAGTGTCTCTATGAACATTTAGGATAGCGCCTTCATATATGTGTGTATGTGTATGCATATACATCTACAAATATATATATGTCCATATGTCTATATGTATATGTATATATATACACATATATAAATGCATGTATGTCCATATGTATATTTTATATATATGTTATATATATAAAATCTGCCATGATTCACTCTGCCATTCTCCAATAGATGGATGAGTACTCATTATTATTTATTATTATGCCATAAGATTTGTGGAATTCAGAAACTTTTTGGGATACTTCTAACTCTTAGGAAACTTCTTTTCACTAAATCGAGTTGAAATCTTCCATCTTGCAATAAAATAAGGCAGAAGACAAAAAGAAATTGAAATTAAATAGAAGGGAAGCTCCTGGGTCCTCATGAAGAGGTGAAGAAAAGGGCCAGCACTGGTGTCATCATGTCCCCAAAGGTGACCCCAAAGAGGATGTCAAAGTCACTCAGACATTTTAATTTTCATTGCTCACAATCGAAACAGCAAACAGACCCTCCCAAACATCATTTCACTAAGGCATCTTTACCTGCTGGAGCGGATGGAGGGGTGAAGAAATTCTGTGATGGATTGGAAGACACTGGACACATCCAGTCACTATCATAGCCCCATGTCCAAGCTCTTGCCAATGCCTGTAAATCTCACCTCTTCTCCATCAATCAAATACCCTCCTCTCCTCTGACCCTGCCTGCACGCTGGTGCACATGCTCAGCACCTCCCACCTGGTCCTTCGAAGTAGCTGCTGGAGGTAGGGTGGGGTGCCGTCTGCCTGCCTCCTCTCCCCACTGCAATCCACCCTCCATTTAGTCATCAAAGGGACTTTCCTCAAGGTCTGAACTTTATCACCTCCTATTCAATAAACTGGTGGCTCCCACTTGCCTCCAGTATCAAATATAAAATCCTGTTAATCATTCAAAGCCCTTCATAAACTTCCCCTTTCTCCCTTTACGGACCTCTCACACGTTACTCCCCGACATGTACTCTGTCACCTATTAACACTGGCCTCCTGACTGTTCCACCAGGACTCTCCAGGCATTTTTTGTGGCTGTCCCCCAAGCCTGCTATATCTCACCCCTAGACCCAGGTGGATCTAGAAGAGAAAGTAAGGCTGATGTCCTTGCACAGCCCTCCCTCACGTAAATCCAGTTCACTTGCATGTCATGGCATCACCTGTCTGAAGTCACAGTCCTCTTCAAAAACAAAAGACAACAAACAACCCCTAAGCCTGGAATGTACTCCCTCCTCTGCTCTGACTACTGACCTCCCTGGCTTCCTTTAAGTCTCAATCAAAATCCCACCATCAACAGGAAGCCTTCCCAATGCCTCTTAATTCTCATGCCTTCCCTCTTTCACAAACATCAGATTTATCTTGTATATGTCTTGTGTGCACCTGTTTGCTTGTCTTCCCCATTAGTGTAAGCCCCTTGAGGGCAGGGCCCATCTTTTGTCTTATTTTGTATCCTTGGTGAGGCTTGACATGCAGCAGGTGCTTAACAAATGCCATTGCAAAGGGCATGATTTCTCATCTTCACAACATTTTTATGAGAATTGTCTTTACTTGTGCAGAGAACATCCTTGCGGAAGAAATGAGCCAGGGAGAGCCAGGGCAGACTTTCAGAGGTAGTATTCTGCTGCAGGCCATGTTTTACCAGTCAATTGAGAGGTTTAGAAAGTAGATGTTTTTCTTGTTATGTCTATTGTTTATTGCTTTAAAAAAACATTTGTTTTGCTAGAATAAAACTAGCTTTAAATAAGTCGACCACTAAACATTTATTAAGTGTTTACTGTCTGCCAGTCCCTGTGCCAAGTGATGAGAATACAAATATAAGCAGAAAGCAAGATAGTCCCTGCCTTCAGGGAGTTTTCACACCATTGGGGAAAGGAACCGAAAAGGGGGAAAGGAGCAAAGTCTACAAGGAGTCTGGGACCCCGGGAGAGTCAGGGGTAACCTCTCCATGCCACCTTAGGACTTAGTTCCCAAGTCATGGGCAAGTCCTGAGCAGAACTATACTTCTGGAGTGCTTTCCCACACCAAGAGGTCCTCAAGCAGACAAACTCTCTGATCCCTCTGTGCTTCACTATTGCTTCTTAAATTTACAAAGGACCATGTGGCTTTTCTCATTTGGCTGCATCCTCAAGGGCTGGCATCCCTGGGAAAAAAAAGTCGCTTCCTGGGTGTGTCCAGGAGATATTGGAGGACCCAGAGGAGTGCCACGGCTCCCACGTGAGGAGATCTCCATAGACAGTGACAGGAAGAGGAGGAGGCGGCTGTAGTCAGCGCTGGTAGAAAGGATGTACGAATGAGGAGACCAAAGTCAAGGATGAATTTCATTAAGGATTTTGCAATCCTCATGTCCATTGGTGGTGTTGTTCAGTCACTTAGATGAGTCTGACTCTTCGTGACTCCATGGACTGCAGCAGGCCAGGCCCTTCTGTCCTCCACTATCTCTTTCTAAGTCTTCCCAAGATCACGTTCATTGCTCCCATGACACTCTCCATCCATCTCATCCTCTGCCGTCCCCTTCTTCTTTTGCCTTCGATCTTTCCCAACATCAGGGTCTTTTCCAACAAGCCCCATCTTCTCATTATGAGGCCAAAGCCTCAGTTCAGTATTTCTCCTTGCAATGATATTCTGAGTTAATTTCTTTAAGTATTGACTGATTTGATCTCCTTACTGTCCAAGGGGCTCTCAAAAGTCCTCCGCAGCACCACAATTCAAAAGCCTCTATCCCGTAGGGCTCAGCTTTGTATCACTCACCCTGCATAGTTGAGATGCTTCCCCTAATAGGTGAGAATTGGACTTAATGAGATCTTTCTCCTAACACGCTGCTGTCTATAAACGGCTTCTTACCATCTGTGCCAAGTTTATGGGTGTGGATGGAAACCTCAGAGTCTTAGTTCGCACTTGTTATCGTTAGCAATTATGAGCATTATTTTGTGTTTTTTCTTTGTAAGCCCAATTCTGGGTTAGCGAGTGGCTAGCTGGCTCAGCGTTGAGTGAACTAGGCTTGGAGTCAGGAAGACCTAAGTTCAAATGAGGCTTCAGGCACTGATTAGCTATTATCCTGGGCAAGTCACTTAACTCTCTGCCTCAGTTTTTTTCATCTGTATAATGGGGATAATAATAGCACCTATCTCCTAGGATCGTTGTGAGGCTCAAATGAGATAAGAGATAAAAAGTACTTTGCAAACCTTTGTGATAAATGAAAAACCCAAGAGACAGAGTTTCTGGGTAATTAATTATTAATTAGGCTAGCTAATAATCAATAAATTGATGGTCAGTGGTTTCTCAGAAAACCAAAGGCAAAACCATGGAGAGACTGAAAACCTTAATAAACTTTTGGAAAAGAAGATGCCACTGACAAGTGAAAATCAACCCTGATTTGTGGACATTTAATGAGGAGGTGGGTTAAAATTCTTCAGTTCTTTCTGCTGAGAACGTGGCTTGATCCTGAGACTCAGCAGCCTCCAGCATCTGGACAGGGTAATCCACCTCCATCCAGATCACCCTAGTAGGATTTCTTTTTCAGGAGCTGAGTCACCCTAAACTCTAATGAAGGGGTACAAGTATGGGGGGGCAAGAACTCACCTAGACTAGATTCTGTTTACACAATAAACAGAAGTAAGGTTTCCTAGCTGGCTTGGGTCCAGCCCAAGGTCAAAGAGCATGCAGAGGGGATTGAGGGGGTTAGGACCCTCTCATCAGTCCGTCACGTCTTTCAGAGGTTGACTGACCTTCTACAGGGGCTGGGCCCTAAATGATGAAATAAAAGGAGAAAAGTCTGGATCCTAATTTATAACTGGTTGTTAATGTAATAGTAAAATAATAAGTTCTCTCACCTTAAAGTGTTATATCAGGGGTGGGAACCTGTTGCCCTCTAGGTCCTCAGGTGGGGCCCTTTGACCACATATTTATTCTGTGAAGTTTAGATTCAGTCAAAGGGCTGCACTTGAGGACCTAGAGGACCACATGTGACCTGGAAGCAGCAGGTTCACCACCCCACCTAGTTACTGATACTCTTTTGAGAACTGTTGGTATGTATCCTCAGCTACATACTTGTTGGAGAATGGCTCTTGGTCTTACATTGCACGTTTGGGCAATAAGACTTACAAGAAAAGTTTTATTGATGCCTTCTGTTTTGTACATTTGTTGTTGTAACTATCCCTAGTATTCTTCCCCCTTCTTCTCCCAGGGAGCCATCCCATATGACAAATAATATTTTTTTAAAGAGAAGAAAAAATTAGGGCAACCGATTAATCCACTGAGAAAGTCTAAAAACATGTGCAGTGTAACCCCTGTGAACCTCTGCCTCCATGAAGGTCAGGTTGGGGGTCTCCTCCTCCCGTGCATCTTCATTCGAATTGGGCTTGATCTTTGGAATTTTGTCGTGTCGTCTCTGGACTTCCTGGTGTTCTCTCTGTTCATATTGTTGTAGTTACCGTGTGCGTTACTTTCTTGGCTTTGCTTACTTCACTCTGTGTCCATTCATACAGCTCTCTGCAGGCTTCTCTGAATTCATCGTGCCCATCACTTCTCACAGCACAGTAATCTGCCCTTGTATTCACATACCACAGTTTGTTTGCCATTCCCTAACTGATGGGAGGCTACCTTGTTTCCAGTTCTTAGCTATCACAAAAAGTGCTGCTGTAAGTGTCTTGATGTATATGGGGACTTCTTATTTGTGGCTTCCTTGGGATGTATGCCCAGTGATGCAGTCTTTGGGTCAAACGGTATAGGCATTTTAGTCACTTTATTTGTATAATTCCAAATTGCTTCCCAAAATGGTACAGTTTCACAGCTCCACCAACAATGTATTGACTATTAAAAGCTTTTTTTAAATCTTCGCCAATTTTCAGGGTATGAGGTAAAACTTTAGGGTAGTTTTGATTTGCGTTTCTCTTACTCTTGATTTTGAGTATTATTTTCATGAGGTTGTAAACACTTTGTAGTTCATATTTTGAGAAATGTTTGTGCATATCCATTGGTCATTTGTATATTGGCAAATGTCTGTTAGTTATACATGCTCATACACATATAAATGTACATGTGTGTATTTCTTAATTGTTTATATATTTTTAATACCAAGATTTTTATTAGATATACTCGATGCAAAGAATTTTTTTCCCAATCAACAGTTTTTCTTCTTACTCTAGTTATATTGGTTTTGTTTATGTAAAAATTTCTTAAATTTTTGTAATAAAAATAAACAGAAAAAGTTTAATTCTGTTTTAATTTTAATTATTTTAATTCCGAAAAGGCTTTACAAACATGCCTCATACAAAGATGATGCCAACCATATGTGCTTTAGGAGGGTGTTTTTGAGTCTTCCCCCAGGATCTCATCCATCCTGAGCAGGGCAGACATCTCCATCTTTGTGAACATCTGGTGTTTTTTTTTTTTATCTCTCTACTTTACAAGGTTGTCATGAAAATAAGTTCAGAAATCAGTGTGATATATTTGCAAGGCAGCTGTTGGGTGGCGATTATTTGTTATCAGAGTGAACCACACATTTCAAATATATTTTTCATTTTTCAGATTAGAAGTTTGGCACTTTATACATCAGTCCTGTTATTTAAATGGGACTCAACTGTATTTATCACTTTAATTTTTCAGCCCATGATATTATTATAGACTGAAAATACTTATGCCCTCAAAGGAATAAACTTACACATTGTTTCTCAGTCCAGAGGACTGGGTTTCTCTTCCCTGGTGTTTGTCGCCCCAGCAAAGAGTTTCTACTTGCCAATGACCCATGTATCTAAATGGGGACTGCTGTTACTGCTGCTGCTGCTGCTCCCCCAGCCCTCCGATTGTTGCTGCTGCTGCTGCTGCTGCTGCTATTACTGCTGCTGCTACTGTTGCTGAGGCTTCTGTTGCTGCTGCTTCTGTTGCTGCTTCTACTGTTGCTACTGTTGCTTGCCACTGCTGCTCCCCCAGCCCTCTGATCGTTGCTTCCAGGGGAACCAGGTGAAAATATTTGGAGACATTAGAGAATCTGCAGTTTTCCAAGAGGCAGTGAGACTGGAACTTTGGAGGGCAGATTCCCAGGCAGGACCTGCTTGGATCCATGGTCGGTATCCCTTCTCATGGTGCCCTGAGTTGGTCTGATTTGGGTTGTGGTTTGTTTTTGCTTCTCGTCGTCTGTGATTTAGCCGTTTGGGCCGAGAGCTTTCAGGCACAGGTGACACATAGTATATGCTTTAATGTTTGGTGAATGAATGAGATCACATTTGTGAAAAGACTTTGTTAACTAAAATGCTTCACAAATGTCAGCTGTTGTATTAAAGGGTGAATCAGTCCTTCCTAATGCTAAGCTGCTGTACCCAGGGAGAGGGGCAGTCTGATTGGCTAGGAGGAGAGGTAGATAATTCGGGGAAAAGCCAAGGCAGGTAAGTGCATTGGGCAGCTTAGAACAAGGTGAGAGCATGAGGCATCTAGGAGTGTGTCAGGGAGGGCCAGTGGGCAATGGGAAATGGATGTGGAAAGGGGAATGTCATCCATTTTCCAATGTTGCCTAGGGCTGGACCTGTACCCAGGAAAGAGAAAGAATGTCCTCCCCACCCCACTCCATGTCCCCCTCCCAGCTCCACTATTAGTGTAGTTGGTTTGTCTGGGCTCATCTGGGAACCATTTATACTATTCTTTGGGAAAATGATCTGATTTGCAAATGACCAACTTGCAAACTAACTTTGGAACACAATCTTCTCCTAATTTGGGGACTGCCTATCTTGTTTTTGTTTTGAGCAAAGAAATTCATTTATTCAAGTTGATAGCAAAACATAAATCAAAGAAAGTATATATGGGAGAATATAGCCCAGACAGTACAGAGGAAAGGAGCTCTCCTGTTGGGAGCAAGGTCATCAAGAAAGAGTCCCAGATCGCACCGAAGAGGAAATTCCCCAGGTCTGTAATATAACAAGCCGGGGATAGGGACATGATGGAGACTGCCCACTTTTCTAATGTTGCTTCTTCCCAGAGTCTTATTCTCCTTTCAACAACCTAGATTGAAGTTGGCATTAATCTTGTGCCAGGTGAGTACAAAGGAAGTGAGTGGGGTGCTCAGGGAGGACTAGCACCTCTGGTAGGAGGGCTTGCTGAACCTTTTCAGGGCTGTTCACCCACCTTTGGTGTCCACCTCTCACCCAGCTCCCACCTTTGGCTCCAAGAAGCAATAGTATGCACAGCAGCCACACCCAAGTAAAGCCATCTTAGCAGACAGGCTGAACCAGATTGAGGGAAACCAACAGGCTTCACATCCACTGGTGAGTTGTGGCATCCCTCCCTCAAGCATGTGGAGACTTCCTTTGGAGGAACAGGTGGATAAGAACAATTTGTTCCAGCGGCCATGAAGGCACATGAAGCAGGTGCTGTGGAGAACTTAGAGTTTGGTCAGACGCTGAAAATGCCAAGGTCGAGCCCTCGTCCTGGGCCGTCACCAGTAGTTTTGACTTTTTCTACCAATGGACTTCAGTGATTCAGGAAGAGAGCGTGAGGCCGATAACTTTGTGCAACTCTGCCTCGCTTACATCCAGTTCACGCGCAAGTCAAGATATCACCTGTCACATCATGATGTCAGCGGTCCTTTTTGAAAACAAAAGACAAAGATCGTCAGCAACAGCAAAGGAAGACATTGTCAGCCTGCGCTGCCTGCTCAGAACACACAAATGCCAGCCAGCCCCGGGAAGCTGTCTGTGCTGACTTTCCGTCCGTGGAAGGAGACAGTAAAAATAGGAGTCATATCTTACTGGAGGTGCTCTCTCTCCCCAGGTGTGCACAAGCATGCCCAGCTAGAAACAAAAAAAGCTGCCTTTCCTAAAGCATTACAGGAAAAGGTTGGGTTTTTTTTTTTGTTTTTTTGTTTTCTTACTGCATGGATCCCCTGCCAGGATCCGTTCTGATCAAGGTAGGGTCTTTGAGAGCAAGCTACTAGAAGAAATGTTGGCCTTGGCAGGTATCCAGAAGCCTAAGACCGCTTCCTGCCATCCTCAAGGAAGCCTTCAACCTGAGTGTTTTAACCACACACTGTTGAACGCGTTGGGAACTTTGAGACCAGAACAAAGGGCTCAGTGGAATCACCACCTCATGTCTGGTACATGTGTACAATTCTACCAAAAAGATGCCACAGTTTCCACGCCATCCTTGTTTATGTTTGGGCGAGAATCGCCCCTGCCTCTTCGCTTGTGTTTCAGGACCTCAGATGAAGGAGGTGATGGAACAGCTCACACTCAGGGCATCTCTCAGCTGAAGGAGAATCTGAGAGATGCCCAGCAACTAGCCCCAGCTTCTGTAACAGAAGATCCACCAAGAAATGAAAATGTGATGGTGCCAGGCAGAGTGTGGTGTCAAGACCTTCAGCAAGGAGACAGTTCTGTTGAGAAATGCTGGCGTTCAAGGGACTCACAGGTTAGCTGACCAATGGAAACCTAGCCCATTCAACATTATTGAGAGATTGTCGATAGTGGTTTTTTGATTGATAATTTCTACTCACCTCTACTACCCAAAGAGCAAAGAAAAGGTTATGTCTTTTACCTCCTATAGATATTCATAGTAATTCAGATTAATTCCACTACCATTTATCTTTCTCGCCCATATTGGGGGCTTCTTCTGGAGGGCAAGTGTTGGGATGACGCCTGTTGACTTGTTATAGATTTCTTTGAAAGCTGCTCCTGTGAGCCATGGGACATGGCAGAGCTACACTTTACTGGTGGAGGTACATGTGGACAAGAAAGCTCTGCAGCGCTAGCTCACTGTGTCCTAGGCAGGGAGTCTTGGTATTTGGAGTCAGAGGACCTGGGTTCAAGTCCTGGCTGTGGTGCTTACTAACACCTGTGTGCCTTTGGGCAAGTAACTTAATATTTCTGGGCTTTGATCTCATCTATAAAATGAGGGGCTACACCTCTGGGACAGTGAAGTTTCTTGCTGATCCCCCTTAGTTCTAGTGCCTTCCTTCCAATTTTTCCTGTATGGAGCCTGTTGGTACATAGTTGTTTGCTGGACTGTAAGCACCTGGAGGGCAGGGGATGACTTTGCCTTTCTTTGTCTCCCCAGTGCTTACTGACTGGACAGGCAGTGTCAAAGTTCCCTAAAGATGGTGGCCAGCTAGTCTTGTTTCTTTTTTTCCCCTTGATCTAGCTTTAGGCAAGAAAATATTAGATGCCGGTCCCCCATATGCCTGCCGCCCCAACCTTATGCCATTATGCAGAGTAGAAACCCAAGCAATGCCCTTTGCAAAGAGAGTCCAAGAGCTAGGGTTCGAGAGACTGACTGCCCAGTGCAGCTTGAACTTTGCCACGAGTCCCTTTGACACATCTTGTTAGCACCTTGGACAAGTCATTGATTCTCTACTCGAAGTCTTTGCTCCCTCTGAAGGCAACACTAATGTTGTGTACATCAGTTTGTGTCAAACTCGAGACCTCTGCAGGTGCATATTGACTTAGAAAAACACAAATTAACATAATCTTCATTGAACTGTATTTTTATTTATTTTGTAAAACGCTTCTCAACTACATTTTAATCAGGTTCTGGCCTCACTCTGGAATTGCAGCCTGCTAGTGGCAAGTTTGATATACATTATAAGACATATACAAAATATCAGTTTGAAAGATGAGAAAGAGGACATTTAAAAATATATTTTATTTACATGATGCATAGGGACATGATGGATACTGCCCACTTTTCTCATGTTGCTTCTTCTCAGAGTCTTATTCTCCTTTCAACAACCTAGATCGAAGTTGGCATTGATCTTGTGCCAGGTGATGAGTACAAAGGAAGTGAGTGGGGTGCTCAGGGAGGACTAGCAGCTCTGGTATAGGAGGGCTTGAAGTCTTTGTGTGTGTGTGCGTGTGTATGTGTGTGTGAGATATTATTCTATACATACTTCTATTTATCAGTTCTTTCTCTAGATACAGATAGCATCTTTCTTCATTTGTCCTTTATAGTTCATTTTGTATTTCTAATAGACAAAATAACTTACTTGCTCAAAGTTATTCTTAAAACAATATTGTCGTTAGTGAATACAATGTTCTCTTGGTTCTGCTCATTTCACTTTTCGTCGTTTTGTGCAAATCTTTCCATGTTTTTCTAAAATCATTGAGCTCTTCATTTCTTACAGCATAATAGGATTCCATCACAATCAAATACCATAACTTGTTCAGTTATTCCTCAATTGATGGCCATCCTTGCAATTTCTAGCTCTTTGCCACCATATAGAGAGCTGCTATTTTCTCTCATCAGCTTTGGAAACAGACCTAGTAATGGTATTGCTGGGTCAAAGCGTATAGGTAGTTTAATAACTCTTTGGGCATAATTCCAGATTGCTCTCCAGAATGGTTGGATCAGTTCACAATTCCATCAACAATGAATTAAGGTCCCAATTTTTGTACATCCCTTCCAATATTTATCACTTCCTTCTTCTATCATTTTAGCCAATCTGGTAGCTGTAAGATGATGTCTCAAGATTATTTTAATCTTCATTTCTCTAATCGATAATGATTTAGAACATTTTTATGTGATACGTTGTTTTGATTTCTTCAATGGAAAACATACCTTTTGACCACTTGTCAACTGGGAACTTACCTGCATCTATATAGATTTTACAAAGTCTTTATATATTTGAGATAAGAGACCTTTATCTCATAAACTGTCTATAAAATCCCACTCTTCAATTTTCTACTTTTCTTCTGATCTTGGCTATATTTGTTTTATTTGTACAAAACCTTTTTAACTTAATGTAATGGAAATTATTCATTTTATACCTAACTTTGTTATTTCTTGCTTATTCATAAGTTGTTTGCCTATTCATAAGTCTGATAAGTAACATATCCCATGTTCTTCTAATTTTCTTGTAAAATCTCTCCTTATATCTAAGATGTATCCATTTTAACCTTATTGTAAATGGTGTGAGATATTGGTCCATGCCCAGTTTCTGCCATACTGCTTTCCATTTTCCCAACAATTTTTACCAAATTATGAATTTTTATCCCAAAATCTTAAGTCTTTACACTTTTCAAATAGAGGGTTATTATATTTATTTGCTGGTGTAAATTGTATGTCTACTCTATTCCATTGATTTACTTTTCTATTTCTTAGCCAGTACCACATAGTTTTGATAACTATTGCCTTATGATACAGTTTGAAATCTGGTGCTGCTAAATCTCCTTCATTTATCCTTTTTTTTTTCATTATTTCCTTTGATATTATTGACTTTTTGTTCTTTCAAAAGAATTTTGTTATTTTTTCTAACTCAGTAAAATAATTTTTTTTTGGTAATCTAATTGGGATAGAATTGAATATATAAATCAGTTTGAGTAAAATTCTCATTTTTATTGTATTGACCCTGCCTACCCATGATCAATTAATATCTCTCCAATTATTTAAATCTGATTATTTTGTATAAAAGGTGTTTCATAGTTTTGCTTATATAGTTCCTGGGTTTGTTTTGGGAGGTGTACTCCCAGGTATTTTAAACTGTCTAGAAGTATTTTAAATAGGGTTTGAAAATGGTAGTAAATTTTACTATCTCTTCTTGTTTATAATATATCTTGTTTATAATATATAGGAATGCTGATGATTTATGTGCATTTACATCCTGCTACTTTGCTGAAATCATTATTGTTTCAACTAAGTTTTTAGTTGAGTCTTTAAGATATTCTAAGAATATCATCATATCATCAACAAAAAGAGATATTTATTACCTCATTCCCTATTCTGATTGCTTCTATTTCTTCTTCTTCTCATTGCTATTGCTAAGATTTCCATTACAATATTGAATATTGGTAACAGTGGTCATCCTTTTTTCACATGTGATCTTACTGGGAAGTCCTCTAGTCTATCTCCATTACAAATAATGCCTGCCGATAATTTTAGAAAGATGCTTTTTCTCAATTTAAGGAGGAATCCATTTATATCAATACTTTCAAGTGTTTTTTTTAAATAGAAATGAGTATTGAACTTTATCAAAAGTTTTTTCTGCATCTATTTATATAATTTTTTAAACTTTTATTATTGGTATATCAATTACATTAATAGTTTTCCTTAAGTTAAACCATTCCTGGTATAAATCTCACTTGATCATATTTTATAATCTTTGTATATATTGTTGTAATCTTTTAGCCAGTGTTTTATTTAGGATTTTGGCATCCATATTCATTAAAGAAATTGGTCTATAACTTTCTTTTTTTGTTTTTACTCTTCCTGGTTTAGGTATCAGTATCATATTTGTTTCATAAAAAGAGTTTGGTAGAATTCCTTCTTAATCTATTATTTCAAATAATTTATTTAATATTGGAATTAGTTGATCTTTAAATGTCTGATCGAATTCACTTGTAAATTCTTCTGACTCTGGTGTTTTTCTCTTAGGAAGCTCATTTATGTCCTGTTCTTTCTTTTTTAAATAGGCCTATTTAGATATTCTATTTCCTCTTCTGTTAGTTTAGGCAATTTATATTTTTGTAGATATTCTTCCATTTCACTTAAATTGTTATATTTATTGGCATTTAATTTGGCTATATTAACTACTTATTATTGTTTTAATTTCATCTTCACTAGTGGTGTATTCACCTTTTTAATTTTTAATACTAGGATTTGGTTTTCTTTTCTCTTTTTTAAAATCAAATGAACCAATTGTTTATCTGGTTAATTTGTTTTTTCATAAAACCAACTCAGTTTTATTTTTAATTCATTTTTATTCTCAGTTTTATTAATCTCACCTTTAATTTTTAGGATTTCTAATTTAGTGTTTAATTGGGAATTTTTAATTTGTTCTTTTTCTAGCTTTTTAAAAAATTGCTTACCCATTTCATTAGTGTACTGTTTCTCTATATCATTGATATAAGCATTTAGAGATATAATTTTTCCTCTAATCATTGCAGTTGTTACATCCCATAGATTTTGATATGTTATCTTATTATTGTCATCTTTTTAACTAAATTATTGTTTCTATTATTTGTTCTCTAACACACTTGTTTTTAAGATTAGGTTGTTTAATCTCCAATTAGTTTTTAATTTGTTTCCATGGTCTTTTTTTAGATTTAATTTTTTATTGCAGTATGATCTGAAAAGGATATTTTTAATATTTCTGCTTTTAACTATGAAATTATTATGTACTAATATGGGGTCAGTCTTTGTAATGATACCATGAACCACTGAGAAAAAAGTGTATTTTCTATTTCCATTCAGTTCTCTCCAGATTTCTATCATATCTAGTTTATCTAAAATTCTATTCACTTCCTTAACGTCTTTCTTATTTATCTTTTTGATTAGATTTATCTAGTTCTGAGAGAGGAAGACTAAAATTGCACACTACTATCTATCTCCACCTGTAATTCATTTAACTTTCCTTTTAAAAAGTTAGCTGCTATTTTATTTGGTACATATAGTAATTATTAGTTATTAATAATAGTATTCTTAAAACTGTTATCACTACTAAGGTAGTTTGAAAGAAAGGTTGGGTATAAGTTGTGTATGGTGAGGTGTGATTCTAAAAAAAAATTGGGTAGGAAAAACTTAAAAGGAGAAATTATCTCATAAAAATGGGGTATGAAAGGAAGAACTAGTACAGAGGAAGCAGGTGAGGGTGCAGGGCTGGTAATATTGGAACCTTATTTTCATCAAGGTTGAAGAAAAGACAACATATACATCTGAAGAGGTTCAGAAGTCTTCTGAACTTTTAGAGAAGTGAGAAAACTGGGGGATGGAATGTAGGAGGGACTTTTAGAAGGGGTATAGATAAGGATTAGGAAGGTGGGGTGAGTAGATAAGAGAGTGGTGGGTAAAATAGAGAATAAGAGGGTAAGGGGAGAATATAAAGTAACAGAGATAGGGTAAAGAAAGACTGAGAAGGAAAATAGTGAGTAAAAATAAGATGGAAGGAAATTCACAAATAGTAATTATAATTTTGAATGTGAATGGGCTGAACTCACTCATAAAATGGAAATGGATAGCAGAATGGATTAAAAATCAGAATCCAACAATATATTGTTTACAAGAAACATGTTTAAAAGTGAGAAATACTTAAAATGGAGAATTGGAGTAGAATTTATTAAGCTTCAGCTGATGCAAAAAAGGCCAGGGTAGCAATTATGATCTTGGATGAAGTTGTGGCTAAAATAGATTTAATTAAAAGGGTTAACTAGATTTTCATAAAGCTACCATATGAATGAAGCAATATCAATATTGAACCTATATGTTTCACTATTTTTGAAAATCTTGGTTTAACAATTTGAGATACAGCAATATGATAAAAACCAAACAAATTAAGGAGGGTCTCACTGTCAGCCCCTCTATCTTATAAAATTCTCATTCTTCCCTCAGGGTATCTCATGTACTATATATATAGTCTTATGACACTTTACTCCCCACCACATACTTTTTGATCCAGTGACACCGGCCTCCTGCCTGTTCTTCAAACAAGACCCTCCATCTCTGGGATCTGGGCATTCTCTCCAGCTGTTCCCCAATCCTAGGGTGTTATCTCTCCTCCTCTCTGACTACTGCCTCCATAGTTTCCTTCAAGTACCAATTAAAATCCTACCTTTTTCAGGAAGCCTTTCCCAACATCTCTTAATTCTAGTGTCTTCCCTTTGTTATTTATTTCCTATTTATCCTTATATAGCTGGCTTTATATCTATTTGTATGCATGTTGTCTTCCTTATTAGATGTAACTTCCTTGAGGGCAGGGACTGTCTTTTTTCGTCTTTTTTGTATCCCCAGGACATAGCACAGTGCTTGGCACATAGTAGGTGCTCAATAAATATTATTTATGTGATTTGTTCATTGAAACACTCATTCTTTTCATAAATTTATTTATTAACATTAATTAAAAACAATTTTTGAGTTCCAATTCCTTCCCTCCAGTCCCTCCCCCACCCACTGAGAAGACAGGCAATACATCAGTTGTATGGATGAAAACATGTACAGCATATTTCCATATTAGCCATGTTGCAAAAAATAAAAGCAAAATAAAGAAAAGTGAGAAAATTCTGTTTCAGTTTGCCTGCAAAGTTCATTAGTTCTCTCTCTGGAAGTGGAGAACATTTTTCATCATGAATCCTTCGGAATTGTCTAGGATCATTGTATTGATCAGAGTAGCCAAGTCTTTCACAGTTGGTTATTGTTACAATGTTGTTACTGGACGTATCATTCTTTAAGATTTTGTCATTTAGTCTTGTTTCAGGTCTGACTTATTTGTTAACATTTCTCTTATTGATTATAATTTTAGTTGTATTATGGTCTGAAAACATGTGTTTGATACTTTTGCTTCTCTACCTTATGTGTGCAATGCCGAAAAAAAATCTTTAAGATTGCAACCAGTATTCACCAAAGAGACTGGCCTGTCTCATTTTCCTAACATTACGTTTACCTCCATGACTTGTTTGGAGGCAGCGTGGGGCTGAACTTTAAGTCAGAGTCCAGAGAGGGCTCTGTTTGCTTTCTTGAAGGGATTATTTTCTTTCTCTTGTGACTGTGATTATTTTTACTTCATTTTACACATTTCTTACTGGGGTTTTTTGGTAGTGGAGAAGAGAGCTGGTTTATCTAGTATTTGTTCGCCTAGAGGCTGCTGAGGGCACTACAATGCACAGAACTTGGGCTCTGGAGTCAGGAAGACCTCGAGTCAAAACCACTCTTAGATGTATCCTAGCTAGGTGGCTTTGGGCAAGTCACTTACCTTTTGCCTGCCTCAGTTTCCTCAATTGTACAATGAGGGTATTAACAGCACCTCCCTCACAGGGTTGTTGTGAGGGCTATTGGTTGTTGTGCTTTGTTCTCAGAGGACCAAAATGACATCACTGTGCTAGAGTCAAGTTACAATGTGTTTGACTGTGGCTGATCAGACCAATAGGAGCTCGGAAGGCTCTACCACAGGTCGGACACAAATATTCCTAGTGAATATTTGGGGTAGATACTCCAAACTTGCACTGCTTTCCTCATAGAGCACAGCACTTCTCTGACGATGGTGCACCATGCTGAGCAGTTCTGTGCCAGCGTCTCCCATGTCACACAATCAATTCCAAAGTTCTTGAGAGAGACTTTGAGAGTGTCCTTGTATTGCTTCTTCTGACCACCATGTGAATGCTTGTCCTGTGTGAGGACTATATGAGATTATTGTAAAGTGCTTTGCAAACTTTAACATGCTCTGAAAATGATTGTTGTCAGTATTATCATTATCCAAAACCTTTCCCTCTACCATCTTGCCAGAGATCCCATGACCTTGGAAAGATCACTGGCAGTGACTTGGCAATAACATCCCAAGCTCCTTTCTTTTAGCATCCTAGGCTGTAGCTTTTGGGTTTGGTGGCTCAGACTCAGTGAGGGCAGCTGAGATATATCTAGGTAGTGATGTCTTACTGTTTCCCCTACTTATCTTGTACATCATTTTTGTTCAGAACTTTTTAGTCCAAGAATTTTCTTTTAGGCGGAGACCAGAGAAATGGAATCAGAATTATCTGCTCTCTCTCTCTCTCTCTCTCTCTCTCTCTCTCTCTCTCTCTCTCTCTCTCTCTCTCTCTGTCTTTCTCTGTTTTTCCTCTCTCTGTCTGTCTCTTTTTGTCTCTCTATGTCTCTTTCTGTCTATCTGTTTCTGTCTCTCTCTCTCTGTTTCTCTTTCAACCTCTCTCATCCAAGTGGCAGCTTGTCCTTTCTTGGACTCTGCTCTTTTCCCTAACATATCTTTTTTTTTAGATTGGGGTAAAGTCTAATATAGCTTTTAAAAATATTTTTATTAATATGTTTTCCTTTCACATCACTGAAATTTCCCTCTGTATCCTTTCCCCCATTCCTTCCAGAGCTTTCCTATACAATAGTTTTTCCCCAATATATCTCTGAAAAACCCCCTCCTTTTTGTTTTTCTTAGCACTGCTAGTCAGCCTCCATTTATTCTGAGCTTCAGTAGATCATGCAGTGCTTTTGTATTTACTTTCCCTAACATAGCCTTGCTTCTATCTTCTGTACATGTCTTTTTAAAATTATCTAAGTTCTTTTTGCATCCACATTGGGCAGCTAGGTGGCACAGTAGATAGAGTGCCAGGCCCGGAGTCAGAAAGAACTGAGTTCAAATCTAGCCCCAGACAATTAATAGCTGTGCGACTCTGGCTAAGTCTCTTAACCTCTGTCTCTCATTTGCTGCATCTGTACAATGAGGATAATAAGATTACCTACTTCCCGAGGTGCTTATCACAGGGCCTGTCACATAATAAGTGATAAAGTATAAATATTGGTTGCTATTGTCATTCCCCATGCCCTTTCTTTTTCTTCTCATCAGAATTATTTCTCTTGGTGTTTTTAAAATGTCACTCTTAAATGTTCCCCTTCCCTCCTGGAATGGCTTCTTCAATAGAATTTTAGTGCATAGGAATATACTTTTCTTCTTTTTGAAGTCCTTCAAATTGGTTCTACAAAATCTAACCTGCATTTTAAACTATGATTATATGATTCTGTGATCTTGTTATGACATCCCTTCCAGGAACACTTACCCAACTCCCATTTGTACTGGTAGACTGAGTCCCCAGAGGGAAGCTGTTATTTCTCTTAACTTTCAATGGTTACATTTATAGTACTGTTATTTATGAGCCCCAACTGGTATGCTTCTCAATAATAATCAGACAGTAACCTCCATTCTTTTTTAGCAAAAGTTTTTATTATAATAGTATGTAGTAATAGCGATTGGTGCAGAACAATCTCCCAAAAGTCCAAGGTACATTTTCCCAGGAATATACATAATGTCCAGGGGAAGAGCGGGCTCAAACTTAAGAACAGTGATAGTTCATGATGCCAGTGTGTAGAGAGCACAGGCAGCAATGCATAATTCCCTCCTCCCGTGGCCTTTTATTCCTTTGAAGAGTTCTCATGAATCTTCTTTAGGTATAGCTTGCCAGTGGACTCTGATGGCTGATGGTTTTGTAGAGTTCATAGACAATATTTATCTCTGCCACAAGGGTCACATTTCGTGAAGTAGCCTTTCCTTGAGTGATTATCCTTCCTTGATGAATGTATTGCCTCCTAGTGGTCCAGCCTCTGTGATGACATGGTTGATGGGGGTTGGGGGAAAAGAAGAGAGTCAGAAATTCTTCTTCCCCCTCCTCAAGAATGATTTTCTTTCAGGGGCTTGGTTCCCATTCCAACTAGAATCCTCCAAACTGGAACTCTCCCACCATTAGACTGGTTTGCCTCATGACACAATGCTTGCCTGAACTGCTGTTTTTTAATAGATGTGACGTTGCCAACCACATTGCTTTCTTTGTTGACCCAAAGATGACCATTCCTCACAAATCAACCACAAGGTGTAAATCATTTTGCTTGTACATGTAAAATTTCATATAACCATTGACTGATTTAGTTGAGGTGTCTACACTGTCTATAATTATATTAATTGGAATAGGAGTCGACCCCTTGCCCCCTTACAGTTAAAAACCTTTGTCAAATTATGAGAGACCTTTAGGTATCCAGAGCTAGGGAGGTAGAAGTATTCTAAGAAGTTAGTATTGACGTGCAGCCTTTGCTGATTTTGTGACACAATCTCATCACAGACCAGCCTCTTGTTGGCATCATAGGTGCCTCAACCATGGGGCTATAGAACAACATAGACCTATGAGACACCTACAGGCAATTTACACAGGACATCCCCCCCTAGTTAGCCATGAGAATAGCAACATACGAGGAAGGACATAGGAACTCATACATGAAAGGAAGCATGAAGAGAAACCCCCTGAGAGTCTTGGGCTGCCCTAACAAGTCCGACCTGATTCTTTCCTGCATTTCCTCCTGACTAAATACTCTTTTGTTACAATAGAACAGAAAAACATTGACAACTTGTTAGAGGAGCCTCGATTCCTCCAGAACGAAATCTACTTTTTCAATAACAGCCTAATAGTGTAATAACAGCAAAATCATGTTTGCATTTCAATGTCAATTGCTTTGCCTGCATACTGATTTCTGTAAATAACTTAATAGTCTATTGTGCATTTGATATACTCTTTAATACAATTTTAATGAGAACTCTATTTATGTGAGCCACTTAAACTTAGCTCCAATTGATCTGCTCCCAAAATAGAGCAGTTATCTTTCAGGTAA
This sequence comes from Phalanger gymnotis, assembly GCA_028646595.1. Classification (NCBI taxonomy): domain Eukaryota; kingdom Metazoa; phylum Chordata; class Mammalia; order Diprotodontia; family Phalangeridae; genus Phalanger; species Phalanger gymnotis. The sequence continues at coordinate 7,329,836 of CM053624.1, read as the reverse complement.
GGCAGAATGTATATGCAGTGACATGTGAAAAATCAGGGAAGATAGTATTGACCATATTATTTCACATTAAAAAAATTAGTTTATCTTCTCTAGCTTGGATCCTTCTTTTGTACCTTTTGATTCATAAACTTTGTTCATTTCCCAGGAATGGCCCGTGTCTTCCAATGTTCTTTTAAAAATTGTATTCCAATTTTTCTTTTACTCTTTGATCATACATAATGGTGGGAGGTATAAAATTGATAAAACTCTTGATGACCAAACTCTACTGGGTACAATTTTATAGCTTCTTAGCAGAAAAGAATGGGATGGTTATGGCATGTATATAATTTCAGATGGAGAAATAAGGAAAAAGTTGATTTATAGCAAATATATACATTACACAAATTAACAAGTAACATAATGTACATAAAATGCTTTGCAAACTGTAATGCTTTCTACAGTTGCCTATTATTGTTGTTATTGATGAATTAGTAGATTTAATATACCTTTTAGACAAATATATAAATGGTGGAGGGGTTTTTCCCCCATCCTCAGAATGCAGGCCTTCCTCACTTCCACCCCTTCCTCTCTTAGGACCATCCATTTTTTTGTGCTCCACTAAAGCATCATGCTTTTCCTACATGAGTGGGGCCTCTTTGGATCCTTTAAGCAACCTGGGCCCCATCTCTTTCCTCCAGATTACCTGGCATTTCTTTTGTATACGTTTGGTATTTGTGCCTGTGTCCTTGAATATGTGTCCATGTTATTTCTGCTGATAGAATATAAACTCTCCAGGGGCAGAAGCTGGTTCACTTTAGTCTTTGTACCTCAGTGTCAATCATGGTGTCTGCAACAGAGGAGGTGCTTAATACATGCTTGTTGATTGATTGACTCATTGAGCTGGTGCCACCTCATAGGATTCTCTTCCTTAATTCAGTCACTAATTCTAGGACAAATCTTATTTTGAAGAATTTGAAAGGGAATTTTACTTTGTTTCCTTATGTTGAAGTTTTGGTCTAAACATTTTAGATTATATAAAAATCTGCATTCAGATTATATGAATACAGGGAAGATCTATGATTTTTTCATTGTGGAAACCCCTTATATCCAGGCAGGTCATGAACCCTCTCTGACTCAGTGGGTAAGTCCCAGGGAATTGCTCAAGATTTACAGAGATTAAGGGATGTCTGAACTGCAGAGAGAGTTTAAGGATCAAAGCAGATTTTAACTCATCTTTCTTCATGTCTCACACCCTATCCACTAGGCCAAGCAGTCATTTTTTTCCCCAGAATAACTATGGGCAATTATGCTATTTGCATGTATCCTTATCAATTTATTTACATATTTCATTCCAAAATAGTGCAAAAATTAGGTTTGAGAGAAAGAATTAAGTTTTCAAGTTGATTTTAAAATTAATCTTTGTAGTTGAACATCCAACTGTATGTCCTAGTTTGGAGAATGGATGCTCGTCATTCACTTGGTTTTTCCTATGTGAATGGTTAGGACAAATTCTTTTGAGGGCAGACAGCCCTCGTTTCAGGGGCTCTGTACTGTCCCTGGGCTGGATGCAATCAGCACCCCATCATCGCAAACAGGAGCACTTGAGGATCTCACTATCTATAGGGAATTTTTTTTCTGTTTGTATTTTGAACTCGATGCCCTCCATGGCAAGAACCTCTGGAGAATAAATGAAAAAGAATTCAGCACTTAGTTGGTGCCAAACACTGCGCTAAGTTCTGGGGATACAAATCCAAAGTTTAGATATCCCCTGTTTTCAGTGAGTCCATACCCTAAATGAGGGCGACAACCCATATAGTGAGGGTTTAGCTTCAGGGTGGATGGAAGGGCCCAGGAAGTCAAAGGCAGCAGTCCGGGGTCAACATGCCACTGGGTCATCTCCCCCAGAACCTGTCCACATGCTGTCTTTTCCGCTAGAATTTAAGCTTCTTGAGGATAGCACTTAACATGGAGCCTAGTACCCAATAAACACTTAATAAGTGCTTGATCTACCCTTAGGATGCATTGCAGGTCAAAAGACATTGTCTGTTAGTCTGAAGAACATAGGTCAGGGAAGATGATAAGGTCTTTTCCCCTTCCCTGGACACTGACTCTTGATCCTCTTCCCTGAAAAGGCCCTGACAGGAAGCCTGTGGGAGACCGGGGGGCAGGGGAGTGTCAATGGTTTCCCATTAGGTGCTGATAGGATAGGATCTGGCCTGGGTACTCAACTGATGGTGCCTGCTCTCCCCTGGACCATTAGAGTACAAATATTTCCACATTTTAAGCCTGACTTTATATTAATATATAACTTGTCAGACAGAATTGTCTCTATTATATTTTCCAAGAAATCATGTATAATTTTAGCATATGCCCGAAGTCACTTTACTGAAAGTCTAAAATGATGTTTGACTCTATTTAAGCCAATGCATTTTATAGGCCAGAAACAATCAGCACAGTGGTATTTTTTATTCTGTGCACTTATCATTTAACTGTGTGACTGTAAACACATAGTCTGCTATATTATGGTCTTGGTAAAAGCCTGTCACTTTCCTCCTCCAACTTTCATCAAAGATACCCTTCATTTATGTGTCAATTTTTTTCATAAAGATTTTATAAAGCTGGTAGTCACATGGTTCAGTAGTTATTGACAATTTCTCAGGCCAGTTTTAAGATACGTAGTTGTTCCAGGGAGGTGTGCGCGCGCGCGCGCGTGTGCGTGTGTGTGTGTGTGTGTGGTGTATGTACGTGTGTGTATGTGTGTGTTTTCTTTAATTCCTTCTGGCCCACTCCCCGAACTTGCACTCATAGGTTGGATCCCCAGGGTGGCAACTACTTCAGGTTCCAGGGGTAGCTTATGGAGCTACCCCTCTAAAACCATTGCTCACGAGCCCCCACTGGTGTGCTTCCATTTAACAATCCACCAAAATACAATATTATATCTTAGAAAAAGCATTTACTAAGATGGTGTAGTAAAACAACAACTACAAAATACTCTCCACCGGAAATCTTGGGTGCACCCTCCAACAAAAACCACAAAATCTATAGGAAGAATGGGTCCACACTCAGAGGACTATGGTACTAAGGCACATCTGGAGGGACTACATGTTGAGATAACTTACAGCTCTAAAACTGCAGGTCCGGAAGTCTTTTGTCCCCTTATGCTGTCATCCCTGCAGCACAACTTCCAACTGCCAGGGCTAGATCTCTTGAGTCCAGCTCTCCTCTGGTGCCAGGGATCACTTTCCTTCAAGCTCCTTTAGTAAGTGTCTGAGGTAGAATTTGAACTCAGCTCTTCTTGACTTCAGGTCTAGTACTCTATCTACTTTACGACATAGTTACCAATCTAGAAAAGGATCGTCATTTGTTGCCCAGTTGTTTCAGGAATGTCCAATTCTTTATGACCCCATTTGGGGTTTTCTTGGCAAAGATAATACAGTGGTTTGCCATTTCTTTCTCTGGCTCATTTTATAGATGAGGATATGGAGGTAGATAGGGTTAAGTGACTTGCCCAGGATCACCCAACTATTGAGTGTCTGAAGCCAGCTTTGAACTCAGGAAGATGAGTCTTTCTGACTCCAGGTCTGACACTCTATCCATTGTGCCACCTACCTGCCAGAAAGGGATACAAAGCAAACATAGTATTAGAGGAGAGGAGAGGGCCTTTTCAAGAGACATCATGAAGGCAAAATCCGTTAACTCTGACAAAAGATTAGAAAGGTGAGTAAAGAGTAAGACAACATCAGGTCGCCAGTCAAGGTAACTGGGAAGATGGCAGTACCCTCAGCAGTAACTGGGAAGTTCAGAAATGGGGAGGGCTTTGGGGCAAAGATAACAACTTTGATTTTGGAGATAGTGAGTGTAAGATGTCTATGGGACATCTAGTAAGAGATGTCTAATGGGCATTTGGAAGTGGGAGTCTCAGCGTTAGAAAAGAGGTGAGGTCTGGATATGTTGATCTGGGAATCATTAGCATAGAGATGATAATTAAAACCATGGGAGCTGATGAGGTCACCAAGGGAAGTATAATAAAGGGAGAAGAAAAGAGGGCCGAGGATAGAGCCCTGGGGGACACCCACTTTTAACCAGAGGAACCTGGATAAAGATCTAGGAAAGGAACTGAGGAGTGGGAAGACCAAAAGGAAGAGACCAGGATAAAGTGATGCTGCATAAACCCAGAGAGAAGAGAGCATTAAGGAAAGGAGGACAGTGGGTAGTGTCCAAGGCTGCAGCGGGCTCCAGGAGCAGGAGAATGGAGAGGATGCCATTAGGTTGTTAGGAACTTGAGAGTGGAAGGATCTATCTGGACAGAAGCTGGATTGTAGAGAGTTAGGAAGAGAGTGAGAGCCAAGGACATGTCTATTGTAGGTGGCCTCCTCAGGGAGCCATGGCCAGGAAAGGGAGGAGAGGTGTGAGCTGACACTTAGTAGATACAGAAGGGTCACAGAGAGGTTTTTGAGGAGGGCAGAGACATGGGCATGTTTGTAGGCAGTAGACGGGGGAAGAGTGGACATGGCAGAGGGGACAGGCTGCTGCCGGAGATGGAACGGAAGGGGATCCCTCAGGTAGGTTGAGGTTTGCCTTGGCAAGCAAGAAGACCAGCTCTTCCTGTGAGAAGAGTGAAGGAGGAGAGAGGGGCAGAAGGCATCTGAGTGAGGTAAAATGAGGAGGAGGGGAGAAGAGGGAGCTCTCAGGGAATGGCCTCAGTGTTTTCTGTAAAATAGGAAGCTAAGTTCTCAGCTGAGAGGTTGGGGGAGGGGAGAAGGCACACCATGGGAGGTTTGGGGGGGGAATGAGAAGGTTGGGAGAAGCTGCTGTGGAGAGTGGGGCAGTGTTAATTAGGGTAGTGTAAAAGCATTGCTGAGCAGCAGTGAGGGCCCAGATGTGGTTGTAGTCAATTGTGGTGAGGACAAAGAAAAAGATTTGGGGTTGCAAGGCAGAAAGAAAGGTGGAATGGCAACAAATTGTGACCAGATAAGGGGATTGCAGAGTACATGAGTCATTTGCGTAATTTTATTTTTTTCCTCTTTTTTGTTTTACCCACTTAGCTAATGGTTTATTTTGTTAGCCTTTTAAAAACTAGCTCTTAGTTTTATTTTGTGAACGTTTAAGAGGTTGTTTATTTAATTACTATTTTGAATTGCACACTCCCTTTATTAAAAATGAAAATAATATGTCACATGTAGTACTTTAAATTTTACAAAGCATTTTTCTCAAAACAACTCTGTGGAGTAGAAACAACTTTGTTAGATATGAAATGAAAAAATATTTGCCTTAAACTTTTCTGATAAAAAAATCTGAAATCCAAAATCAAAAGGGGATTGACACGTTACAAAAAGAACATCCATTCTCTAATACATAAATAGTCAGAGGAGAACAAACAGCTTTTGAAAGAAGCACAAAATGTCAAAAAAAACCCTTGAAAAAGTGTCAAAATCACATCCATTAAATTGGCAGAAATAAAAGCCTGGAATAGTCAGTTTTGCAGAGGATTTTGGAAAACAGGCATGCTGCTGTTGGAGCTGTGACTTGGTCCAACCTTCTGGAAAACAATTTGAAATCTTACTAAACTCATTAAACTCACACCCTTCGATATGGTGATCCCAGTCCTAAGCATGCAAATTAAGGAGGTCACATAGAGAAAGAATAGTTCCATACAGACCAGCAGCCATTTCTGAGATAGTAAAAATTGTAACAAAGTGGGCTGCCATCCATCCGTTGGAAAACGCCTCAGCATGTTGTGGTCTATGAATATAATGTAATATTTATTGTGTTATGAATAGATGACCTAAGAAATTCAGAAAAAATATGGGAAGACCTATGTGAGCTGATAAAGAGCAAAAAAAAGATGACCCGGCCAATCAGTAAGCATTTATTCAGAACCTACCGTACACCTGGCAACACTGAGTCCCTAAAGGTATCTAAAGAAAAGGGAAAAGATGGTCCCTGCTTTCAAGGAGTTCACAGTCTAATGAGGGAGACATCATGCAAATAGCCACATGCAAACAAGATATATCTAGGAAGGTTCTTGGAGAAAGTGGGATTTTAGTTGAGACAGATTAGATATGGGGGTGGTGGGAAAATGAAGAATTGAGGGTGACATCCGGTTTTGGAAATTGAGTCACTGGGAGGATAATGATTTCCTTAACAGTAACAGGAAAGTTCAGTTGGTGGCAGGGGTTGGGGAGCATGTTTGGGGGAAGGAAAATAAGTTTAGTGTTGGCCATATTGAGTTTAAGTTGTCTACTGCATGTCCAGTTTGAAATGTCTAAGAGGCAGTTGGAAAAGGTGTTAGGGAGAGGTCAGGGATGAATAACTATATCTAAGAATCTTCAACAAAGAGATAATTTAAACTCTGGGAGCTGTGGAACTTCCCGGACAAATTCTACAAAGGGACAGAGCCCTGTGGGACAGCCACCTTTAGTGGGGATGACTTGGATGGAGATGGAGCAAAGGAGGCTGAGAAGGAGAGAAGAGACAGGAGGCGAATCAAGACAGAGAACTTGGAAAGAAGGTATTGAGGAGGAGAAGGTGGTGGACTGTGCCAATGGCTACTGAGCAGTCAGGAAGCAGCTGGAAGGCAGGTGCAGGTGGATGAATTGCAGTCACCATTCTTGTTCATGGAAAACTCATAGAATACTTTTCCCTCCTCTGGGAAGGAAATCGAGTATGGGAAGGACGTCATGTATGGCATACACTTTCCAACATATACTTTGCTTTGTCAGTAGCTTTTACTGAACTGTGGTTTTTTTGGTGGTTGTTGGTACAAGGAAGAGTTTAAGGCGGGGGTTATATTGGCAAATAATTATAATGTGAAAACTGAAATTCCATTTATCATCTTCCTGCTTTTCTTCAAACTATCCCCCTTGTCTGAAACATCCCCTTTCCTCATCGGCATCTTTAGAATCCCCTCCACATATCAAGGTCACGAAAAATTCAGTAATAACCATAATGATAACTTACATTTATATAGAACTTTAAGGTTTGCAAATCACTTTGTGTAAATTATCTCAAGAGCTTATCGACATCACTGTTCAGTGACCTGCTTGTGTAAACTGCAAACCCTAAAGTCCAGAGGATTTTACCCAGTTTACTCACAGTGCACGGAAGATGACTTATGCCAAGTCCTATGTGAGGGGCAATCTGTTTACCTAGAGATTCTAAAGATGATTCAGTTCATCTGATGCAGTATGGAGTGAGTAGAAGCTGAAAGGGCATACACAGAGATAACCACAATAACATAAATGAAGAGATCATGCAAAGATGCTGAGCCCCGAATACCTGGAAATCCACCCACCTGGAGCAGACCTTTGGACACCTTCTCAGAGGCAATCCGTACATGAGGAGTTTTGGCTTGTTTTTCTTTGTTATGAAAGAGGGTTCGATATGGAAATGAGAGGATCTTCCATCTTCCAGTGACTGGTGAGATGATAAAAAGCATCAATAAAGTGTATTTGAAATTTTTATCCTGTTCATGGGTTAAATTAAGTGGATTGCATTGACACCTAGAAACATAGAGCCTTCTCAAAGAGAGTCAGTCACATGAAAGAGATTGGCTCATTGGCTAAGCAATGTTAAAAAATGACTATAGCTCAGATTAAGAGGCTAGGAAGCAATTTTTTTAAAAAATTGGACTTGTCAATATTTTATTCAAAATCAGAGATGCTTGGGGATAAAAATATTAAGAATTTTTATAAATTAATGAAAAAATTCTAGATTACAAGAGTCCCTTTGGAGAGACAAGCGTATCTTAGTGTTTTGTTAAATTATGCTCGCCTTTCTGAAATATAGATGATATGGGAGGTCTGCATGATGCTAAAACATTTAATACATTCAATGAAAATGTAATTAAATGATTCATATATTTAGTAAAACATTTGGGAATGTTTAGTCTGGAGAAGAAGAGACTTCGTGGGGACACATTAATGGCTTTCAAGTATTTGAGGGGCTGACACATGGAAGAAGAATTAGATTTGTTTGGCTTGATCACAAGAAGCCAAATGTAGTAGAGCCATTGTGAAAAGACAAATCTGGGTTTTTGTAAGGAAGAACTTACTAACGATAAGATTGATCCGCAGATGAGCTGGGCTGCCTTGGACTTTCAAAGCTTTGCCTTCACTAGAGGTCTTTAAGCAAACACTGATGACAGATCAATAACTTGCTGGTTTGTAGTAAAAGAGGATCCTTGTTCAGGCATGGTGGGAGTAGATGGTCCTTCAGACTCTGGAGATGATGTGATTCTCCCTATGCTATCAGGCACATAGTTTGAATTTTTTTCTTAATTTGATCAAATGTTTTGTAGACACAAACTCAGATAGTGAAACAGCAACAACAAATGTGGCGGCTTTTTTGTTTTGATGAAACTGTTTCCCCAAAGGAATAAGTGCTAGAACCATCGTTATATTGAAGACTTATCACTAATGAAATTTTAGCTGATCAGAAAAAAACAAAAATAAGCCTTTTTAGTGAATTTGTTGAAGTCTTTAGCACAGAGTTGTGGCCATCATCCATTTGCTACTTTTTACGTTCAGGGGCCTAGAGACATTTGTTGTCCTTCAGACCCCAGAGGTTTGTACACAAGTTTTTGGTTTTATTGTAACTGTGACTTAAGAAGTCAATTGATGAATTGCTCGTTAATGTAAAGCCACTCTTGCTTAATTCCAGTCATTATGTCAGAATGGACTTGCTCAATGTTGTGTGTATAGACATTCCCTCAATACACTGCCACCCTCATTATGGACCATCTGCCACTGGAGGCTATGATACAGCTGTCCCTTTTCAGTGAAATTTGACCTCAGTTAATTTTCAGAGGTACTTAGAAGGACATGGAATTGGTGGTTCTGCATTATTATTCTGGAACCAAATAGGATGGCTGTGTTCAATATTACCCAGGCTTGTAACCTGCGTGACACCTGGACATTATTTCTCACCCCATATATTCAATCTCTTGCCAAGGCCTGTTGATTCCAACTTCACAACATCTCTTGAAGACACCCCCTTATCTTCTCTGACACTGCCACCCCTTATGCAGGCGCTTCTCATGTCACATCTGGACTATTCAATAGCCTGCTGCTGGTGGTGGTAGGGTGTTCTGCTGCCTCAAGTCTTCCCACTCCAGTCTATTTTTCATTTAGCCTTCAAAGGAGCAAAAACAAAATGCTTCCTAACCTGCCCCTCCAACCTTTCCAGTCTCCTTACACCTTACTCCCCCATCACCTCATCTGTGATCCAGTGATCCTGGCCTCCTGGCTATGCCATGAGCAGGAGTCTCCATCTCTCGCCTCCGTGGATTCTCTCTGGCTGCCCCCCAGGCCTGGAATGCTCTCCCTCCTCTGCTCTGCCTACTCAACTCCCTGGTTTCCTCTTAGCCCCAGCTAAAATCCTACCTTCTACAGGAAACCTTCCATGGCATTTCTCAATGCTAATACCATCCCCCTGCTGAATACCTCCAATATAGCCTATGTGCAGCACGTCAGTATGTGGTTGTTTGCATGTTGTCTCCCCCATTAAACAGTGAGCTCCTTAAAGGCAGAGACTACTTTTTCCTTTCTTTGTATCCCTGAGGCTGGCTTGTGTTGTTGTTGTGTCTGACTGTTGTGACCCCATGGACCAGGGCATGCCAGGCCCTCCTATCCTCCACTGTCTCCCCAAGTCCATCCACGGTCATGCCATGTTTCCATGACACTCTCTATCCATCTCATTCTCTGCCATCCCCTTCTTCTTTTGCCTTCAATCTTTCCCCAATATCATGGGCTATTCCAATGAGCCCTGTCTTCTCATTATGTGGCCAAAGGACTTAAGTGTTAGCTTCAGTGTTTGACCTTCCTGAGTTAATTTCTTTAAGAACTGACTGCTTTGATCTCCTTGCTGTCCAAGGGACTCTCAGAAATCCTCTTTAGCACCCCAATTCCAAAGTGTTGATTCTGTGGCTCTCAGCTTTCCTTGTAGTCCAACTGTCACAGCCACGCATTGCTGCTGGAAAAACCATAGCTTTGACTACCCGGACCTCTGTCAATAGGGTGATGTCTCTGCTTTTCAGCGTCCTGTCCACATTAGCTATAGCTTTCCTTCCACAGAGCAAGCATCTTTAATTTCCCTGCTGCAGTCACCATTTGCAGTGATATTTGAGCCCAAGAATGTAACAGAAATCCAACCTCAGATACTCACTAGCTGTGTGACCCGAGACGAGGCACCTAACCTCCGTGTGCCTCAGTTTTCTCATCTGTAATGGGGACAATATTAGTATTTACTTCATAGGGTTGTTGTCAGATGCCAATGAGATGACATTTGGAAAGCACTTCGCAAACCTTTAAGTGCTATATAAATGCTATTATTATGATACTGATTATTTGTATATCATCAAACATACCACACACAGTCATTAGTGAGCTGATATAGTAATGGTAACACAATAACAAAACTAATGCCCCAGATGTCTCCCTTTTAGACTGATAATCATGACCCATTGAGTGTTTAAGAGAGGGTATCCTGGATCTCAAGATCTGACGTTGATCCTGGCTGGATGACCTTGGCCTTGGCCAGTCACCTCCCTTCCAGGAGCCCAGTTTACCCCTCTGTCAAATGGGGGTGTTGCACCGGATGCTTTTTGAAGGTCTTTAATCCTATTAGATTTCTGAGATAACCTTCTCTTCCTGTGTGCTCCTTGAGGGGACTTGTACTTGGCACCCTGAGCTCTTCGCACAAGGCCAGGTATAGCGAAGACTTAATAAATGCTTCTGGATTGATTGGTTTGATAGATCCTTTGATCCTCAATAATAAGGGCTGTGGGAGGAATGCTGGACTAGGAGCCAGCTGGGCTTGAATCCCCCTACTGAGGCTCAGGGTCAATCATTCTGTGTCTCTGAGACTCAGTCTCTTCCTGAGTAAAATGGACCTCACAAGGTGGTTGCTGTTCCTGTTAAAAGGCAGACTGTGTCATCCTCTGGGCATCAGCCCATGGTAACTGTCTGGTAAGAGTGCATTTATTTTTTATTTCATGTTCCTGTTGTTGAAGACTCAGCCAGTGACAACCAAAATGTCCAATATATTTTTAATGACATTTCAGGGGGGTGGGTTGTTGGGAGGGGTGGGGAACCAGACCTGACATTTCACAGGTGTAAGGGAATTCCAGTGAGGAAACTCCCTATACTAATAAAGCTCATCAGCTCTATTACAGTCTTAGGAAGTTGCCTGGGGGCATGAAGAGTTACATGGCTTACCAAGGGTGATCACTCATCCTGTAAGTGGTAGAGATAGGACTTGGACTCAGGTCTCACTTTAAGGTCAACTCTTTTTCTTCACTGCATGCACCATCATTATGGCCTCTTACATTACTGGAGAGCGTCGATCTTTCTTGCTTTTACACACATTGCCAGTTGATTAGACTCATTTAGGATCTTTAATTAAAAAAAGAGATTTTATGTATATAAAATGTTCCTCAACTCTTCTACAATTCTTTTCCTTGGAAAAAGCACTTTAAAGTATGGAAACTGATCTTTTTTCCCCCTCTTTTATTTGTCAGATTATTTTCAAGAGAGAAAAAAGCAATCAAAGGCAGAAAAAGGGATCTTACCAGATACTTGAAGGGACCATACATAATGGAAATTGGATTCCTTTTCCTTTTTGACATTCATGAGTTTCTCCCATCTCAAGAGAAGTTAAAGTAAATTTCGAGTTTGACTATGTGATCGGAAATTATATGGTTGACTAATTTTGGACACCAGTTGATGGATTAAAAAATCAGGCATTTCCCAAGTGATAAAGACCCACTCTATTTCCAGGGCACATAATTTTTTTAGTTAATTAAAAAACAATTCCAGAGGTGGATAACAGATGATTAAAGCAATATTCATTCACACAACAGATTAAAAATCTTTTTTAAGAACCATCTGACACTTCTTAGTAACCAGGAGAAAATGGGATTTTTAGAACTCTATGTAAATAAAGATTATGCTAACTCATTGTGACTTCATGTGTTTGGGGTAAAGGTGAGAAGCTATGGAATTTAGATGAAATGTGTTACTATATCTAACTAAGACAAGTTTGTATAACTTGTCAAGTTTAATCTCAAAGAGATTACTTATACTTTTTTGTGCAAAAGTATTTGTTTTTAAGTAACTGAAATCTATTTTTAAAAACAACTTATTCTATATCATGATTTTAAAAAGATTTCCCCCTACCTATAGGTGTAAAATCAGAAAAAAAAATTGTGTAGCTTTCTAGATTTAGATCATTTATATTATTTAGAATTTATGAGGGTTCATGATGTAATATACTGGTCTAAACCCATTTTCCACCAAATTGTTTTTCACTTTTACCAGTAGGTTTTACCAATTAATGAGTACCTTTGCCAGCATTTTATCTTCTTTTTTTTT
>CM053624.1:7291002-7316986 GCA_028646595.1 Phalanger gymnotis | reverse complement strand
GGCTTTGCACTGGGTATTAGTCAACTAGCATTTATGAAGTGATTACTATGTAGCAGGGAGGCAGGCAGTCAAGTGGCAGCGGATAGAGTACCGGACCTATAGTCAGGAAGACTCATCGTCATGAGTTCAAATCTGCTCAGATACTAACTAGCTTGTGTGACCCTGGGCAAGTCACTTAACCCTGTTTGCCTCAGTTTCCTCAGCTGTAAAATGAGCTGGAGAAAAAGGCAAACTACTCTAGAATCTTTGTCAAGAAGACCCCAAACGGAGTCACGAAGAGTCAGACATGACTTAACAACAACATGGCAGATGCCATGCTAAGCTCTGGGCAAAAGCAAAAGACAGTCCCTAACCTCAAGTAATTCACAGTCTTAGTGGGGAGACAACATCCAAATACATGTACAAACAGGATACATACAAGGGAAATTGGAGATAATCTCAGAGGGAAGGAGTACTGGGGAAGAAGCCAGTAAAGGAATTTCCTAGTAATTCATACACAACTATGAGTGTTTGTACTTCTTCACATCCCGGTTTTCCAGAGAAGCTAGAGTTACAGTTATCTCCCTTGATGGAACTGCACTCTTTTTCATTTTATTATTAGTAGGAAAATTTTTGTTTTTCTTTTACCCAACTTGCATTTTCATTGTACTGGACTTACAGCCATACAGACATCCAGAGATTTCCCAGATCTTTCCTCTTCTGGGAGTCTCTGTATCCTGGGATTTCTTTGCCTCTTTCTCAAGCCTCTGTTGTAAAGGTATAGACAGATACAGAATTGTTTCACCTACTCCTTTCCAGAATGCCCCTCTTGCAGAAAAGACAAAAAAAGCTGTCCTGTGATGGCAACCCAACCGCTCAAACATATCTGGAAGAATCTGCAATATTCCCTCCCTTGGTCTAAATCTCTGCAATCAAAGATGGGAGGTGTATTTTCTGAATTCTCTTAGAGTCAGGCTTGGTGGTCACAATGATCACAATCAGCTCCACCTGATTGTTTTGTGTGTTTACATGGTCATCATCATTATGTATATTGTTTTCTCTGGTTCTTCTTCATGCCAAGTCATTTCGTAGGACTGTACCTCTGAATTTTTCATATTCATTACTTCTGAAGGCACAATAACATTCCTTTACATTCATGTACCACCCATCGTTTAGACATTTGCCAATCAGTAGTCACCTACTTTGTTTCTTAGTTCTTTGCTACCACAAAAAGTACTACAATGAATATTTGGTGTTCTATAGGACTTTTCCCCCTTTACCTCTTGGGGCTTCATGCTTAGCAATGGGAACTCTAAGTCAAAGGAAAGGAGTATTTTAGTCATGTTTTTAAAAAATCACAATTTCACATTTCCTTTTCAGAATGTTTGGGCCAATTCACAGCTCTACCGATACATCAGCATGCCTGTCTTCCCACAGCCCTTCCAACATTGATTTCCCATCTTTGCCAATATCCTGGATGTGAGGCAAAATCTCTGAGTTGTTTTGGTTTGTCTTTTTCTTAGTGATTTGGAGAAATCTCCTGTGGTTGTTAGCGGCTTGCAATTCTTTTGAGAACTCTTTAGTTCATATTTTCTGATCACTTATCTGCTGGCATATTTCTGCTTTTCATCAGACACTTGTGTTAATTCCCTATATATCTTGGATGTCAGACCCTTAGTGTATTTGATACAAATATTTTCCCCAGTCACTGGTTTCCCTTCCTGTTCTAACTGCATTGATTTTATTTACACATGCAAAAAGCTTTTCCATTTTATATAATCACAATTTTCTTTTTATGTTTTATCTTTTGTGATCTACTCTATTCCTTGTTTATTTTAGATCTATTCCCCCAAGCCATGGCTGGGAAAGGTACTTGTTCTTTGCTATTTTTTTTACATACCTTTTATGTTCAGGTGGGGTACTATTTTGAGTTTACTGTGATGTGTAGAACAAAGTATTAGTCTAAATATAATTTCTGCTCAACTCCTTTCCAGTTTTCCCAGTAGCTCTTGTTCTTACCCAGGTAAGTTATATTTTTAGATTTATAGCAAATTGGGCTATTTAATATGATTGTTTCTTATTCTTATCTATTTGGTCAGTTCAGTGATTAATTTTTCTGTTTTATAACCAATACCAAATAATTTCGATGATAACTGCTTTACGATACAACTTGAGGATCAGAAGTGATATTTCCCTTTCATTCCTACTTACAAAAAATTTCCTTTGAGACTCTGGACCTTTTGTTCCTTGAAATGAATTTTATTGTTTTACCTCTAGCTCTAAATGCCCTTGGGAGTTTGGTTCCTCTCTAGCCCTAAATTTGTAAATTAATTTAGGGAGTGTCATTTTTATTACATTGCTGTGGCTCAAGCTTGAGAAATGGCTATCCATCCAATTACTTGTAATTAGTCTTTTCTTTGAAGAATATTCTTTAAGTGTATGTCTTAAAATCTTGAGCGTGCTTTGCTAGATTGCATTTATAAGTGATTCGGGGGTATTCCCCTGGCTCTTAGTCCCTCCTGAATTTTGTTATTGCTGTATGGGGATGAGGAGGATCGTTTGTTGCTATAGAATTGCCAGCATGAATACATTCTCCTAAAAGCAATTTTTGAATAGCTGGAAATGTGAGTGCCAATAAGCAGCTCACAAAAGCACAGGGAATACTTAGGTGTCTATGTGCTCTAATGGCCAGTGCCCTAACCACTAGCTCGCCACATAAGCAGTTTTGTCACAGGATGGGCATCTAGGCCGGCTGGTCCTCACTTAGGGAGGGCTCCCATTAAACAATGCCTCGATTACGCCAAACATTCAATCATTGAGAGTCCAGGGGTGGTTTTAAATCCGAATCATTTCTTTAAAGAGTGAGTGGGAATAAATCATCTTTCAAAATGTCAAACCCTTTCTGGGCTCCATACCAGGTCTGCAGGGTACGAGGAATTGCCAGGAAGCTTTTTTTTTTTTTTTTACTTTGCTACAGTGCAGACAGCTAGAGATGGGCAGGGTGCCAGATCCAGGGGAGAAAGACCATTTGTGACTGGTGCCAAATGCACTGATGGGGGTCTCTGGCTACTTCTTTCCCCATTAGCATGTATTACTAAGAGATCTTAAAGGACAGAGCTAAGCCATGGGGGGCTGAGAATATTGCTGCTCAGTTCTAGTCACAAGGTCACCCTGACCTCCAAGTTGAGGTCCTGGCTTATGCTTTTGGAATTGAATCATTAATGCAGAAATTCTTCTCTTGATTCTGATGCAGATTCCAGGTATGACTCTGGGCCAGATGTCCCAGAAAAGGAAATATCATTTCCCTCCTAGTTGTGTTGCCAGTAATAAATAACAGCCTAACAGTGTTTTGTGAGGGCTTGAAAGTGTGAGGTCCTCCACAGTAATATAAGATTGCTGCTGGGATGCTGGGGCCCAATATATTAGTCCTAGAGAACAGTGGAAGTGCAGGCAGAAAAAAACTGCAACCTGGTAGGAATCAGCATCGTTTGGGTATCATGAATACAACACTAGACAAAGGTCATGTTATCTTCTGCTCCTTCCCACTGCGTGTGTGTCTAGTGGGAAGACATACAGAATGTGATGGGCAGGGAGGAGGGGAAAGAATAAGCATTTATCCAGCACCTACTCCATGCCAGGTGTTCTCTGTAATTATGAGGTCATCTGATCCTTGCAAGACCTTGCTAGGTAGAGAACGTTATTATCTCCACTGCATAGTTGAGGAAACTGAGGCAAATAGGGTTAAACGACTTGCTCAGGGTCACTCAGTAAGTATCTGAGATCAAATTTAAACTCAGATCTTCCTGATTCCAAGCTCAGCGCTCTATCACTGCCGCAGTGATAATGGGTTGATTGAGGGATGGGAGTGGGAATGAGGGGTGAAGCCACCTTAGGGCTCCTCTTAGGGCTCCTCTGCTTTTCCTCCGTGCTGACTAACACGGTGCTGTGCTGTGGAATCCAGGGTAGGAACTGGGGATAGTGCTACCACGTTGGGGCATTTGCTCCAGGAAAACAGAGGATTTCCTCTTGGCACAACTAACTGAATTCATCAGTATTCAAGGGTGTTTCCATGCTCAACTGTTTCAATGAC
Source organism: Phalanger gymnotis (assembly GCA_028646595.1). NCBI lineage: Eukaryota > Metazoa > Chordata > Mammalia > Diprotodontia > Phalangeridae > Phalanger > Phalanger gymnotis. The sequence continues at coordinate 7,312,917 of CM053624.1, read as the reverse complement.
AGCGAGAAAGGTGAGTGTTCGGACCTCAAAGAGCTTAGAGTCTAGTTGGGCGTGAACAAAACAAATACCTCTGACATCAACCGAGAGCCAGGACGTGGGAAATTGGCATGAATTACGAGAGTCGGGAGACGAGGGCGATGGAGGGGCATCTCTCCACGCAGGAGGGCTTGAGCCGTCCTCTGACCCGAGAAGCAAGAAAGTGAGGTGCATAGACTTCATCGGACCTGGGTCGAAATGTTCCTTCAGAGCTTCCTACGTCACTCCGGTCCGCCTCACTTTCCACATCTGTAAAAAGAAGGGCTATGACTTGATGGCCTTTTAAGTCCATTCCAGCTCTAAATCCATGATCCGGTGATTCCTGATGGAAGGGAGAGCGTGGGTCCGAAGCACAAGAGGGGTGAGGGCAGCGCTGGGGGCTCAGGACCCTGGTGGGAGGCTCTGGGCAGCGCCGGGGAGTCAGGGCAGCGCGGAGGGGACGACGCGGAGCTCTGCGTTTGTGCTCCTTCGTCCTCCTCCGCCGTGCGCGTGATAATTAAGACGTGCTTTTTCTTTGTGTCGTCGGTGTCTGGGGGGAGGGGCTTCCCTTTCAGTCACCTGCAAGTGGACACCGGCTAGCCACTGATAGGGGACGACGTAAAGAAGGCTGCTGATGACTTACAGGTTGGGTTAAATGGTCTTTGGAGCCCATCCCAACTGAGATTCCCCCTTCCTCCCTCTCTCCTTCCTTCCTTCCTTCCTTCTTTCCTTCCTTCCTTCCTTCCTTCCTTCCTTCCTTCCTTCCTTCCTTCCTTCCTTCCTTCCTTCCTTCCTTCTTCCTTCCTTCCTTCTCTTTTCTTCCTTCTTTCTTCTTTCCATCCTTCTTTCTTATCTTTTTTCCTTCTTTCCCTCCTTTTCTTCCTTCCTTCTTTCCTTCTCTCCCTGCCCTCCTGTCCTTTTTTCCATCACTTTCCATTCACTCACTCTTCCCTAATAGAAGCCTTCCCTTATAACAGATAAGTAGAGCTGAACAAATCAGAGCCACCTATTAGTCATGTCCAGACACTTGTCTAATTCGACATCTTTCACTGATGGATTACTGCTCTGCCGAGAGGCCGGAATCATCCAGCCCAGAGGGCATTCTGTCTGGGAAGTTGAAGACATCATTGACCCATCAGTAGCACGTGCTTCTGAACTGGCTGGTCAGTATGGTCACAAGCAGGTGCCAAACAATGGACACACTTTCCTCCCTTCCAGGCTTCTGCCCTCCATTGCCAGGGTTAGCTCTTCTATCCACAGCTTTTCTGCAGCCCACGCTAAGAGGCTAATGCAGGGATAATGTTGGAACTTGGGCCTCTTCAGGGGCCTACTGGAGCCTAATGTGCCAGTGAACGATGTGGCCGAATCATATGCCCCGTGATGTCCCTGCTTAGCCAGAAGGGCGATGGGAGTTTGGAAAGCAAAGTGTAAGGTTCAGATGAGGCTCTGCCTTGATTACTGGCCACGAATCCCTCTTTTACTGGACTGCAGTGAATAGTTATTCTCCTTTTTTCCTGTAGAGTAGAATCTCCTTGAGGGCAGGATACTTTTGTTGTTGTTTCTGTCATCTGCAGCACAAAGCATAGTAGCATTTGGCACATAGTAGCTGCTAAAGAAATACTTGTTAAATTGAGTAAGTTGAATAGAATTTCTACATCATAGAAACAACATGTTGAAATACTGTATTTTTTATTTATTTTTATTTTTTAGCAATCTCTCCTGCCTCAAAACCTCACCCACCAGTGGTGGGCAAAGTGACTCATCACAGCATTGAATTATACTGGGATTTGGACAAGAAAATCCAAAGAAAAGGACCTCAGGAACAGTGGTTAAGGTTTTCAGTTGAAGAGGAGGACCCCAAAATGCACACTTATGGTATCATTTATACGTAGGTGCAATGTTGAATGGTTTGAAGTTTTGTATAGGCTTCCACACTACATAGAATGATCTGTAGTCTCCATGAAGGTCAAACATTCATTTCTGAGTCAAAGAAATCACAGGGTTGCTGAATTAAGGTGCTTTTGACCTGTCACATTTAGAAGAAAGTGCTATAAGTAGTTTCCAAATTAAATATATTTCTTGAGAGGCAGTGTGGACGGGGAGCTCTTTTTGGAGTTGGAAGATCTGGATTCAAATCCTGCCCCTGTCATAGGCTGGTTGGGTGACCCTGGGCAAGTTATACATTCTCAGTCATCCAGACGGAGGTTCTTACTCTGGGATCTCTGAAGATTCTTGAGGAGTGGTCTCATGGGGCCTGCGACCCTGGCTTGCTTTGTCCTCTTCCTGTATGCTTTGCTTAGGAGAACATGATTCTGGGAAGGGGTCTGTTCATGGGTTCACCAGAAGAGCGGCTCGTGGGGTCCACGTCATACAAATGGTTCAGAACCCTTGCTCTAAAACTGGCAAAGAAGGTGCTGAAGGAACTCTGTTCTCTGATGAAACCTGAGATCAGGGTCAGAATAAAGTCCTTAGGCTATTCAAGGGTGGGGAACCTGCAGCTTCGAGGACACACGTGGCCCTCTAGGTCCTCAAGTGCAGCCCTTTGACAGAATCCGTAGGACTGCACTTGAGCACCAACCTAGAGGGCCATATGTGGCCTCGAGACTGCAGGTTCCCCACCATAATGAATAAACGTTTAGACAAAATCCTAGTTTGGTCTGAGAGTTGCGTCCAGGCTCTCCTCTCACGCGCTTCTAAATTCTCCCTTGGGTTTCATCATGTAGCATGATCACCTGGCCTGGCCTGAATTGTCATTTATTCTTTTAGAAAATGCTCAAAACCCTCACAGCCCAAAGAACCAGAGAAGGGAGTGTCAGCTGCAGGGCCTTGGGATCAGAGTCTAGCCTAAGAGCCAGGGCTTCTGGATTGTCATTTTCACACAATAAATTCTTCCGCATCTGTTTTTGGCCAAATTTCTGTATCCTAGGAAAAGTATAGATGACATGTAGATGTGCTACAGTCCTGTGGACTGACCTAGGGAAGGTCAGTTAATACTTTTTAGTCAAGATTTACAAGGTAGATGAGAACCTTCTGACAACCCTAGTCGCTGCAAGACAGATTGCTTTATAAGGTAAGGCATTCTTAGCCATAATTTTTTATTTTTTTTATCAGACTTAGCCTTTCTTTGGTATAGGGAACTCCTATGAAGGAGACTCACAGATTGGCAGCACATAGGGAGCTGCACAGTGAATTAGGATCAAAGGCAGGCCTTTCTGACTTAGGCCTACTGCATACCCTGGGGTCTTAGTTCCTGAAGCCCCAGGAAGGACTTCATTATGAGAGGCTCACCCATCAGGCAGCTCCATCGGTGACACAGACCCTGTGGTGAGCTTTGCCAAGTAATACTTACCTGAAAACAGACCTGTGGGAGAATTATCAAGGGTTAGATGTGAAAACAAAAGCAATGTTCAGGATGGGTCATCCCCCTGAGAAGTAGTGAAAAAGCCTCATGGGAAGAAGAGAACTGGAAAAATGATTTACTGTATTATAAAATGTTTGCCTCAGATGGAATTGTGCTGCGACCGGCATTGTTGGGAAGAGGAAGGGCTCCTACTCCCTCTCCTCTTCCTCGTAGCCTAGGCTGGGGGAAGCAGGGCTTGTGTGACTATCGCCATCCCCCATCTATCCGCCTCCTCTTTCATTTCCTCCCATGTCTGCTGGGTGCCCAGGGCTGAGCAGCAGCGTCCGCTGATTGGGCAGGCCTCATCTTTCCCCCTGGACTTGGGGGGGCTGGGAGAGAGGAGCCCAAAATGCCTTGAGATGCCCCTCACCCACGACTTTCCCTGGTCAGGCTGAATTACCTGGTCAGCTCCTTGGAAAACTACAGTGAAGGCCGCTAGGTGGCAGGATGGGACTGCATTAATCTTGACCTCTGCCTCTGTCAAACTTGCCTTTCCCATGGGCGTCTCTACGTTACAGGGGCCAGTGATGCCAAAAGTACTATTTTGGAAAGACCGGCTGCCCAGAGATCTTGGGCTGAGGCCACTGGGGACGTTGGAATCCCAGTGGGTTGAACCTATTCTCTTCCTGATTCACCTGTCTCTGTTCTTGGGAGGGCCCTTGGGTCAATCGCACTTGACAGACTTCTGCTTCTTTGCCCTGGCGCCCCCTCCCCTGCCCCTGTCCGGTGGGTGCATCCAAGCAGTTACCCCATCCTGTGGATGCTTCCTCCCTCTGGGGTCTTTCGCTGTCCTTCCTCCCTGGCCTCCCACTCCCTCTGCCCCAGTTTGGGCCTTAGCACTTCATACCTCACTTGTTATGATAGTTTCCTAACTATTTTCGTGGCTTTGGTACCTCCGCACTCCAGCCCATCTTGCCAGCGACTGCAGGCAGATGGATCGTCCTCGAACACTCTTTGATCATATCCCTCCTCTGCTGGCATTAAAGGGCCTCTCATAGTATTGTCCAAACCAGCATTTCCACCCTTATTTCAAGCCCCATGAACCCTCCGCTCTAGCCAAAATGTCCTGCTCTCTCTTCTTTGAAAATGCCATGCCCTACAACTGTAAGATCACCCCCAAAACTGCCCCCAGGAATTGAGATCTTCCTGATCTCTCAGGGCTGATCAAAGCCCACCTCTGCTTCCTGACCCACTGCAAATGCACAGGCTCCCGTTTTAGACTCCCAGCCCTTCCTATTCAGTTGGCATTTACTGCCTCTGGCCTTGTATGGGTCATCTGTCTTTCCCCTCATATTCGCCCCATTTCTCCACTAAGCTTGAGTCTCAAAGTCAGAGGATGATGTGTTGTCCCCTTATGTTGGCCTCAGGTCTCAGCAGAAGGCATACAAGGATCTGAGAATGTGCTGGATTCCTTGATGGAGGCTGCCTGGAACAGGCTTTGCTAAGTTTCTTCCCTTATTGTGGCTTCCTGTTCCCTCTGTGATAAATAACTGCTCTATGTTCCATGCCAGTTTTTTGTTAGTTTGACAAATGCCCCCAGCCTATCTCCTTGGCACCTGCATAAAGTAAAGCTCCCAAGGAGCCCCTCTGTCTCTGGGGACCCTCTTCATCTCTTACTAAGCTGGCGAGCACCAATGCTGCCTCTTTCTATGTGGGGGCTCCCATGCAGGGAGGGTCATTCAGTGACCAAGAACCACTGGCAATGACTAAGATGCTGATGTCTGATTTGTTCCACTGTGCCCTTCTGAACTCAGGCACTACAGATCTCATAGAAGGCATTTCTCGTTTGTAATTGGATCCAAAGATGTTCTCAGGCCTCGAGTCTGGTATTGAGCTCCAGCAAGGCTTGGACGCTGCTGTCTCTATGTCTGGTAGATTTTTGTAGATTGCGAGGTGGATTCTGTAGGGTCCCCTGACCTCAGGAAATGAGAGATTTCCTACCATCTCTTCAAAGATCTGTAAACCACCACAGGTAGTTTGGAAACTGTAGGCACAATGCTCACCCAGTCAATCAGTAGGTCAATAAACCCAAGGCAGCTGGTGGCACAGTGGCTAGAGATGGGCCCAGAGTCAGGAAGATCTGAGTTCAAATTCAGCCTCAGACATTCACTAGCTGTGTGACCCTGGGAAGTTACTTAGCATCTTTTTGCCATAGTTTCCTTAACTGTAAATAAGGATGGTATAATAGCAGCTGCCCCTTTGGGTTGTTGTGGAATCAAGTGAGATAATCTTTGTAAGTAAGCTCTATGTCAGGCACACAGAGGGTGCTTAATAAATGCTCATTCCCTTCCATTTCCCTTCCCTAAGTGCTGAGCATACAAGGAAAAGCCAGGTCTCTTCTATTGAGGAATTCTGCCCAATCAGCGGGGGTGACAACATGCAAAAACCTGGGTCCAGGATGGGAAATGATTACCGGAGGGAAGGCACTAGGACCAAGGGAGGCTGGGGAAGGTTTCCTGTGGAGGAGGAGATTCTAGCTGGGCCCTGATGGAGGCCAGAGGGGCCAGAGGGTGAAGATGAGGAGGGAGCCGGGGCAGCAGGAGAGGGAGGGGCCGCTCAGGCACACAGGGACTTGCAGTGTTGACAAAGGGGAATGTTTTTGGCTCTGCACGTTTGGTATTCTGATCTATGTCCAGGACCCAGACTCAACCAAACTCCATCTTCCTGATTCCCTGGTAATGCCAACCGTAATTGCCAAGTCTCAAAGCCACTGGTATTGCTTCATTTTGGTTCATATTTTTTTTCTTTTGGATAGGCACAGATGGAGGACCTAGGGTCCTGATCAGAGCAAGATGGGATTTCAGAGATCATCGGGGCCCACCCTACCCGCATTTTACAGATGGGAAAACTGAGGTCCAAAGAGTTGCACCTTAGAGTCCTTGAAGCACAGATTGTGGATCTTGCAGTGTGGTCCTGGTTTCTCTTGAGGGTCTGCTGGAGAGAAAGAGAAATCAAAACTTGCAGTGGTGTGTCCAGGAACGGGAACTCTCAAGGGGAAAGGAATGAGGCCTGGTGGTTCCTTGTTGAGACTGACAGCATGAGAGAAAAGGTTTCTGGAAATAGAGCAGATGCACTTTGAGCTTTGAGGGAAGAAAGCTTAGGGCCAGGAGCTGAGAAGGAGGCGCTGGGGCTGAGAAGACTGGTGAGGCATTTAGGGTTATGGCTTCCCAGAGCCCTCAGGTCACAGTGTTGGTGCTGGTCAGGCCGAGGCCCCGGGGGATCAGGTAATCTTGCCTCCTGAGCCTGGAGCACAGGATGCTGGCGAGAGAACCCCTCCCCCCCCACATCAGCTTGCTCCTTCTCTCCAATCATAAGGGCGCCTCCGAATGCTGAGCCCATCACTCTGGATCCTCTCTCAGGACATGTGTGTTTCCATCCCTGGCCCAAACAGGTTCTACTCTAGAAGGCTAATTGGATGTTCTCCCGTGAACTTTGGGGCTGGAAAGCCGAGTTCTTCCACATGGATGTGTCCTTTCTTCCCTGATGGGCTGTAAGCTCTAGGCAGGTCCTATGGCTTTTTTAATCCCTCCATCATGCCCAGCAAACTTTGGCCTTTACTGCCAAATGGGTGATTGGTTGTGACTTTGAATTTGATTCATATCAACACATATTATTAAGTGCCTGCTACTTGCCTGGCAGTGTACTTGGTGCTGGGGCTGTAGAGACAAAAATGAAGCAGTTCCTGCCTCAAGGCCCATAATTACATTCAAGGGAGAGGAAACTATGTGTTGTTCAGTCGTGTCTGACTTTCCGTGACCCTACTTAGGCTTTTTTTTTGGCAGAGATACTAGACTGGTTTGCCATTTCCTTCTCCAGCTCATTTTGCAGATGAGGAAACTGAGACAAACAGGGTGAAATGACTTGCCCAGGGTCACACAGCTAGTAAATGTCTGAGGCCGGATTTGAACTGAGGTCTTCCTGACTCCAGGCCTAGTGCTCTAACCACGGAGCCACCTAGCTGCCTCCAACTCTGTAAAGAGGTCAGTAAATATAATCTGAAGGATATTATTGGTAAAAAGATGGACCCTTTTTTTCAGGGAGGAGCTCGGGATTCCTGAAAGCACAGACCTGGGCCTCAGACATGGGCCTGCTCAGTCTCTTTGCCTTCCTTCAGGCTGCTTTCCATCAGCAGCATTTGTCAGACAGACATGCACTGAGCAGGCATGTCTCACGGGCTCCTCCCCATTCACCACACAGCATAGCTGGGCAGCAGGCTTCGTCCCTTGGTTTTTCCTGGGTGCTTGGCTGACAGAACTCCTTGGTGTGATTGTGGATCTTGGCGAGGAGGCTTTGCTGGCCCTAGACCTGGTGGCCTTAAGCAGGCACGCCCTGGAGGCCTCCCCATCTCTCCGAGGATCCTCCTTCCACGGCCATCCTCCTGGACACATGCAGGCCTCTGCGGAACCCACATGTGTCTCCTGCTTTTAATCATCTCTCGTGGCTTTAATAATCAGCAGGTTGTTGACCAAAGCAATCTCTGGTGTGACATCTCTTATGGGATTCCAGCATGGGTGTCAGAGGTGCCTTGTTGGGAGAGAGACCTCAAGGGGTCTTGATGGTACATGGGCCATCTTGTGGGCATATAATGCCTCTAACCCACAACCACAGTCACTCATGTGGCTAGAAAGATGCTTGTGAAAGATGTTTGTGAAAGCCTGTCTATCCTCTCCTCAGGGCGCACAGTGGATACTGAGCTTGGACATGAAGTCAGGAAGAGCTGAGTTCAAGTCTGACCTCAGACATTTGCTGGCTGTATGACTGTGGGAAAGTCACTTAACTTCTGTCTGCCTTAGCTTTCTGATCTTTAAAATGGAGGCAGTGACAGCACCTACCTCCCCGGGTTGTCATGAACATCGAACAAGGCAAACCTTAAGCTCTGTATAAACACTGTTATTGGTATTGATATGTGTGGATTATTTTCATGAAGATTGACCTGTGTATACAGCAGGTACTCAATGTATGATCTTCTTTCCAGTTTTCTGGATGTGGACCCCACTTTATTCTTAGGAAACAAAAACAACTACAGTAATAGAATTGGGGGGATCCTTACCTAGAGGTGAAGGAGTCCACGATGCAGTCATCTGTAGATGAAGAGGCTGTGGTCTTAGCCGTGCCACTGTAGGTAAAGATTTATACTTTGCGGGGAAAAAAAATCCGAGAAACGATAGAAATGTGCAAGACTGAAAATGAGGAGGTCCTGGTCTAAGCACATGGTAATTCGATTATGAAATGTTGTTGAACAGGTTTTATTTCTTCTCTCTAGGGGCTATGCAACAAAGCACGTTGTGGAAGGTCTGGAGCCCAGGACATTGTATAAATTTAGGTTAAAGGTCACCTACCCCTCTGGAGAATATCATTACAGTCCACTTGTCTCAGTGTCAACGACCAGTGAGTATGGACTTTTTCTGCCCTCTCCAGCTCTATGAGATGAATGGGGGCGAAGCTGGTTGACAAGTCAAACGATCCCAAGTATTCCATGTATTTAGAAAGTGGGCCATCGTCCCTCTTCCTGGCCAGGCTTTGAGATAGCAGGAGGAAGTGCAGATTTATCCTCTCCAGTCAGGAGAGTGTCTGTTCATGGTCTGGGGGAGATGATGGCCTTTCCCTGCCAAGCAGGAGTCCGTGACATCTCAGAGGGCCTGGACAGCATCTGGGGGTACGGGATCAGACACTGACACTGCAGGCCTCGCCTCTGCCTTGGAGACAAGTCTGACCTTTCTCACTGTCCACTCCTTTCCCAATGGATTTCTGGGCTTGGTCCTCCCTTTCTCTCACAATGTTGGGAATTCCTGCCAGCCACAACAGACCTGCTTGTTTCTTCCATCAGAACCAAAGTAGGATCTCCATTAAGTTAATGCGCTGGAGGTAAAGGTTGGGAGGAGGGGTTTGGGCTAATGGCAGCACACAGGAGATGGTTCCGAATGGGAAATATGGAATTTTCAGCAACTGTGTCCTGAAGGACATGTGTCTCTTCTATGACCTGGCATTAACAAAACACCGAAAGCCTATAAAATGCTGTATAAATTCTCCAAGACACTTATTTATAGAAGAGCTACTGGTCGGTGTTGGTGGAGGAGGGGTGTCACCACAATGGGATTACCTTCTACCAGTGAAATCCCAGGTCTGGACCTAAGAGATACAGAGGTGACCTCATGGGACCTACAAAGGGAGGGGGAGGGTCTGCAGGGGTCCTGTGCCCCATGGACTGTTGAGGAAACTGGGTTGCAGGCTGGTGACATGACCAGTCCTCGGTCAGATATAGTCAGTACATGTCAGAGGCAGGGCTAGATCCCAAGACCCCCTGCTCCAAGGCCTGGGCTCCCCTTGCTCCCTCCCTGCCCCCCACCTTCATAGGTGCTGGATGATGTTTGGAAAAAACTAAGGCAAAAGTCAGAGCTTCCAGGAGTGAGGCAAAGATCAGCCTGACACACAGGTGTGACCTTTCAGAGGCAAACCCCAAGCCCCAAAGCTATTCTGTAGCGGTACAGAGGCAGTGGGACTTTCTGGCTTTTTGACAGCGTGGCCCTCTGGGCACTTGCTGTAGTGGCATTGGCAGAGTGTGTGTGTGTGTGTGTGTGTGTGTGTGTGTGTGTGTGTGTGTGTATGTGTGTGTATGTGTGCGTGTGTGTGTGCGTGTGTGCGTGTGTGTATTTAGAATATTTGTTTTCCCTAATTACATGTAAAAACCATTTTTAACATTCGTTTTTTAAATTTCAAGTTCCACATTCTCTCCTTCCCTCCCCTCTCCCATCACCTAGAAGACAAGCAATTTGATATAGGTTATACAGGTGCAGTCAAACAAAATATATTTCCATATTAGTCATATTGTGAAAGAAAACCCCCCAGAAAGAGCCCTCCCCAAAAGACCCACAACAAAATACAGAACGTGAAAACAGGAAGCTTCGATCTGCACTCAGACTCCTTCTGTGGAGGTGGATGGTATTATTCTTCATGAGTCCTTTGGAATTGTCTTGGGCCATTGTATTGCTGAGAAGAGCTGAGTCATTTGGAATGGATCACTGAACAACGTTGCTGTTACTGTGTTCAATATTCTGGTTCTTCTCCCTTCACTTTACATCAGTCCATGTAAGTTTTCCCACGTTTTTCCGAAAGCATCCTACTCTTGTTTTCTCATAGCACAACAATCATATACCACAGCATGTTCAGCTGTTGCCTAATTGACAGGCATCACCTCGATTTCTAGTTCTTTGCCACCACAGAAGAGCTGCCGTAAATGCTTTTGTGCAAACAGGTCTTTTTTCCCCTTCTTTTTGATCTCTCTGGGATACAGATCTCGTAGTGGTATTGCTGGGTCAAATGGCACGCACAGTTTTATAGCCCTTTGGGCATAGTTTCAAATTATTCTCCAGAGTGGTCGGATCAACTCGCAGCTCCTATCCGGTGCACGCCGCATCTCCTCCAACACTCGCATTTCTCTTTTCTGTCATAATTAGCCCATCTGATGGTGTGAGGTGGCGCCTCAGAGCTGCTTCAACTTGTATTTCTCTAATGATAGTGATTTAGAGCATTTTTATGTAACTCTAGATAGCTTTGATTTCTTTGTCTGAAAATTGCCTGTTCATATCCTTTGACCATTTGTCAGTTGGGAAATGACTCGTATTCTTCTATATTTGCCTCAGTTCTCTATATATTTGAGAAGTGAAGCCTTTATCAGAAATGTTGGCTGTGAAGTTTTTTCCCCAGATTTCTGCTTTCCTTCTAATTTTGATTATATTGGTTTCGTGTGCACAAAATTTTTAAATTTAATATGATCAATTATCTATTTTACATCCCATAACGTTTTTTATCTCTTGTTTGATCATAGATTCTTCCCTTCTCCATAGATCTCACAGGTAAACTATTTGATGCTCCCCTAATTTGCTTATGTATCACCCTTTATGTCTAAATCATGTACCCATTTTGACCTTATTTTGGTATGTGGTATAAAATGTTGATCTATACCTAGTTTCTGCCATACTGTTTTCTAGTTTTCCCTTTTTTCAGAAAGTGAGTTCTTGACCCACAAGCTTGGGTTTTTGGATTTATCAAACACTAAATTACCCTAGTCATTTATTGCCATGTATTATGTACCTAATCTGATCCATCGATCCATTACTGTATTTCTTAGCCAGTACCAGGTAGTATTGATGATTACCATTATGTAACCCCAATTTTTTTTTTCGTTGATTCTTTTGATCTCCTTGATTTTTTGTACTTCCAGATGAATTTTATTATCATTTTTTCTAGGTCTATAAAATAATTTTTGGTAGTTTGATTGGTACAACACTGAATAAATTAGATAGAATTATCATTTTTATTATATTAGCTCTGCCCACCCATGAGCAATTGGCATTTTCCAGTTGTTTAGATCTGACTTTATTTATGTGAAAAAATGTTTTACAATCATGTTCATATACCCTGGGTTTGTTCCTGGCTTTGCCTTGACTGGTATACTCCCAATATTGTCTACAGTTACTTTAAATGGAATTTCTCTTTCTATCTCTTGCTGCTGGACTTTGTTGGTAATATATAGAAATACTGATGATTTATGTGGGTTTATTTTATGTACTGAAACTGTTAAAGTTGTTAATAATTTTTGTAGTTGATTCTCTAAGTATACCATCATATCATCTGCAAAGAGTGATAGCTTTGTTTCCTCATTGCCTATTCTAATTCTTTCAATTTCTTTTTCTTCTCATTGCTATCACTAGCATTTCTAGTACAGTATTGAATAATAGTGGTGATAATGGGCATCCTTCTTCACCTCTGATCCTATTGGGAAGGCTTCTAGCTTATCACCATTAGAAATAATGCTTGCTGACGGGTTTTTAAAATTATATTTTACATTTATTCTAAATAAATGGGTACATTCCCTGAACAGAATACAGGAGAGTACAAGGATGCCAGATAGACACCAATCCTTTTAGTGAGATACTACTTATCATTTTAAGGAAAGCTTTATTTATTCCTATGCTCTCTAGTATTTTTAATAGGAACAGGTGTTACATTTTGTCAAAAACTTTTTCTGCATCTACTGAGATAAATATATGATTTATGTTCTCTTTTTTAATTGATGTGGTCAATTATGTTAATAGTTTTCCTAATATTGAACTAGCTTTGTATTCCTGGTTATAAATCCTAACTGGTCACAGTATATAATCTCTGTGATATATGCTGTAATCTCCTTGCTGGTATTTTATTTTAAATGTCTGAATTAATATTCATTAGAGAAATTGGTCTAGTTTTTTTTCTCTAATTTTCCTCTTTCTGGTGAAGGTATCGGCACCATATTTGTGTCATAAAAGGAATTTGGTAGGACTCCTTCCTGGCCTATTTTTTACAAATAGTTTGTATAGTATTGGGATTAACTGTTCTTTAAATGTTTGGTAGAATTCTCTTGTGAATCCATCTGGCCTTGGGGATTTTTTTCTCAGGGAGTTCATTGATGGCTCATTCGATTTCTTTTACCCTGTCCCTCCTCACAAGTGTTTTACTTCTGACCCCCACTTCCTCCAATCTGCCCTCCCTTCTATCAGTGTCTCTGCCCCCCATATTCTCTTCTTCCTCTCCCCTCTTGCTTCTCTATTGATTTCTATACGCAAGTGAGTGTGTAGGTTATTCCCTCTTTGAATCACTTCCAATGAGAATAAGATTTAAGCATTGCCTGCCACCCCCCCATCTTTCCCTTCACTATAGTACATCTTTCACATCTTTTTTGTGAGATAATTTACCCGATTCTCTTCCCTCCTCTCCCAGTGCAATCTTCTTTTTTATATCATCCCATCAACTCAAACTTGTGCCCTTTGTCTATACATACTCCTTCTAACTGCCCTAATAATGATAAAGTTCTTAAGAGTTACAAGTAACATCTTCCCATGTAGGAATGAAAATAGTTTAACCTTATTGAGTCCCTTATATTTTCTCTTTCTTGTTTATCTTCTTATGCATCTCTTGAGTCTTATATCCAAAAATTGAATCAGCTCTGGTCTTTTTCATCAGGAATACTTGAAAGCCCTCTACTTCATTGAATATCCTTTTTTTACCCTGAAGGATTATACTCAATTTCCCTGGGTAGTAGTTGATTCTTGGTTGTAATTCTAGCTTTTTTGCCTTCTAGACTATCACATACCAACCCCTCTGATACTTTAATGTAGAAGCTGCTAAATCTTGTGTAATCCTGACTGTGACTCCATGATTTTTGAATTGTTTGTTTCTGGCTACTTTTTCCCTTGGTCTGAGAGCTCTGGAATTTGGCTATAATATTCCTGGGACTTTTTCTTTTGGGATCTCTTTTGGGGGATGACTGGTAGATTCTTTCAGTTTCTGTTTTACCCTGTGGTTCTAGGACACCAGGGAAGTTTTCCTTGATAATTTCTTGAAATATGATGTGCAGGCTTTTTTTCTGATCATGACTTTCAGGAAGTCCAAACATTCTTAAATTATCTCCCCTGGATCTAATCTCCAGGTCAGTTGTTTTTCCAATGCGATATTTCACATTTTTTTCATTCTTTTGATTTTGTCTGATTGATTCTTGATGTCTTGTGGAATCATTAGCTTCCATTTGCCCAATTCTAATTTTTAAGGAATTCTTTTCTTTAGTGAGCTCTTGTACCCCCTTTCCCTATTTGGACAGTTCTGCATTTTAAGGAATTCTTCTCTTCAGTGCATTTGTGTGCTTCTTTTTGTGCTTCTTGCCTTACTCCACAGTCTTGACTCCACCACTTCCCCTATTGTCATGCATGTGTATATTTATATGTGTGTACATGTTTACACACGAAGGCATACACAGAATATGCATTTTATTCACACATGTATATATGCACACATGTATACATACATACACACACAAACATATGTGTCTATATACACGTATGGATGTATTTATATTGCTTTTCTGGTATTTTAAACTATGCCCTTTCTAAATTTAATTGCTATGCTTTAAAGTTAGGTGAAAAATAATTAAGGTTCAGTGTGCCACAGTCTAGAAAGTCTTGGATGGACAAGGAGGGTGTCAGAGTGTCTGACTATCACACAGGGAAGTCTTTGCTGTGGGACTGAATGAGCCCCCATCAGTGTTTCTAGCCATAGTGCTCCCCTCACAGCTAAGAGGACTGGATTTTCAAAGAGGCTCCCCATGTCAGTGAAATTCATCAAGATTTGTCAAGACAAGACTTTTATGTAAAGAACTGTGCTGGGATCTAGGGAGAAGCTATGCAGCTAAGACATTATTCAATAGAAGACATGCATGAGTGGATACAGTACAAAATGAGTTTGTGTTTTATGTGCAAAAAATAGGATTCAAGGAAGAAAGGGGGAAAATAATGTCCAACAAAGGGCATCAGTTGAGGATTTCTTCTTCATCTATGGAAAAATAACTATTTTGAGAAGTGGAGGATATATTTCTTTGTCTAGATGTGTTTAAAGCTTTTAAAAATTCCTAACGGTATATTAGTAATACATGAGAGGGAAAAAAGGCCTGTATATTTGTGAATTGTTTGTAGGAGCTGCGTGTCTGGGACAGGGTAGGAGTCAGAATATATGGCAAACAGATTCCTTCTTTTACAGAGTAATTGCCCTTGTAGATGTCCTAGAGAAGCTCATTCTTTAAGGTACAGAAGTTTGTATTTGAGGTCCCTAGCCCTCTGCTCAGAAATCATTATACTGGGACTATAAGACATGGCTTAAATGGAGGCAAGCCCATTAGGCTGGCTGGTATTATCCAGACTCAGGGAGCCTGGCTCTAAGGGTAGTACTCCAGTGGGGGCAGGCAGGGATGGCATGAAGCAGATGAATAGCTGCCTGTGCCATGACGGCTTTTCAGGAGAGTCATAAACCCTTATCCTTCTCTCTCTTACTTTTAAGGCTCTCACTTTTGGACACAGCCTCCCACCTCCTTAGGAACCCTGCTGAATCATCTGCATTGAGTATCTCAGGCCAATGGGATTCTGCTGTGGATAATTAGGCAGGCCTGGAGACTGAGACATAGTGAGGAAGGAGAGCTGGCCAAGTTCTTTGTGCCCTCCTGAAGCGATACTTCTTGGTCCTTTCCCTGGCTGCTGCCAGGCTTAGCAGGAAGCCTGACTTGGCCCAGATGGACAGTTGGATGGTGAATGGCCAGGGAGCATCCCTTACAGGGTCAGGCTCTCCTCTGTGCTCAGAGCTGTTATTGCTTATTACTCTGCTCATCACCCTGAAACCAGCCAGTGCCACCAGCAGGGGAGCATTTTTCCAGTAGATGGAGGGTTTTAAAAGCACATGCTGTGCACACTCCAGAACAGAAAATGCCTCTGTGGGACAATAATTTGCATTCAATTGGAAGGTGTTTTAATGAATCACAAAAGCATATTTTTTGTCTGAGTAAAAGGGGTCCTGCCTTTTCATTTTTTTTGTGGATAAAGTACATGAGACTCTTGCTTAAATGAGGCAGGCAATTTTAATCAATATGCCCTTGCCCCTTGGAAGGAAAGAAAAACAGCTGCCATTGGCTAATAGGCAAATGTCTTCTCCAGTGTGCTGGTCACTTAGTCACAGCTTTTAAGGGAGCCTTAGAGCCTGCAAACAAAGGTGTCATCACTGATTTTGAAACTGCCCGCACACCTGCCACTAAGTGGCTCTTGTCCAGACCAGGAAGGATGGATTTCCAAGGCTCACTCTGATCATTCCCTACATTTTGGTGACTGTCCCCCTCATGCTCAGCCCGTCTTTGGGTCCAACCCTGATCAGATGCATCCCAGTGCCTGTGAGTACCCCTCATGGCTAGGGACGGCTCAATGTACAGTCCTGGAAACCAGGAATCAACCAGAAAAAAATGGGGGCTGGCTTGGTCCTCGTGGCAGCTCATTTGACCATCTGTGGAGTGGTTTCCCTCCATTCTCTTCCCCCCAAATCTTGAGCAGAGTTGGGGCATTCTGTCCACCTTGGCAATTCTCTTCTGCCCTCTGTTTTTGGTTACATCTTCCTAGCGGTCGAGATGAAAGGCAGTGGCTAGGGTTTGTCAACCCCAGGCCAACCATGGCACCACTCTGTGTCTCCCACTACAGAATTTCTGCCCTGTTGCCAGCAGAGTGGGGATTAATGCACTGAGGCTGGGAAAGGGCTTTGAGGGAGGCATATGGTAGGTGTTGGCTGAGACTTGGAGACCATGGAGGAATTGACAGCCTCTTGCTTCCTGAGGCTACCTACTTTGTTCTCTTAGAGACTGTGTTGGTAAACAGAATGGGCTCTTAGCTCTCGGTTCAACCAAGTGCCCTTGAAGAGTTTGGCTTTTGTTTCCTTTATTAGATTGAGAGTCTTTGGTGACCTCCTTGCCTCAGGGGAGGGCCTAGTTTACACGTGAGTTTGAGTGACATGTTTAGGACATCAGAGGCTTTTAGATCATGTGGGTTTAAGTCGCCTCTTTGTGACAATTTTAGGTCATGTGGGTGAGTCGCATGTGTGACTCACCCTTGACCCTGAAAAAGATATAAAACCAGGGGTTGGCTTTCTCTTTTTCGGAGCTCTTACCACAGCCATGGTGGCGCATGTGACTCTGGGCCAGCCCTTGTTATGAGCTCCCGGGCTGAACCTAGATGTTGGTAACTATGAATCGTATTTGGTCTGTCAATGTTTGTAATTTGTTTGTATTTGCTCTGAAGTTTAGGGTGGTGGCTTTTCCCCTGAGCTAAGCGAATGGCATTTGTACGCTGAATTAAAGTAAGCTTGTTAACCCCTTAACGTTGCTTTCTTTAGTAAAGTAGATCAAAAGAACTTGGGCGTGCTGGTAGTGTGCTTGATGTTGGACTTGTGTTGGTCTTTCACCCCCATATCAACTGCTAGCTGGATTGTTGAAACGGAGACCTTGGAAGAACTCTCATTTCCTGCTCCAGGAGGAGAGCAAGAAGCAAAATAGAGATTCAAAATCTGTCAGTAAAAATCCTTGGTCTTTGTTATAGTTTAGTCACGCAAAGTCAGTTTGCTTAATTTCCCAATTTGCATGCAGCACTGCTTTCTGGTTTGGGACGAGCTAGGAAGTACACAGCCCTAAAAATCCTTGTTTCCAGGTGAGATGGATGATGGTGAATTGGGCTGGTGACAGTTGGGGAGTGTGGTCGAAGAGTGGGCCATGTGAGCAAGAGGTTGTACTTTATAGGAAGGACAGTAGAAACTGTGAGCTGGAGACCATTCCAGCTAAGACATTTTTCAGTATCCATCTGCACATCATGCTTTAAAATAATTATAAAACTTGCAATTTGTATTTGTTTGTAATTGCTAGTTGGTCTCTAAGGATGCTAAACATTCAAATATACAGATGGAAATTTTTAAAATAATTTCAGAGAATAAATTCCTTTGAACATATTTAATGGGCAGCCACTAGCTTGGGCTAGCCTTAGGTCTAGTTTAAATACCTGGCAGAAGACCAATATCTATTATCTCCCACTCTACAGCACTCTAATAACTTAAAAAAAAAGTCAGGAAGGATTTCTAGTATATTTCAAGTGTCAATTTAAAATATGTTCGAAATGTTGCTTAACAGGAGTTAAAAGTGCATTTCAGTAGTTGACTGGCATTTCTTTGGATTTCACATTTGACAGTTTTAATTGGAACACAGTGCTCTGCAAAAGTTATCAGACTGGATTCTGTACATACAGGACCCTGTGGTTTGGGGCATCTTGGCAGGATGGCTGATGATTTCTTTGTCACAATGCTCATCATCCTGCGTGGGGAGCCAGATTTCTCCCTTCACATGACTCTCTTCCCTTCTGGGAAGGTCAGTGCAAATGTTTTAGGGTGGGTATCTTAAGTTTGGTGAGATTGGAAAAGAGATTGTTTGAAGATTCCTATCGCTATGGGGTGGAGCTCCCTTGAGCAGCTATGGGCAGCCAGGGGACTTGGCTGTTTGGTATTTGTTGTGTTATTTTTAGAACAAAAGAGTCAAAGCAAAGGATATGGGTGATAAAATAGAAGTCAGCAGTGGCTTGGAGAATGGTGCAGGTGTATTGGAGTTCTTTGGAAAAAATTTCACCTTTTGCCAGAAAAGGAAATTACATTCTGGAATGATGCTTGTTTGGGCCAGCTTTTACACCTGCTTTCTGTTCTTTGTACCAAGAAGGCTGCTCCGAGGTGCCGCTGAGGGCAAGCAACAGCTGGGGACAGCCCCCAAACAACATCGGGACTGTTTGCCTTCCAAAGAAGCCAATGAATTTAGTGAATGCAAGTGGTCAGCTGGGGGAGGAGGGCCCCCTCTTCCATGACACAGTGGCCCTGAGGCTTCTCCCTTTGGGGGCTTAGAATCATAGATGTTTTAGTTGCACTTTCCAGATGTGGAGTCTGAGGCTTAAGAAGGTCACTTGGCATGTCCAGTCCAAGATTATATAGCTAATTGTCAGGATCCTGACTTGCAGCCCACTGGTATTTGCTCCAAGTCTGGAGGCTGGGCATGGCTGTGCTCAATCCAGCTGCCACATGGAGAGCTTGCTAAAGGCTGAATGCCACCCATGTCTATGCAGGTACGATTAGATTGTGGGCTTGAGTTGTATGTACTCATGTGCATGTGTGTGCATATGTATGCATCCATATATGTGAGTATGTACATGGGTATGTGAGTATGTGTGTGAATGCATGCATATATGTGTGATGCCGCTGGAGTGAGCTGGGGGTCACTAGAGTCACTAGAAGGTTTTAATTCAATACAAATCAGTTGGCTTGGGAAGAGACTTGCTGTGTTGCTATAATAATGAGGAGGACTTAAAACATCCAACCTTTGAGAGAGCAAACCCAGTTATTCTGAAAGGTAGAGCAGAATGAGGAAAACTGAAGGAAACAAAAGGGGGGCAGAGAATATGGCAGATGGAGAGAATGAGAAGGTGTCCAAGTCCAAGAGATGCTAAGAGAGCAGAAACTGCACAGGGAAGAGAGGCAGTAATAGTAAGTAATAAATATTCAGTAAAGAGGGAGAAGGGGTTTTCCTGCTCGGTTCAGGAGGGACACAGGGAAGAAGAAGAAAGTCAGAATCTCCCAAAGAATGATCACTTCCCATCTCGGAGGGGTACCCTTTGTCCTTGGTTGTTTTTAAAGTCTTCTCATGGCTCCTTGGCAAATAACATCATGTGTATTGTGACTACTGCAAAATACTTTGCTGCTCCTAAGAGACATTTAAAAAAATATTTAATTTATTTGTTTTCAGTTTTCAACTTCTATAAGTTTTAAATTTTCTCCCCTTCCCTCCCCAAGACAGCCTGCAATCCAATATGTCTGCACATATATTCCTATTAAACACTTCTTCACATTAGTCATATTGCATAGAAGAATTATAATGAATGGGAGAAACCATGAGAAAGAAAACAAAACAAAACAAAAAAGAAAATAACCTGCTTCACTCTGCATTCAGACTCCATCGTTCTTTCTCTGGATGTGGAGGCATTTTCCATCATGAATCCTTTGGAATTGTTTTTTAGGTCCTTGCATTGCTGAGAAGGGCCGAGCCTATCAAAGTCAGTTACCGCACACTGTGGCTGTTACTGTGTACAACGTTTTCCTGGTTCTGCTCACTTCACTCAGCATCAGTTCATGTAGATCTTTCCAGGTTTTCCCAAAGTCTGCCTGCTCATCATTTCTTATAGCACAATAATATTCCATTGCATTCATATACCACAACTTATTCAGCCATTCCCCAATTGATGGTCAGCCCCTCTATTTCCAGTTCTTGGCCACCATAAAAAAGAGCTGCTATCAATATTTTTGGACATGTGAGACCTTTTCCCATTTTTATGATCTCTTCAGGATACAGCCCTAGAAGCGCTATTGTTGGGTCAAAGGGTATGCACATTTTCATAGCTCTTTGGGCATAGTTCCAAATTGCTCTCCAGAATGGTTGGATCAGTTCACAGCTAGCTCTACCAACAGTGGTGTTCCAACTTTCCCGTATCTTCTCCAGCATTTATCAATTTCCTGTTTTGTCATGTTGGCCACCCTGATAAGTGTGTGTGGTGCCTCAGAATTGTTTGATTTGCATTTCTCTAATAGATAATGATTTAGAGCATTTTTTCTTATGACTATACATAGCTTTAATTTCTTCCTCTGAAAACTGCCTGTTCATATCTTTTGACCATTTATCAATTGGGGAATGACTTGTATTCTTGTAAATTTGACTCAGTTCTCTACATATTTTAGGAATGAGACCTTTATCAGAGATACTAGTTGTAAAAATTCTTTCCCAGTTTTCTGCTTCCCTCCTAATCTTGGTTTCATTGGCTTTGTGCAAAAACTTTTCATATATGTTCTCTATCTCTTTTTTGGTCATAAATTCCTTCATTCCCCATAAATCTGACAGATAAACTATTCCTTGATCCCCTAATTTGTTTATAGTATTAACCTTTATACCCAGATCATGTACCCATTTGGACTTTATTCTGGTATACGGTGTCAGACATTGGTCTATGCCCAGTTTCTGTCATATTATTTTCCAGTTTTCCCAGCAGTTTTTGTCAAACAGTGAGTTCTTATCCCAGAAGCTGGGGTCTTTGGGTTTATCACACAGTAGATTGCTGTCATCATTGACTACTGTGTCTTGTGTACCTAACCTATTGCACTGATCTACTCCTCTATTTTTTAGCCAGTACCAAGTGGTTTTGTTGATAGCTGCTTTATAATACAATATAATACAATATGATACAATATAATATGGCTAGATCACTTTTCCTAGTATTTCTTTTTATTAATTCTCTTGATATTCTGGACCTTTTGTTCTTCCAGATTAATTTTTCATATTATATTTTCATTTTTTTGTGATAGGATATTATTTTTTTAAATTTTATTTTTTAAATTTAATTTAATATATTTAGCTTTCAGCATTGATTTTCACAAGAGTTTGAATTATGAATTTTCTCCCCATTTCTACCCTCCTCCCCACTCCAAGATGGCGTATATTCTGGTTTCCCCGTTCCCCTGTCAGCCCTCCCTTCTGTCACCCCACTTTCCCTCCCATCCCCCTTTCTCTTCCTCTGTTGTAGGGCAAGATAAATTTCTACGCCCCATTACCTGGGTATCTTATTTCCTAGTTGTGTGCAAAAACTTTTTTTTTTGAACATCTATTTTTAAAACTTTGAGTTCCAAATTCTCTCTCCTCTTCCCTCCCCGCCCACCCTCCCTAAGAAGGCAAGCAGTTCAGCATAGGCTACATACATATCATTATGTAAAACCCTTCTATAATACTCATGTTGTGAAAGATTAACTATGTTTTGCTCCTTCCTAACCTATCTCCCTTTATTGAATTTTCTCCCTCGACCCTGTCCCTTTTCAAAAGTGTTTGTTTTTGATTACCTCCTTCCCCTGTCTACCCTCCCCACTTTTTTATCTTCTTCCTCCTTCTTTCCTGTGGGATAAGATACCCAATTGAGTGTGTATGGTATTCCCTCCTCAGGTCGAATCCTATGAGAGCAAGATTTCCTCCTCACCTGCCCCCTCTTCCCTTCCTAGAGAACTTCTTTTTCTTGCCACTTTTATGCGAGATAATTTACCCCATT
>CM053624.1:7272715-7290502 GCA_028646595.1 Phalanger gymnotis | reverse complement strand
CTGGATGAATTGGAATAAATTGGATTAGGATATTCTCATGATTTTTCTGGGCATGATTTCAAATCTCCATTGTCTTAATGAGTCCAGAAAGTCTTTTATCTAAATTAGTAGGCAGCTGGCAGAGTCAATATCACTTATGCTTTTATTTAAATGATGATGACTTAAAAAAAAGGCTGAGCATAATTTCTTTCTATGTTTCAGATAGATGTTTTAGACACTGGTTCAGGATGGACACCACTGATGAGAGTATCTGCAGTATCAGGAAACAAAGAGGTGGCTTCCCTCCTAATTGAAGCTGGAGCAGACGTGAATGTGAAAGATAAAGATGGGAAGACTCCCTTAATGGTACCTTTTTGTGGCCCAGAGCCTCTTGGTGTTCCTGCAGTTAAGATTGCTCTTGAGTTTGAATGTTCTTGCCAGCTCAGCTGGGCATCATGCCAGCTCAGCTGGGCTATAGTGGGCCTTCTTTCTTAAAAGGGCTGTTATGAAGAACACAAGATTTTGCTAAAACTCATTCCTGAAGTCATTATAAGACCCCCCCAAATTTGTTGGTTTGTGAAATGCAGGTTTCCTGGTCAGGCCCAGGTTTCTCACTTCATTTTAATATAATGTACATGTTTCCCAGTAGGGAAGGTGAACACTTTCGAAGGTGTGTGTGCGTGAGAGAGAGAGAGAGAGAGAGAGAGAGAGAGAGAGAGAGAGAGAGAGAGAGAGAGGTGGGGGTAGAGGGAGCAGAGGCAAGGTGTACATGCAGGTGTTGGCCATGGACTGACTCAGAGCTGTCCAGGGTCCTTTCAGCATTGGGCTGGGAAGCCACAACTGCTCAGCATCCTCTCCCCTACCCCCAATTCTTTTTTCAGGTGGCCGTATTAAATAATCATGAAGAATTGGTTCAATTACTTCTAGAAAAAGGAGCAGATACCAGTGTTACAAATGAGGTACATAGATAACACTTTTCTTTTTTTCTCAAAGATTTTACTGAGAGAGGAAAACAAATCCTCTCTGCTTTCCCTTTCAGTTTGGCAAAGGTGTCCTGGAGATGGCCCGAGTGTTTGACAGACAGGTCAGGGGGCCTTTTGAACTCTTGGGGTGGCTGTTTGTGGTCCTCACCTCTTCGGTCCCTGGTTTTCACTCCCTGCTCTGTTCCTTTATTTAGAATGTGATCACCTTATTAGAAGAACAGAAGAGAAGTCTCGGCCTGAAGAAGGCCTCTTTCTTGAGCTGAGTTGGGAGCTGTTTTTCTCAAGATGTGCATGTGACAAAAATGGAACCAGGGACACAGGGCTTTAGACAAGCCCTTGCCCTTTGGCTGGAAAGGAGGGTTGTGATACTAGTTGCTTATTTAGTTGTTGATTCTTGGTGACTTTTTGGAACATACAACTCTTCCCATGTTCAAATACATCTTTTTACCTACGTGTGTGTTTGTGTTACATGCATGTGCACATGTATTCTTTGACATCCCTGTACAATCAACTGCTGGGATGTTTTCTTGCCTTTGTCCTTTTGGAGACAGATGTGAAACCAAATGTTTGAAGCCTAGAGATATGAAAATACACATCCTGTTGTTCCTTAAGGTGTTCCACGGGCCACTTGAGGAGCCTATGAAATTCTCTTCTTGACGTGTTTTCAATTATGATGCTCCCTATGCCGGCCACTAGGACTGGCCCATTCCTCATAGTGAAGCCCAGGGCCTTCCATGAAAGATTTTTTCCTTTGCAGTACCTGCTTTGGGATCAAAGTCTTGTTGCACATCTCAGCTGCTGCTGCTTCTCTTTGGCAGTGGGCAGGGAGGGGACAATGCCAT
Organism: Phalanger gymnotis; assembly: GCA_028646595.1. Lineage (NCBI taxonomy): Eukaryota > Metazoa > Chordata > Mammalia > Diprotodontia > Phalangeridae > Phalanger > Phalanger gymnotis. The sequence goes on along the minus strand of CM053624.1, from coordinate 7,288,698 downwards.
CTGCATTTGCCTGTCTGTGGTTGTAGTCCAACAGGCAGGCAAAGTTGGGATGGGAGGTGGTTCGGGTCAGTGGGAATCATTTTAAATTCCCACAGCTCATTTCAGGGCAGAGGTTAAAGGAAATGCATTGTGGAGTGACTGCCAGGAGCCAGCCTAAGCAACCAAACAGCAGAGTACTTAAGTGAGCAGTGTTTTAAAATCAATACAAAATGTTACCAGCTGGCAATGTACTCTGCAGTTGGAGAGAAGCTGCTGAACATGACCAGGTCTAGACACTGGCAGTCGGAAGAGGTGGAATTTTCTAGCAGGGCAAAGATCAGTGAAAAGGTAATTAATGTGGGCCAATAGGGCAGGGGCCAAGAAGAGCACCAGTCTGCATTACTGAGTTTGGGAAATGTCTGTTTGGTTTTGTATCACATTTGGGACAGCTGCATTTGGAGTCAGACTTGCATGTCACATACAGAGACTGACCTTCTGGTACCTTGTTAGAACTAATTAGTATTTTCTACACCCTTTTACAAACACCTGTGAGACTTGATTTATCAGTCATTTTCAAGACGATTGACAGCTTCAAGTAGAATCTTTTTAAAAATCAAAAAAAGGATACACATGCACTCTTGGTGACTTTTGGAAGCCTTTTCTGTCCTCCATATTTATGATTGACTCTACCTTTCTCGGGTATGTTTGTGAATTTCATTTTTGACAAAATCCACTAACAAGTCCTAACTCTGATGGTTTCTGTTACGATGACAGAGACAAAAGGTGCCAATGAGATTGAATACGTGAGTGGGAAAATTGCCCGAGACCTTTTTCCCATTGGAAAACCCCAAACCTTTGCTATGTCTTGTGATAATGATAGCCTGACAATCAAAAGTTAGTTTCACTAGGAAGAACCAAGTGGACTCTTCAGAGTGCCTTCCTCACACTGAGGGAAGCTGGACTGTGGGTCTGGAGTCTTGGGTGTGAATTCTGCCTCAGACACTGGGCAGGCCAGTGTCCTCTTCCTGCTTTTGCTGCAAGGGTTTTCTAAGTCATGCTTATTTCAGTAAAAGGATTTCATCTCTGCACTTTATTTTAATCCACCAGAAAACATTGGTTTCCAGTTTTGTTGCCAAATCAAACATCCCACAAATATTTTCTCTTCTGTTTTCTATCCCAAGGTGAGCAGGCAGGATCAATATAGAGTCGGTGCAGTGAGCTTCCATTGGCTTAAGGAGCACTTTCCTGTGAAGCCCTATCCCGCCCCACTCTAGAGCCTGCTGTTATCCTGTCCTAGAGTTCAAAAGGAGGAAAATGCTTTTGTGACCATTTTGGGTACAGGGTCTAGCACACAGTAGGTGCTTCACAATTGCTGGGGGCGGTGGCGGTTTGGATTGGTGCATTCTCATCAGGGCCCAGTGTATTTCGTGCTTGACATCTGTCTTCAGTTTGATCTCTCTCCCCAACCCCAACCCCAATATCTTGGGGACATCCTCAGCAACGACAGAGACAAATCTGTACCTACATGTTCACGGTTTATTGTATATAGTATTCTTAACGACTGCTTTTCTATTGAAACATCAGGTTGTATTCACCTGTAGCACCTTAATACAAGGAATGTGTACAAAAGTAACACCAACTGTAACATAAAGTTTGTGAAGAAGTCTAGCGAACAAAAGCTTTATAAATGGATGCAGCATGCTAGCAGGAACGTGTCGGGGGAGGCAGCTGGCCCCTTCCTTGGGCTGACCCGACTAGCACCAGCACTAGCACCGACGGTTTCAGACATGCTATTTAGCAGTTGCTACACATTGGAAAACAACAGAATTTTTGTCCGCATCCCCCTCCTTTCCCTTCTGCAGCTAGCCCACCCAACAGAAGGTCCAATACGCTTACCAAGGGCCTGCCTTTGTTACCATCTGCATTACCTCAGAGCCTTAAAGTGCTTAACAGAAGCCTTTCTGGGACTACCAATGACATTGTTACTGTCAGCCAGTGGGCACTAGTGCTTCACTTCATAAAAAAATGATCTCCTGCCCATTCGTGGCTCTGCACTGGCTTAGTTAGACCCGGGAGGAATTGTGGACTTTGGAAAAAGGAGGCCCTGGAGAAATTCTGCCAATGAGCTGTTTACGGTGATGTGAGATGGGGGAGCTGTTTACCGGGCATCCCACATGGGCTTGAAGGCTTGATTCGAGGAGCGTTTTGTTGTTGCTTTCCCCACCGCTGGCTGATGGGTCTGTTCTCCTACTGCACGGCCGATACTCTCTGATTCTTGGTAGATACTGTCCCTGTGGGTATGTTTGCAGCCGAAATACTAAGTGCAGATAGATAGGAAAGAAGCCCTTAGGGGCTTGGAAACATTCCTTGCTTATTGCTCTCCCCCAAATAGAGACAGGAACACTTGGTCTGGCAGAGACGCAGTGAAATTGAACTTTCAGACGATAGGAGCAAAGTCGAATGACTCCATTCTGAACAATTTAGGAAGGAGTCTGCAGACCTCACTTTGCACGCAAAGACTTCCTGGAAACATCTTAGAATGCCAGGTCATGGGATGGAGGAGGCAGATTTCACATCTTTCTCAGACGGTGGTCTTTTTCATTATTAACACCTATTTCTCATCTCATTGGAAAACGACATGGAACTTTGAAGAAGATGCATGAAGAGTGCAGAGGCGGGGAAAATCAGCGATTTAAGCGTTTTACTCTCCTGGACAAAGAATGCTCTCGAGTTGGTTTTTTCAAGGACCCTCCGGAAATGCAGGCAGCCTATGATGAGCCATCTGGTGGGCTCTGATTTCCTTCAAGGCAGAGTATTTGTCAAACACCCCAATAATATAGTCTATTTGCCAAAGGCCACGGAAAATTCTATGCTTTTGGAACTCGATGAACGGACCTAGCAGATGAATCCAGAGGGAAGAACTGGAAAAGCCGGGGAATCTAGATTATCTGTGAAATGATAGCAGCCTGCAGGAATTGTCATTTTGGCTGACCTGTTCAGTTTGGGAGGAGCTCTCTCAGCATATGGGATATAGGGAAGAAGTGGAAATAGGTTTTCAAGGCTGGGACAGGTTAAGGGGAGCAGCTGTTTCAGCAACTCCTTTGAAGTTTGATTCAGTGGTTGCCCTTCATAGACAGAGCTGGCCCTGTCAGAAGGGGAGGTAGCCAGTCACGGGAGGAGGGCAGGCAGCTGGCTGTTCCACCACATTGTCACACTGCCTGGAATTCTCACCAGAATGCCATTCCTCTGGGTGAAGGTGATGGACATGGAGCCCTCATTACCTTCTACATGTGTTTGCTAGGATAATGACGTCAACCTCGGAATGGCAAGGCAGAGTGGTGGATGGAGCGCAGGACCACCTGAGATAAAGTCCAGCCTCAGATGCTTACTAGTTGGGCGACCCTGCACAAATCACAACCTCAATTTCCTGATCTGCAAAATGGGGATGATAATAGCACCTCCGTCCCAGGGTGCTTGTGAGGATCAAATGAGATAGTTGGAAAGCACTTAACACAGTGTCTGGCACACAGTGCTATATACATGTAGGTGGTTTTTATTATTATTATTAAGAATGACTCATCAGAGGTCAGGGCCCTGAGACCTTGCTATGAGGTCACTAAGCTTTGATGTAAGTGAAGAAGGCCTTGGAGGTCTCGGAAGGAAGGGTGCAAAGCTGGGGGGAGATAGGAAATCAGATGATTTAAAAAGGGGAAGTGGGACACACAGGGCTGGCTCTACATGAGGCCCTTGAAAATTAGATGTTATATATAAGAGTGGAAAGATTAAAAAAAGATTGTATTTGAAAGACCCAGACTGGTTAGCCAATGGCCATTTCCTTTTGTCTTCTGGAAGGGGCCCATCACTTCAAATGGCTGAGTCAACATTCACTGAAAGCTAAGCTTACAAACCAGGTATTCAGGGCATCCCAGAGCCAGGCCTTTGCTTTCATGGAGACCCACATTCCGAACCCTTCATTGACGCAGCTCAGCACTGAGGGGGTGGGAAAGGTTGCCAGTTTTCCAGAACAATGGTCTATAGTTTTAGCCTGAGAATTCCTAATAAAGCTAAAGAGGCATAAAAATGTCCCCTCTGAGAATTGCCTGAATTGCTATTCTCTCGTAGTTTAATTTGTTGCTTTTGTGGTTGGTATGATGTCACTGCACATGTGTGAGCTGAAGAGATTCAGACCCAGGAGCAGAGCCTCCTCAACTGACATATTTTGACAATGGAAAAGATTGTGTGTTGTGCCTCCTCGTTACATCAGGCCTGATTCCGTATGTCAGGAAAACAAATGGATTAAAAAAACACTTTAAATGGTAAATTCTAAATTAAATGCTTGAAAAACAATCTGTAGACCTCCCACTATGAGAGACCGAGACTTCACTAGTTAGAACAAAGAACTGTAACTCCGAATTACTCAGTGATCCCTCTGAAAAAGTAGTGGTGGTGGCAGCTGGGCTTTTGTTCATACCTCAGTAAGATGATGATGATGAAAATCCAGCCACTTCAGACCCAGTATGGTTGCGGGTTTGAATTCTGCTGGTGCCATCAGTGAAGCTCAAGAACTCCCCCTTTGCCTCCAATGCCCAACCATACCTGCCATGGGAATTGGCAATAACTCATACTGAAATGAAAGGTCCAGATAAAATATCTTACCCGGATGAATGCAGTACTTCCGGTATTGTTTCTCCATAAGAATTCCTCCCTACCCCAGGGAAGCTTTCTATTTATGAGTATTTTAAATATGGACTTCATCGAGTGGCTCATATCCGTCATCAGAAAAATGTAAGTCTGGATGTCGTTGGTAGCCCCAAACAGCTATTAATGATGGGCAGTAAGATCACAGCTTTAATATTCTTAAACAATTATTTGCATTAATTGAATAAGTACAATCCCAGAGAGTACAGGTGGAAGGAGATTGTTTTAAGTCGGCATCCTCTTGCTGGCAGTAGGAGGGCCCAGTGGGGCCAGACCTAAGGCATTAATGTCATTCCACAAAAGAACACCCAGAATGCACCCCAGACGTTTTGTAAACATCTTCAATAGCACCTGCTTTGGTTTCGGCACAATTACCAAATCTCAGATAAATGTAAAGAACTACTAAAGTGATTCTCCAAGTTTACCATAAATATCACATCAATAACATTTTCTAACATGTCTTCAGAACAGAGAGAGCCTGGTCATTGTGTTATGAACCAAAGTACTTTTTATGGAGATCCTCTCTCCACTTCAGTGAGTGTGGGTGATGGGCATTTGTTTGGTTTATCCATAGACATGAATGCATTGTTGCCTAGATACTGTGGTGAACATGAAGAAAGGTAGATACGACTCCTATCTACTAGAGAGAAAAACCCAGAAATGGCCCCTAGACATTTTGTTTTCCTGCTTCAAGGCCCAGAAAAACCTTTGAAATGAGAGGGAAAAGTCTTTATCTCAGAGCTCTTAAAATGAATTATGGAACTCTAGTCAGCTTCATGAAAGGTGAAAACTGCAGTCACAGATGGTTCCACCAGGGGGCACTGGAGGGTATAATGGGGCCTCATCAAAGATGTCTTGCTTGTGGGTTCCATGGAACCAGGCAGGAGTTTTTTAAAGTTCTCCCTGGGAAGCTGGCTCTCTACATGTGGGTTGAGGGTGACGGGTTTGAAGGGTAACTGGCCAGGCCTGGGTTTTATGACAAGTTAGGGCAAGGAAATGGATTTCTTTCTCCCATCCTGAGATGCTTGACAGGTAGGAAGAGAGAGAGGACATAAACACCTGTGTGTTCTGAACCTTAAAGATCCCTTTGGAGAGTCCTGCTACTGAGTCTGGGAGGCTGAGATGGCTCCAAAGAAAACCCAGGGTAATGTCTTACAGAGAAGAGTGATAAGTGATAGATAGAATGTGTCTTGAACACTGGAGATAAGCATAAGATACTAATGGATGCGTCACTCCATTTCCTTGGAACTGATGCACTTGTAACAATGAATCGGTCTTTAGTAAGCCTGAGCACTGCAGTAACAAAAGGAATTTTCTAGAGTATGGATTGGATATATCTAGTTCCTAGTTCACATCTGAAAAGAATTCTGGTCCCAGGGAAAGGCCGATCCCTCCACATGAAGCCAGACAAACGATGAGGTGATCTGGGTCGCCTCCGGCAATAGAAGGAGACAATACTTACAGTACCTGGTCAGTAACGGTCTTGCCCAAACTACTGCGACCTGCAGAGACATGCTACCTTTCTCAGTCCAAATAGCATGTGAATCCCAGCTCTCACATGGCTCCCAAACTGGAAGCATCAAGAGTGACTCGGTGCGCACAGACCTAGTAGCCAAATAAAGGATCTGCTGCCTTGTTTTAGTCTGGGCTTGTGACCCGTCAGTCCAGGAAGCTTCAGAAGCTGCACTTCTATTGGAGCGAACAGGACACCTATAGTGATCTCCCAGGCGGTCACTTCTGCCCTTTGCCTTCCTCAAGCGTTGTGTTGTCTACTTCCATCCCCATCAGAGGCTGAGGTTATTTTCGATCTGTTGAATTATTCCTGGTATGAAACCGGATCCTCCTCTGCCTGTGCTAATGGGGGCTGAACAGCTGCTTTAGAATACAGCTTTCAGTTTACCAGCAGCGGCAGAGGCTGGTGCTACCCTGCAAGCTAAGCATGGAAGGGATGTTTGGAGAGAAATGTGATGACTCGAGACACCTGCTGTTCCTTTGGCTAGAGACAGAGCTCTGGCCTCCCGTGCTTAACGAGAGGCTCACACTTGGGAAGGCCACACTAATGATCATGATGGAGAAGTTGGCTGTTTATCCATTAGCACCACTGCTGCAGTAAAGCAGAGCTCAAGAAAGCTAACCCTTGGCCTAGAATCCCACAAAGCGGAATGTTTCAAGTTCACTGAAATATTAAAAACAACAAGAAGATTTCCTTCCAAGGAAAACTTAGAGATGGTAAAAAAAATATCTATTACAGTGCACCGCACTGCAATAAATATTCATCATAAATTAATAATTTAAAAGTACCTGAGCAGGTCCCCAGAGCACCATAGCACAGCACAGTACTGAAGGCAGGAGCTCAAAGTTCTTAGAAACAATGGTGTTTTCAACATTAAACATTCGAGGGATTGATACAAAAAAGGCACTCCGGCTGGAGCTTAAAGATAGTGCAAACTTCTGTCTTCGCTGTTGAACCGAGGGCCCGTCCTCCTCTCACTTCATGCAGGCAGCGTAGGAGGGTCTGGGCACTTGTGGTGGATGCTGAGGGGCAGGTCTGTAACGGAAAGGAGAAAGATGGATGCAGGGTGGAGTGCGCTTCTCTGGAAGGGCTTTGGAGAGCGCCAGCACCTGCCAGGCCAGTTAGCTCAGAAACACGCTGGTCCCTGGGCCAGGCCTCAGCTGTCTGTCAGGAGTGCCTGGGACAGGTATCAGAGCTCATGCTGGTGGTGCACACAGGCCCCAGAGGATCATGATAGGTGTGGGACCAGAAGGGGACCGCAGAGGTCACCCACCCCAGCCTCCTCGTTTTCTAGACCCAGAGAGGTAAAGTGCTCTAGGCTCATGGTTAGAGCCAAAAGGGACCTCAGAGGCTCTCCAGGCCAGTGCCTCATTTCAGGCTCTGAATGGGGATGATCATTGTTGTCAACAAGAACAGCCCACGTGTATACAGCACTTTATGGTTTCCAAAGGGATTCAATCCGATGAGATACATGTTAAGGGACTTTCCCAAGAGCACGCAGCCATGAGGAGGCAGAGCTGCATTTGGCCTGAGGTCTCCTGACTCTCTTTGCCCTAAGCTGCCTCCAAGGAGCAGGGTGACATCCGCCCACTTTGCTACAGCCTTTTAGCCTGGCAACCTGCAGCCTTCAAGCCACCTTTGCTCCGAGGAGACCCACATACAATCATTTCCTTAGGACAGTAACTAGGGACGCTGGTTGACTTCTCCAGTTCTACTTGTGGACCTCTTGCCTGATAATAATGACAGCAGCAACGACAAAGCATTTATATCACCCCTCCTGTGTTCCAGGCAGGAAGCGAGGTGGTGCAGTGGGTAGAGTGCAGGGCCTGGAGTTAAAAGTGTACCTGAGTTCAAATCTGGCCTCGGATACGTACTAGCTGTGTGACCCTGGGCAAGTCACTTCACCCTGTTTGCTTCAGTTTCCTCAACTGTCAAATGAGCCGGAGAAGGAAATGGCAAACACTCCAGTATCTTTACCAAGAAACCCCAAATGGGATCGTCAAGAGAGGAGCACAACTGAAATGCCTGAAGGACATGTTCCAAGCACTGTGCTAAGTCCTCAGGACAACCATGGGAGGTAGATGTTATTATTATCCCAACTTTACAGTTGAGGAAACTGAGGCAAACCGAGGTTAAGGGATTTGCCCAGGGTCCCACAGTATCTGAAGCAGGATGTGAGCTCAGGCCTTCCTGAGCGCCCAGCCTTCATCCGTGGAGTCGTCCCTGCCTATCTCCTCCCGTCTCCAGCAGACGCTTAAATCCCAACTATGTGGCCAGAGCTGGACACCCCACCCCCATTTTTGTTGTTATTTTCAAACAACTTATAGGAAAATCCTCCGAGCTCTCAGATTGTGAAATTTCACTCGTCTGCCAGCCCCCTCCTTTTTCCTTCTAAGTTTCAAATTTCATGGTTAATGGTCAGTTGAGGAGAATTTTCTGTTGTTAAATGTACAAGAAGTCAAATCAACTTCTCTTTGTTGTGGGGCAGTGTGACTTAGTGACCAGAAAGCCAACCAGAGCAATAGCAAGGCCATGGTTCCGGTATCCACCCTACCACCTGCTGGGTTTTCGACCTCGGCCAAGTTCCTGAGACTCTCATGGCCCCAGGTAACTAGTTACAATATGTGGAGGCTGGGGGAGATTCTCACCCAGAACTCCCTACTCTGATGGAATCACGAGTCCAAGACCCGAGGAGAGGCGGCGGGACGTGACAGAACACCAGATCCGAAGACCTGGGTTTGCTGCTCAGGATGAACCCTAATGTCTTCCCGCCTCTTCGGTTCCTTTCTTGCCCTGCCTCATCGAAGGAAACATGGATGACTGGGGTCTGGGGGAATGAACAGTAGGGTCGTTAACAGAATTACGAGTGAATTGGAGGAGCAATTTCAGGGGAGTCTGATCCCTTTTGCCCTTTAGGCATTCAAAGATGGCTACCATGTCCCCTCAAGTCTTTGCTTTTCTAGGCTTCACTTGCCTACGTGATCTCTACGTGCAGGGTTTCCAGGCTCCTCGCCGTGGTGGCCACCTTCGCTCCGTACCCTCCAGTTGGTCTATGTTCTGAAATGTAGAATGGAATGTCACACACCCCCATGGACTGGCCACACTCCGTTGAGCTGCCACAGGGCTCTCTAGTGTTCTGGGTGCCATATTGCACTTGACTTCGTTTGATTTTGAAGTCTATAAACCCTCCAGGTCTTTTATACTCCCACTGTTGACTGGCTGCTCAGATGGCTCCAGGCTCCTCAGAAAAGTAGGTGAGGTCATTGCTGAAGCCGAGGTGGACCGGGAACGCACAGCCGAGAGTTGTCTGACCATGAGCAAGTAAACCCACTTCTTTGAACCTCAGTTTCTTTTTTTGGTAAAATAGTCCCTACAGTGGCCTAGAATGCTGAGTGCTAGTCTTGTCTCGAACATGTCCTAGCTATGTGTCCTCAGGCAAGTCTCCTAACATCTCTTTGCCTCAGTTTCCTCATTTGTAGAATGGGGATAATACCACTTACCTCACAGGGTTGCCATACGAAATAATGTAAATAAAATACTTTGCAAACTTGAAAATGGAATAGAAATGTCAGCTCTTGTTATTAGCAGGGTGGGGGTGGCAGTGGCACATGGTTGAAGGATTCCATGGCAGAAGTAAGGAGACAAGGCAGGGCACGAGGAAGTTTCTTGGGCAAAGCTGGTCTTATATTTACAGTGGGGGGTGGGGGTTGAAGGAGCTTGTGAGGTTCATTGTCCCTGTGCTCCCTTCCCTGCCCTGACTTTGTATTTACAGTGGTGGGGAGGGGGGGATGAGCCGAAGGGGCTTCAGAGCCCTATGGGCAGTGGGTCCCTGTCCCTGTGCTCCCTGCCCTGCCCTTGTATTTACAATGGTGGGCGGGGGTGGTGAGCTGAAGGGGCTTTGGAGCCCTGTGGCCAGTGGGTTGCTATCCCTGTGTTCCCTTCCCTGCCCTGCTCACTCCATGATCCTGCCCCCTCCCACATCACTCCATCCTCCCCGCAGAGGAGCAGGGACCATCTGCACATCCCAGCCTCCCTCGATACCTTATCACACGACTGTCTTTCCATCTGATCTCTCCATTTAAAGGAGCAATTTTGTTCATTCTGCCCCAAGTGAAAAACTCTCTTCTTGAGACGTGCGAGCCACAACATGAACGATCGAGGTTCTGAGCCATGTTCCTGAGTTCACGTAGAGTTAAGATTTAAAGCATCCCCACAACTGCCCAGACTTCCTTATCTTTATCTTCTGTGTTTGAAATGTCTGGCTAGCGGTTTGCCTGGCCAGGAATTCTTCCTCAGAAGTGTGATGGGGCCACTGCAGTTTCTTCTGTTGCCTTTAGCGGTGACGAATGACTAGACCCAAGTCTGTGCCAAGCCGTCCCCTCCTGGCTGCGATGAACGTGGAAAGCTGCAATCCTCTGCCAGGAGAGGATCTTGGCTGTGTGCGTGACCTCCCTGAGCCTGCCAGAGCAAGTCTGGCCACCTCCTCTCCAGCGGGCTTCCCTGCCCCTCTTTGGAAAAGTGATATAAAGAGTAATGCAGGGAGGAAACAAGCCTCGTTGGGTGCCTGCTCCATGCCAGGAGCTTTGCCAAGCATTTCCCAAAGATCTCATTTGACCTGCATGACCAGCCAGGTAGGTGCCATTACTATTCTCATTTTACAGTTGAGGAAACAGAGGTTAAGGGACTTGCCCAGGGTCACACAGCTACTAAGTGTCTGAGGCTGGATTTGAACTCTAGACATGGCGCTCTCTCCACTGCGCCACCTCGCTGGCTCTAGGCCAACAGGCTAGGTGTTTCCTGGGTAGAAGGACACTTCGTCTAGATCTCAGGCTGTTTCCATGAGTCAGCTTTATAGACAGGTTCCAGACCTTTCTATGAATCACCAACTTCTTTCACCAGTTCACTAAGCGATCCCCTTGCTCCCTGACCAGTTGATGGGAACAAGGCTCTGCGTCCTGGGTAAGCAGAACGTCCCTCCCGTGGATTCTCTATTTGTATCCATTGTCTCACTTCTGCTAGGCTGAGTATCACCTTTCCTGCCTGGCCAGGCTCGTGCCAGTCGGCCCAGGGCAGTGACTTGCCTGGGAAGAGGCTGGACTTAGGAATGTCTGGCCCTTTTCACCTCCAGTGATCCTGCACTTGGAGAAGAGAAAATGCCATATATTGGCGAGAGCCTTGGCCTGAGAGGCAGAAGCTCGGCACGGAAGGGACCCCATGATGTCTAGTCCAACTTGGGCCTGCACGAGAACGTCTTCTACTTTACGGTAGCCCTGAAAAGGGGTCATCCGACTCTTCCTTATGAGGGAACCCACCACCTCCCAAGGCAGCCCATCCCACTTCTGAACCTCTCTAACTGTGGGGGAGATTTTCCTGACCTCAAGTCGACCTTGGGCTCTTGGTCAATTCTACCCGTTGCTTCTCGCTGTGCCCTCTGGGGCTGGGTTGGCGAGAGCTCTGGATCTGACACATTAGCCACATGGACATAGGCAATTCGCTCAACTTTTTTGAGTGTCAGTTTCCTCACCTGAAAAATGGGTGTGATGTTATTTTAACCACCTTTGCTACCTCAGGGATATTTGGAGGATGAAAGGAGTCAGTGGGTATAAAGTGCTTTGTGTAACCAATTAAGTAAATGTAATTTGTGCTTGTTTTTTGTTACTGATCTTTCGAATCTTGGAAGCTCATGAGTACTAAATAGCCAATGTTCTCTACTTCTTAACTTGGCCTCTTCATTAAAACTTTTCCATTAAACTGTCAGCACAGGATTGAATGGACCAGCTTGGTATACAGAGCACCACTTTGGTGAGATGACTTAGAAAGAAAGGACCAGTTAGAGGGGCATACCAACCTCGTGGGTATGATGCGATGACCGGGTTCCTGCTGCCCAGGCATTCTCCTGGTGGCTTCATTAAGCCGGGAGGTTTTGCTCAGAGGGTCTGCAGGTAAAGGCTTCTGGGGAGGGCTTGGCTTATGCATTCCCTGCAACAAACATTACATAACCACATTATCTGGTAGCCTCCACAGACAGTTGGCAGGGTAAATGCAGGATTCTCAAAGGCAGGAGCTGGGAGGAAATTGTTGGGCGCTCTGGAAAGGAAGCAATTAGTGCGTCACCATTATACATCTTGTCCTCTAATTTACTAAACACACCATAAAAAGGCTTAATATGAAGTAAGAGCCCTTTGGAGCAAACATTCCCCTCCTCCCCCCCACCCCAGCCCACCGCTCCCATTCACTAAACGTTCTACAGGGATCATGGGCTTCATTTTAACTTTGCCAACATTACCTTAAAATTCAAAATTCTAAACAATATCACGCAACTGCAAACCCTGGAAGTCTAGACTCTCCCCAGCCCCACGCTGGTGTTTAGATGCTCTCAGTGGTGAAGTTTGTTTTGTTCTTGCAGGTCGCAAGGACCTATTCTCTTTGGGAGCTGTCTGCCCAAGAAGGCTTTGGGGAGCACAATGAGAGAGCAGGGGCCCGTGTTAGACTCTGCTTGCTTGGATGCTAACATTTGCAGGGCACCTGGTGGGAAGCTGGCGGCAACCTCTGGAGAGACAAGATGAGGGAAGGTTTGGGCAGGGAGGTGGGAGAGTCAGGAAACTGCTCCGCAGCTACTTCTCTTTGTTGCAACTAACAGGAGGGGTGCCCTCTTCCAGGCGGAAGATCCGGCTGTCATCAGCCCCATAACTATGGCTCCCATTCTGAGGAGCCATGCTGGCATCACTTAGGGGCTTTGCAGACCTGGTGCTGAGGCACAGTGCCTTCTAGCCCCTGGGGGTCCTGTGGGAGTCAGTGCCAGAAAAACTGCTGATATAGTAGCAGGTGGGGGGAAGACAGACAGAGACAGAGACAGAGAGACAGAGAGAAACACAGAGAGACAGAGACAGACAGACAAAGACAGAGACAGAGAGACAGAGACACAGGGAGACAGAGACACAGAGAGAGACAGAGGCAGAGACAGAGAGAGAGACAGAGACAGACAGACAGACAGACAAAGACAGAGACAGAGAGACAGACAGAGACACAGGGAGATAGAGACGAGACACAGAGAGACAGAGACAGACAAAGACAGAGACAGAGAGAGACACACACAGACACAGAGACAGAGATAAGACACAGAGAGAGAAAGAGACAGAGACAGAGACACAGAGAGACAGAGACTGGCAAATCCATTTTCCTGTTCTAGCTTTCTAGCCGATGGTGTTTAGGTGGCTCAGGAAGAGGAAGTGAGAAGACCCCGAATGAATGTCTCCAGAACATCAGAGAAATGGGTAGTGGGAGTGCCGACTGCTCGTTCTTATCTTGTCATATATAGTGTATCTTATTCTAAGCAAATGTCCTTTTTTGGCTGCTCTGATGTCTGGTGATTAATTCTTCCCAATTTGGGGTCATTGCTGGGCCTTGGGGACAGTGGCTAAACAGATGACGGACCTGGATAGGTTCTAGAACCTGAACATGGCAATGGGGGGCCACATACTCATCTTTCCTGAGACGGTCAAAAGGAAGAAGACCTCCAAGCCTCTATGGAGGACTTACAGAGAGATGTGATCAGGAGTTGCCCAGAATGACAAGGCACAGACGACTGGTTCCAGGCTCCAGGAGAGAAAATGCCCACATCCCAGAGTCTTCTGGGCCTTCACAGTATTAACTGTGACAAGTAGTTACAATGCCCCATAATGAGAACATAGAGAAAACACTTTCTAACATCACTGATATTTCTTTCTGGTTAGAAATGCTTTCTTCTTTCCATCCCCCAGTCCTGAAAGATATCTTTCCTAAGCCATCTAATACTCTGAGCATCTGCTCCCTCGGTCTTGGCCTCTGCATGACTTAATGTCCTGACCTAAGGCTGGCCCTGCTCTCCTCACACAGCCTAAGAATTTCCTTAGGCAGCATTTTCTCTGGCTGTCTCCCAGGTCTGGAAGGTGGTCCCTCTTCTGCTCACCACTGACTTCCCTGGCTTCTCTTTGTTCTTCAGTTGTTTTTCAGTCATGTCTGACTCTCCATGACCTCATTTGGGGTTTTCTTGGCAAAGATCCTGGAGGGGTTTGCCATTTCCTTCTCCAGTTCATTTGAAAGACGAGGAAACCGAGGCAAAGAGGGCTAAGTGACTTGCCCAGGGTCACACAGCTAGTGAGTGTGTGAGGCCAGATTGAAATTCAGGAAGACGAGTCCTTCTAATGTCAGGCCTGGCCTTCTACCTACCACACCACCTTGCTGCACCGCCCCCCGGCCCTGCTTCTACAGCGAGCCTTCTTCAAACCTTCTTAATGATGCATGAAAGTGCCTTCCCTCTCTTAAATAACTTCTATTTATCTTGTATGTAGCTTGATTTGTATATATTTGTGGTCTCCCCCAATAGGCTGTAAGTTCCTTGAAGACAAGGACTGTCTCTTGCCTCTTTTTCCCTGGTGCCAAGCACAGTGCCTGGTGCCTAGCACAGTGCCTGGTGCATAACAAATGTTTATTGAAGAGTCACTCTAGAAACACCACCATAGACTGGGACCCAGGACATGGAAACGATAAAGAGCTGTTCTCACTAGTTAGCTGGGGAGTTAGACAGTGTGGGATGGTGCCAAGTGTGCCAGCATTGGAGTCAGAGAGCCTGAGTTCACCCCCAGCCCTTTCTCTTCCTGCCCGTGTGACCTTGGCCAAGTCTCCTCCTCTCTGAGCTTCAGGTTCCTCCTCTGTGAAATGAAGGGGCTGGACTAGCTGACTCTAAGGCGCTTCCAGTTTTAGAGCCAGAATCCTATGAGTTGGTTCCTTAACCTACAAAACTCTAAGAAACTTCCCCTCACGTGAGAGCCCCTCCTCGTGGTCCTGCTATGTCTGGCCCTCTCTGAGGTGCAGATGATGATGAAGTCTGCAGGGGCTGTTAGGATCCCCAAGTCTAGAGGGAGAAGAGAAGGGGACCCAGGACAGAGCCTTGGAGGGCACCAATACTTGGTGGCACCGCCTGGCTGAAGAGCTGAGGAGGGAGGACATAACACCCGTAAATGGCTTTGTAAACAGAGTGCTACAGAAATGGCAGTTATTATTATCATTGTTGTTGTCATCTGTAGGCTCTGGCATCAAACCACAGCTGATGCGAAGGTACTGGGGCACCAAATGAAAATTCTGCATTAAATCACTCTCATGGAAATGGCAGCTTCTGCCCAGAGTGGTTGATGAATACAAACACTCCTTCACATGCACTGTCTGATATTTCCTGCTCACTAGGAGGACTTGGTCCACAATGAAGGCAGGCTGATCAGATCCCATGGCCCAGCCAACAGCTGGGAGCTCCCAGGGGTGGAACCCGTGAACTGGCTCACCAAGGACCCCGAAGCCAAAATGTCCAAGTCAGGGGGAGGGAGACAAGATTCCCATGAACTCTTTGAAGCATTCCTTTCCAAGATGACGTCTCACCACCTAGACTCCTCTGCAGAGGAAAAGGAAACGTACTATGACTGAGGGCAAACACGTGGTGAGAAGAGGCCATGCCTCAAGGGAGAGCAGGCTCTGATTTTAGCTTTTACTTGAAAACTCGCAGGTAAGAACTGGAGGCAGTCTTAGAGCTGTGGGCTCATCTCCTCATTTTAAAGTGGAGAAACTGAGGCCTCAGGAGTTGAAGTGACATCTTCAAGTTTGGGGCAACTGGCAGAGCAAAGAATCAAGGGCAGATCTTCTGACTTCACACTCAATGCTCCTCATGGCCCATTCTTCTTCTCTTCTTCCTTCCTTCCTTCCTTCCTTCCTTCCTTCCTTCCTTCCTTCCTTCCTTCCTTCCTTCCTTCCTTCCTTCCTTCCT
>CM053624.1:7237485-7272215 GCA_028646595.1 Phalanger gymnotis | reverse complement strand
CCCCCTCCCCACTCCAACCCCCACACACAGAGCACAGTGTGGTCTGAAAACATGGAGTCAAGCTTTTAAATCTTGCCTTGGACACTTAATACCCACATGCAAGGATCTGAACCTCTCAGAGTCAGTTTCCCCACTTGTTAAAAAAAGATAGTCATACCTACTCCACAGGGTTTTGCAAGGCTTACATGAGAGAGGGTGCATAACCCTTTGTAAAACACAAATCCTCATGTAAATATGTAGATCAGCTACTATTCCTCACAATATTTGTGAAAAAATATCAATGCATAATCAGGAAACCACATCACTGACCCCATCCTGCAATCCCTGACACCCTCCCCTCCTGCCCTATTTTGGTTTGAAAATAGCCACAGCATTTTTGATTTGCAGTTTTCTTTGTCGTCTGCTTGTGTTTTTATCACAAAAGCTAAATATAACCCTCTCTTGGTCAGTCTTGCCCATTATTTTATAGAATTTTCCATTCTTATCAGTTTCCTCCTGGTTAAAAAAAATTGAATAAACAGATCTTGCTTATCAAGACCCATCTCTGCAAGGAGGAGAGATTGCGACAAAGGAGAATGCCAGAGATACTGCCAATATTCATGAAGTAATCAGGCACAGCAAGGGGGTGAAGGAAACAATATTTGCCTGTAAATACTTGGTATGTCTTTGGCTGCGCAAGGAATCTAATGCAGTTGTTGATGGCTCAGTTAAGGACCCACCAAGGAAAATGGTTTCAGCTTGATTTTAAGTGAAAATACCAAATGCCCTCAATTCGTCTGTTTCAAGAAGCAATAAGATAGTAACATAATCTGTAATTAGCAAACTCCATTGGGTTTCTTAGAATGTGACGTACTGCACGGCGAGGCACTGCTTTTGAAGTTTCAACTGAGCTCCTTTCTCCCTCCCCTTCCTCCTTCCCTCCCTCACTCCCTCCCTCTGTCTCTGCCTGTCTGTCTGTCTCTCCTCTCTCTGTGTCTCTTTCTCCATCTCTCTCATATAAACGGAAAACAAAAAAACCCCATCATTTTGAATACTGTAGATACTGAATTGCTTTTTGCTGAAATATTGTGTTCTCGTAAGTTATAATTCCCTGGGGAGATTTTGTTTCTTTTTTATGTAATAGATGTTTAAAATACACTCAATATTCTTGTCACATAAGTGACTTGGTCTAAGATGCTGTTCGACCACCAAGATTCGAGGCGTTCCAACCAATATTTCTGTTCCTAGTATATGAATAACAAGGACCAGACACCTGCTGGTTAGTGTGTATTATTAGGACTGTTCTAGCTATTGGGAAGACAGGCCAAGACCTTCCGCCTTTTCCAAATGGCTCATTGGATTACTTGCTGTCCCTAGTCTTTCCATTAGTCCAATGGCTCTATGATTTCTGTCCCCTCCAACAGTGCATGGCAGAAGTCATCCATGTAGCTCTTGTCCATGTCTTCCTATGCATCCACCATAGGGTGTCCACCAAATGTGCTGGAGTTCTCTTCACATTATATGGCTCCCAGAGAAGCAGATAGATTGTCCCTTGATCCCCATTTCTTCCTTTTGCCACTTAACTGACCCATATCCACCCCTGTCTTCCCATTGTATATTACTCTGATGACAATCTTAATAGTATTTTTCCTGGGGATTGATTCTTTATTTGTTATGGCTTATAAGTGGCTCACACCCACCATCTACCATTGGCCTCTCTACTCCTGACCTCACGGTGAGTAAATCGCTCTGTGGGAGTGGTCACCCAGAGTCTGGCTCTCATTAGTTGCCTGTCTGAGGAGACAGGGTGGCGTAGTGAGTAGAGCACTGGACTTGGAGCTGGAAGACACAGGTTTAAAATCTGTCTCCAATACTCACTAGTGGTCACTAACTTCTTCTATGCTCACTTTCCTCCGCTGTAGAAAGCAGCCATAATAACAGCTTCTGTGAGGATCCAACGAGATCATGTTTGCCAGCCTCAAAGCACTAGATGAAACGTTTGCTGCTATCATTGATTCCCGTGATCGCTCCTAAGGCCGTTTTCAGAACACCTATCGGCAGGCATTGTGAATAGTGTCTTACAGAGCCCCCAAGTCCTGAGCTGCAGGGGTTGTTTAGACAGAAGGGTCAATGGAAAGACTACGACCACAACCCAATCAAAAGCTAATGTGGCGAAACGACAATGAAGAGACTTCAGCCCAAGGAAGAGAAGGCCGAAGACTCCATTCTGGAGGCGGTGGGGGCAGGGGATGACTCACGATTGTGAAACTTGCCGATAATCTCAGATTTTTGCAATTAGTTTTGCTTCATAAAATGAAAAAAAAAATTAGGAAGAAAAACTCCTTATCTAGACAGCCAAGTCCCCCAGCCCCAGAGTGCAAGGAGGGGCATTTGGCCTCCCTTTCGATATCATAGTGTGCTCTAATTACAGCCCCAAACCCTGTAGATGGAACTACCATTCCAGGCTGCCCTGGAATAACAAAGCTCAGGAAATTGTTCCTAAAGCAGGAAACAAGGGAGAGCAGAGCTGGTACAAGCAATGTGACTATGCTGGATTTGAACCCGGGTCTCTGGGCTTACACCATTGCACTACACTGCTTTGTGTGCCTGGTGTTCAGAGCGGGGGGCAGCTGGCCTTTGGATTTCTGTGGCTTTCCCATGGAAGACGTGTCCATTGACATCATCATCACTATCCAAGTCGTAGTCAGCCACCGTTCACCGGGATAATTAGAAAGCATTTTGCAAAGATTAGTTCTGGAAATAGTATCATTAGTCATCAGTGGCATCGTAGCTTGAGCCATGTCCTGGTGGCACGGACGGCCGCTGGGGTATAGAAGCAGAGGCAAGCTGGGCCGGGAAGAGCTGGGTTCAGATCTTGCTCCGTCACTCCTCGTGTGTCATTGAATATCCCTGGGTCTGTTTCCTCATCTGCCAAAGGTGGGGGTTGGGCCAGATGACTCAGAGGGTCCTTTCTGGCACCCTCTCAATTCTATGATAACCTGGCAGGGATGCTGCAATGATGAGAACTTGTTTGGGGATGAAGAGTAGGCTTTTCAAGGTCTCTTCTACCTCTAAGCTCTAGGAAATGATTCTTTCTTGGTCAAGTGTTCTTTCATCCATGCCCCCATGGCTACCAATTACCCTTCATTTGACAGCTCTCCTGATCCTGGACGTCTGCCAGCCGACCTTTCTTTACCTGCCTTAATCTGATATTGTTCCCAGGCCCACATCCTCTTCCTCCTCTTCCCTATCAGAGTCAAACAACTTCCTAACATTTCACAAGAAACAGGGCTTGAAAACAGACAAAATCAACTTCATAGCAAATGGAATTATGTAAGTGTTTTATCATAGGAACCATAGAGTATACCTGAGGCATTTGAAAGATGCAGGTGAATATTCCAGAGGTGTGATGAATTAGAGGGATGGGCCGTTTGTGAATCAAAGGTTATCTTCCCACACATCCGAACAGTGCTGCCATTCTGTTAAATGCCCAAGAATTGCTTATCGGTCAACGTTTTAGCATCGAATATATTTGGAGAATCAAATACACGATTTTTGAGGAGGTAGCAAACATGTTTCTTGGATGTGACACCGAACAGATTTTTCTTTAAACTTCTAAACCAATTAATCAGAGCAGTTTGCGTAAACGATTTCGGTTAAGTAGAGCCTACTACTGTAGTGACACAAAACATTCACTACTTTTGTTCTCGGCCCCTGAGTCAAGAGTCTTGTATCCTGGCCAGAAAGGCAGAATCTTAGAATTGAAAGGGCTGCCAGAGGCCAACTAGTCCAAGTGGGATATCTGCAGAAAAAGACATGGGGATTACCCAAATTGCAAATCCAAGGAGTCTAATGGAAATGAAGAAAAATATTAAAACGATGTTGAATTAGTTCAGCAAATTTTGCCTGCAGGTAAAACAAGTGGCAAAGCATTTGTGTATCTGGAATGGTTGAAGATGTGAATAACTGAGATCCATTAGGGACTGCTACTTGTTTTTTTTTTTTTAAACGGCTGATTGGTGTTTCGGCGCATCCCGATCCTGACCGTCTTCTGGGAGGGCTGACAATATTCAAAAGCACAATCACAGGACAGTGTCAGGAGGAGAGAAGAGGAGATCGAGGCCTCAGTAATCCATAAACTGACAGATCAGCCATAGGCGAACCAGTGAGTGTTGTTTGTCACAATGATGCCAGAAACTAGAAAAACGATGTTGGGCTAGACTTATACTCAGTGGTTGTTTCGGTCTGGATTTTTCAGCCCTGGGCCATGGACAACATGACTGTGCTTCAGGATGGTACTCTATCCTTCTTTTATATGGGGGAAATGAGGTTTCTACAGGGTCAGTGACTTGTTCCTGGTCACACAGGGCGCGTTGGAGGCAAGATTCCAACTTAGGTCTTCCTGACTCTGAGTCCTAAACTTTTTCTCTGTGTGAATCTTTTGAATGCCTCCTTTACAAAAGCAGAATTCTAGGACCACACTGGATGCATTTCTGGTGCCAGAGAAAAGGGAACCTTGCTCACATAGTGATGGAAAACATTTTGGAGATCGGATCCTCTAGGCCCTGGTGAGACCATCACCATCATTCAGAGGGGCACTAAACAATCTGCTTACTTCCATTTGGGTAGTAGGCAGCATGAAGTCCAGGAGGGCATCCCAGCCACCAGCCAGCTCCCCAGCTGCCATTAAGGCCAAGAGTCATCCATATTAACATGGCCCATCACTGAGTCCTTCCTCTGAAGAGCAGTGCTTCTAGGAATTTCCCACAATGCTTTGCTCTCCCAGACATCGTTCTGAGCACCAGTCATGTCAAGACTGGGCTACAGCATCCTCAACAGCTCCCGATGTCCAGCCTTCTTCACCTCCACCATGTCCCACACTCAGGGCAAGGGAGCCTAGGCATTCTGTCTCCCCCTCAAATCATCTTGTCTTTGCCTATCTGCAAACATGTTGTATCCCTCAGGAGAAAGTGAGTGCCTGTTTCCTGGTTTTGGTTAAATATTCCTAGCACCATCCTTGGCACACCTCAATGAGTGTTGGCTGTTGTTGTCCATGCTGGGGTGTTGTTCCAGGCCTATGATTTCATCTGGGTAGGGAACTCTAGGTGAGGAGACTGTCTCCATTGATAGAGATCTGCAACTTGCCAATAATCTTAAGGAGTTATCTGAGGACACTGAGACGTTAAAGGGTCACGAGCTAGTATGTGTGAGAGGCAGGATTTGAATCAAGGTCTTTCTGACTCTCAGGAAAGCCTCCTTTCTATCTGCTACACTATGCTGGTTCTCAAATGCATTTTAAGTGAATTTACCAAGATATGCCAATGGACAAAGTATCTTCTGTCCTGGTTAGATCACACCTGGCATGCCGTATTCAGTTCTGGACATTCTGTTGAATTCTATTCCACAAAAATGTATAAAGCACCTACTATGCACCATGGGGACACAATCCCTGTCCTCAAGAAGCTGACATGTATGTACTATTAGGAATACAGTATGCACACAAATTTGTGTCTACAAAAATGTAAATACATGTATACAAAGTCATTTCAAGGGCAGAGAAGGCTCATAACTGGGGGATCCAGAGAGGGGCAGGTTTGGAGACAGCCAAAGATGCTAAGAGGCTGACCCTTTTAGACATGTCCAAAGGCAGCGAGTTTAGAAGGGAATGTAGAGCGTGGGGGAAGGGAACCAGCTTCTTTGATTGTAGCAGAGAGGAAAACCATAAGACATAAGTCTGGAGAGGTAGGCAGAAGCCCTATCATGAAGGGCTTTCACTGCAAACTGAGAATTGTATACTTTATTTTAGAAGCATTATCAAGTGATTACTATGTGCCAGCCACGGTGCTAAGCATTTCACAATTAGTATCTCATTTTTTTCCTCACAACAACCCTGGGAGGTAGGTGCTACCTGCTTTGCAGTGGAGGAAACTGAGGCAAACAGAGTTCAATGACTTGCCCAGGTTCATACAACTAGTCAGGGTTTGAGGTTGGATTTGAACTCAGGTCTTCCTGACTCCTGGTGTAGCTTTCTGTGTACTGTGACACCCCTGGCTGCCCTCGAAGATGGAGATGATGAGACTTCTGCTGGTGCTCTGATCTGAATATAGGGTTTTTTGATCACAAGAAACAAAAGAAGGATTCTCTTGAGTTCTTTCCAGCTCTAATCTGAGGCTGCAGCTCTTGGGTCATCGAGGAAACATGCTTGGAGAATGGAAATATGGGATCCCAATGGAAGGTCTCTCCTTTGTGATGTGACAGGGCTTTTGGAAGCACAGGACATCACCTAGTCTGTGCTCCCAGGCACAAACTACCTCCAGCCCCTCTGAACACCTGCAGGAAATTAACTCCTGTTTTTAACCATGTTCTGAGAGAGAGAGAGAACATGAAGGGCATTGGAGAGAATTTAATTGGCATCATATGCCCTGGATCTGGCCCAGACACACACCAGTTGGGTGGATGTGCTGGGGATGTTCAATGCCTGATGCTTAAAAGGCAAACGTTGTTCCAGAAAAAAGGGGGCAAAGAAGGAGGAGGAGAAGGAGAAGGAGGAGAAGAAGGAGAGGAGGAGAAGGAGGAAGAGGGGGAAGAGGAGAAGGAGAGGAGGAGGGGGAGAAGAAGAAGGAGGAGGAGAATTTATTTTGTTTTAGTTTTTTTGTTTGCTCCAAAGGAAAAACTTCAAGAGGTCCCATCTACTCAAACCCCTTTTGTCCAACCACACAGCCCAGGAAAACCAGGCCTCAGTCAACAAAATGCAGTCTGGGGCCGGTTTGGACAAATGCCCTTGTGGAAGCAGCAGGCATCACTGGCTGTATGAAATGAGCATGGGAAATGCTGTATTGCCCAGATCGTAAGCACGGATAGTGAGCAGCACGGTCAGGAAGTCAGACAAAGATCAGAGCCCTGTATCACCTTTCTTTCTTCTTTTTTAGCCCACAGTTACCATGCTGGGTCTGGAGTCAGGAAGACCTGAGTTCAAATTCAGCCTGGGACACTTACTAGCTGGGTGACCTTGGGCAAGTCACTTAACCTCTGCCTCAGTTTTACCATCTATAAAATGGGGACATGACCATACCTACTTCCCAGGGTTGCTGTGAGCATAAAATGAGATAATATTTGTAAAGAATTTAGCCCACTACCTGGAACATAGTAGGTCTTTTGTAAGTGGTAGCTATCATTATTGTCCTTCTGTGCATTCTCACAGCCTGTTTACTGTGTCTGGAATACACTTTCTATTAATTTCTAACTTATAATGTTTCGTTTTCCTTTATGTGTATGTGTAGCGCTTTAAGGTTTGTAAAGCCTGTTATAAATATGAACCTCAGGGGCAGCTAGGTGGCGCAGTGAGTAGAATGCCGGCCTGGAGTCAGGAGGACCTGAGTTCAAATACAGCCTCAGACACTTGACACACTTACTAGCTGTGTGACCTTGAGCAAGTCACTTAACCCCAATTGCCCTGCCTTCCCCCCCTCCAAAAAAACCCCAAATAAATATAAACCTCATTGTGCCTTTACAATGACCTTAGGAGATAGGGACTTACTATAAACTAGGCACTGTGCTAGGCACTGGGGATATGAAGCTGTGGGGGAGACTTTTACATAAATAACTCCATGTAGACAAAACACAAAATAAAGCTGAGGGCATCTGGGAGAAGAGCACTTCAGGCTGGGGAATTAGGAAAGGGGTCATAGAGAAGCTGCATCTTAAAGGAAGAAAGGGCTTCCCTGAGGCTTGGGGAAGGAGGGAGCCCAGTACAGGCATGGGAGGCAGCTAATGAGGAGGCTGAGGAAGAGAGCTATTGAGTGCCATGTCTAAGGAAAAGGAGAGTCAGTTGGGCTTCATTGCTGAATGCAGCAAGGTAATGCCCAATGAGACTGGGAGGATGGAGCCAAAAAAATTATATTAGATCCTGAGGCTATAGGGAGCCCCTAGAGTTTATTGAGTAGAGGAGGTGTATGGTCAGATCTGCACTTAAAGAAAATTATTTTGGCAATAGAGTGTGGGACTGACTAAAGTGATGAGGGACTCGAGGCTGGAAGACCAATGAGGAAGCGGATACAATAGTCCAGGTGAGAGGTGATAAGGGCCAGAATATGAATGGTGCTTGTGCAACTAGAGAGAAGAGAATGGAGCCAAGAGATGCTGGGAAGCAAAATATGGCAATTGGCTGGATACTGGGGGTAATGCCTGAAAGAATGGTAGTGTCTTCTACAGAACTGGAAATGTCTTGAAGAGAGGTAGGTTGGGTGAGGACAGAATGATAATAAGTTAGATAATAAGCTAAAGATAAAAAGATAAGAATAAAGCTCAGTTTGGGATAGACTGGGTTTAGACAACAAGGACATTTAGTTCAAAATGTCTACTGCACAGGCGCTAATGTGGCCCAGGTTTGCTATGTAAATCTGGCAACCATCTGTAGAGAGATACAGATTAAATCCACAGGAATGTAAGAGGTTGTCAGATCACAGAGTGTAAAGACAGAAAAGAATTTGGTTCAAGACTGAGCCTTGGGGAACACCGACAATTAGGGGGTTTGATCTGAATACTGAGTCAGAAGAGGAGACTAAAATGGAAGAGATAGACATAGATAGGAAGAAAAACAGGACAGAGTGTCATAAAAATCCAGAGAAGGGAGAAAGAGGGAAAACAGGATGGTCAGTGGTATCAAATGGAGCAGAGAGGTCAAGAAGCATTAGGCCTGAGAAAAGAACATCTGATTTGGTAATTAGGAGATCAATGATACCTTAGAGGGAGCAGTTCCTATTAACTGATGATCGACTCTGAAGCCAGATTGTAAATGGTTGAGAAGACAGTAGAGGCCACAAGCATAGGGAGCTTTATTGTTTGAGGAGATCCAGGATGATAGTTTGAAGGGATGAGAGGGTCTGATAGCAATTGTAATACGCAGATGGAGGAGACTGGCGGATTGGAAGAGATCAGAGAAAGGACCAATGAAAAGGGGGAGATTAAGGATTAGAGGGGAAGCTGAAGGAGGCAGCAGCATGGAGAAGATTGAGGATGATCGGATACTTGTGGCTTTGGTGAGAAGGGCCACCTCATTATCAGGGACTGCAGGAAAGGAGGAGAGAGGTATCAGAATGACCCGCGATGAAGGGAAAGCTAGAAGGACCGCCCTACAAATGACCTCCTTTCTCAGTAAAGTATGAAATAGGACCCTAGGTGAAAGACCGGGGAGAAGGGGAGATACGAGAGGCCTGAAGAGAGAAGAGAAGGTTCAGAACAGCCTCTGGGCAGAATGGGATGGAGAATAAATTAGGGTCAAGTAAACCCCAGCCTCACCTGCCTTGTTGCAAAAAACAGAAACTGGCTGTAGACTCAGTCATCTTTGTTGCAAAACCTCCTACATGAGTAGGAGAAGAGGAAGAGGAGGTAGCAGTAATTCAGGGTTGAGGTTTGGCGAGGCGTGCATGGCGTTAGAACGAGGGAGCGAAAGACCGGACAGGAGAGTACAGTGTTGAACTGTGACACCACCAGCTGAGATTGGGCAAAGAGGTCAGTAAAGTCAGAGCAGGAGGGATGACCTGGGAAAGTCCTGAGAGGAGAACGGACTAGTGGTCTGATGCGGATGAAGAGTAGGGTTGGGAGGAGTGAGGCAGAGGAGGACGTGGAGCAATGAGAAGTCATGGTCAGATTGGGATTTTTGATGATGGAGGACAAACACATGTGGGTGATGGCAAGCTCCAGGGGCTATAGACACAAGGGAGTGGCCCCCATGGGTGTGCTGAGGTGGCGTGGAGAGCTAGGTCACGGGGTTTATGGAGAATGAGGAATTGGGGGTTAGAACATTTGGGGGAGCATCAATATACATTGACCGATCAAAGCATGTTGAAATCTTTTACTATGAAGGCAAATATTGTGAAGGAGAAGACAGTGAGACCTGAGAAAGGGGCTTTTCCCTTCTGAGTTGGAGGCCAGTGGATGACCAACCAAGTTTGGACAGGGAGAGAGACTGATAGCGTGAACTTCAAAGGAAAGATTTCAGAGAGATGGCCTTAAAGGGAGAGGCTGGAAATGGAGAGCAAGGAGTATTATGTCCTCTCCTCAGGACAGGAGTGAAAGGGGGCATGAGAGGGTGTGCCTAATGCTGGAGAATCAGAACTGTTTTCTGGGGGGAAAGCAGGTCTCTGTGAGTGCTGAAGGTACCCAAGGGAGAAGGTCTAAAATGAAGGGGAGTTTGTTAGTTTTGGAAGGGGAATCCCAAAGGCACCATTGAAAAGGTAGGTAGTGTTGGGGCGGGGCATGGGAGGGCAAACTGAGAAAGGTGGGAATGAGAGAATGGAAGGTGGAGGATGGGAAGCAGTCAAGTTCACTCATAGGCAGGCAGCAATGGCAGTGATTAAACATCTCTGAGATTGGAAGAGCAATAGGTAGCATGGTTTCGTCAGCCATAGAGGGTAGCAGGGAGTAGGAGCAGCTCCAGGGAAAATGTTTGCTAATTAGAAGATTAGGGTGCTCATTGTCTCAGAGGCTGCACCTTAGGGTCTTAGCAGGAGTCTCTACCCAGGGAGCAGCATGATCAAGGTGGAGCTGGAGCCGGGGTCTCCTCTTCACTCTCTACCTTCCATCATATTTCTTAGTGTTTCTCCTTGAGCAAAAGGACTTTACTCATTTTTGCCTTTATAGTCTCAGGACCTAGCATAGGAGCCTGGACAGAGATGCTCAATAAACATTTATTGTCTTGAATTGGACCAAAGCTCTTCCCAATCTCTCTGGACCTCACACAGCCCTGTATCCGCACCTCTCTAATGCACTTACCGTATGAGGTCATATATTACAGTTATTTGTGTTTGTGTCTCATCTCCCTACTGGACTCCATATTTCATGTCTCATGTAAATTTTCTTTGTGGCTACCCCCACAGCTGGACCAGGGCTTGGCAGACAGTTGGTGTTTGTTGACTGATGCCAAGTTTCATCCCAAATGCCTATAAATTCCTAACGAGGGAAAGCAACCTGCAGCTTAGCAAACATCCTGATCAGGATAACCTGAGACTCTAGAAGCTGAAATAAAAGAAAAACTATTAACCAAGGATAAAATAGTAACCTGTGTTGGCAAGCTCCGTGGAAACGGGCAAGATACACACGCGACATTATTACATTAACTTCTTGGCTTTAAAAATAATGAAATCTAGAGCAGCAAGGGTGGGAATACCTGGGCCTGTCTGATTGGAGGGTTGGCTGGGAGGGGTCTCACAGGCACGTTCTGATGACTTGGTCCCTGATGAAGAGGCAGCAGGAGGCGAGGAGGCGAAGAGGCAAGGGTCCTGACTGGGTTGCTGATGTCGACATTCTGATACTTTGGTAATCTTCTGCAATTTTCCTTCTGCCCAGGACAGAACAAAAGAATCACCAACAAAGTTAGGGTGACATTGTTAATGTAAGGCAATGGGAGGTGTGACTGATCACCTAGGATCTAAGAGGATTTGGGGGTGGGTGAATATGGAAGGAGGAGAAGTAGGAGAAAAACCAACCACCTTTCTTGAGAGAGGCAGGCCGATGAGTCCTGGACTTAGGGTTAGTTAGTGTAGGACACATAGCTCAAAGGTTGCTTTCAACAGTTACTTCCAGAAATGCTTAAGCACTGTGGTGCAGAGGAAGCTTTAGGTTAAGAATTGGAGCTGGGTGGGGCCAACTTGGTGGGGAGCTCCTATGAAGTTACAACCCCGCAAGACGGGAAGGAAGCGCCTCCTATTTAACTATTTCTGTTGTTGAGTCATTTTAGTTGTGTCCAACTCTTTATGACTTCATTTGGGGTTTTCTTGGCAGAGATCCTGGACTGGTTTGCCATTTCCTTCACCAGCTCATTTTATAGATGAGGAAACTGA
Organism: Phalanger gymnotis; assembly: GCA_028646595.1. Classification (NCBI taxonomy): domain Eukaryota; kingdom Metazoa; phylum Chordata; class Mammalia; order Diprotodontia; family Phalangeridae; genus Phalanger; species Phalanger gymnotis. The sequence goes on along the minus strand of CM053624.1, from coordinate 7,260,396 downwards.
GGCAAACTGGGTTAAGTGACTTGCCTAAGGTCACACAGCTAGTAAGTGTCTGAGGCTAGATTTGAACTCAGGTCCTCCTGATTTCTGGCCTGGGTCTGTATTCAGTAAGCCCCCTAGATGCCCCATTTCTAACTAGTGGCTACACTCTATGTTTCTATGCTGCCAGCCAGCTGCTGTCAGAACTGCTGAGAGCCAGTCTCCTCATTCCAGTTCTATCACTCTAGTTAGGTCCTTCTGAGCCCAAGCCTTGAAGGATGAAGCAGCATCAGAACATAAGGTTGAGATGAATAGATAAGTCTAAGGATCGGTGCTGGGATTGGCCTTAGGAAATATTAAAATAAATGTCACTGACTACGATTGTGCATGATAAAATGTCTAAGTTGATAACAAGCTGTCATTCATAAAGAAATGCCTAGTTGATTGGGATAAAATCAGGCAAATCTCACTAGGGTGTATGAATAGAGAGGTGGTAGATTACTGGCCATACAGGCAAACACAAGCGTTTTTGCACACACCAGACAAAACGATACACATTATGCTTGCAAGATCGTGACTTTGGAATCTTAGCCCTTCAGGCTGCTCCCTGAAGGCATCGGCTCAAAGTATAGCAGACCAAAAAAAGATGATGAAGGATGGGGCACTTTGGGAATTAGCACTCTGGTTTTTCTGTCTCTTTAATGTTTCCAAAACTCTTTTCCCACAATGGCCTGCCTTGTGGGGGCAGTAGTGCAAAGATAACCATCCCAATTTTCAGAACTGTAGTAGAAACCAAAGGGAAATCAAGATCCTATGTTTAGATATCCTGTGGGACAGACCATTTGCAATATTGTGTGCAGTTCTGGTCCAAAAGGTCCAGCTCAGGGCGACAAAGATAATACAAGGAGACATAAATGAAAGAGACTAGGACTCCCTTCTTTTTTCCTCACTTTTGAAAGATAAAGGTGGAAAGGGGATATAACATAATAGAAGAAAAGAGTAACATGGATTTAGTCACTGAATCCCAGAATCCTGGATCCTGGTAGAACATAAGCTCTTTGAGGGCAGGAAATGTTTCACTTGTATCTTTGTATAGGGTACTGTCCCTTTAGGGTACTGCTAGCATGCTTATGGCTCAGTTTACTGCTGAAAGGGTACTGCACAAAGAAAACAAATTAAGTCAACTTGGAAGCTGTCTCATGTGTTACCTCTATCAGATGAAAAGTTTCAAGCCTGTCAGGAATAGGAAAGCAACTTTGGTTTAATAGTAAAAATCCATGTGTAAAAAAACGGTTGTCACATCATCAGATTTGAGCAGTTTGTGGCTGAAAATGAAGTATTACATAGACATAAAGACTTAAATTCCCTTCTAAAGGATGTAGAACGGTGCCTTGTTTGTATGCAGACAGTATGGTGGTTTGAGGAGGGCAGAGAAATCAATTCTATTTATTAGGAACTGATAAAAGTGAGTATGAAGAAAAGTTTCAAGGACAGTCTGCGAGAGGGGAACATTTTGCAAGGCACTGTGGTCCTTCAGTGCCTTCTCATTTGCCTGCAACTATGGTAAGACTTAAGAAGGTAAAATTCACAAAATTAAAAAAAATACATGTAACTGTTTAGAGAGCAAGAGGTGATTTAATACAGATCAATTATTTTATAGGAGGGATTTGATGAGTTCTTATCTCATGGCAGGTGAATCACTGAGTTCTAAGGGTCTGTGATTTAAGCCCCAGAAAGGGTGTGATGAAGAGGTTGAAGAACACTCAGCAGAGGTTTTAAAATCAGCTGTAACAGAGTTCATTAGAGCTACTTGAAAAAACCAATATCAAGAACATTCAATTAAAAAAAAAAGATTTTGGCTACTGGTTTCTTATTGGTTGAATAAAGACCAGCTGCTTTGCTGTATTGGAAGAGTTTCTGGTCCAGTTGTTGCCCTTTAGTGCCACCTAGAGTTGAAGAGAAGTGAAACATCTCAGAAAGCCCTCCTGCTCTCTGAGAAGGAAAAGGAGAAAGGGGAAAGACAGGTTTTGTAGCTGGTTTGCTGTATAGGAAGAGATGTTGAGCTCTAATTGGATAATGCAGAATCCTGGCACTGGAAGAGCTGGCCAGACTTGTTTTCCTTTCCCCAAGACCCAACCTGAGTTGTTTGCTATAAGCCCAGCCTGTTACAATGTGATCAAATGATGCCTCTCATGGGTGAGTGAACAGCCTGTGGGGCTTGTATATATCGTGCAGAGAAGCAGCCTGATGAGCTGTGCCAATCTGTGGCTTAAAAGGAATCGTTAGCTAATTAGGCAGTATAACATTTCTCCAACACCCTTTTCGAGGTGAATGAAAGTTGAAAGAGCTTGATTTGTTTGAGAGTAAAATCCAAGTGGATGGTGGTGAGAAGCCACAGACTCACACAGTAGAGAAGCAAATTTGTGTCATGCAGATGCTCTTGAATGGACTGTTGCCCTCCAAGCCCGCAATCTAGATTTGTGAGTTAGCTTGAGAACATGAATTTTACTTCCTTACGTGTTTCCTCACCAAACTTCTGCCACTCTCATCCACTCACACTGAATGCCCTGGCGGGAGAGCAGGACTCAGCTCTGTGTGTGAGGACTGTGACAGAGTTATTATTTTTGCATTTCCTTTCATATGTGAACAGCCGTGAGGTTCTTATTTCTGTTATTATTAAAATGATTGATTAAAATGATAAAAAGTCACCGGTGTGAGTGGTGCATTTGTGGCACCAGAGGGTGTTTGAATGGCAGTGGAGTAAATATAAGGGGAGCCTATTGCTCCTCAACAAGGTTGGTTGTCCCTAGACCCTTGAGAAAACTTGAGTGCAGCTCTGAAGGCATCTGTGCCTATCCTGTGTCCCAGAAAAAAAGGTTTAGAATGGGAGACCATGGTCTTTCCTGAAGATAGCAATCCCCAATGGGTCAGAATGTCCTCTAAACATCCTTTGTTCTTTTTTAAAGCTATTGACCACCCAAGAGTTTGTCTATTTACTCTTCTTAAATTTAGGCTTTCTTCTCTAGGCATCCAGACCTGCCAGTGTCAGTCAATACTCTGTCAATAAACATTTATTAAATACCTACTGTATGACAGGTACTGTGCTAAGCTCTGGGGATATAAAGAAAGGGCAAAGACAGTACCTTCTCTCAAGGGCCTTAAATTCTAATGGAGGAGACAACATGCAGATAAACTGGAAATGATGGAGAAGGAACCAGAAGAAAGGGAGACTGGGCAAGACTTTCTGTAGAAGATGGGGCTTCACTGGGACTTGGAGGAAGCAGGGTAAAAGGGGATGGGAATACACACACACACACCCACACCCACACCCACACACACATCTCAAGTGTTTCCTATGTACCAGGTGCTGTGCCTTACGTAAATATTATGAGCCAGGAGATGGAGACAAGGAGGGGGAGCATTCTGGGCATGGGGAAGAGCCGGTAGCAATGCCTGGAGTCTGGGGAGGAAGAGCAAAGATGCCACTGTCATTGGACTGGAGAGTGTGTGGGGGCAGGTTGTGAAGGGCTTTGGGCGCCCGACGGAGGATCTTACATTTGATCTTGGAGGTGATAGGGAGGCACCAGGTGTGTTGGTGAGCAAATGGACCCTTAGCGCTTAGTTCAACCAGTGCCCTGGAAGAGTTTGGCTTTTGTTTCCTTTGAGTAACTCAGTGTATTTCATTGAGTCTTACTAGGCGCTAAGCCCCAGGCCCAAACCCCTATTAGGTGTAAAACCTGTGTGGGTGCGTATTGGTAACTGGGGTGGGGCCCAAGGTGGGGCTAACTGAGGGGAGGTGCTAACTCCGGAGCCAATCATAGGAGCCCAAGTTCTGGTCATTCAGATGACGTCTGAAATGCTTTAAGAAGAGAAGGCAGAGCCATTTCTCGCTCACGGTGGTGCCGATGTGGAGATGGGCAGCTGCAGCTAAGAGCCCTCCAGCTTGTAACCCGGATGCTGAGACTTTGTTAAACTCTGGTAACTATGTATTGGGATTTGAATCAGACAAGGTCTGTCTGTTGATGTTTATATTTTGTTTGTACTTTGCTCTGAAGTTCAGGATGCTGGTCTTTTTCACCTGAGCTAAGTGAATGATATTTGTATGCTGAATTAAAGTAAGCCTGTTAGCCCCTTAACATTGCTTTCCTTAGTAAAGCAGATCAAAAGAACCTCTGCTGGCAGATGACTGGAGAATGGACAGGAGTGGTGAGAGCCTTGGGGCAGGCAGAGCCACCCCAGGCTACCACAATTGTCCAGCCTGAAGAGTAAGGAGGTATCCTCTGCCCCATGTGGGAGGAGTGAGGGGCATTTCTCTGCCTGGCCCCTCACACCAGGCATGACATGTAGCTCTGCTGGTTCTTATGAAATGCTTATTGATTCACCCATGGGTGTCCACGCATGTTGTCTGTCCTGAGGAGAGCACGAGCTTCATCAGAGCTGGGCCTGTCATGATTCTGTCTTTGTATCCCGTCTCCTAATCCCTCCCCTGATGGGCACTTAAGTAATGCTCATTAGTGGCTGATTTGTGTCTTTGAGTCTTTGGTGCCAATTTGCACAGTGCCAATGGACAGAAAGGAATTGATTCAGAGCCAAGAGGCCCCTGTTGGAGCTCAGAAGAAGTTATAGAAAATAAGCGGAAATATTGAGCTGGCCCAGACAGGAGGAAGAAAAGCTGAAGAAGAATGGAGAGATAAACTCATGAATGACCAATAGCGTTGAAAAAAGGAAACTGAGGATCTTTGGGAGGATGGTCTGTCCCTTTGGAGGTTGACACCATCCAGAAGGTTGACACCATGTTGTACCATTACAAACTTGTTTTCTGGGACACAGTACAGGCACAGATGACTCCAACAGCGTGGAGCTTCTCAGCCTGGTGTTTGGGTGAGGGGGTAGCTAATTACATAGAATTACATAGGATCATATACTCAGAGTTGGAATGGACCACTCAGAGATCATTTTGTCCCATCCTTTCATATTACAGAATAAGCTGGAGCCCAGAGAAGATAAATGACTTGTCCAAAGTGACACAGTCAGCCAAGCTCTAGCTACTACCAAGAATCCAACCCCAAGGTCCTGTAGCTGCTCTCTGCTGTCGATTTTATACAACTTAAAACATTTGACTAAAGATAGAATGAGACTGACACCTCTGATGGAAATTGAATCTCTACAATCCTTCCCAATTTGGGGATTAGACCAAGGTTGGGTAGTTTATTGACTTCTATATCATTTAAGATGACTTAATTTAATAACGTAATGATTTCTCCCAGATGTATAGTTAATAGTCAAGTCTAGACCTCTTTTTGATATGCCACACTGTCTCCTGCCAAGCCTTTCATAAAGAAGTGTTGGTGAACTAAAAAATTGGACGAAGGGTCTAATATGGCGGTCATTTAATTCAACAACATTTGTGATAATTCAATAATAAATAATCCTTATTAAGTCCAACATTTACTAAATACCTGCTCTATTCCTGGTGCTGTCCTAGGTGCTGGGCAAACAGAAGCAATGCAGTTCCTGCGGGTCGGGTCGCTGAGCTTCCATTCTGTTGGGGGTCGGGGGAAATGTACGTATAAGGGAGCACTAACGACAAGGGCTTGGCTCACTTTTAAGTTTTAATACCTTTAACAGCTTAAACCTTCCCAAAGGCTCTGGGGACATGCCACATGTGCAAAGGAATCTCAATAGGGATAGAGACTCAACAGTCTGGGGAGGAGGGAGCTGGAGTGGCCTCCCCCGGGAGGTGGCAGCTCCTGGTGCTTCGAAGGAAGCTGGGGATGCTCCCAAGATCACACTGACCCTCACTGCCTTAGGGGAACCCTTTTCATCGAGAGTGGGTTTGCTAAAGCGGTCCTGGGTGAATCCTTGAATAGGCTCATTTCTGCTTCCTGGGATGATTTCTTCCAGCTTCTCCCCTTCCCAGTCCATTCTTCACAGCTGCTAAAATGATGTTCTTACAGCACACATTTGACCACATCAGTCCCTTGCTTAGGGATTTTCAGCGGCTCCCTACTACTTCTGGGTTGAAATACAAAATCCTTAGCTTGGCAGCAGAAGCCCGTCACAAGCTGCTTCCTGTCTCAGCCTTACTGACCATCATTTCCTTTCCCATGTTCATGTTTCAGCTAAATTGACCCACTTTTGTTCCTCAAATTCCTTTTTTCACTCCCATATCTTTGCCCGCAGGGTCTGTTCCTCTTTCACCTGCACCTCTTACAATCCTGTGAGGATCTGCCCAGAGGCTGCCTCCTAAGGGAAGCCTTTCTTGATTTCCCCAAGTGGTTAATGCTTTTCTTCCTCAAATCATCTTGTATCTATTTATCTATTCACCTCTATATCCCCCTCCCCCCCAATAGAATGTAAGCTCTTGAAGGCAGGCCTGTTTCATCTTTGTCTCTCTAGCACTTCGTGCCTGGTACAGTTGGTGGTTAATAAATGTTAATTGCATGAAATGTTTGACTGAGAGGGACACGTCCCATCCATCACCTGCTTAGCCTCCCACCCTCTACCCAGCGAGAGCCAAGCCCGATGGAGGTGCTTCCCTTTCTCATACATCTATGTTAAGATGCTGGGCTTGATTCCCAGTCCCTTCCAAACCACAGATCAGACACTCCAGGGTCTTGGGTTGTGCCCTTATTGGAGACCAGAGCCTTACTGTAACTGCAGGAGGAATGATAGTTTAAGGGGGCATTGAGGAAGAAGGATGGACATAGGATGGGATAAGCAACTTCAATGATCCAAGGAGCTTACTCTGCCAAGGCAAGGTGGTGCCTTCTCTGCAACTGATCTGAGGAGCTGCCTGTGGCACTGAGAGGAGCCCACAGACCCGTCCTCACCCTGAGTCCAGCTCTCCCTAATCCACCTAGCTTCTTTACACACTGAAGATCCCCTCCCTCAGAGGTGATTTGGGACAGAATCAGCGGCCCTGATTCCCTGTGGGGATTGAGGGGTCTAGAGCGCTAATGAGGGCTTGACTACTTTAGAGGCAGTAAGGACAGTGGATAGAGTGCCGGGAGTCAGGAAGACCTGAGTTCAAATCCAGCCTCAGACACTTTCTAGTTCTGTGACTGTGACTGTGACTGTGCTAAATGAGATAATAACAGCACCTGTCCCCGTCCAACCCCTCCCCGCCGGGTTGTTGTAAGAATAAAAATGAAATAATATGTGTAAAGTGCCTGATGGAGTAGATGCTATATAAATAATGATTCCCTTTCCCTTCTTTTGCCTCCCCCACCCCCAGGAATAACTTTTCCGGTGGTGACATCTACTCTGTCCCCAGACCTCCTTTCTGTTCAACCCCTGAGCCTGGCAATGCCCCAGTGCCTCTCACACACTCACCTTTGGCATATTGGTGTGGGGGGGCTTTCTGAGCAGACCGTGGCTGAGGTTCGCGGTTCGGGTGTGATTGGGCTCCATGACGCCAGATGGCCGAGCAGGACTCACACACCTGGAACACAGGGACGGTCAGGGCCCATCAGAAGCTTCCTAAGGCAAGACCTCCTGCAGCCTCCTTTGGATCAGCTTGGAAGGGTTTTTCTCTCCTTTTCTTCATACGGTATTGTAAACACTCAAAGTAAAAATTATCTCATACTCTTCCAAGATTAAAAATAAATATTGATTTTTGGGAAGCCACTAGTCTGTTAAATTGGTTCTGCGATGCCTGCAAACACAGCATCATAACTCCCAAGAGACTATCCTAATGAAGCCGGTGTTTAAGCAATAACGACCCCAAATACAGAAGGTTTTTTCTCTCTTTGATAGGTTTGGATCAAAGGCCATTTCTGATGACAAAAATATTTCAAGCAAGTGAGAAATCAAGACCGAAGCCATACATATATGCACATATGTGTATATATATATGTGTGTGTGTGTATGTGTATATATATTATATATATGTATATGATAGTCCTATATATGTCTCTAACTCCTAATTAATTTAAGGGGATGAAAAACTCACCCAGAGGATTTTAATCAAAGGTAACATGCTTATTTCTGCACTGGTCAATAAGTAGCTGCAGGGGACATGGCTGAAATCCAAGAGAACATTTCAGAGAACCTGGCTGGCAATGAAGAAGCCCACCGTCCAGACCGGGCAGATAAGCCGGCCCAGCGCCTTCCACCTAGGAAGAGTGACCGCCTTCTTCTCCATGAGGAGACGCTCGTCTGGGAGGGCCAGCCTCGGAATCCTAGACCTGACCGAGAAGCCCCTTGACAGCCGGGGAGCCAGGGAGTGTGCCCCCGTCTCTGCTGGGAGACCTCTGGCGCGCGGGAGCCCGGCGCCTCGCCGAGAGTAATTGTCCCAGCTCTGCCTGAAGACCTCCCGAGTCAGCCCGCTTCTCTTTGAGACAGATTTCATGTGCCAGGGAGTTTTGGCTTCTTTTGAGCTACATTTTTTTTCTTTCCTTCCACTAATAATTGCTCCTAGACTTGCCCACTGGGGACCAAGCGGAATACAACTAGTTTCTCTCATGGCAGCCCTTTACATTTTTGAAGCCAGCTCTGCCCCCGCCCCTAGAGTTGTTTCCTCTCCAGGTTAAGGACCCCCCAAGCCCTTCAATGTCAATTGTAAATACACAGGATGGAAAAGTCACAGCCAGCCACCTCCCCATATGACAAAAGAGGGCAGAATTGGGAGCAATGGGTACAAGGTTCAAAGGGAAATTCTGGTGGTGAAAACATTTCCTAATAATCGTTCCAAAATGGGAAAGGGCTTGTCTTGGGAGGTGGTGAGCTTCCCAGCGCTGGAGGGCTTCGAGCAAAGGCTGGAGGACTCCTGGTTTTGGAGGGGATCCTGGTTCGGGTGAAGCTCGGACCAGGGTTATTGGAGGTCCCTTCCAGCTTGGAGATTCTGTGTTAGCAGCTCGTCTTGTACGGCACAGTTTCCGGGCCCTTCCTGCTCTAGGTCTCCTCTTTCTGGACATGCTCACCTTATCAATATCTCTCTGGGGCAGCTAGGTGATGCAGTAGATAGAATGCTGGCCCTGGAGTCAGGAGGACCTGAGTTCAAATCCAGACTCAGACACTTGACACTAGCTGTGTAACCCTGGGTAAGTCACTTAACCCTGATGGCTTTGCTAAAGAAACAAAACAAAACCAAACACTTAAGAACACGTCTCCTCAAATATAAGCTCTCACGCAGAGTGCATGAAGACTCCAGGTATGCTTGCTCTGACCAGAGCAGCTCTCTCCCGCCAGGAAGGTCAAGAAGGGAGCAACTCAGGGTACCTTAGTTTCTCAATTGTCGTCTTGGTCTTTTTGTTAGTAAACAGCAGCCCGAACAAGGTTTTCCTCTTGAGATACATGACAGAGCCAGCGGCCAGAAGGCAGAGAAGCGTCACCAGGATGCCCACGGTCAGACCTCGCTTATCTGAAACAAACCCCATTTGCCTTCTGTCAAGAGGCCATTAAGATAAAATACATGATGTGTCAAAACTGTGACATCTACAGCAGAAGCCACTTGAAAGGAACCTGCAGAAATGAAGTTAGTAAATCATGCCACGGGGGCCTAATAAATTAGTCTTGGAGTCATGTTTAACTTTAGTCTATGCTCTCATCATTCACCGCTGACAACTGTGAAAAAGAAGCAGCCGGTGGGCGGATGGTCCCGGTGCCGGCCACCCAGACGCCCGAGCTGAGGGCTCTCGTAAGACCGATGGCCTTGGCAAGCAGCAGAGGCAGCGGCTGCTGAAGCGGGGGCAAAGACGAGAGGTCCCGGGAGCCCCAGCCCAACCCCTTAGCCCACGTCTTCGACGGCGCCTCCAGCTTCCTTTCCCGCTCTCTTATCGGCCATCCTGAGCTCAAGGACCCCACTGGGGTTCTTGTCTTATCTGCCGGAGTTTTCCTGAATTCTTTGGAGAGACTATTTTTCCTCCTGGACAGTGTCAAATGATAAACACTTGCTCCCTTCCCCAGTGTCCACCCCCACAAACCACGGCTTAAAGGACCCACTCACAAGATGGCTTGTTTTAGTCATTTTAGAAACCCCAAGCTAGAATTATCAATGGCAAAAACAGCCTTTGGGGAGAGCCGCTCACTCTGCTTTCCCTCCAGAAAAGAGGCAGCTGGCCAATGCGATTAGCTGGCTTTTATGTTTGTTATCGAAGACACTTCTCCATGTTCTTTCTGCTTCCTGAACATTTGGTGCTTATTAGAACGTACTGGAGAGAATATCCCCTGGCTGGGGTAAAACTCATGGCAGTTGGAGTCCGTGAGTGCCCTTGCTCCAGACACTAGGGCAACAAGGACCAAGAAGGGCCTGAACAGAGGCCATCATTGTGAAGGTTGGGGATCAGCCATGAGGAAAGGCAGGGAAGGGAGTGAAGCCCAAATGGTAGTGATGGCCTGGAAGGACAGCAAAGAGGACAGGGATTTGCAAGTCAGAAAGCTCCAAGTCCCCCAGTGGCCAGAAGGCTCAGGAAGGAGACCATGGGAGAGGTGGAAGGCCAGGAGCTGTCTGGACCTAGAAAAGAGGACTTCTGAGTCTAGGATCTGGGCCATAGAGCATGGCAGAATGAAGGAGTGGAGAGAGTAGAGACAGGAGAGCCGAGAAGGTGAAAGGACAGAGACAGCTGGGCTGGGAGGGTTGTTGCTGGGAATACTGAGGTCTCTGAGGATGATGGCAGGCAAAGGGTGAAAAGGGAGGCTGAAGGCCAGATGCTAAAGTTGCTGCAGAAGGTGCCAGGGGGTCCTGGCCATCTGTGGGTTACAGTGAGAAGAAGGAAAGGGTGAAGGTATCCCATGGCCTTGACTTCCAAGGAGGGAAGGGTTGTTGAGGGATAATGACAAAACAGACCTACACGTGGCCTCGAAGACAGGGAGCCTCTGACAACAATGCTGGAGGACCCACCTCCTAAGAGTAGGTTCTAGTGTGGAGTCCATTTGGGTCCAGGTTTGATAGAGTGGCCCCTGAGGTCCACCATGAAAGTCAGAGAGCCCACGACTCTGTCACCCACCCAAGGGATACTTGGAGGAGGCATAAGGAGGAGGAGGGGAATGCAAGGGACCAGGTCATCACTGGAGAAAGTGGTGAGAGCTGTGGAGACCTCAGGGAAAACCAGGCAATTTCAGCCAATTAACTTTTCTTCTCTTTCACAAAGGTTTGGCCAGGCAGGCCTGCGGGTTTGAGGGTGTCTGGAGAGTCTCTTTGGGTCTGGAGCTGGGGACAAGCTCTTTGAATGTCAGGGACTCCATGCCCAAGGTGGCCACCATAGCCCCCTGCACAAAGCAGGTGTGTAACCTCGCTCTCCCACACAAAGGCCTCACCATCTATGGGGTGGCAAGGGTAATGATTTCAATAGCTTGGGGTCTCTTCCCTCTGCCCACTCAGAACAGACAAGGATAGGACTCTTCTCAGAGAATGTAGGCTCCCTGAGGGTGGACCCTGCCATTTGTGCCGTCTTTGTAGCTAGGTGGCGCCACAGTGCAGAGTCCTGGACATGGAGCCAGGAAGACTTGAATTCGAATCCTGCCTCAGGCACTTGCTGGTTGTGTGGCCCTGGGCAAGTCACCTAGCCTCACTTTGCTCATCTGTAAAATGGGGATAATTAAAGCACCTCCCTTCCTTTCTGGATTGTTTTGAGGGCCGAATGAGATGATATTTGGGAGACACTTTGCAACCATTAAAGCACTATCGAAGTCCTGGGGATGATGGCGATGCTGCTTCCTGACATAGAATGCCCAATCGGGTCTGTAGCCACATCATCGTAAGTCCCTTCAAGAATACAGATAGCAGCCCATCCGGCCTGCCTGTTGTGGCCATCGTTAGGCTGGATTCCAAAGCCGGCTCTGTGGCTTGCTGCCATTCCTGATTATAACCACAGGTGCACAGGAGCTTAGAGCTAGAGCCAGCAAGGGCTCGAGGGGTCAGCTAGCTCAGCCGCACTCATTTCACAGACAAGGAAACCGAGGCCCAGAGAGGTCCCACAGGTGGTAAGTGGGAGAGTCAGGATTTGAACTCAGCTCTTGCGACATCAGGCTTGTTCCTCTTTCTCCTTAAGCACATGGCTTCCCCCAGTGACAGCATCACTGATGGCCTTATAAATGCCATAATTATCATCTTGTTGATGACTTTTCCTCACTGGTTAATGGTACTTAAAATGCCCTGCAGGGGCAACAGCCCTGGAGTCAGGAGGACCTGAGTTCAAATCCAGCCTCAGATACTTACTAGCTGTGTGACCCTGGGTAAGTCGCTTCACAGCTGTCTGCCTCAGTTTCTTCATCTGTCAAATTGGGATAACAATAGCACCCACTTCCTGGGTTGTTGTGAAGATCAAATGAGGTGAGACTGGTAAAGCACTCGGTGCAGTGCCCGGTACACAGCAGCCATTTAATAAATGCTTGTTGTATTCCACTCCATGGAGAGATGAGCCCGGTACACAGCAGCCATTTAATAAATGCTTGTTGTATTCCACTCCATGGAGAGATGAGCCATTTGCACCAATAACTCCAAGCATTTTGGAAGCATCTTCCAGCAGGCAGCATTGGCTGCTGAGGAAGCAGGAGGACAACCAGGCGGGGCCATTCTCCTGAGGAGGAAGGGCCTGGAGACAGAGCCCAGGAGAACACTGGATGTGGATCTATGGCCCCGGGGCCCAATCCTCTCCTTTGTTCCTTAGGGACCCCCCCCCCCAGGCCCTAGGCCAGTGATTAGTGATGTCACTAACACCTATCCAGGCTGGGAATCCCTACAGGCCAGGAGTCTGTAAGAACAGCCCTGTGTATTGGGGATCCTTTGTTTCCTTTGATTAATTCAGTGTATTTCATTGAGTCTTACTAGGTGCTAAGCCTATGTGGGTGCGAATTGGTAACTAAGGTGGGGCCCCAGGTGGGGCTAACTAAGGGAGGCCTGATTAGATCTTTGCTCTGAAGTTTGCCCCAAACCCCTAATTACTAGGTACTAAGCCTATGTGGGTGTGAAGCTCCCAGGGTCCTAAGGGGAGGTGCTAACTCCAGAGCCAATCATGGGAGCCTAAGTTCTGGTTGCTCAGATGACGTTTGATAACGTCTGAAACTGTATAAAAAAGAGAAGACAGAGCCATGTGCTCAGGGCTCTCACTCTTGGTGGCTCGCTGATGTGGAGACTCCAGGCAGCTGTAGCTAAGAGCCCTCCAGCTCCTAAACCCAGATGCTGGGACTTTGTTAAACTCTGGTAATGATGAATTGGGATTTGAATCAGACAGGGTCTGTCTGTCGTTGTTTGTACTTTGTTTGTATTTGCTCTGAAGTTCAGGGTGCTGGCTTTTTCCCCTGAACTAAGTGAATGATGTCTTTATGCTGGATTAAAGTAAGCTTGTTAGCCCCTTAACGTTGCTTTCCTTAGTAAAGCAGATCAAAAGAACCTATGCTGGCAGCGTTCCTGTTGTTGGGCTTGTGTTGGTTTCTCACTCTCACAACAGCTGCTAACCAGATTGTTGAAACACCCTGTGAATCACTGATCTTGTAATCCCCATTCTTCAGATGAGAAAGCTGAGTGTGAGAGAGGTTCTGAGACCTGGCTTAACCATGGTGATAAAGCTATTAGTCACTGAAAGTGAAATCTGAACCTGGGGCTTCTTGATTGCCTTGAAACTGAGACAAGCCCACCTGCCACTCCACTTCCTCACTGGACTTTAGCCAAGGTGACAATGGGAAACATGTCCCAAGACCATCCTAGGAGGAAGGGTTCTGAGGCCCGAGAGAGCCACCAGTGGGAGGGATCCAGGCTCTTAGATGATTGGGATGTCTCTGAAGAGTAAGCCAGGATGCCCACAGCGCTTCGTAAAGCTGCTTAAAGTCAGCTCTGGCCTGGGAATCTGAGTTTCCATTGTGGCAATTCCAAGATCTAATGTTCAAAGGCCTCATTTGTGCTACACATCATGCCAGGTGCTGGGAATATAAAGAAAAATACCTCAACAGTCTTCCTTGCTCTCACAGGGCTTAGCTTCAAATGCAGGAGGCTGGAAAGCATCACTGCAGGTGAAAGCAAGAAGGAAACTGGAATGCCCCACCACCACCACCTGTGAGCAGAGCTGAAAAGTCAGGGCCGTAGAAGAGGTATGACAAGGAAGAGCCATTGAGAGTGGAGACTGAGTCTGGGAAGCCCACAATGCTCACTTCCCTGGGGGAGCACCTCGGGACAGCTCCAAGGGTCTCTGGAGACTGCCTCCTCAGGGCTGTGCTTTGGTGACGGGCTGCCCTGGTGCTTCACTGTGGTCCAAAGTGCACCCACTGGGCCATTGGGAGGATGCTTGACTTCACTAAATACTTCAGTCCTGTGATGAAGATGACATTCCCTCACTGTTTCTGCCAGTGAACAGTCACCCACTGGCCTCATCTGGGGGCTTCTGATCAAGTGCAGTGAAAAACGCTGTTGGCGGTGCACATATACTGACCTGCTTGCCGGATGGGTCCACTGTCGATGCTCCCACCAAAGCCTGGTTTGTCACAAAATGGCGGGGCCCAGTCAGCCTCACAGTGACAATTCTTGTTACTGTTGCAAACCTGCCAAATAAAATGAGAAAAGTAAAGAGACTGGGGTGGATGCTTGGAGGGGAGTTTTCTCTTCAAAATGAAAGCAGTCTCTCTGAACGTCCTGGATTTGGAATCCTCCCCCATCAGAACCCTGGAGTGGGAAGGGACCATAGAGGGCCCTAGCCCAAGCCGTCTCTGACCAAGGGTCCCCTCTATAGCCCTAGTCTTTGCTGGACGACCTCTAACGACGGGGAGCTCGCTACCTTTCGAGGTTGCCTGCCTCACTTTGGAACAATTCTGATCATTGGAAAGCACATAAATCTATCAATGCACTTCTTGAGAATGTCTGCCTGGGCTCCCAGGTCTACTCTGGATGGCCAAGCAGAATAAGGCCTGGGCAAGGCATGTAACTTTTCTGGCCTCGGTTTACATTCCTGTGAAATGAGAGAGTTGAACATCGTGGCCTCTCACGTCTCTTCTACCTCTAAATCTATGATCCTATGAGTCATACACATACATACACCATGTGTATGTATGCATGGACTTTGTAAAGCCGTTTCCCCACCCCATTTAAATGCTTGAGTCCCTCATTTTATTTCAGGGGAAAATTCTGACTACAGCATTACCAGAAGCACAAAAAGTCCAGCCATAGTGTCCAGACCACACACCACCAAGAGGGGTTTCACACAGTGGGACCATTCACTAGGTGTTTGGCACACAGTAGGTGCTTCTTAAATGTTTATTGATTGGCCAACACGAACGACCACTTGTTGCCAATGTTAGATACTGTCGATAAAGGTTGTTGATTCTTCCATGGGACTGAGATATAATCATTCTGCATCAATAATTCAACGAGCATTTATTGAGTAATAAAAGCTAACATTTACATAGCACTTTGACGTTTCCAAAGTGCTTGACAAATATTATCTCATTGGATCCTCACCATAGCCATGGGAGTTGGGTACTGTGATTATCACTCCCATTTTACAGATGAGGAGACTGAGGGATGGTGGTAGGCCGTGGCGTTCTAAAGACAAAAATGAAATGGCCCTTTTCCTTGAGAAGAAAGGCCGAGCAGTTGTGGGTATGTGTTGATAAGCAAAATGGCCTTTGTTTTGTTTGAGTAATTCAGTGTATTTCATTGAGCCTTACTAGGTGCTAAGCCCCAGGCCCAAACCCCTATTAGGTGTAAATCCTGTGTGGGTGTGGATTGGCATCTAAGGTGGGGCCCAAGATGGGGCTAACTCCAGGGAGGGCCTAGTTTACATGTTTGAGACAGCAGAGGCTCTTAGACCATGTGGGTTTAAGTGGCCTCTTTGTGACGATTTGTGACTCATCCCTTTGTGACATGTGTGACTCATCCCTGACCCTGAAAAAGATATAAAACCAGGGCTTGGCCTCCTCTTCCTTGGAACTCGTTCCCGATGCGGTGGTGGCACGCGTGACTCTGGGCCATCCCTTGTTCTGAGCTCCCAGGCTGAACCCAGATGTTGGTAACTATGAATCTGTATTGGGTCTGTCTGTTGATATTTGCAATTTGTTTGTAATTTGCTCTGAAGTTCAGTGTGCTGGTCTCTTCTCCTGATCTAAGTGAATGATATTTGTATGCTGAATTAAAGTAAGCTTGTCAAACCCCTTCACCTTGCTTTCCTTAGTTAAGCAGATCAAAAGAACCTGTGCTGTCGGCAGCTTTCTGGGTGCTGGCTGTGGGTGGATCTTACACCCCCACAAAAGTTGCTAGCCGGATTGTGGAAACAGGGTACAATGCTGGACTTGGAGTCAGGAAGACCCAAGTTCTTATTCTATCTGGGACCCTTGCTATCTGTGTGATCCTGGTGAGTCACTTAACTTTTCTGAGCCCCAGTTTACTTAAAATAAATACCACTGAGATCTCTCCCAGATCTAAATCTGTGATCCTGGGATTTATGCTAAGAAGCATACATTCTATTGGTGGGGTCTGGGGAAGAGTTGTGCTACAGCTAGCTCAGGACAGCTGATTGTTAAATTTTCATTGAGAGCATTTGCACCTTGGAAACGTGTAAATGCTATAAATCAGGCCCTGGTTTATTGTTTTGTCAAATTTTTTACTCTTAAGAAAGCGATGGTGAAAATGTCAACAATGAAGATTAAAATGTAAAATGTAAAAATTCTAGACCCAAAATGTAAATGTACTATATCTTCCTGCCACTCTTACTCCAAAGAGCTGGTTGTTAAACATTTACCAGCATACCACATTTGGGAGGCTGGAAGGGAGAGATAGAAAATGTACACAGATAAAGTACAAGCTCATGTGAGGAGGGTACCAGGTACGGCTCTCCACAGGAGGCAGTGCAGAATCGTGATTGTGCCTGGATCTGCACTAACGCACAGGAGACTCTTTGGTGAATTACCTTCTATACGATTTTTCTTAAAACAGCAAGAGTCTTTCAGGTTTGATTATGATGATGATGTCCCATCTCTTGACAGCATCGTCAAAAACATTTTTGCGAGGGGAATGTGGCATCATTGGTCTTGGAGCTAGAAGGGACTTCAAGATGTCACCAAATCCAATCTATAATTAGTCTCACTTTTAATGATGGCGGGATTGGCATTGCCACCTGGTTTACTTGTCCTCAAAGTACATATCCTAGCCTAAAGCTGTGTCGCTCAGAGACAAAGATAATTCTACTGATCTGTCCCCAGAGACACACTCTCTCCTAGGTCAATAGAATGCATTTGGCAAGATGGCAGACTAAGGTTAGGGAATGTTCTTTGAGCCCCTGAGGAATGCTACTGGTAAGCTTGGTGTCATAAGCACAGTGCTCTGACGATGAGCAGTTAAGATCCTTAATTATTCATGAAGTCCCAGATCAGACAGAACAGGGGTGGAGTGGAGAAATGAGCCCTGGATTTATAGTCCCACAAAGGATGGTGATGGCAGAGGGAGACTGAAAGCCTTGTGACCACTAGAGCCATCCTGGAATGTGTGATGAAGGAGAGGAAGGAAAAGTGGGAATGTTTGATAGGACCTTGGATTTCAGAGGTTTCAGTGGATGCATAGGTAGGATCCTGTGGCCCAAAACTTTCCAGGGAAGTTTAGTCCAGAGGGATGGGAAGCTCTCAAGAAGGAAGATCTGAAGATACAAAGGGAAAGAACTCTGATGAGGAGGAAAAGAGAAGTTTTCTAGAGAGAGCGATGTGGATTCACAGGGAGCTCACTGACCAACTTGGACAAGGAAAAAAAAAGAAGATGGAAAGGAAAGCAGGTGCCAGAGGCTGAGGGAGGTAATGGTCCTACCATGGCCAGACCACACATGCCATTTGTGCTTCTTGTTAAGAGAAGGGTGAACAGGGTAGAAAAGGCACTGAGTTTATGACATAAGAGAATGGATTGAGAAAACTGGGTGTTCAGGCCTGACTTGATGGGTGACTTGAAGGATTTGACAATATTCCATTTGTAATGGCAAATAGGCTTGAGCTGGATGGGTCCTAGAAGGTCATTAAGTCCAATCCCTCATTTCACAGATGAAGAAACTGAGGGCCAGAGAGTTGAAGTGACATATTCAAGGTCACACCACAGTAGAGTTAGGTCCTTTGACTCCAAATACCAAATTCTCTCTCCCACATCACAATGCCTCACTTGTTCTGTTTGGCTCCAGAAACTAGGAATGAGAGGAAGGCAGATTTAGGCTCGATATCAGAAAACTGTCCTCATGTGCTGCGCCTACAGGGAATGGACCACCTTGGGCTGTGAGTGCTTCCCTTCCATTGGACGATGACTTCCTGGGGATCATGCACAGGGGATTCTGGGATGTGTCTCAGTTGGACAAGCTGGCCCCTAAGCTCACTCCCAGCTCTGTGATTCAGTTGCTGGCACTGGAGAGATCAGGAGCCTGGTCCCTGTTTTGCCAATAACTAGATGTGTGATCTTGGGTAAGTCACTTCCTCTATCTGGGACTCAGTTTTCTAATGTGTGAAATATGTTATGATCTCTGCAGCACCTGCAGCTCCAAAAAATTCTGTGATTTTATAAAACCCATGGCTTGTCAGCTGAGTATGCAGGAACGATACGGTGATTTTCTGCAACTACTTTAAGATGAAAAAAAAACCTCGCATTTTCCATGGGAATGATCAGCAAAGGTCTCCACGTCTCAAAACAGAATTTGAGGCGTGATTTTTGTAACATCCATTTCTGAGCAACCAGTGAACCCTAGCATGGCAAATCAAGATTAATATGGCCTAGTTGGAGATACTTAAGCTAATCATGAAAAACGAATTATGTTTTCAACAATTAAGGTCATTTTTTTCTCTCTTAAAGTTCCGCAGAATGAAATAAAATCCATTGAATATCCCACAAAATAGGGTTGCCAGGGGCCTCTTTGGAAAATAAGAGGAATCCTTTTAGAAATATTTCAATTCTGACACATTGTGACAGCTAGTGCCTGAAAGAAACAGCTCTGTTTGAAATGTTAATGGGAAACTCTTCATGAGGGAAGGTTATTCTTAAAATCATTTTGAGGGTGACAAAAATCCTTTTCTCTATCATCGAATGTTAATTTAAAAGATAATTACTTCTCAATCAGATTTTTCTCTGTTAAATAAAAATCACATTTTATTTCTGATATGATGTAAAGGTCGTGGAAAATTAATATCTTTGGGGAAAAATATTGAAAAGACATTAACTGACTTATTATTACAAGAAATTCTAGACCCAAAGCTTTAACAAATCAATGACTCATTGTTCAACTGGGTGCTGACTGAGGATAAGGAGAGTTTCTGCAATACTTACTCCACGCCCGTGGCACTTTGTGGCACATTCATGGACCCCAAATACGCTGATATTCTGACATCGGCGATTGAGGCAGAGCTGGAAAGTGAAAAAAGGACGTGAGGCATTTTTTGAGACACGGATGTCAGGATTGCACAGGCACATGCCCATGTGCTGACAGTCTGAGAGAGAAGGTTATGATCATCTCCATATTCCTTCTCTCTCTCTCTCTCTCTCTCTCTCTCTCTCTCTCTCTCTCGGGTCTGTCTCAGGTGGAAGGAGCTCAGAGGCCAGCTAATCCACCTCTGGTCTGACCAAGAAACTTCACAAGAATATTCCTGAGAAGCAGCCATCTAGCCTTTTTAGCTGAGGGGAAGCCCTCATCTAGAGTGGCGGCCTGTGCCAATGGGGGACACCCTCACGGTGGTGGGGGGGGAAGGTTTCCGGGATGTTAAGTTTGCCCCTCCTCCCATCCCACTCTTTGATCCTCGTTCTGGCTCTGGAGCCAAGCAGGACCAGGTTCTCTCCTCTCACGCAGGATGCCTCTCAGATAGCCGAACACATTGGGGTTCAGTCTTTTGAGTCTTCCCTTCTCTGGGCTGCCTGTCCCCAAATGCTTGGAGTGATCATCACGGGACAAGGACTCAAAGCTCTTCCCCATCCTGGCTGTCTTCCGCTGGGGACACTGTGGCCAAATACATGGTCTGGCCCTGTTTGTATGACCTTGGGCAAGTCACATAATTCCTCATCTGTAAGAAAAGGGGGTTGGACCGGATGGCCTCCTCCACCTCTAAATCTATGACTGCATGGTGTGGATTCTTAGCTGTTCTTAAGAGATGAAGGACATCGGAAGTCAGAGGGTCTGTTCAATCATTGACTAGAATGTAGTGGACAGAGCACTGGGTTTGGAATCAGGAAGACATGAGTTCAAACCCTGATGCAGACACAAGCAAGTCCTTCACTCCTGTTTGCCTCAATCTCTTTCTCCATAAAATGGGGCTAATAAAGCACCTGCCTCATAAGGGTCCTGCGAGGGCCAATGACGCATACAAACACAAGGAACGTCGCTAATGGGCCTTGCGAACCTGAACCACCACCAGCATTACTGTTGTTACCCATTATTTGGAACAGGGCGGGCACTCTGATTTCAGCCACAGCCCAGCTGAATGAAACCATTCCCCTGCATTTATTATTTCTTGGTTTGCTGATCAAATTCTTGCTGAAACATACTCCGATGGTTTCCAAGATATTGTTACCTCCTCCCCAAGGTGGAGACTCTAAGCCCAGGGGCGGGGCCCATCATGAGACAGAGCAAATGAGCTGAGTCCAAGGCACAAAAGTCTAATTTAAGCACATTGTGGTTCAGCACTAAACACATCTTTCATTGAACAAACATTTCCTTTGGAGCGTTTCCTTCATCCAATCACTTCAGCCCAAGGTCAGGCAAGAGTCCCAGCCTCTTGGGAAACAGACTCCATCTTTATGTTCAGGTCTACTCATGGCTCCCTGTTAGCAAGACTAATTTCTCACCTCCACACTTTTGCTGTCCCCCATGCCTGGCATGCTCTCCCTCTTTCTGCCTGTCTTTTGAATCCCTCAATCTGTCCATTCGAGCATCAGCTCAGGGGTCAGTGCCTTAAAGGAGGCCCTTCCTAATCCCCCAGCTGATGGGGGATCTCCTTCCTCCAGCAGAAATGACTCTGTGTGTGTGTGTGTGTGTGTGTGTATGCTTTGTTATGCACGTTGTTCTCTACTCACCCCACCACCCCAAGAAAGTAAACTCTTTGAGTTCAGAGATGGTTGGCACGTAGTAGATATTTCATAATAGAAATGCTTGGGGAAGTGAATTAAACTGAAGCAGTCTCATGTGGAGATTGTACACTCTGGTCTCTGAGAATTTGCAAGGGAAAATCATGGGGTTGATCATTTCCTTGAGAAGCCAATAATCAGTAAAAACCAAAACCAAAAATCCGACAAAAAACCCAATATTTTTTTCTGGCCTCCTCAAATCTACAGTGGTAACAAAGAGAACCATTCTGCCAAAAGAAAAGCAAACTATGTGTCTGCGTGGGAGAGAGAGGGGGGGGCTTGCCCGCCTGAGGTGGAGGCCATGGGCACTGCGTGTCCTGACTGCAGCCCAAATTAACTGTGTCTCTTTCAGGAACAAAACTCAACTCTGGAAGCTAATACAGAGTGCATTGACATGCAGAACCTACAACATAAATATTTCAAGTCCTGGTCCAAAGTAGGCCACACCATTTCCTCAGGGGAAAGGATTAGTCTGTGTGGAGGAGAGAGATATTGGTTGGCACTGTGTACTTTTAGTGGTGAGGAGACGCTGAGTCCCCATCGCCTCCTGGCAGCATGATGTTCGGGAAGGATTGGACAGCTGTTTTGCCAGTATAAAGCGGGGGCTTCCCAAGCATGGGGGTGTTCTCTGCTCCCAACTTGATGAAAATTTTTTTTAAAGCCTCTGGACTTTTCTGAGACATTTCATGAGCTTATTGTCCTTTGGTCTGGTTTATGTGGAAATGCAGTAGAAGATCAGTTACAGCGAGGTATACATATGTACTTAATTTCTTAGACCTGAAATATCTTCTGCTGTTATTTTTTGCAAAACATCCCCTGCGCTTAGATTTTACTCCTGTTTCTGCTCTCTCCTGCCTTCCTGCAGCCAACCCTCTCTGCGCATTTCCTTTCCTATGTCCCATTTCCTTACCCTTTCTAGCTACAGAGACCAAACCTAAAGTTTGCCACCACAGTTCAAAGCTATTGCAAGCACAGTGCAGTGGAGAGAGGGCTGGCTTTGCAGTCAGGGAGGGACGTCTAGATCCAGTCTCGGGCAGCTCAGGCACCACCTGCGCCAGCTCACCCGCTCTGATCTCCCCGATCGTTAGCGCTGCCCCATAAGAAAGCAAGGAAGGCAGATAGCATGCTGGGTGGATGCCGGCCTTTGGGAGGACATGGATAGGAATGATAGAGGATGGGCCGACACGGCCCAGAAGGAACTGTTAAATCACCATTGGAGGAGCCCCTGAAGAGACTACTTTGTTGATACTTTGTATCTACTCATTACTGCAGATGTTCTGTTTCCACAGTAGAATGGAAGCTCCTTAAAGGCAGGCACTGGTTCGATTTTTGTCTCTGTATTTTCCAGCCCAGCACATAGTAGGTGCCCAATAAAACCTTATCGAATGCATCGTAGATGAGTTTCAATCTGGCGCACTGGGAGGAGATGCGTCTGAGTTCCCATGCCAACAAAATCATAGGACTTCGACATATTGATCTACGGACATACGTGCATTATGTTTCATCTTCAAAAGATTTGATAAAGACAGCCCACCCTGGCTACAGGAATGGTGTTTTCACATGCAAAGAGGACTGGGGAGACCAGTAGATATCTCCAAGACTGAGAGATCATCAGAGACCAATGGAAGTTCATAATTCTGGGGCCACTTTACTCCTGCCCTGGATGGCGTCCCCTTCCTGAAGAGCTGGGTTTAATAAAAGACGTTTTAAGTAAACAATATTTTGAATAGACCGTTTTCTGACTTTTGCTTACTTGTGTGTGTGTGCGTGTGTGTGTGTGTGTATGTGTGTGTGTGTGTGTGTGTGTGATGGAGGGAGGTATGCAGGAGGTGAGGGTCTTAATTCCAAAATCAGCTCATCTTTCCTGGGAAAGCGATCTCATTATTCTAGGAGATTTTGAATCAAGAGGTGGGCTGTCTTTGATGGTAGACTTG
>CM053624.1:7218316-7236985 GCA_028646595.1 Phalanger gymnotis | reverse complement strand
TGGCTCATGTTGAATTGCTTGACTCCTTAGGGAGGGTGGATGGGAAGGGAAGAGGGGAGAGAATTTGGAACTCAAGGTTTTAAAAAAATAGATGTTCAAAAGTAAAAAAGTTTTTTTTTATGCAACTAGGAAATAAGATGCACAGGCAATGGGGCATAGAGATTTATCTTGCCCTACAAGAAAGGAAGGGAAAGGGGGATGGGAGGGGAATGGGGGGACAGAGGGGAGGGTAGACTGGGGAACAGGGCAACCAGAGTGTACGCCATCTTGGAGTGGGGAGGGGGGAGGAAATGGGGAGAAAATTTGTAATTCAAACGCCTGTGAAAATCAATGCTGAAAACCAAATATGTCAAAAATAAATTAAAATAAAATACAAAAAAAAGAAAAATGTGTCCCCATTTCTTCCAATTTTGTTATTTCAAATAGGATCTTTTAAACCCAAAGTGATGCTTAAATCACTACCCTCATTCTTTGGTGTTTTTCACAAGACTCTCCAGAAAACCCCAAAGCTTTCACACATTCGATTTTGCCTGTCTCCTCTTGCTGCTCCGAGCCCAGGTCTCATCGCTTGGGGCTGGGCAGTCCAGACCACCCAAGAGCTAGCCGACTAGCCAGGGACTCTGACCCACCCACTTGAGGGGGCAGCCAAAAGCTGCAGTCAGCTCTGAGCCACAACAGGGACAGATACAGAAGAAATGAATCTGTCACATTAGGCAAATGAAACAGGGGAAAGGGATTATGAGATAGGGTGGAGCTGAAAATCTTGAGAAATAAATTAGGTTAAGGTTTAACTCAGGAGTTCTGAGATCTGGGCTAGAGACAGATATTTCATTTTTTTAACAAAGTGACTTGATTTTCTGATTTGGTAAGCCTAGCAGGCAAGGCCCTCATGTCTTTGACAGCTTAACATCACAATTGTTTGTTGTGTATGAAATTGCATCTCCTGCTGCCATGTCTTTGCACAAGGAGCCCCTACGGTTTAGAATGCTCTGCAAGCTGGTCCCTGAGAACCCTGAGCTTCCTCCTCCAGTCATTAGCATGCTCACTTTCTGGAAACCACTGCCTATGACTTTGTGTATTTACCGACCATGAATTTGTCAGAGGCAGAATAGCTTCGGGATCAGGAAGTGCTGGGGTCAAGTAGTGCCTCTGCCATACCGAGGTGGTGTGACCCTGGCCAAGTCACTGAACTGCTCAATGTCTCAGGCAGCTGGCTAAGAACCTAGGCTGTGGAGAAGGTGCAGTTCTGCCCCATGAAGGAACTTGGTCCCTGGGAGCTCCTCAGACTGGCGAAGTCACCCGCCAGTTAGCAACAAGTCAAACCAATTCTGCGTTTGTTTGTCTCTGTACAGGCCTTTTTTCTCCAGTAGGTCATCAGCAGCTGATTCCCATGTCAAACCAATAAAAAAAATAATTATTAAGCACCTACTATGTGCCAGGTGTTATCCTGGGCACTGGGTTTAGGAAAACAAAAATAAAACAATTACTGTCTTCAGGCAGCTTCCATTCTAATGGAGGAAAGCACAAAATAAAATGCAAACTGATTTGGAAGAAAGCTGTGCTTCTGCCCCTCAAGGAGCTTAATTCTATTGAAGCAAAGTAAATAGAGGGCAAATAGAAGATGGTTTTCAAATATAAGACTGTTTTTCTTTTTATCTTTGTATTCTCAGCACAGTCCTTGGCATGTTGAGTTATTCTTCAGTCATGTCTGACTCTGTGACCCCTATTTAGGCTTTTCTTGGCAGAGATACTGGAATGGTTTTTCCATTTCCTTCTCTAGCTCATTTTACAGTTGAGGAAACTGAGGCCAACAGAGTTAAGTGATTTGCCCAGGGTCACACAGCTACTAAGCGTCTGAGGCTGGATTTGAACTCAGAGTCTTCCTGACTCTAAGCACTACCAAGCTGCCTCCCTTACTTTCCCTTAAAGCTTTATGCTAAGGAATGAGGATATAAAAGAAAAGCAAGCCATTCCCTGCCCTCCTGGAGCTCACTCTCTAACAGGGAGAAAACCCAGACAGGAAATGGAGAGATGGAGCCTAATTGTAGCTAACTACAAAGGTTTTCTATGTATCTGGAGCAGTGGCCATCCAGGCTTTGAGCAGGGGGCCTCACCTGCCAACTTGGGGCTAGCTGTCACTGGCAGGGTATTTTCCCTTCCATGGAGGGGATGGACTGGTAGTAGCCCCAGCTCTCCCTCACCTGTCACAATCCATATTTAATTTGAGCATCCCCAGGGACGCTGCTAGATGGCAGCCCCAGAATCCCCTCTTTCCCATACCCACTCCCCCAGGCTGCTTGACCCCCTACCTGGTCCCCAGAGGGTGATGCACTGCTGCTCGTGGGTCTGGCAGATGCCATTGTAACAGTAGCCATCCACATGGTGGCACTGGTGACCGTCATGCAGATACACGTTGGCTGGGCAGTGTGGGTTGGCGCCAGTGCAGAATTCAGGCAGGTCGCAAGAGTTGCTGGAGGCTCTGCAGGCTGTCCCAGCGGGCTTCAGCTGGAAGGAGAAAAATGGGAGTGAAGGTGTTACGGGACAGGGCTCCCTGCCAGCATTCCTGGGGTGAAATACTGCAGAGCGATTTTAACATATTCCCCTGCAAAAGTTCAAAAGACTTTCACATTAAGTTCCTTTGGCAACGAGTGGAGACAGAGAGAGAAGTAAACAGGCGGATCTCAGCTCGGTGGTCCCCAGCTCCCCCGAGGTACCTGGCTAACAAGAGAAGCTGCAATATTAGGATTCGTTTTTAAATAGACAACTCAGTCACCTGCCGCTACCTCCAAGTGAGAGTACGGCAGGTGTCAAGTCAGTGTGTTTTAAAAATGGATGATTAGTACAAGACCTACTTTTCAAAGAATGTGTGTGTTTTTAGTTCTGGGCTTTTGCTGGGTGGGTTTTTGGCACCGGCTTTTTAGCATTGTGGATGCAGTCAACCTCATGGCCCAGTAAATACAGCGGCCCAATGAACATAGCAAACTCAATGTCTGTGCGGTAGGCTCTGAGAGCCTAGGATCAAGGGGGTTGGGGTAGAAGGTACTTTAGTGGTTAACAGCTTATTTAGTCTAATCCCTGATGTGGTCATTGGAGAAGCTGATGTCTACCTTAAGGAAGCCATTTGCCCAATGACAAAGAGCAGTTCAGCGGCCAAGTCAGAATTAGAACCCATTTCTGGGTTTTCAAAGATAGCGCCTATAAAGAAATTCAATGTAATAATTGCATCTGGAGCAACAGGCTTAATGTGCACAGATGGCCTAATAGCTGAAGGCTTCTGGCATCCCTAGCTAGAGAAATGTAGACCCCTAGTGGGACATTTATTGAGAACTATGGACCAGAGTTGTTCGGGATAGGTGAGCATGGATGGGCTGATACCTACATCACTGGAGGAAATACTCAAATCTATGAGATGCTGGATCCGTCAATGCTCACTGGTTTCCAAAATGTTTAACCTTGGACTGGGTCTTCCCTCCTGCCCAGAATTCTCTTGGGCATTCTTCTCCTACCATCCATTAGTGGGTACTTGGAGGATACAAAGAGAAAGTCTGTCTCCTCCTAATTCCGCTCCTCCCCCAAATCATCAAAGACATTTGAAAGTAAAATAAAAGCAATTTTTTAAAAAGGTTGGATTTGGCAGCTGCTCCTTTACACGGATGTGTAGGTAACCAGGAGCGAAAGATGGTGAAGGGTAGAGAAAAGCAAGGATAGAACACACTGGGTTTTGTAGCTCATGGGCTGGAGGGTCTTGAGTAAGTCATCCCTGCTTTGTGCCTCAGTTTCCTCAACTGAAATGTGAAATGGTTGGACTAGATAACCTCTAGGGCACTTCCAGCTCTTGGTCCAGCAATTCTAAATGGCATTATCAATAGGCTACCTTCTCTCTGCTGATTATTTCTAACTTATCCTGTTCAAATCTCACTCATACATAGTTGTTTTTATGTTGTCTTCCTCCTTAGCTTGTGAACTCCTTCAAAGCAGGGACTTTTTGGCCTTTCTTTACATCCTTGGCTCTTTGCACAGTGCTTGGCACATAGTAGGCCCTTCATAAATGCTTGTTGACTCATTGTCCAGCAGTGCTTTAAAATCTTTGGATCCCAAAGCTTTGTTGAATTTCAGATACAAATTGGTATTTTTAACCCGAATCCTAATTCCAAGGCTGATGCCTCGATTGATAAAGCGAACTAACCCAATTCCAGAAACGTGATCATTATTTTCCTGGCCTTTGTTGGCCAATATTTTCTCCAACAAGAGGATGGCAAAAGGTTGAAGAAGAGTAAAAAAAGTGCCACCACCTGTACAGGTGCATACAACACCTGGGAAGAGATCCTTTGGACGAAAGAGAGGGATCTAGGAAGAGGCGAAATGTCACAAAGGATCCAGGGCTTGGGATCACACATGTGTCCACAAACTCCATGGAGAGAAACAATTCCTTGTGAGCTCTCAGCATTCGTGTGGCCTTAGCAAGGATTTTTCCTCTCAAGTCCTCGGTTTCTCCATCTGTAATGGGAGGGGGAGGACAAAGTGGTCTCTCAGTAAGTTCCCTGTTAACTCCAATGATTGATTGACAACTTAACTGCTAAGAAAAAGATTAGGAAATCAGAACCTGTGGCTTAAAGATTTGGGTCCAGTTTTCAGGGGGAAATGTTTCAAAACAGAATTAACTTTGGAAGTTTTCATTCCTCTTTGTTCACAGAACGATGAAATGACTGACTGAACGGTGTTCTCGTTGGTCAGTAAGCCACCACCAAGGGACCAAAGGACAAAGACCACGCGACCTGCCCCCTCTGCCTACCTTGTTGCCTCCACGCGAAAGCAAAGGAGCAAATATGTATTAAGTACTTACTGTGTGCCAGCCACTTTGCCAAGGACATTTTATAGGTATCATCTAATTAGGAATGATATCATTAGCTGAAATTGATACGGCACTTTGAGGTCCGTGAAGCACTTTATAAATGTAGTTACATTTGAGCCTCGCAACGACACTTTGACGTAGCTGCTATGGCATCGTGAGCTCCATTTTACAGATGAGAAAATGGAGGCTCAGAAAGATACTGTTTCTGGCCCCAAGCCCAACAGGTAGTTTATTTCAGAGAAAGGATTTGAACTCAAGTCTTTTCTGACCATAAGACTAGTACTCAAGATCACTGATGACAGTTTGAGGCTCTGAATTATGTATTTTGATTTACGAAAATGAAATAAGCTTTTATTTGTTGAGGGGGAGGGATTTGTGGTGTGGTGGGAAAAGCCCTGAATTCGGTGTCAGAGAACCTGGGTTTGAGTGCCTGCTTTGACAAATGGTGACGTAAGCATGCATGTCCTTTCCTCTCTCTGGGGCCCAGTCTCCTTCCCTGTAAAATGGAGGAGACTAGCCTAAATGGCCTTTGAGGTCACTCCTGGTGATGGTCCCATCTCCAGGATTGCTGCCCATGTGACCGTGGGACTGTTCTTTCTTCCCGGGTCTCAGTTTCTTCTTCTGTAAAATGGTCCCATCTGCTCTAACTCTAGGCTCCTGCCTCCTTCTCCCTGGGGCTCATCTCCTCATCTGTAAAGGGGACGGGCTGGATGAGCTGGCCTCTGAGGTCCTTTCTGGCTTAGAGCTTCTGATCCGCCCACCCGATGTCACAGAAAGGTTGTCCCAAAGCCCCTTTGTCAACCTGAGAGTATCGTCCAAAGACCGGGAGTTCTGCATCTGTGCCTAACACTGTGGGCTGACCAAGGCTGCCTGGCCTCCTGCCTGCCTGCTGGGAGCTTTGCCCTTTTCCCTGCCCGTCACACACCTGGCAGTTTTCACAGCAGAGTCCGTGGGCACACACAGCCTCAGGTTTCAAAGTGCAGGTGGTTGCATTGCAGCATGGATTGGTACATTCCTGTGGAGCATCCCAAAAAATAAACCAATGAATGAATAAATTAATAGATAAATATAAGTGTATGCATGTGATCATTTCTTTCTATGTAGGAATAAATTACTCCTCCCATACCTGATTCACATTCATACACCGGGCACCTCTTTCGCTTTTCCCTTTTTAGGGGCCCAAACATGAGCCCTAACTTTTACTACTTAGCACCATCCCCAGAATACTGAGGTTAGGGATTGTTAATGAGCCAAAAAGGATGAGGAAAGGGAGGTCCCTGTCACCAGAGGCAGACTCTTGAGAACCCAGAACTGAACGCAGGCCTAAAGCTCCATGGCTGGGTATAAGACAGGGAATGGTGAGCACCCCAGGGTCTGAGGACTCAACCAAGTGGTGTCTCAGTGCTGTGTGTGCGCGTGTGTGTGCATGTGTGTGTATGTGTGCGTGCGTGTGTACACGTGTGTGTGTGTGCGCGCGCACGCACATGCTCTCTCTCAAAAACAAACTTTCTAACCGCAGTTTACTATCCTTCATACAGTCCTTTCTTGTAATTTCTTTGGGCATTAAACCATTTAAGTTTGCTGATGATTATTAATGTCACAATGAATAAGTAAATTCAAATAAAAACAAATAAAAAAGAATGGCTAAGTGAGTGAACCATGCAGTAGTCCCAAGCAAGGATCATTCCCTGCTTTCACAGATTTCATGGGCAGGACATTCATAGTCACAGAAAGAACACAACGAGCGTACTCAGAAGGTCCAGGCAGTGGGGCTTCCTGTCTGAGAAGAAAAGCTCCCGGATGTGAAGCCTGGGCCTGCTACAATGATTGTCTCGTCTTCCTAGGGCATCTCTGCTCACAAAGGCTGGGGTGGCAGAAGGGGCCAGGAAATCAAGGCAATTCATCAATTCACAAGCCTGTATGAAGCACTTACCAAGTGTAAGAGGCTGGGCTGGGTTCTGAGAATGCAAAGACAAAGAAAAAAAAATGGTCCCTGCCCTCAGGAAACATACACTCTACAGGCAGAACACTGTAACTATGCAGAGAGGTCACTGAGTGTCTGAAGAGGGAGAGAGTGTGGAAAAGAAAGGGGATGAGTGAAGGCTTCTGGGGAAGGAGAGGCAGCCTTGAAGGGGACAAAGACTCTAAGAGATGGTGGGAGTATGTTCTAGGCAAGAGCAAAGACCCGGGGGTGGGGAGGGAAGGCCAGTTTGAGACTACCAAGCTTGAACTCAGGAGAATCCAATGACATCAGAAGAGCAAGCCGGCCTTCCTGATAACAGCAGATGCCAAATCAAAGCCGGCCTTCCCTGGGAGGTTCAAGTCTGACAATGGCCCTTTGTGTGGGATTTGAGAAACTTTATTCTTCCATAGCTGACCCAAGGAAAACTCTGAATCTTGCCTTGGCTCTGAAGATCTCATTTGGGAGGGCTGTGTGATAAATCTATTGGTACTGAGCCAAAGCAGCCCGAAATCCAACTAACAAATCAGAGTCAATAAACATCTGTTAAGCACCTACCATGGGCCAGGCACTAAATAAACACTGTGGGTACAGAGAAAGATGAAACAGTTCTTGGCCTCAAGGAGCTCATAATCTAGTGGAAGAAGAGACAAAAAGAAGCTGAAAAGGGGCTGAAGTCCTGCTGCTGAGGTGAGGAATGGTCTGAAGGCCTGTGAGTTGATTTCCTCCTGCAGAATGATGAGTTTCTGTAGATCAGGACACGCAGGAGGTCAGCTGGCCTGGGAAGGCCACAAGAGCAGGCCGTTGTCCCTCCCCGTGGCCTCAGCACTGTGCAGGGGCCATGTGGTGGCCATTAGTCAGCTAAGAGAGAAGCCCACTGACCTGTGGGAGTCCAGAAACTTCAAACAAGAAGCCAAGATGGAGAATGAATGGCCTAGGGAAGGAAAGTAGAAGGGGGATGGAATACTCTTTGGGTTATTTTCATAAACATCTTTGAGAAAAGAGGAAAAGAGAAGGAAAAACACCTTTCTCAAAGTTTTAAATGAAGAATTAGGTCCATACATGCGCGTGTGCACAGAAGTATATATCTGTATGTAAACATGCATGCACATTTAGACAAGACACACACATATATACATGTTATACAGACACATCACATAGAAATACATATGTACAAATTTAACATTTGTATTTTTTCTGTGATTTCATAGGTATGACGATGACCTGATGAGAAACTCCTTCCTCCAATGCAGGTGGGCAAAGGTGGCACCTTCGTGGAAGGTGGCCTGGGCAATGCCAGGTTGAGTGCCTTGTCAAGGATTCCACACTCAGTATGTGTTTGAACCCATCTTTTGAACTCTTAAGCCAGTTCTTTATCCATTACACTCTTATCTCTGTCTCTGTCTGGACCTTGTCTCTGTATCTCTGTCTTTTTGTCTCTGTTTGTGACTCTCCCTCTATAATATAAAGATATACACAAGGCAGCATGATATAGCAGCGAGCTGTCTTGGAAGAGATAGCCTGGCTGTGTGACCCTGGGTAAGTCACTTAACCTCCAAGTACTTTAGGCAGCTTCCTAAGACTATACATTGCCAGCCTGCATTGGTGGACCTGGGAGTTCCTTGTGCCAATAAAATTGTGTGCCTGGTATATAAAAATGCACACATGTATGTTCTCTACCAGGGTCTTCTCTTGAGTCTTCACCATGAGGCAGATGTGATGGGGGACCTAGAAGGCCATGGCAATGAAGTGGATGTGCTAGCGAGAAAGCCTCCACCTACAGGGCCAGCAACGGATCATGTGCAAGTTGGTGTCTGGGGTTCAGCTCAGACGAGGGGGCTCACCAGCTTGGTCCCAAGAAGGGGAGGAACTTCTCAGCCACAGAAACTGCTTCCTTGCATGTACGAAGATGTAGAAAGTCCTGCAGGGAGTCCAAATGTGTGTGTGCATGTGTGTGTACATGCACGTGTGTGTACCTAAGTGTATACACACATATCTACATACATCAGCACAGACGGCAGAAGCCTTCCACCTTGGGATCCTTTGAGGCTCCCCCTGTTCATGAAGTTGGGGCCTGTCACAATCCTACAAAGGTCTAGAGTTTGGCCCAAGCTTGGAGGGTGCCCTCCATCTCATCCCGTCCTCCACACCCCCAAACAAAAACATTGGTTAATGACATAGAATTCTGGTAACATGGCCCTGCTGAGGATGGGATGAGTCCCTCCACCGATGAGACCTGAATGACACCCTAGCCTTCTTTCCCATCCTAAGCTAGATCAGCTGCTCTAATTTAGGACCCATCGAAGACCTCTCACTAAGAATTCCACTCCCCTCCCAGTCCCTGACTCCTGGAGCAGGAGTTCTCAAGAGGGAAGCTTCTGGCGGCTTCCATTTAAAGAACGCTAGGTCGCACAAAGAAGGGGAAAAGCGAGAATGAGGGCTTAAAAGGCCTTGGCAAGCTGTCGCCACTCTACTGAACTAAAGTATGAACAGCTTGCTGCTAGGACCCAGCAGGCCTGGAGAATGAGTGAGCAGCCAGGACCTTCTCTGGGCTGGGTCACCTCCATCTGCAGGACATGTGGGGAGACTAGAGCATGCTGGCCTACTGGAGTCTTTGCCCTTTGTGGTTCTGTGTTTAGCAAGAGAAATCCTCAATCACGTTGAATTCCGAGCATCTCATGGCCCAGCTCAGGCAGGCCGGTGAATACGAAGACCTCAAAGAGAGACAATGAGACCACAATGCTCTGCATCCCCGCTAATTTTTATTCCGATGGGGCAGGCCGTTGAGAACGTTTGCGCTGAAAGGTGGCTCAGCCTAACGCATAGAGTACCTGTCCTGGAGTCAGAAAGACCAGGATTGAGTCTTGCCTCTGACGATTGCCCCACGCACAACCCTGGACAACTCACTGCGCCTCTCTAACCCTCGGTTTCTTTGTCTGCACACATGGGGGTTATAATATCTATTTCATCAGGTAGTTGTGGGGACAGAGCCCTTGAAAGGGGCAGCCCGGCGTAGGGCAGAGAGCACAGGATTTGGAGTTACAGAGCTGTGGGTTCAAGTTCAGCACCATACATTTACGAGCTGGGTGACTCAGGGCAAGTCCCTTCCTCCCCCAAATCTTAGTTTCCTCCTCCAGAAGGTGGGGCCAATGGTGGCATTTACCCCACAGAGCTGTTCTGAGGCTCTGGTGAGATGATGCATCCACAGCACTGCTCGAGCTTTAACGCGGTGGGCAAATGTAGATGTTTAGTTATCTATTTGTGGCCCAGGCCTGTGATTTCCTCAGTAAAGAGAACTCCTATTACCACTGTAGTTGTTAAACTTCCAGAAAACAGTGGAGGTTTTTCCTTCTTCAAAAGGACCTGAGGTGGATTCCTAGGCTCAGAGTCAGAGCTGGAAGGCACCTCGGAGGCTGGCTAGCTCACTCCTCATTTTACAGCTGAGGAAACTGCACAGCGGTGACTGGTAAGGTGCCCACACAAGAAGCGAATGGCAACGCTGGCATTCAAACCCAGGTCCCAGATCCTGCATGCTGGCTGCTTTGTCTCCACACTGTAGCAGAGATGGCTGCCCCTGATTGGCGCTGTGTCTTTGAGCCAATCAGCAGGAGCTCTTTTCCAGGGTGAAGCATCTGGGGACTCCCTTGGTAGACAGGTGGGCTGGAAAGGTCAAGGGGAGAGTGGGATGGAAATCACATGACAGCCACAGGTGGAGAAGAAGAACAAGATGAGAACTGGAAGAAGAAACTGACCTACTGTGAGGGGAGGGGCCCGGTTGGTGAAAGCAGACATTTCCCCGTGAGAAGTCATGAGTTCTATTAATTTGGTTTAATAAACCATTACATGGGGCTCAAACCAAAGAGAAACGACTGGAAGTTAACAGGAGACCACCTGAGAAATATGGATTCGTTAAATTAATTTGGGTTGTTTTCAAGTCATTAATGAAAACTCCAAGGAATTTCCACTTTACAAACCCTAGTGTTATTTAAAAAGTTTTCTTATGCTCATCTTCAAAGGAGTTTCTTTAGTGCTGTCATTGTCAGGCCTCACAATGTACCATAAACAAGCTAGAGAGCCACCAGGAGAAATGGAAGGAAGGAACGAAGGAACGAAGGAAGGAGGGAAGGAAGGGAGGAAGGAAGGCAGGAAGGGAGGGAGGAACAAAGGAAGGAAGAGAGGAAGGAAGGAAGAGAAGAAGGAAGGGAGGAAGGAAGGAAGAGAAGAAGGAAGGGAGAGAGGAAGGCAGGAAGGTAGGGAGGACGGGAGGGAGGAACAAAGGAAGGAAGAGAGAAAGGAAGGAAGGAAGGAAGAGAAGAAGAAAGGGAGGGAGGGAGGAAGGAAGGGAGGGGGAAAATGAAGGAAGGAAGCCATGTTTCCTACCAGGCAAAAGGCAACAGACTAGGGTAGTGAGGATGGGAAGGACAACGTCCACCAAGCACAGAACCACTCGCTTGCCTCCCCAGAGATCCTGGTGCTCCAACAGAATTCCTTTTCAGCACCGGTCACTCCCAGGTCAGTGATCAGAGAGACTCAAGGACTCAGAGAGTTGGAAGGAAAGCTAGAGGCCATCTAGTCCAACCCTTCCATTTTACAGATGAGGAGCCTGAGGCCAAGCGGCTTATCCAAAGTCATACAGGCTGCACAGAAAGAAAACCCATGGTGATCAGAGTCAGCCATGCTAAGGAGGGATTCATCTGCCTGCTGACTGTCAGAACCTCTGACCAGCTGCCCTTTGAGCCAGGGATATTGTCTCTGATTGGATAGGACCTCTTCACTTCCTCTTCCCAGACACATGCATCCCATTTAGTAACTCGCTGTGAATCACTGAGCAGGTGGGGGTGGGCAGAATGAATAAGTGAGATTTGGACTCAGGAAGGCCTGGGTTCGAATCCTGCTTTGCCCCCCTCCCCCGGACTGGCTGTGTGACCCTGAGCAAGTCACTTACTTTTGCAGTGGCCCCAGGCATCTCCTAAGACCATAAAGAGGTATGACAATATAAAGAATCCTGGATCTGATTTGGAGTGGGAGGACATGGTTTGGAGGATCTGCTCTGCTATCTGACATTTGTGTGACCTGGGACAAGTCACTTAACCCCTCTGTGCCTCAGTTTCTTCATCTTTCAAATGGGGTTAATAGAGCACCCGCCTCCTGGGATCGTTGTGAGAACAGAGTGACGTAAGAGGTGCTAGCCAGTGCTGGCATTCAAGACTCAGGTCCGATACTTCCTGCCCGAAGCCTTCCCAGATCACCACGAGATACTTGCAGCCTTCCTCCCTAAACACGTTTGTATTTATTTTTCCTATCCTTGTACGTGCATGCGTTGGCTTTCTCGTTAGACCACAAGCTTGCTGAGGGTAGGGCTTGGTCCATTCTCTATACTTGCATTCCCTGTAACTAGCCCAGTGCTTGGCACATAGTTGGTGCATAATAAATGCTTACTGACTGACTGGATTATGCAATCTTTGGACTCCACACTGTGCAAAGAAATACAGCTCTGTTATTTTAAAAAGCTCCCTTTTTCTATTTTTAATAGAGTAACCAACTTAGGTTGTTTCCTTTTCTGTCTCTCAAGAGATAATCTCGAGATTCCTGGTGGCTGTTTGTTTCTGAAGAGGCTTAGAGAAGCTCTTCTGAACCCTCCAGGAAGATGGGTCATTGTTTACAATCCATCCTGAGCCAGCCTGGTTCCCAGGGCTCAAGAAGTCTCTCTCAGCCTCGGCGGATTGCTTAGAGACGCTAACCAGGAGAAGGACAGGACCGAAGGCTGGGACGCTAGGACCCTGGCATACAGAGGAAGCCCTGGCAGGCAGGGATGGCCCTGTTTAAACCTAGAGGAAGCTCCTGGTGAAAGCTCTGCCTCATTCCAATTCTTCTCTAGTAGCAAGCCTTGCAAAGAGAAAGCAGTGCACTCATTAGGGATTTGGAAGGAGAATTCTGGGACTTTCTTCTCCATGGAGCTCCAAGCCAAGTGCCTCCAGACTCTTCCTTGCCTCCTCTTGCCTGGAAGACTGCCCTCTCCAATAAAGAGGACCTTACCTGCTTAAAGGAAGTGAGGAAAATGTATATGGGCATTGCAAAATCCAATCAAGTCCTCTCCTTCCCCTGGGGATGCCAATTCAAGGTCACCCAGCACGATTTCTCCAACTATCCTTTTGGGTATGTAGAGCTCATGGGCCCGATTATGCCAAGCCAGAGGTTCATCCTTCCTTCTGTAGGTTCTGAAATGTGTGTATATGTTGGTTCCTGGGGATTAAGCCCTAAGGGCCCTCCCTAGTTACATCTCTGCCGCCCTCCTCAAACGATCTCCTGTACAGAGAAGTCCCTGCATGGATGCAGCATCCCTCAGGAGAGTTTGAGCTCCGTCAGGCAGGGACTGTTTGATTTCTTTGTCACTGTATCCCCAGAAACAAGCAGAGTACCGGACGTAATTCTGCTACTATTTACTGGACCTGGGATTTCCTTGGTATGAGGAACTCCCAGGGAGGCAAAGCCCTCCAGCAGTGCTCCAGCCCTGCCCCTGGTACTATAGAATTGCCTAGCCCCGAGAGGTGAAGTGGTTGTCTGGGGCCCCCCCCCCCAGCCTGGGACTCGGACCCAGGTGTGCCTGCCTCGAGGCTAGCCTCTGGTGGGGCTTAATCACCACAGGTTGGATGGAGCCAGGCTATGGTAAGCTTACGTCTGGTTCCCCACAGTCACACTCCTCGCCTTCCTCCACGTAGCCGTTGCCACACTTCTGGCCCCCAAAGGACTCTTGGATGTCGGGAAGGTTAAAGAGGCACACGCCCATCCCTTTCTCCAGGCTAGTCTCCAGGTCTCTTTTGCTGCAGCTGCTGAACATCACGGGGAATGGATAACTGGGGAAAAGAAGAGGAAGAAAAACACAGAGGCCAGTGGGTTCCCTGGTCCCGGCCTGTCCTTCCTGCCCCAGCATCTCCAGGCAATGGCAGGTGCTCCCAATGCTAAACGCACCAACACAAGCCTTAGCACCTGGGGTGGGGGAAGGAAAGGGCGCTTTACTGGGAGGAAGGAGACTGGGAGGCTGATCCCCATCCCATCCTCAGAGAGCTGGGTGCTCGGCCTTTCTCTCCCTCGGTTCTCCAGGCACTACCCTGTGGTCTCCTGCTCTACTAGGTCCTTATGAGGAAAATGCTTTTGGAAGCGATCAGGCCCCATGGAAGGGCAAGTTGGCATTTGCCAACTCTCCCCAATGTCAAAACAATAGGCTGACTAGGGATAGGCACAGGCCCTGTGATTTCAGTGGTCTAGGGAACTCCCGGGTGAGGGGAATGCCTCTCCCAGTGCAGGTGGGCACCTTCTCTGCAACTTACCCAGGGTACATGTCTCATTGGTAGGACCTGAATCCAGGTCTTTGTGGCTTTGAAGCCATGGGGCCCCCCAGCCTGGGACTTGGACCCAGGTGTGCCTGCCTTGAGGCCATGCTCATTTAACTGGCTAAAGAACTTAGGGGTCAGAGGTTGGAGAAGAGAAACTACACAAGGTCTGCCCAACTAGAATGGAAGCTCCTTGAGGGCAGGGACCCTTTCTGCATTTCTATTTGTTTCCTGAGCAATTAGTTCAATGCTTTGCACATAGAAAATGTTTAATAAATGTTTTTTTCATTCATTCATTTACATACAATGTCATTGAAGGAATGGATTTTCCCCCCACTGGTCAAACAAATTAATAGGGTTTGAGAGGCGAGTAGACACCCTTCTTCTGCAGAAAAAATTATAATTAAGACAACTAAGTGGGGTAGTGGATAGGGTTCTAGACCGGGGATCAGAAAGACTTGAGGTCAAACTGTGCCTCAGCCACTTATAGTCTGTGTGACCCTGGCCAAGTCACCTGACCTCTGATTGCTTCAGACCCCCACTTTGCAAAACAGAGGTAGTCATAGCCCCTACCTCCCAGGACTGCTGGGAAGGTTAATGATATACTATTTATAGAGCGCTCTGCAAACCTCAGAGCCCCAGGGATGCACTATCATTATTAGAATTATTTACTTGAAACCTAAGTTTGCCCTTCCTCTATTGTTCTGAGTGTGTGCCAATGGCCTTTAGGATAAGAAGGAGAGAAAAAAAGTCAGTCCCAGCATCTGGGCGGTGGAAGGGACCTAACTGCCAGAGGCATCTGGTCCAGCCCATATTGGCACCAGAATCTCTTCTGTCACTCCCTGACTTTGGTATCTTTGCTCCGCCTCCACCTCTACAGGCAGCTCATCCCCTTTGGCAGGAAAGGCATTGTTGGGGAGGTTTTCCTGACCTAGAGCCTAATCCTATCTCTCTGAATCCTCAGCCCTTGCCCCCACTATGCCTAGGCCTGCCCTCTGGGGATGAACAGAGCAGGGCTAAACCCTCCTCTGAGTCCCAGCCTTTTAAATACTTGAGGTGGGCTATCTGGTGCCCCCCAGGCATCCCCATTTCCTTTATCCAATCTTCCTTGAAATGGGACCAAGGCCCTTCCCCATCTTGATGACCCCTAGCTCCTCAGTGTCCTGGGGCTCCAAAGTGTTCGTCTTTCCAACTCTGTTTAGGGTCAAGTATATAGTGGATGGTCAAGGGTAGCCCTCTGACCCCAGAGCTCACTGACCAATGGGCTCACCTCTAACAGCTCAAATGGTGCTTCCTAAAACATGTGATCCACTTCACTTCAACAAGCAGTTCTAAAATCCCTACTGTGCGGTATACACTGAGAACACAAAGACAAAAATGAAACAGGATTTGTCCTCAAGAAGCTTCCATTCCATAGCAGTCAAGAAGAACTATGTGTCCATAGAGAAGTACTACAAAGTCCCTTCTGTGGGAAGGAGTCCTTGTGGGGAGACCAGGAAAAGAAAAGTTTTGGGGGGTGGGGGAATGTAGACGATGTGAGGGACTAGTGAGAAGTCCCTCTGAAAAGACACATTGGTGCCAGAGAGCAAAGGACTTAAAATGGCCAACCAAGGAGTTAGTCTGAGAGGCAGTTGGGAGCCATCGAAGCTTCTGGAGCAGAGGAATGATGTGGTGAGACCTACGTTTGGGACTATGACTTTAGCAGTTCTGTGGAGGATCAATTGGAGAAGGGAAGGGCAGAGCAATGGGGAAGAGGTCATGCAAGTAAAGTGGAGCCTTTG
This sequence comes from Phalanger gymnotis, assembly GCA_028646595.1. Taxonomy (NCBI): domain Eukaryota; kingdom Metazoa; phylum Chordata; class Mammalia; order Diprotodontia; family Phalangeridae; genus Phalanger; species Phalanger gymnotis. Next base: position 7,221,061 of record CM053624.1, on the reverse strand, counting down.
GTGTGGAGCAGATGGAAGGGAGGTGGAAGATGCTGTGGGCAGAGAATGATTAAAACTGGGAACAGGCCACATATGACCAACTATATATGAGGGACCAGGGAGAGAGAGGAGTCAAGAATGGCCCCAAAGTTGAGAGCATGGGCATGTATTCTGGGGGAGGCTTTGAACCAAGCTCCTAACATTCTGGGGGTGCTGGCCCACCCCCCAGCACCAGCGCCTATTTTAAAGCTGACATTTCCCACAACCAGGAGCAGAGGAAAGTTACCAGAGGGAACCATGCCTGGAAATGAAGGAGGCCCATTACTTAGTAAGAAAACCCAATATTGTTCTGCAGAGATGCCAAAGCTTCCCTTCTCTGCTGAGATGCTCGCAGGACAGTGTGAGAGCTGGACTCTAGCCCACTGGCCCATCAAAGGTGGCTGCTGGGCCTGCCCAAAGCCAGAGAGCCACCATCAGCCTTGGCGCAGCAGGCGGCTCCACAGCATGGCAGCTTCCAGTCAGATGGAGAATGGGCCCTATCCAACACCACTTACTGACATGAGTCCTAGCTTTAACCTGCACACACAGAGATGTATGAGAATCTTTCACCAAGACAAGCCCAGACCAGGCCAGACGCTCCTCTTGGAATGTGAGCCAGAGACAAACAAAGTCAGAGCTGGAAGAGGATGTAGAGATCTGGGGCATGAACTCCTTCTCCTGGCATTCAGGGCCTTCTCCATGGTGGCTGCCCACCTACCTTTCCAGCCTCCTCTCCCACCTCCCCCTTTCCTTCAACTCTCTCCCTGTGCTGTTCCAGCCAAACTGACCTCTCTACTCCCCAACGCTGGCTGTCCCCAATTCTGAGACACTCACTTGCTGTGTGACCTTGGGTAGGTCACTTCCTCACCTGGGGATAATCATAGGACTTACCGACTCAGGGTGGCTATAAGGACTGAATGAGATCATATTTTTAGAGAGCTTTGCAAACCTCAAAGTCCTTAGAAATGATGCTTATTATTATCGTTGTCAACTTGTCACTGTTCCCCGCTTCCTGTGATTGGAGTGGGCTTCACCCTGCTTCTGCCCACTGACATGCTTCTCCTCTCAAGGCCCAACTTGGTTTCCGTCTCCTTCTTGAATCTTTCCTGATCCTCTTAGTCAGAAGGATGCTCCCTCTCCTCTGGAGTTGCACCCCTCAGTCTCCATCTCCCAGGCACTTGGCACATGCTAGCTGGGACACGTAGAAGAGGTTCTTTTTTCATAATTTTTATGGATATCTTTTTTTAATTCATTGTTCACATGCATTCCATGCCCTTCCTTTGCAGAGGCTGGAGTGCCTTTCCAAGCCTAGAGTGCCCTCTCTCCTCACTGCTCAGCTCAGGGGCTGCTGCCTCCAGGAAGCCTTGCCAGAATCTTCTCCGCTGTGAACTACTTCAGACACTTTGGTAAATTTTGAAAATTTTTACTTATTTTGTACATGTTGTTTTCTCCCAGTAGAATATAAACTCCTTGTGGGCAGGGACGATTTCATCTTTGTCTCGGTATTTCTAGTGCCTAGCACAGTGCCTGGCATAGAGGAGGGGCTTAATGAATGTTTATTGCATTGAATTGCAGGTATGGTTTTCCTGATCGATGATGATGTCAACATTGTTGACACTGTCATCATTCCCTATGCACTAGCTGGGAAATATACTTGGACCTCGTGAGAGCAGACTAGGTGGCCTCATCTTCCCACTAGATTGCTGCTATATTCCTTTCAGAAGCTGACTACTGACAAACATGAAAACAGACAGAAAAAGAGCAGAGCCCACATTCTGAAAGTATCAAGTCCAAATGAAGAGAGGGCCATGGGATGTGAGGGAGAGGAGGATGAAGGAGACGAGGAATCTTAGGAGTACACGTATGCCTAAAAGGCACTTGACCATCGGTAAGGGCACCCAAAGAGAACCTGAAGGTGATGCTCCCAGGAGGCCAAACAACCAGTCCAGCCAGTGTCAAAGGAGAGGGAGGAGATGAAGTTATTGTTCATCAATCGGAAACAGGTGGATTGGGGGGATCCTGAGACTCTCTTGCCCTGTAACTTGGTGAAGGATAAACTTTTTTAAATCAAGAATTAAAACATCAGAATCTCTCTGAAAAAGTCACTGGTCTCTTCCTGAAACCTGGTCCTATAGATGTCAACATTTCATTCAATTCAACAACCATTTGCCTGGCACATAGTAGGTGCTTAATACGTGCTTGAATTGAAACTAACACCAACTATGTAAAAGCATCGTTCTGGGCAATGAGGAGACAAAACCAACAATGACACATTTCTTTCCACAAAATCCTTGTAATCTACTGATGATGATGATGGTGATGATGATGATGGTGATGGTGACAATGATGATGGTGATGGTGATGGTGGTGATGATGGTGGTGATGGTGGTGATGGTGATGATGGTGGTGATGGTGATGATGGTGGTGATGGTGATGGTGATGATGATGATGATGGTGACAATGATGATGGTGATGGTGATGATGGTGGTGATGGTGATGATGATGGTGATGATGGTGGTGGTGATGGTGATGGTGGTGGTGATGGTGATGATGGTGGTGATGGTGATGATGGTGGTGATGGTGGTGATGGTGATGGTGATGATGATGATGATGATGGTGATGGTGATGATGGTGGTGATGGTGATGATGATGGTGATGATGGTGGTGGTGATGGTGATGGTGGTGGTGATGGTGATGATGGTGGTGATGGTGGTGATGGTGATGATG
>CM053624.1:7201442-7217816 GCA_028646595.1 Phalanger gymnotis | reverse complement strand
GATGATGGTGGTGATGGTGATGATGGTGGTGATGGTGATGATGGTGGTGATGGTGATGGTGATGATGGTGATGATGATGATGGTGGTGATGGTGGTGGTGATGGTGATGGTGGTGGTGATGGTGATGATGGTGGTGATGGTGGTGATGGTGGTGATGGTGATGATGGTGGTGATGGTGGTGATGGTGGTGGTGATGGTGATGATGATGGTGATGGTGATGATGGTTGTGATGGTGATGATGGTGGTGATGGTGATGATGGTGGTGATGGTGGTGATGGTGATGATGGTGGTGATAGTGGTGATGGTGATGGTGATGATGGTGGTGATGGTGGTGATGGTGATGGTGATGGTGATGATGATGATGATGATGGTGATGGTGATGATGGTGGTGATGGTGATGATGGTGGTGATGGTGATGGTGATGATGGTGATGATGATGATGGTGGTGATGGTGATGGTGATGATGGTGGTGATGATGTTGGTGGTGATGGTGATGGTGATGATGGTGATGGTGATGATGATGGTAGTGATGATGATAGCAGCAGCTAACATTTATATAGTGTTTACTGTGTGCCAGGCACTGTGCCGAACTCTTATTATCATCTCATTCGGTTCCCATAACAACCCAGGGAGGTGTCCCCTGTTTTACAGATGAAGAAACTGAGGCAAACAGATTAAATAACTTGCCCAGAGTCAGGAAGCTAGTGAGTGTCTGAGGTTGAACTGGAACTCAGATCTTCCTGACTCTAGGATTAGCACTCTATCCACCATTCCGCCTAGCTGCCAAATGAATGAACGAATGAATTATCAAGCACCATGAGCCAAGCACTGTGCTAAGTGCTGGAGGGACACAAATGGAAAGGCAAGACAGTCTCCGCTGTCTCCTCCAGCATTTAGGAAGAGAGGGGGGGTGCAGTGGATAGAGACCTGAGTTCAAATCCAGCCTTAGATACTTATTAGCTGTGTGATCCTGGGCAAATCACTTCACCCTATTTGCTTCAGTTTCCTCATCTGTAAAATGAGCTGAATCAGGAAATGGCAAACCTCTCCAGTCTCTTTGCCAAGAACATACCAAATGGGGTCACAGAGAGTCAGACGCGACTGACACAACTGAACAACAAAGCTCTGTTAGATTCACGAACACTCGTCTGGATTCAGCGAAGAAGTATGACATCTCCCAAGTGGGACCATAAGCCACGGTGAAGATTTCCTGGCTGCTGGAGAGGTTGCTGGCAGCCCTCGCAAACTGGCTCCATCCTGTCTTTATGGATGACGAGGTCACTACCATGAATGCATCAGCAGGGTCAGAGATCTCAACGCTCCATCCTAAGCGACCCGATTTCATTTTTGTCTTGTCTCCAGAGTCCTCAGCAGGAACCAGTTTCTTTCCTATTGTCTCTAGTACAACTATTTTGCATGATTTCATTTTGCCTTTTAATTCCTCTGGGGTGCTTATTACCCATTTTATTGGGTCTTGAGAAATTGCTTGTTTTCTTTCTCTTGCTGCTGTGGATGGTGCGACGGTAAATCTTTCATCTGATGTTTTTGTCTCTGATTCTGAGATTGCAAAATATATTGTTTGGTCATTGCAATGGATCTGTCTCATCTCCCTGTGATTGCTGGTGGTTTTCAACGTCCATCTGAGGATTTCTGGAAGTGGAGCTTGTTAGGGTGGGGTCGCCGTGGTCATTTTTGAGGAGATACTGAGGCAGCTGGCTCCATAGTGAGCTCTTGCTGTACCACCTTCCTAGAAGCCTAACAATGGTAGGGATCAGAATGGGGGCTATTATTGCCACTTTCAAAGACTACAAGGCTATGATGGAGAGAGGAACAGAAGTCTCTGTTAACCTGGAATAGATGGAAGGTAAATACTCTAGAAAGTTGGACTTGGGGCTTTGTTAGTGTGCGGAGAGCCTGGTGAGGACTCCTTCTACCCATGAAGAGCAAGGCACACAGACTGGGAAGTTAACTTGGGGCACCGGGAGGTTGTGTTTTGCCCGATGGCAAACAGCCAGGATGACAGAGGCAGGCTTGAACCCAGATGTCCCGCACCCTGGGGGAGGCTCTCAGGCTTCTGTGTAGGTCTCTCTCACTACAATGTGTTTATTATCTATTTCTATGTTGTTCTTCATTTCTTGACCATCTCTCCAAATTCTAACAAGCATAGAAGCTCCTTGAAAACAAGGGTCCTGTATAAAACTGCGCATAGCCTTTGACCCCGAAATACTACTACGAGGTCTGTATCCCAAAGAGATCATAAAAAAAAGAAAAGGACCCATGTGTACAAAAATATAGCCGCTCTTTTTGTGGTGGCAAAGAATTGGATATTGAGGGGATGCCCATCCACTGGGGAATCGCTGAACAAGCTGTGGTGTATGAATGTAACAGAATACTACAGTGCTATAAGAAATGAGGAGCAGGCAGACTTCAGAAAAACCTGGAAAGACTCATATGAACTGGTGCTGAGTGAAGTGAGAAGAACCAGGAGAACACTGCACACAGTAGCCCCAACATTGGGTGATGATAGACTTGGCTCTTCTGAGGCATGCGATGATCTAAGACAGTTCCAAAAGACTCGCAACGGAAAAGGCCATCCACACCCAGAAAAAGAACGACGGAATCTGAATGCAGAGCGAAGCAGACTATTTTCATTTTTTTTGTTTTTTGTTTTTCCTTTCTCGTAGTTTTTCCTTTTTATTCTGATTCTGACACCTGACAGAACAGATGCTTAGTAAGAGCTTGTAGAATTGCGTCGTTCCTCCTCTTCCATGGCCTTCCATCGCCAGTGTGTCAGGAGCCCAGTGGGGGCATAATACGCTCATCACATTCCAAACAGAACTTGGAGCCCGCCCTCAGCCCAAGCCCAAACCCAGGGGCCATTCTGTCTCCCCAAAGGAGGCGGCCGGACGGCCTCTAAGGGTGTTTCTAACTCAAACCCGTGATCCTCAGGCCTGGGCCTCGGTTTCTTCTTCTATTAAGTGAGGAGGCCGGGCCAGATGACCACAGTCCTCAACAGCTCTAAAGCTGAGATCCAGGAAATCCTTTCAATGATCATCTGTCAGTCACATCTGTTCCAACCCATTTTAGAAGCTGCAAGGATGACCCTCCCACCCAATCTTCTCTAGGTTGTTTCCATATTTTTGTCTCATAGTTTTATTCCCTAGAGTAATCATAAAAAAGAGAGAGGGAGGAGAGAGAGAGAGAGAGAGAGAGAGAGAGAGAGAGAGAGAGAGAGAGAGAGACAGAGAGACAGAGAGACAGAGAGAGACAGAGAGACACAGAGACACAGAGACAGAGAGACACAGAGAGAGACAGAGACAGAGAGACGAGACAGACGGACACAGGGAGGGACAGAGAGAGAGAACAGGGACTTACACCCATGACATGAAAGTTCTCCCTGTAAAGTTTTGCTATTAATGATTGAAAAAGACAGGTCTCTGTTCCTTCGTTACCTTGACTTGTTCCTCACAAGGCACCTTTTTACACTTTTAATAAATAGCCTTGGATGTATCAAGCCTGTAGTGAGTTAAGCTGATGTAGAGCAATAGTAGCTTGGTAATTCCCTGAAATGAAATGTGGGAGATTATTCAGAAGGCAAACAAAGCCCGCTGGTACCATGTGATGTTTTCTTCCACCCGTCCTTACTGAGAAAAGTGGCCTCCCAAATGGAGAGGAGAGACTATTTATTTCAGAAGCCCTGACTCAACTGTTCTGGCTTCTGTGCCTCCTCTCTTAAATACACTTGCCTCTCCAGCTAAAATGAGACAGGCAGAAATGACCAGAAAGGCAGATTTAGCAACTGGGCCCAAAGAGGACAATGGAACAGATGACTGGGTAATTCGGAAAAACACTGTATGCCCACTGATGGCTGCCTACCGTCCAGGCTGTCACAGCTTAATATTTTAGTAGTCGTGAAACTGCCAAGCCAAATGTGATTAGAGGCTGCTTTTACTTGCACAAATCTGCAGGCCGAAAATGCTTTTCGTGTAAAGAGGCCTATTGTGAATTTCACTGCGCTGTTCTTGGGGTGAATCATCCTAAGCCAATATATCAGGCTTGACAGGAGAATTCTGGAGTTATCTGCCTTGCAAAAATCCCTGGGAACTGTCTTCAGACATCTGCTTCTCTCATTGGAGGGGAGACAGCCAGGAAAAGTAGCTGGGAACAGTTCGAGCTTAGCAGAACTGGGCTTTTCATTTATGGGGTTTCTGGGAAGCTGGCTACCTCATTGATAAGAATGTGCAAGATTGTGGAAGGATGAGGCTTCATGGTTCAGGGTCCTAGGTGCTGATGGCAAGAAATCAAGCCTGGTGCTGATGTCAAGAAATACAAAGCAGAGGCCAAAGAAAAAAAATTGTGGGCCCATGCCCTGTGTGTTGGTGAAAATAGGGACAGAGTTGGCATGCCAGACCTTAATACCAATGAATCAATCAACATCCATTTTTAAAGCATGCACTAGTGCCAGGGAGGGTCTGTCTTGCGTGTACATATATATTATTCTAGTTGATGGGGTGGGGAACTTGCAGCCTCAAGGCCACGTGAGGCCTGAAGGCCACAGGCTCCCCACCCCTGCCACTTAACACAGTGCTTGGCACGTAGTAAGAACTAACTAAATGTTCTTTCTATATATTTATAGATCTGTGTATCTATCCATCTGTCCCTCTACCCATCTTCTATGTCAGCAGTTTTCAAACTCTTTGCTCTTAGGGCCCCTTTACACTATCAAAATTATTTAGGACCTACAAAGGGCTTTCGCTTATGTGAGTTATATCTTTCACTATTAACGGTATCAAAAATTAAAATGTCTTCACAGTATTATGAAGATAGTTTTCACTTTGAGGACCTTTTGAAAGGGTCTTTGGACCATGCTTTGAGAACTGTCAATCTGTTAATTCATAACTGGGTCTTTTAAGTGTCCTGTATTTATCTGGGTGCTTAGCTCTGCTAAATTCTGTTCCAGAGAAGCCCAGATCCAAAATTCAGGTTGACCCAATTCTTTGAATCTTAGGTTTTAGATGACTGGAAATAGCAGACAGAGAAGGTGCTGAATGTACCTGTCACTTGCTGATGGGGGTTAATCTGCTCAGTTTGGGGCAGAGGCCTGGATTGGAAGGTTGAGGAGTCATGACTCAACTTCTCTGTGTGGCCAGCCCCACAGCACAGGAAAATAGGCTTAAAGTTTTAGAGGCAAAAAGAGCCTTGGAGGTCACTGAGTCCAAACCCTTCCTCTCAAAGAAGAAAAAACTGAAGGCCATAGAGGTTCAGTGACTTATCCAGGGTCATACGACTAAGGAGTGTCTGCGGAAAGATTCAAACCCTTGGACTCTAAGTGTAGAGCTCCATCTACTCTACCAGGCCACCAGACTCAGCCAGCCTGGGCATCTCGTCCTCTGTCCTGAATGCTAACCAAATCAACATTTACATCACCCCTGGAAAGGGCATGAGGGCCTGGTGTCTGGTGTCTTCACTCATAATTCCTACGGCCCCCTCACCTGCACCAAAGATGCCTAGTGAGTGCCGTAGGCCCCAACAGAAGGTGAGCTCTTTGAGGGGAGGCACTGCCTCACCACCTAGCTCAATGCCCATCACGCAGCGGGTGCCCAACAAATGCTCATTTATTGCTTGTTGGATTAAAAAAATCAAAATAAAACATGCAGATGTGGGAGGGATGCATTCTTCTAGACACCTCAACGCGTAATAACCCACCTAGCTGCACTTATGACAGCCTATAAATTCCCCCCGCTACGAAGTGGGTTCCCTTTCACTGAAGGTTTTCAGGCAGTGGCTGGACAACTTGTTGGAGATGAGAGCCTCATGTGACCCAATATGTCTAGACTGGCTCCAGCCATGCTCCGTTTTCCTCCATAGAAATCCTCTCTCCAGGCTGCCTTGTCAGTGCTCATGTCCTGACTCTCCTTCTTACCTTGTCCCCTACAAACCCTCCTTTCTAGTTCTGGAACCATAGAGAAGTCAATCCTCCACTGGGATTGGAAAAGTCAAATTAACCTATCCCCCTTTGGCTCAATGCACCATACCTGTCACTTTACATACCAAAATATCCCCTTTCTGGCTTCCAATCTTCTCTATGAACTGAATCTCTCTATTAGAACATACACTTCTTGAGGGTAGGGACTATTGTCATTTTTTGTATTTGTATTCCCAGAGTTCAGGCCAGTGCCTCACAAGTGGTAAGTACTTAATGTTTCTTTCTTTCATCCATTCCATCCATCCATCCATCCATCCATCCATCCATCCATCCATCCATCCATCCATCCATCCATCCATCCCATCCATTCATCTATCTATCTATCTATCTATCTATCTATCTATCTATCTATCTATCTATCTATCTATCTATCTATCTATCTATCTATCTATCTATCTATCCATCCATCAGTCTGTCTATCTATCTATCTATCTATCTATCTATCTATCTATCTATCTATCTATCTATCCATCAGTCTATCTATCTATTTATCCATCAGTCTATCTATCTATCTATCCATTCCATTCATTGATCCATTCCATCCATCGATCCATTCCATCCATCCCTCCATCCATTTCATCCATCCATCCATCCATCCATCCATCCATCCATCCATCCATCCTTCCATCCATTTCATCCATCTATAGTGTAGCTTGTTCAGATACAGGTAGGCCAGGTGACCTCTAAGGTCCTTTCAGCTCTGAGAGTCTAGCACTCTTCACAAATATTTCCCCTCTTTAGATTCCAAGGTTTTTGATAGGATCATGAGATCACAAATTTAGAGGTAGAAAAGATTTTCAAGGTCACTTAGATAAGTAGTGTCAAATTTAAATAGAAACTTGAGTCATTAAACCATATATAAAGCTCCCGGCAGGCCACATATTGACCTAGAAAACCACATATTAACATGATCTATGTTTTATTGTATTTTTATTTATTTCATTAAATATCCCCCAGTTTCATCCTAATCTGGTTTATGACCTGTGTGATTTAGATCATCAGACTTTTTGTCTAATCGTGGAGGTAGAAGAGGTCTGATTGTATCTGGCAAGCTAAGACAACAGTGATTTATCTGGGCTTATTTCATAGGAGCTCTGCTCTTTTTTCTGCCTTCGAGCCCTCTCTAGATATTTAAGATGACTAGAACTCCCTTCTTACCCGCAAGCATTGGAAGAACTGAGATACGGCTTGCATATCTGTCCATAATTGAGGTCTGAATTCAGTGCTTTTCCAATAGCTGAATATGCATATAAGAAAATGGAAAGGTAAATAATTCACGCACCAGAAGAAGGGCCAGCAAGTTTGATGGCGCATTCATTGCTGGGTGGGGGTCTGGGTGAATAGGAGACATTTAAGGGATCCCTCCCCTCCACCCCCGCCCCCTGCGCTCCTTCTCTCTAGATGGGCATTGGTTTTGATGCAAGGACTCTAAACCCTCCTAGAGCCACAGTTGTGCTGGCAGCTCCCCGAGCTGCTCACAAGGTTAACTACTCCTTTGTCAATAAAATACTAACACGTTTGAAATCTAAAAGGGGTGCCCACTGTGTATGCAGCAATCTCCTCTTCCAGCAAAGGAAACAGGCGGCTTTATTGCTTTTTCCAAAGAAGGGCAATACATCACATTTTATAGTGTTTTATATTTCCTCTCCAATCATTTTTATCAGGGCGCCCTCAAAACAAATAACACAGCTAATTCCATTCCACAGATAAGGGAGGTTGTCATCATTGGGGCTGGTGAGATTATCTAAGAAATAAAATTCTGTTGAACGTTGCCAGGACAAACTCCAGACTGAGATCTCCATGAGCAACTTTAAGAGAGATGCCAGACATTTTCAGATCATGGCATATGACTAAGGACCTGGACCACAGAGCAGTCGAGCTGACCATCGTCTGAGACCCAAAGGGGGAGGAGAATAAGTCACCCAGATGCAGATGCTTTGGGGAACATTTTGGTGTGTCTCTCTTATAGTCTTGTGCTTTCTTCTCATCATCATCTGCTTTATGTTTGAGCAAATATGCATAACTCAGTGGCCTGTCCTAATCTCCCAGAGACTCAGTTTCTTCATCTGCAAAATGAGGGAGACGACTCTGTGGCCTCTGATGGTTCTTTCAGGTCCAGATCTGCCTCCAATCCAGTTATCCTTCTCTCTTCTCAAGGTGCTGCTGCCTTCTCACACAATTGTTCCCCAATCATCCCCTTACCTAGCTCTAAGGATGCTTTCTCTCCTCTATTTTCCTAGAGGACTGTCTGTCCTTGGTCCGCATTCCATAAAGCTAGTAATTTCCATCTCTACACCCCTACAAAGTTACACACTACTTTGCTCGTAATAATCCTTCAAAGCAAACAGTGCAAGTATTTTTAAATCCCATTCTACAGGTGAGGACACTGAGTCTCAGAGAGGTCAAAGCACCTGTTGTGTGTCGGATGCTGTGCTAAACACATCAGGATGATGATGGATAGTCATCATTACAGGAAAGAACTGAGGATGGGAGAGTTGGAGTGATCAGTAAGCCAGTAAGTATCTAAGGTGGGATTTGAAGCCAGAGTCCAGAGCCCTGCCCACTACACCACATTGCCTCTAGGTAAGCGTCTGACAGTTTGGGCGGGCGTGGATATATTATGGTCATTGGAGGGAATACCCTCCACATGAAATCATCTATCCAACCATGCATTGGGATGTCCTGAAGTCCCAGGATTGTAGATTTACAGAAAGACCCCAGCCACCATCCGGTCACAGGATCATAGATTAAAGCTAGAAGGGACCTATCCGGCCATGTTCTTGAGCTTCCTCATTTTACGGAGGAGAAACTGAGGCAGATCAGTGACTTGCTCAAGGTCACACAACCAGTAAATGCTTGAGGCAAGATTCAGACCCAGAGAGATGAAAAGACTTGTCTGAAGTCCCAAGGTTGAACCTGGGTCCCACAGCTCCCAGGCCAGCGCTCTTTCTGCCACACCACGAGCTCCGATGGAATGCACCATTAACAGACCGTAGAGTGGGGATCTCTTGGCCGGTTCATCTGAAAAGCTGGACTTCGAGTCTATCTGAGAAATGGAGACTGTGAGATGACCCGTGGGCCTCACCTGCCAACGACACACGACTCAAAGCAGAGCCGTAAGTGAAGGGTTAGGTGAAAGAGGAGGCGCGCCTTGTAGCTGGAAACCACAGACCTCGGCCACCAGAGATTAGCGCGTCCAGTGAAGAATCGTTCTCAAATTCCTCATGGATGTGTGACCTTTGATCTTCAGTCTAAAGGCTGCCCTCAAAGCCAGCCAGTCACATCTGGAATAGGCTAAAAGTAAAGGTAGTGCGGAATAAAGCCGGGCAAGTCTCCCAAGTGCATAGGCCTGGTTTCAGGAAGTTAAATAAAATAGGGACATGGTTCTATGTGTTGATTCATCAAGGATCTATGGCGGTGGACATCCACACTCTCCATCAACTCTCATCACAGCCCAGGGGACAGGGTGGTTCAGTGGATGGAGCTAACTTGGAGTCCTGGGACTGAAGTTAAGAGGCTTCAATCTACTTTGGAAAGCCTGGGGGACTTTGGGCAAACCACTTCCTCTCTCAGAGCCTTGGTGTCCTCCTGCCCAGGGTTCTTCTGCGTGTCTCACCTGTTTTGGACATTGCTTTGCCCCGTGCTCTCCCTTTTCAATGGCTCTGGCTGCCCTGGAGTGTCTCTCTCTCCCAATTCTTTTGTTCTTCTCAATCTTTAAAGTTCACTTTAAATGTTATTTCCACCAGGAAGCCTTCCTTGATTTTCTGGCCAAGATCATCTTCTGCCATGCACACTCCCAGAGTGCTTTGTTCTATAGCTCTCTAATCAATCCATTATTCAATTAAGCAAGCTTTTATTAAGTTCCACTAAGTGCCAACTACATGGCAAGCATCAGATGCGGGGCATACAAAGAGAAAAGTGACTCAGTCACTGCCCTCAAGGAGCTTGTTCATATCCTGTTGGTGAAGACAGCACATCTATTGATAAGCACACATTCAAAAACTATCCAATTAATTCGGGGTAAATTTTGGGGGCGGGGGAAACTGGCAGCTGGGGGGACCAGGCCTGGCTTCATGTCAAAGACGGTGCTTGAGCTAAGCTTGGAAGGAAAGTAGGCTGTCTAAGAGGCCAAGGTGAGGGGCACACACATCCCAGGCAGGAGGCACAGCCCATACAAAGGCCCAGTGGCTGGACCACAGGGAGCGGAAAGCCAAGGAGTATGTCATCAAGTGGGCAATTTGGGCCAGAATGTCGGTAAAATGTCTTACTTCCCTATTAGATTGTAAACTTCATGAGGGCAGGCTCTGTGGCAGTCACTCAGTATTATTTATTAACTGCCAACTGTATGCCACACGCTGTATTAAGCTCTGGGGAGACAAAGAAAGTTTTAAAAAAGTCACTGCCCTCAAGAAGCTGCTAAAGTCTAATGAGGGAGACAACATACAAATAATTGTCCTTTCTAACCTGTGACTGTCCTCCGTGCTGCTGCAGGGGTTTAATAAATGTTAGCGGAAGGAATAGATGAATGGAAGTGACGTCTCTCTGCCTTCATGGGAGCTCACAGACACTTCCTTCAGTCCTGGCAGGACCCGGCCTCCCGTACAAGGACCTACAGATATGTTCACTGCCAAAGTGAGGGCGCACCCCTACCCCACTCAGCAGTTGTGTCTCTGTTGAAACAGCTGCCAGGCTGGGCAGAAGCCGCTTATTGGAGAAATCCACCAGCTGCATCATAAGAGCCGCCTGACGTTCTGAGCAGAGCTGGTAGGCTCAGCTTTGACAGACACCAGCAGATTGAGAGCTTAATTAGAGAGAGTTTCCTTCTTTAAACAATCTTTGCCTTGCCTTCTATCCCAATAAAGGAGACCTGAGAGCTTCAGCTGGACGCTTTCATGGCCCAAGTGCAAAATGAGGAGGAGACAACAGAGGAACATCTGGTCCATATATATGCTGAAGAGCTTGACACACAGTCCACTTGAGCCTCAGGACAAGCTTGGGAGGCAATAATATTCTCATTTTACAGATTGTGAAGCTGAGGCACAGGCAGCTAATATAACTTGGCCCAAGTCACAGAGCCTTGTGGAGGGGGATGATAACAATGGAGCAACCCAGGTGCCACTGGAGAAGCAAGGAGGAGACAGAGAAGGGGATATCACAGGAAGAATGGAGGAGAAGATACCCAGGAGGAGGTGGAGGCCATTAGTGCCAATGATGCTTAAAGGGAGGCAGGAGGAGAAAGGGCCACTGCGGGGAACCAACAGTCAGGAGATGATGGGTCACTGCTCCAGAGCCAACAAGGAGGTTAAATTCTACTGAGGAGGGATGGAAGATGGCGGGTACACAGAGAGGCAATGAACACACTTGTGAAATGAAGTGAAGTGAAGTGAAGGAAAGGCTTCTAGGAGGAGGCAGCACCTAAGTAGAGCCTTACAAGGAGCTAATGACTCAGGAAGTAGAGGTGAGAAGGGATGGCATCCTTGGCATGGGGGACAGCTGAGGCAAAGTGATGGAGGTAGGAACTAGAATGTCACATATGGGAAATAATGCTAGGCCAGTTTATTGGAAGGTCGTTTGTGAGGAAGGAATACTGAGGTCAGTCTAGAAGGCAGGTTGGAGCCAGATTGAAAAGGGCTTTACATGCCAAAAAGAGTAATTTGTGTTTGATCCTAGGATCAAAACCAAATACAATGGCAGAGGTTGCTGCTGAAGGCTCCTGAGAAGGCCGTGCACAAATAGGGAGGAGGGATTGTTTCATTCATCAAATTGGCATCCTTAGTGTCTATTAGAGAACCATTCTTGGCATACAAGAGGTGCTTAATAAATGCTTGTTGAAAACCTCACAGGTTTGTGGTAAGGACCAAGGCAAAGCTTTGCAAACTTAAAGCCTATAAAAATACTAGCTAACATTACTACTATTACATAACAATGATATTTGAGAGTCATCTTCATGGAGATGATAGTTTACTTTAAACCATGGGAGCTGATGAGATGAGAGAGAGAGAGAGAGAGAGAGAGAGAGAGTTTAGAGAGAGATGAGAAGAGGGCCTAGGACAGAGAGCTCCACTCCCCTTATTAAAAATCCTCAAGCAAAGCCTAAAGGGTCACTTCCTGGGTATGTTATCATGGGAATTTAAAAATAGCTGAAATAAATTTTAAATTAAATTTTATTTTTTAATTAATAAGCATTTATTTTCACTCTTCTCCTACCTTATGAGAAACACACAGTCAAGGAAAACAAACGATTTGGGGATTCTTTTTCAGGTGGAGGTTTGACAAGATGGTCTCAAAAGTCTCAGGAGAATCTCTGACTCTGTGGACAGATTCAAGGACAGATCCCTGGTGCACTCCACTAGAGACCTCCCTTTGGTTTTACGTGCATCTATTAGGGTCCATCTTTTGGGTCCGATTGCTCTACCAGCACCTGTCAACCTCTGCCCATCTTGTCCCTAAAATCATCATTAGAGCTTTGGTCAAATGCCCAGCTGAAATTCAGACATTTCCCTATTTGGGGGTGCAGTATTTCTCTGATCTGGGAATGTGGTCATTCTATCAAAAAAAGGAAAGGGGGCTATCTATACCAGCAATAAAATGTTCAGTTTAATACAAAAATCAAAGACTGAGCATTCATTGGCTGTATGCCCACCAGCCCTAGGAGCACACAGCAGTTAATGTTGATATTCAAAGCAGGCTTGATTGTTGGCAAATAGAAGGACCACGACCACCTTCTGGTGCCCCCTTCTCTTGGCATGGAATACGAGCCTTTGAGTTGAGGCTGGTTTGGTTGTGTTCTGCCCTGCTCCCAGCTGTGGTCACTGTGCCCTTGAAAGCTGCACTGGGGAACAGCATTAACTATGCAGAGGAAGTCTCCTTGTGGGAGTGGAGGCTTCATCATAAGCCTCTTTATCAACCTATGTGAAAGCTGGTGCTGTCGAGACACCCGTGGTTGGAATGAGTGAGCAGTTTTCTCCAGCTGCTGCTGTTTTCAGGGTCATGATTGTTCTGCCAGTCCTAAAGTTTAGAGCTATGGATTTCCATGTGGTTTAATAACACATGCTCTGTTCCAGTGAAACTGGCGCCTTTACTGCTCCCCTCCACACCCAACATTCTGTGTCTCATCTCTATGTGCTAGCCATCTATGAATCTCCTGGTACTTGATAAATGAATCTCTTCCTGGGGGGCACAGGGCCCATCTGTCTCTATGGGGCAAACACATCCTGGAATATTAAAGATGCCTCCCCAGTCTCCAAGCCAGTAGTTCTCCTAGACTAAAGATGCTTAGGAAATCTTTGTTGAAATAAGTTATGTATGTGTCTCTGTGTCTGCTTGGCTGGCAGAGCTACAGAAACAGGTATGTTCATACCCATCAGCTGCCCCCAAGGCCTTCTGCTGTTCTCACCTCTGCCTATCCAAACTCTAGACACTCTTTAAAGCCAGCTCAAACCCTAAACATTCATCACCATCTTCATCCTTATCATCATAATTATCAACAAGCATTTATTAAGCACCCGCTGTGTGCCAGGTCCCAGGCTATGTGCTAAAGATACAAGGAAAGGCAAAAAACATGGTCCATGCCCTCAGAGAGCTCATATTCTGGTACGACATACAACATGCAAACAACTAGGTACATACAGGATATATTCACACACACATATGGATATGTATGTAAATGAGAAGTAATCCAAGAGGGAAGGTTCTAGTGGTGGATGTTGGCATTCAGTGGCAGAGTTGGGGGGGACCCTGAAAAGGCTTCCTAAAGAAGGTGGTATTTGAGTTGAATCTTGAAGGAAGCCAGGAGGCAAGAGATAGAGTGAGGAGGGGTTTTGGGGGGCAGCTAATGAAAAGGAACAGAGTCAAACTTCTGGAAAAACTGGAAAGAGGTATGGCAGAAACAAGGTAAAAACCACAATCTCACAGCACACACCAAGATAAGCTTTCAATGGATCCGTGACATAATAAAGGGTTACGTCTTTTAAAAAGTTAGAGTAGAGGAGAAAGCAAGAAATTGCCTTTCACACCTATGGATACAGGAATAGTTCATGACCAAACAAGGGGTAGAAAAGATCAAAGAAGAGAAAATGGACTGTTTTGATTCCTGAAAATTTAAAAAGTTTTTGCTCAAACAAAATGAGAAGGGAAGAGGGTAACTGGGAAAACAAATCTTTGCAGCAAGTTTCTCTGCTAAGGGTCTCATTTCTAAGACATGAGGAATAGGTTCTAACATATAAGAGTAAGAAGCATTCTCCAATCGATAAATGGTCAAAGAGTAGAAACAAGCAGTTTTCAGAGGAAGAAATCCAAGCTGTCAATGGTCATAAGAAAAAAAATGCTCCAACTTGCTAATAATTAGAAAAACACAAATTAAAGCAACTCTGAGATTTTACCTCACACCCATCAGATTGGCAAAGTTGGCAAAAAAGGAAAATGATAGCTGTAGGAAGGGCCAAAGGAGAGCAGACACACTAATGAATTGCTGGTGGAACTGAGAGTTGGTCCCACCGTGCTAGCAAGCCTCCCCTCTCATTACTAAACTGTGATTACCCTTTGATCCAGTGATACCCACACCAGGCCTACTGTTGTTACTGTTCTGTCATTTCAGTCATAGCTGACTCTCTGTGACTCCATTTAGGGTTTCCTTGGCAAAGATACTGGAGCAGTTTGCCATTTGCTTCTCCAGCTCATCTTACAATTTACATTTTACCAATGCCTACCAGGCCTATACTGAGGATCTCAAAGGAAGAACAAAAGGACCTATGTATACAAACAAAGTTTTACAGCAGCTCTTTTTGTGGTGGCAAAGAATTGGAAACGAAAGGGTTACCCACTTATTGGAGAATGGATGGTTATGTGTGTAATGAAACACTATTATACTGTAAGAAATGATAGAAGGGTAAAGTTACAGAGAAACCTAACAAGACTTACATGAATGGATGCAGGGTGGAGTGAGCAGAACCATGAAAAAAATTTAGGCAATTATGGAATTACAAAGACATACAAATTTGAAAGACTTAAGAACTCTGATAGATGCAGCAACAGTCAAAGATTCCAGAGGCCAGACGATGAAACACCCCCCCCCCCCCCCACATCCTGACAAAGAGGGTGGGGGATGGACCGGGCACAGAACGAAACAGATGTTTCTGGACGCGGCCTGTTTGGCTTTAGGATGCATTATATGTTACAAAGACTCTCCTCAATCTTAGTTCCTTCCCCCCAATTTATCCTGCCTATGTCTTGTTTGCACATAACTTGTTTTCATGTTGCCTTCCCCATCTGTCCGTGAGCTTCTTGAGACAAAGGACTATTTGTTTTTTTTTCTCTTCCTTTGTGTTTCTAATGTTTGACACATTGCAGGGAATTAATAAAACCGCTTGACCCACTGATTCCCGTTCTACCAAATTGTTTTTTATTTACTGCCTATTATTTTACGTTTTCACATCTATGCACCAGTTTCCCCCCAATAGACTGTAAGCTCCCTGAGGGCGAGGACTGGTTTTTGTTTGTCTTTGTATTTACAATGTCTGGCACACGATCCGTGCTTAAAAAAAGAGATGAATTGAATGAAAGGACTTTAGAAAGCCAGCTTCAGTGACTAGCCGATGCAGAGGGAACACTTGGCAGCAGCAGTCCACCAATTCTGTGGGCCTGAGGTCACGCACTCACTTTAGTTTCCTAATTCTTTTTTTTAATTATTTTTAATTTTTAGTTTTAGTTTGCAACACACAGTTCTACATAATTTTGAGTTCCAGATTTTCTTCCCTCCCTCCCCCATCCCTCCCCAAGACAGCATAGAATCCCATATAACTTCCATGTATAACTTGGCATTGAATTAATTTACACACTAGTCAAGTTGTGGAGAAGAATTATGGTCAATGGAATGAATCATGAAAAAGAAGAAACAAAACTAAAAAAAAAAAAAACACAACCCAACAACAAATACAAAAGAGAGAAAAAAAAAAGGGGAGAAAGAAGCGAGCATGAAGTGTGCCTCGATCTGTATTCATACTTCATATTCTTTCTCTGTATGTAGATAGCACTCTCCATTGTGAGTTCCTTGGAGCTGTCTCTGCATATTGTGCTGCTGAGAAGAGCAAAGCCTGTCAGGGTTAGTCATCACAGAATCCATATATCTGTGGTTGTGTATAATGTTCTCCTGGCTCTGCTCTGCTCACTCAGCATTATGTCCTGTAGGTTCTTCCAGGTTGTTATGAAGTCCGTATCATCCCCATTTCTTATAGCACAATAGTATTCCATTACCTTCATATACCACAGCTTGTTCAGCCATTCCCCAATTGATGGGCATCCCTTTGATTTCCAATTCTTAGCTACCACAAAAAGAGCCGCTATAAATATTTTTGTACATATGGGTCCTTTTCCCACTTGTGTGATCTCTT
>CM053624.1:7171636-7200942 GCA_028646595.1 Phalanger gymnotis | reverse complement strand
GGGGGGGGAGGGAGGGAAGAAAATCTGGAACCCAAAATTATGTAGAACTGTATGTTGCAATCTAAAAATAAAAAAAAAATGGAAAAAAAATAAGGAGAGGAGAGTTTGTGGTAAGCATCTTCACAAGTGCAACTGAGGCAGAGGAAAGCTGAGGTTGGCCATTCAATCCACGGCAGAGGGGAATCTGGCCCGCTGGTCTTAACTCCTGTAACCTCTCCTATGATATTATGCCTCCTGATCATCAGCTGTGGGTTATTCCCACCTCAGAGGGCCATTAGGAACATGAGAAAACAGGAAAGACCATAGGATCAGACGTATACTGTCAGTTCCTTAGGGACAGGAATAAAGTTATCTTTCATCTTTCTGTGTCCAAACCAACAAAGCATACTGTTTTGTTGTAGACCTTTAAGAAATGGTGAATATTTCAACCTGAATAGCATCAAAACTGTCCAAAAGGTGCAGAGACAATGTCCAGGGGATGATTGTACGTTAACCACAAGACCTTCATTTGCACGGATAGAAGTAAGCATTGCCATAAAGACTTCTCCCACTGGTGTTAAAATCATGCAAGATGAAGAAACCAAAGAAATCCACAAAAATCAATAGAATGTCTATACAGCAGCAGAAAAACCTAATCAGTAATAACAGAAAGGGAAATCTCATTCCAAATGATGATAACATTTGCAGTATAAAATATTTGAGAGTCAATCTACCAAAGCACACTTTATACTTGCTTTGATTCAATTACAAAGCACTCCTTAAAGAAATTTTAAAAAAAAAGAACTTAAATAGCTGATGGAATCCAGTGCTCATGTCTGGGCCATGTCAGTACTATAAAAATGGCAATACCATCAAAGTTAATTTAAAGATTTAGTCCTATTCCAATTAAATACTAATGTAATACTTCACAGATCTAGATAAAATAATAACAAAACTCATTTAGAGGAACAAAATACCTGGACTACCAAGGGAAATCATGAGAAAAAAGGAAGGAATGAAGGGGGAATAGCACTTGCAGGTCTCATATTATAAAGCAACAGTCAACGAAGCTATTTGGTACTGGTTAAAAGTAGGAGAGTAGGTAAATGGAAACATTTAGACCAGGGAGAATCAGAAATATTGGAACTCAATAACCTGGTACTACATAAACTAAAAAAATGAATTACCAAGGAAAAAAATTCTCTATTTGATAACTATTGGGTAAACTAGAAAGCAGAAATAGAGTTTAGACTAATATTTTACACTATAGTCTGCAATAAATTAAAAACTGATACATGACCTGAATAATAAAAATTAGCAAAAATCAGAAGAGAGGCAGATGACATACTTTTTGCAGCAATGGGCGGGAGATGAAATCTTAACCAAACAAGGAATAGAGGCAAATACAAAAGATAAAAGAGACGATTTGATTACTTGAAAATGAAAAGCTTTTGCAAAACACAATTGTACATCTAGTGTAAGAAGGAAAATGGACAAATGGGAAAACTCCATGTGTGGTTAGGATATGTGATCTGAGCTGTGTAGATAACTAACAGAAATGTGCAAGATCAAAAGCCTTTCTCTAGTAGACAATTGGTCAAGTGATTTGAACAAAACGTTCTCAAAAAAAGAAAGCCAAAGTATTAACAACCACATGAAAGAATGCGCCAAATCACTGATGATGAGAAAAACACAAATTCAAATCACTCTAACATTTTACCTCATACACAATAAACTGGAGAAGATGACAAAATATGAGAATAGTCAAGATAGAATGGGTGGTGGAAAGGAAAACACCATCTCCCTGTTGCTGGGAAATCTGGATGATGTAAAACCAAACATATTAAATATAGTCAAAGGAAAGAAATGTACAAGATTTCTTGAAAGATGTAACAATAAAGATATTGTTGGGTGATCCTTTGGTTAACGATATCATGCAAAGTGTAAAGCAGGGAGAAATACGGGCCCTAGAGTGCTGGCTACCAGCAAGGACATCTGGGGCAGAACCCAAATGAAAAATGGATTCCCTATAGAGGGCGAGGACCTGCAGATGGTCCTATCTGCAGATGACATAGTGCCAAGTGTATTGCGCCTCCCCTGCCCCAGGTTGTCCCTCTAACATCATCCCTCTATCTGCCTTGAAGGCTTGTTGATTTGGAACCATTTAAGGAGATACTTGTGGCATGTTCTCTCCCAATGAAGGGCAGCTGATTAATCACTACTCTGGTGAGGCCATGATCTCATGTAAGAGGGGATCCCCTCAAAAAACACAGGCTTGGCAACAAGTGAACTTTTAGCCTCTTCTTGAAGTCATCCAGAGAGAGAGACAGAGAGACAAGACAGAGGCAAAGCAAGGTGGGGTGGGGGGAGAGAGAGACAGACAGACAGAGACAGAGAGAGAGACACACACACAGAGACAGACAGAGAGACAGAGAGACAGACAAAGACAGAGGCAAAGAGGCAAAGTGAGAGAGAGACAGAGAGACAGACAGAAACAGAGACTGAGATACAGAGAAATAGAAAGAAGAGAGAGACAGAGAAACACAGAGAGAAAGGGGGAAAGACAGAGAAAGACAAAAGAGAGAGACAAATATGTATATATAATATATAATATATAAGGAGAGAGATAGAGACAGAGAGAGAATGAACACCAAAACAGACCTTTTCAGGCAGTAGTAGTAGTAGTAGTAGTAGTAGTAGTAGTAGTGATAGTAGTAGTGATGGTGGTGTGGTATAGTAGTAGTAACAACAACAATAGCAATGTATCATTCACTAGATGGAAGCAGGAAGACTTGGGTTCGAGTCCTCCCAGCATATACTGGCCGTGTCACCCAGGATAAGTCACACTCTCAGTGCCCCCAGGCAAGTATTTAAAGCTAAAAATGACAAGCTTGTCAGCTTTCATTAGCAGAGGGGTTTTCCTCACTGGGAGTTCCCTATCCCACTGAAAACATGTCTCTCTTTCTGTCTGTGTGTCTCCCTCTCTGGCTTTTCTCTTGTCTCTCTGTCTCTAACCCCGCCTGATGAGGACGATTGGTGACGATGAAGAACGGCCGTATATAAAGCACCCAGAGGTTTGCAGAGCGCTGGGCAAGCACCATCTCCGTTGTGTTTCCCGCAGTCCTAGGAGACAGGGCGGAGGCTGCTCTGCTGCCCGAGCGAGCTGTTTGAGTGTTTCTGGCTACCAAACGCGGCGCACACTTAGGTCTCGTGCTCGAGGACGATCATCGGTGGACGGGTCCAACGGCGATTAAATTCCACGCTTATCCCTGGAGATTATTTTCGCCAAAAACAAAACCAGGTTTTAAATGTTAACTATCCAAAGATATAAAACCCATGATGCACACACTCACACACCCACCTGCAGAGCAGCAATGATTCACGATGGCCCCGCTCTTCAAGCAGCAGGGTCTAAGGCGGCATGGAGGTCAGGTGGGGAAGGGTGAAGAAGCCTGCCATTTGGACCCTGGGTTTTCTATCTCTGTGACTAATTCATCGACAATTACTGTCGGGGGGAGATTGTCACGGTAAGCTTTGTCCTCGAAAGGATTTAAGAATTTGTGAATGCGAATGAGCCCGGGATTTTTAAAATGATAGATTCGGAGAGTTATTTCAAAAGAAAGGAAGGATAAAAGAGAAGGGAAAAAAGAAGGAAAAAAGGGAAGGAAGAAAAGAGAAAGAAAGAAATGAAGGAAAGAAAGAAGGAAAAATGCTCTTTATTATCTTGGTTCTTTGAAAATTCAGAACCAAAAGGACCACCAGATAATCCCCCCAATGTGAGCCCAGGAACAAAGGATTTGAGGGCATTTGTCAAGGGAATTGGAAAGTCATGGAACATTAAAGTTAACCAGACTTTTTCCATGTGCTCCTGGAGCAGGGTTTGGTGGCCCAGTGAACGAAGTCCATCGATGAGCTCCTGGAGCAGGGTTCGGTGGCCCAGTGAACGAAGTCCACTAATGAGCTCCTGGAGCAGGGTTCGGTGGCCCAGTGAACGAAGTCCACTAATGAGCTCCTGGGGCAGGGTTCGGTGGCCCAGTGAACGAAGTCCGTCAAGCAGCTGATCAGCAAACACTGATTAAAGGCTCCTGTGAGGCGGGACTTGGCCAGGTTCTGGGTGCACCCCTCTAAAGAATGAAACAATCGCTGTTCTCAAGAAGCTCACTCTGACCTAGGAATGGATGCCCATGCCTACGGCGCCCATCTACAGAGAGCCGGGTCTGAAGCCTGCCTCTAACTTAGTCCTTGGGTTATCTGGGGCAAGGCACCATCATCTTTCTGAGACCCAATTTCCTCATCTGCAAAATGGGGGTATTAAGAGCACCTCCCCAGAGGGTGGCCATGAAGGTCTGTAAAGGACAGAGAAATCTCTAAGAGTGGTTCAGAAAGGATTGTTGTCATTATTAACATTCACATCATTATTCTAATAGCTAGGGCTTTGCGCTGTAAGAAATGCTTCGCACACATTAACTCACTTCATCCTCCAAACAACTCTGAGAGGAAGGTGCTGTTGTTATCCCTATTATACAGAAGAGGAAACTGAGGCACATAGAAGTTAAGTGCCTCCCCTGGGGCCACACAGCTAGGTAGTGTGCCTGAGTCTGAATTTGAACTCAGAGCTTCCTGGCTTCAGGCCACATGCCACCTAGCAGCCTGTGCTCACCATCATTATTACTATTATTAATAATAGCAATGATCACAATAAAGGCATTGTTCAGGAGCCAAGGCTGGGGGTAGGAGGCTTGGCTCCCAGGTTTAGTTCCACTCTGGACTATTTATTTTGAGTAAGGCACAGGCAATGGAATCCTGTCTTTGGAGCTGAGAAGGTCCTCAGAGGGCACTGGATCACACGGTCTTTTTGGAGCCTCTCTCACCCTTCCTGGAAGTGTACTAGCTAGTCATAGCCACTGATTAGCCAGGGAGCTTGGACCTGCTCAATTTCTGATTTGGGCTGGTTCACCCCTATGGAGGCAGCCCATTGGCCCCTTGCTCTCAGGAGCTCACCATATTGGTGCTAGAATTAGTGAACACTCCCAATCAGCTTTAGCCCCACTGTAGCTGAGAACTCCCTAATGTGATTAGCAGGGGTCACAGGCATGGACCACCACATGGAGCCCTCACATTCCTTTTTGGTCACTGGCCTGGATCACATTCTATGTCCTGTCTCCCCAACTTTGGGTGTCCTCCCAAGATCAGTCCTGGGCCTTTTTCTCTTCTCTCAAATCTTTGTCTCCTGGGGATCCATCTCATCAGCTCCCATGGGTTCAGTGGTCTTCTCTATGCAGATGCCTCCTGGCTCTCTCTCTTTCCAGTCTTTCACCTGAGCACTCATCTGCTGGACAGCTCCACTGGGATGGAAACGTTAGTTTCTCATGGGCAAAGTGTCTAAAAAAGAACTTGTTATCTTCTCTTCTAACTCTACTCCTTTTCTCCGATTCCCTCTTTCTGTTGAGGGCACTGCCATCCTCCCAGTCACCCATGTCGACAACTTGAAAGCCATCCTTGATCTTCAGTCTTCCTCAGCCACCTCTTCCTCTCCCCTCCCCCACAATCTCATTATTTGACAAGTCTGGTAGTTTACCCACAACTTATACCCAAACTACAGGCGCAACACCTCTTCTGTTGGCCTTCTTCTCTCTATTCCCACCAACATGAACACTTAGTATCTCAGGAACTCATTCCCTTCTGTCTGAATGACTGTAATAACCTTCCGCTTGGTTTCCCTGCTTCTAGTTGTACCTTTGAGATAGCTATCAAAATGAATTTCCTAAAGCACAGGTTTCACTGTGTTCCTCTCTTGCTTAAAAACTTACACAATCTCTGATAAGTAATATGTTCCATGTTCTTCTAATTTTTTTGTAATCTCTCTCTTTATATCTAGGTCATGTATCCATTTTGACCTTCTCTTGGTAAATGCTACAAGATATTGGTCTGTGCCCAGGTTCTGCCAGACTGCTTTCCAGTTTTCCAACAATTTTTACCAAATAATGAATTCTTGTCCCCAAATCTCAAGTCTTCACACTTGTCAAATACAAGGTAATTATATTTATTTGCTGCTATAAATTGTATGTCTTCTCTGTTCTGTTGACCTACCTTCCTATTTCTTAGCCAGTATCAGATAGTTTTAAAAATTACTACTTTATAATACAGTATTACTACTTTATAATACAGTTTGAGATCTAGTACTGCTAAACCGCCTTCCTTTATGTTTTTTTTTCATTATTTCCTTTGACATTCTTGATTTTTTTGTCCTTCCAAATTAATTTTGTTACCGTTTTTCTAATTCATAAGAATAATGTTTTGGTAATTCAATTGGGATAATGTTGAATATATAATTAGTTTAGGTAACATTGTCATTTTTATTATATTGGCCCTGCCTGCCCACGAAAAATTAATATTTCTCCACTTATTTAAATTTGATTTTATTTGTATAACAGTTTCTTATAATTTTGTTTACATAGCTCCTGTGTTTTTTTGGCTGGTGTAATCCTAGATATTTTATGTTGTCTAGACTAGTTATTTGAAATAGGATATCTTTTTCTCTCTCTTCTTACAGGGTTTTGTTTGTGATATATAGGAATGCTGATGACTTACGTGGATTTACTTTACATCCTGATACTTTATTAAAATTATTAATTGTTTCAACTATTTTTCAGTTGAGCTGTTGAGATTTTCCAAGTATGTCATCATATCATCTGCAAAAAGACATACTTTAATATCTCATTCCCTATTCTGATTCTTTCTATTTCTTTTTCTTCTTGTATTGCTAGGATTTCCATACAATATTGAACAAATTACTTATCAGACTTATGGACAGGTAAACAATTTATGAATAAACAAGAGATAGAGAGCAAAGTTAGGTACAAAATGGAAAATTTTGATTACATTAAATTAAAAACTTTCGTACAAATAAAACAAATATATCCAAGATTAGAAGGAAAGCAAAAAATTGGAAAAAAAAATTTACAGATAATTTATCAGATAAAGGTTTCGTATCTAAAATATGTAAAGAACTTTGTCAAATATATAAGAATATGAGTCATTACCCAACTGACAAATGGTCAAAGGATATGAACAGGAAGTTTTTGAATGAAGAGATCAAAACAGTTTATAGTCACATGAAAAAAATGCTATAAGTCATTATTGGCTAGAGAAATGCAAATTAAAACAACCTCGAGAGATCATTTTACACCTACCAGATTGGCCAAAATGATTGGAGGGGAAAGCAACAAACGTCGGAGGTTTTGTGGGAAAAATGGGACACTAATTTGTTATTGGTGGAATTGTGAACTGACCCAGCCATTTTGGAGAGTAATCTGGAATTATGCCCAAAGAGTTATTCAACTGCCTATACCCTTTGACTCGGCAATACCACTACTAGGTCTGTTTCCAAAGATGATTAGGGAAAAAAGAAAAGGGCCTATCTGTTCCCAAATGTGGGGAGCAGCTCTCTTTGTGGTGGCAAAGCACTGGAAAGTGCAGGGATGCTCATCAATTAGTGAATGGCTGAACAAGTTGGGGTATATGCTTGTGATGGAATACTACTGTGCTATAAGAAATGAGGAGCTCAACGATCTTAGAAAAGCATGGAAAGACTTGCATGAACCAATGAAGAGTGAAATGAGCAGAATCAAGAGAACAGCATATACAGTAACAGCAACATTGTTTTAAGAACAACTTTGAGTGACCACGTCATACCGACTAGCATAAATACCCAAATTACCTACAAAGAAGTATGAAGAAAGACGTTATCTGCATCCAGAATAAGAACCGATAAATAGAAGTTTTTATAAAAAAATTTACATATATACCTACTTGTTTTTCATGGTAGCCAATTCTAGGGTGGGGGTGGGGCGTGAGAAGAGGGAAGAAAAAAAGGAAAAAAGAAACTTACGTGATAACTTTTTATATATTTAAAAGGAATAGCGAGTTGTACATAACAGACTTGCAGTTTCATGTACAATAATCTGTTTATTATACTGTGTTATGCAAATGCTTATTTCACAAATTAAAAACAAATAAAAGCGAAAAACTTAAACAATCTCTAGAAAAAAATACAGGGCTCTCAATATTTTAATGAAATCTCCTTTCCAGATTCATTCCCTTGATGCCCCTTCCCACATTTTCTGTCCTTCAGCCAACCTGTTCTACATCCTGATCCACACCTTGGCATTCCATTTCCCACCTCCTGCCTTTGTACATGTCTTCCTCATACCAGGAATGCCCTTCCTCCTCTACTCCACCTCTTAGAAATCCCTTCCACCACATTTTGCTCTGATCTCCCTATTTATTGTCGGTCTATCTCCCTCCCCAAATCCTCCTGCATTTTCTTCTCCGATTACATGTTCTAGTAGAATGTAAGTTCATTGGGAGCAAAGATAGTTTTCCATTTTTCTCTTTCATTTCCACTACCTCACACAGTGCTTGGCACAAAGTAGATGTTTAATAAATATTTATTGAATTGACTTGAATGAGTCTGTTCCTGATTAGGGAAACTAGTCCTTGGAGGACTGACCTATCTTCTGCTCATACCTGAAGTTTCCATTTGGCCATGGTTAGGAAGGAGAGAGAACTAATAGCTGAAGTGACACCTGAGAGGGACTTTACAGACCATCCGTGCCAATTCTGAGGAACTGAGGCTTAAAGAGAGGGTGGCACTTGCCCAAGGTCACGTGATTTGTTGGCAGACCTGAGGTGTGAGCCAGGTCCTCTGCTACCAGATCCAGTAACCATTCTGCTCCCCTACCTGGTCCAGGAGGTAGAACTTGCCAGTGTCAGCTCTCCACTGGCCTGGCGTGTGGGAACCCAGGGCCCCCTGCCTGGGATGAGTGGGCAGCCCAGAATCAGGACAGCCAGGGTGGTTTTCCAGTGTAAGCGGAATCCTGTCTGCACTCTCTTCTCACAAGGAGAACAAGAGTCGAGGTGGGACAAAAGGAATATGGGGGAGAAGTAGCAGCAGCATTAGCAGCATTTCCCTGTAGGCGGCTGGCTTCCGAGAGCTGACTGGGTGGTGTGACCTTTGTATCCTTTTGGACTTCTGTGATTAATTCACCATCCTCATTGTGAACTTTCTTTCCATGGAAGCAAATTAAAGCTACCACCCTTTGAACAGGAAGGAAGGAGTAGTAAACGAGCACCTAAGTAAAAGAGATTTGAAAAGTGTGAGCTCAGCCAAGGGAAAAGTGCTGAGGATGAACTCACACTTTGGTGACTTTTCTCAGCATCTTCCCAATTACAAAGCCCTTTGCAAGACTCCAAGCTTCTCCAGAGGCCAGGGCTTCTCTTTGGAAGGCCAACATTCTGTTGGGTGGCCTGGCAGAAATCAATCAGCCAGTTCATAGTTATTGAGCTCCTGCCGTGCTAAGTGCTGGGGCTACAAAGAAAGGCAAAAGACAGTCCCTGCCCTTGAAGAGCTCACAGCAGTGAGACAAAGGCCAAAAGCCTCAGAAGAGCAGAAAGTGGCCTTCGCCAGAGGGTGATGGGGAGGCCAATGGCACATGGAGCAGGTGACCACATTCAACCATTGAGGAAGTTTGCAAAAAGGCATCATCCCAGAAATGTAGGGTAGGAAGAGAAGAGAGGCTGGTCACTGGGTGAGCGATATCCTTATGATGCCTAGAGGAAGCAAGGAAGGCCTTTCAGTGCAGTGGATGGAGACACTATATGTCACATGGCACCATTTGCCAAGCTTACAAGAATACATGAATATAACACTTCCAGGACGGGAAGTTAGAGTTGGACTGCAATCTGCATTGGTGGAGGGACTAATAGAACTCTGCATTGATGAGGATGGAGCTTCATTAGAACATTTGAGTCCTGAGAATAATCTCAAAATATAGTCTTCATCTGGGGGGTTGACACCTATGGTTTTACCACTGTAGTAAATTCTTGGTGGGTGTAGAACTTCATTTCACCAATAGAGTCTGGCAAACTGGTCTGCATTCTAGATTGGTTAGGAGAATTGCCAAAGACATTTAAAAGTCAAGCAGCCTACCCAGAATCACATAGCTAAAATACGTCATGGACAGAACTGGGTTCTAGATTTTATGCATTCCAAAGCCTCTGTTCACTATGTGACCCTGCATGTCACAGTTTTCAAATCTCTGGGTAATTTGGCCAACTCAGCCAGTCTCCAAAATCTCTCTATGAAGATAAACAGATGAAGGATTGAGGGTTAAGTTCTTTAACCTTTGAGGGCAAAAGGTCTCAGGATTTGAACTCAGATCTACCTGACTCTGGTACCCTGAATAGATCACAGTTGATTTGGGGAAGGCACCATGCAAACAGAGAAGGACATCCATTATAAAGTGTTACAGCTGAGGAAGATGGTAGTCTGTGGGTATCCCCGGCTCCTAATATGGTACTTCTTCATACATAGGAGCTCCCTAAATGCTCATTGTATTGGAGCTCCCTCCCTCCAGTGGCAGCCCATTTGTTAGGGGACTTTTCCTGACATCTAACTGAAGCTGGTATCTTTGTAATTCCCACCCACTGCTTCTAGCTCTGCCGTCTGAGGCCAAGCGGAACAAAGCTAAGCCTGCATTCATGTGGCAGCCTTTCAAACGCTTGAAGAAAAGTCTAATTGCTGATGGAGTCTTTCTTTCTCCGGGTTACCACCTCTCTCCCTGCCCCCATCAATCAGCACGATCTCAAGGTCCTTCCCCACTGTGCTAACTGTTCTCTTGATGCCTTCCAGCTTATCTGCATCCTTGCTGAATGGTGGTACCCAGAACTGGACTCAGTTTTGTTAAAGGGTCCTCCTTCCTAGGACTGCCCTTTCCCCCAGCCTGGAGGAAGCGTTAGAGTGTTCTGGAATCAGTGAAGTAGCAAGCCCCTTATCATGGGCAGAGTTCAGCTAAGTCACTCTCTCTCCTGGATAAAACATAAAGGATTCTTGCACTGGGTGGGAAGCCTGGCTAGATAGCCCCCATATTCACAATTCTATGATTCACTTGCAGAATTAAATCTAAAACATACGTTTCAATTAGGTTATAACCTCAGCTTTCCAAATTATAAGAAGAAATATGCCCCTGTTTCTCCTAGAGGAAGATTTCTGTCTGCATGACCCTCCCAGGGGGGACTAGCAGTAACAATAATGATAAACACGAACTAACACTCCTATGGTACTATGTGCCAGGCACAGGCACTGGGCTGAGCCCTCTGCAACAATCATCTCATTGGATCATCACAACAACCTTGGGAGGTAGAGGCCATTATTGTCCCCATTTTACAGATGGAGAAACTGAGCTAAGGGATTACCCTAGCCAGTTAGTGTCTGATGCTGGATTAGAACTCAAGTCCACCTGACTCCAGGCTAGGTATTCTATGCACTGTGGAGCCCCCAGCTACCTGGGATATTCAACTATTTTACTTGTCAGGAAATTTGGTTTTGGAAGTTTCTGTTGACTGAAAACTCAAAGACGCCTTCTGCAAGAATGTTTCACGGGAGAAATTCCATGTTGGGAATCTGGGAGCCCGGAAGCAGCAAGAAGCATTGATTGCATTTACTCACCCAGTAGACGGGTTCATGATGCAGCCCCCTTTATCAGTCATTGCTTGACAGTGACATCCCCGCTCCAGGGTATCGTGATTCATGCCCAAGTTGTGACCGAGCTCGTGGGCCAGGGTGACGGCTGCACCAAGAGGGCTGTCGGAGTGATCCTCGAAGAAAGAGACAAACACAGAGCATTCACTTCCCCATGGTCTCTCTGAACTCCCATTAACTTAATGCAACTGATCTTTGGGGATGTCTACACTGCTTTTCGGTCAGAAAAGCAGAGTCTGTTTTACGTGTATGGAGACAATAGGGTCTCACATGCTCTCTTCAGGTTTTCCCTCTCTACTAGAAGTGTGGTAACCTGGGGCAGAGTGTTCCCCATATTCACATGCTGGGGGTGGGTTGGAATCGTCTCTCGTTTATTTGTTCTGCTATTTGATTAAATCTTTTGTTTTGTAATAATGTGTCTCCTGGATGGATGGACAGAGGAAACCCACTGGTGGGGGCTCATGTTCTATGGTTCTGAGTGCACTGACACAGTGTCTCAACCTTTAGGTAGCTTTTCTGGGGAACCCATGTATGAGAGGAAGCATCAAAGATGTCATGTATGCATTTGTAGAATCAAATTAGTTTGGCATGCCTCCTGGTGACCCATCCCCACCTTTCTTCTTGTTTTTAGAGCTCTCCACATCTTCCCCAGGATGAAATGGTTTGTGCTATCTATCTATCCCAGCCTGCTTTTTGAATTTCCTCAGAAATTATCATTCTATTTGGACCAAAGTACAAATTCATTTTCCCCTGCAGGGGGCAGAAGAACCAACCATTCCTATTTTATCAAGGTAAAAATTAATCTCTTTTTGTGCTGGATTATCCTCCCAAAAATAAGTATGGAAGGGTAGCTTTGGTGACTTATAGTAAATGAGCAGAAAGCCCCTAATATGCTTGTTTTCACCAACTCCAGACAAATGGTGGTGGGGGTATAAATTATTCTAACAGGTTTTAGTAGATTATAGATGGAATTGAGTTAGGCCTGATTGGCTGCTCGACCTGGAACAGAAGAGGCAGAATGTGAAAATGGACCTCGGCTCTGGGTTTCCAGGCTTATGCTCTTGGATTCCGCACTTGACAATGAGATCGTCTGTAACGAGGTCATTTCTCCATTTGGAGGACAGTTTGGCGACCCTGCTACTAAAGAGAACCGGATTTCCTTCCACAGACATTAAAACCAACACGAGGAAGTTAGGATCCAGTTGGACTAAGTTGGGTCAGTGATGGTTTGTTAACTAACAAGCACGATTTAGCCAGCCTCCCCAAAGAGCCGTATTCCAGCTTCTGGGCTGTGTTCTTGGCCTGCGAGTTCTGAGAATGCCATGAACTGGTGGCCCTGGATGAGGGGGTGGTTCGTGTTACCAGAAGAGAAAGGAAACTGTTTGCACCAAGGTCCTGGGCAGGAATGGGAGGCATGTGGGCCGGGGGAGGGAAAGGAGAAGGGGAAGGGATAAGCATTTAGAGAGTGCCTACTATGTGCCAAGCACTGTGCACAATGCTTTACAGTTACTACCTCCTTTCTACCCTCACAAAAGCCCTGGGAGGTAAGTGGTATTATTCTTCCTGTTTTACAGTTGCAGAAACTGAGGCAAACAGAGGCTGACTTGCCCAGGGACATACAGCTAGTAAGTAAAACTGGATTTGAATTCAGACCTTCCTGACTCAGTCTCAGGAAGCCGACACTTTGTCCCTACCAGAGAAGCTCTTGGGTGTATTTCTCTTAAACAAGAGGGTGCCCTAGGTGTTTTCCTCTTTTTATCAGTTGTCAGTGGGAATCCCTCATGGAGCTGTGGTTTCCAAATGGACCAAGGAAGCCATGGCCTAAGAAGACTTCCTGCCCTTCTCTGGCAACAGAAAGGAGCGGCGGGGGAGAGCGCAGAGTCATCCTGAGAACTAGGAAATTCCTGGTAAATTACTCTGTTTAGATTTGAGAGTTTTCTGCTGAAGAGAACCTTATGAATACACAGCGAGGAGGAGAGGAGAGTGGAACTGGGGCATGTGGAAGTCTGCAGCTATCATGTTCTTGGAGAAAATTCAAGGAATGTGCCCTTCATAAGGACAAGGATCTCCTCCTGGGTCTTGGGGATTACACAATGTCTAGGGTTTGAAATGAACTTTTGAGGGGGGCATTATTTCCATAATAAAAAGCAGTGTGGAATAGTGGGTGGAGAGCAGGTTGGAGTCAAGCAGCCATGGGTTCAAGTGCTGCTTCTGATACACGCTGTATGGCCCCAGGGAAATTAATTAACCTATCAGTGCACCTGGCAATCCTCTAAGTCTCTAAGTTGTAGGTTCTGATCCATGGTGGTAGAAAGAGTGTCCTTATTGGGTGTTCCAAATACCAGTGAACTCACAGGTATCGTAGAATAAAAATGAGATACTGAGAGGGAGTGTGGTATATATCATATGGTAGGTAGAGAGCTAGCTTTGTTCTCATGTTCTCCTCTTACACATTGGAACCTTGAGGGCTTGGGTCAGGGGAATTCAAGGCAAACAGACTGGACTTGGCACAGGGACACGGGTTCTAATCCCACTTTAGACACTTACTAGCTGTGTGTCCCTGGCCAAGTCATTCGACTTCTGTGGAGCTCAGTTTCCTCATCTCTAAAATGAGAGTCTGAGGTCTCCACCTGTACTAAAGCTAAGGTCTTATGAATTCTCTGTTCCCTGGGCAAATCCCAAAGCCTATAACTTACAGGTGAGTTGTCAATTTGCAAAAGTGAATGAATGAAGTCACCTACTATGTACAAGTCACTGTACTAAGTGACGGGACTACATATACAAGAGTGAGACAGACAATCTGGGCTCTCCTGCCACTCACTTTCCAAGAGGGCAGACAATCTATGTAGGCATTAGCCCCAGATCACATGGGAGATCCCAGTGGTCCTTAGAGCGCATCAGCAGAGCAGAGGGTCAAGCATCACTTTGAGCTTCATTTCCATGAACAAAGCTCTATTTGCTTCTAATGTCAATCCGTGTGAGCTACACAAAGATGTTCCCTGCACTAATGAAACCAAGTCCAATGCTCCATATGCTCTGCTGCTTGGTGGTGTCACAACGGGCAGAGCATAGGATTGGAGTCAGGAAGACCTGAATTCAACCTGCCTCGGACACTTAGCTGTATGATCCTGGGTAAGTCACTTAACCTCTCCCAGTCTCAGTTTCCTCTTCTGTCAAATGGGGACAATAGAAGCACCACCTTGTTGTGAGGCTCAAATGAGATAAAGTTTATAAAGTGCTTTGCCAACCTGAAAGCATCATCCAAGAACTCAGAGTTGCCTTCTTGGTGCCATGAGGCATCAGAAGAATATGTTGGGGTGGGGATGGGGGCTTTTAGCTATATATCTAATTTTATGTTGACCGTCTGTTTCAGAAGCAGCTAAAAGAAATGTTTCCTCATCATTTAAATTCCTTTGGGGACAGGGACTATATAACTTTTATCTCTGTTGCCCCCTCAGTCTCCAGCACACTCCTGGCATATTGCAGGTACTTAATGAATATTCACTGATTAAGTGGCCATCTTGGTGCATGGCATTTGTCAATAACCAACGTCAAGTGAGTTCAGATAGCCTGAAGGACTGGGGTCTTGGGAAGCCAGAGCAAGGGCCCAACAGCTCACCAGGCCAATCCAACCAATCAATTGATAGATCGATCGATCAATCCCAGACCACAGGGTCAGGAGCATGCTCTTGGTTTTTAGTAAAATTCCTCCTTGCTCTCTCCAGGACTGTTTTTAGGCCTTGAATAAATGGGGTGATATCAATTTTATGGCTGCAAATCATCTTAATGTACTTTTTAAGCCATAGAGCATAGGAGGAATAGGAAAATCTGGGTGCTTTGCCCAACTGGTGGTCTTCTCTTGGATGTGGTCCAGATTCCAAACTTCCTTGAGTTTTCTGGTGCCAGGCACCCCAAAGTCACCTAGCATCTCCCCTGCCCAATATTAAAAGCTTTAAAGACCATCTCCTCACTGATGCTGGCTGACAAATTAACAGAATAAATCTTCTGCCCATTCAGTCCCAGAGTCTTGTCCCAGAATATCCTCTTTGTTTAAGTCATTTCAATTACACTACCACTGCTGCTGCTGTGATCACATTTTTCTGCAGCTTTTTTGGAGAAGGAAACAGGCAGAGTGTTTGAAGACAGACTAAGTGACACGTGTCAAAACAAACTCCTTAATAGTCTGAGTTTATCTCTAGAAATTTTAATTGTCGTGGAATACAACTTTGTGAAGAACGAGGATTTGACTTCAGCTGTTACACACACACACACTCACAAATTAACTTGAGTGGATTGTAAAGTCAATAATGAATTGTCACAGATCAGGGATTTCTCCCTTCTTTAAAATTCTATAGACTTCGCCATGTAAGATACGCAGTTTGGAGCTGCCTAGAAATTAACCTGGTCCCGAGGACACCACATTTATCAGCAATGCCCTCTGTGGTTGCTTTAGCATAAAAGGTCTCTGCATCCAAGGAAAACTCACAAAGACAAGATTTGAGAGCAGGGCCTGTCTCTTGCCTTTCTTTGTGTCTCCAGCACTTTGCACAGTGCCTGGCACATATTAGGTGCTTCATAAATGATTGTTCAATGACTGATCGACTGAAATGATTTTCGTGAGGTCTGAGACCTGATCGTAAGCCCCATTCATCTGTCCGTGAGACGCGTGTTTATGTTAACTTCTAACCATGACCCAAAGCAGACGGGAAAAGTTTGTCATGTAGGCTCAGGAGGAAGATTAGCTTAGGAAACAAACACGTGAGGAAGATTTACTAGATTATGGAAAACAGCCCTTTACTCCCTGACATCCAACTGGATCTTTTGAAATACTGTCCTCAACAATGCGGTGAGATTTGTGAAGGTTCCTTAGAAGGGCAAGACTTTATTTGTTTAATGGAGACAGAAGGCCAGGCTAAGGATATTCCCCGTCTGAACACTAAATATTCAGACCAAGCACAGGACAGGGCAAATATGCCACACACACTCCTTTGACAGGACTTGGCGGCCCTCCGCTGAGCTGGGGGAGCACATCAACCCTAGCTGTCACCTAAATCCAGAGGAAACAAGGCTCGACTGTGCTCCCCAGTCCAAACTGTCCTCTGACATAAACACACAACATAAACACTGTAGAATTACCCTTATTACAACAATCAACCTTTCCAACCCTCTTCCCAAGACCCAGACTATATTGTCCATCAGCCTAGAGGTACCGATGGCCTTTGTCATGGCAAGTAAAGAAAAACCTCAGGCCTTGGACCATGACTGTTGGAGGCTGTTCCAGTGACAACTTTTGGCTAAACCTAATTGGCCAGACCTTACGCACATCCAGCTATGGCTGCTCCTCCCAGGTCTCGCCACACCTCAAGGTTTCACACAGTTGGATGGTTTGACCAGAAGTTACAGGCCCACTTTGAATCATGGAAATATGACCAATGATGAACTTTATTTCTCTCTCCACCAATTCCAATTTGCTGTACATTATCAATGATTTTGAAGAGATTTGGGTAGATATAAGCACATGGGAATAATTGGAATTTAAGCTGTAATTGAACTTGGAAAACCAAAGAGAAAAAACCTTTATGTCCTCAATTGGCAGCGATCACATTTGTAAAGTTATGGTGGAGAAAAGGGGAAAGTCTGTGGGCCTATCCGCTGCTCCCTTTGCTTACCATGACTACACCTCCAGATTGCTCGGCTGTGCACATGCTCATGATGGGCGCCATTCCAATGGTGGTTCCTTGGAAGTAAACACCACTGGGAAAGAAAAAAAATAATATAACGATTTACCTGGAAATAGATGTAATCTCAAATCTAAAAGGTTGTTTTTGTGGACTTTGGATTATAATCTCTTTATAGAGGTACGTTTGGCCAGGGAACCACACTGAAAGGCCGAGATGAGGGACAGATGGGCCTGTGGAATTCCAGAAGCAATGACCAGAAGGCAATGAGAGGCAGACGCAGGATGGGTGTAAGAGAAAATTTCCTAATGAGAGCTCTCCCAGATGAAGATGAGCCACCTCCAGAGGCAGTAGGCTCCCTTTCTTCAAAAAGAGTCTTTTCTGTTACGTTGTAAAGGGGATTCTAACTTAAGTACAGGTTGGATCAAATGATCCCCGAGTCTTGTCCATCTCAAAGGGCCTGTGCTTCTGTGGAATGACCAGATCAGCTGCAAGTGATCCTTTGAAGACCACACCTTGGTTTTCTTGCTTAACAGCGTCCTTTTTTCCTTCCTGTTTAGTGCATGACCCAGGCTCAGAACTCACTTTAAAGTCATGGCTGATTTAAACTTGAGAAGTGAATGACCACAGAAAAAAGCAGCGAGGTCTTGGTATAAGTATGGATTTATTAAGCCCTGAGGTCCCAAAGCCCTTTAAGATCAGGTTCACCTTTTCTTCTAGCTTTCTTCTTCACAAGAATGCTGAGCACAGTGCCTAGCATGTAGTAGGCTCTTAATAAACATGTGTGAAATTAGTTGTGAGTCTTCATGTTTCCCATAGCCAAAAGTGTTCATCCAAAAGCATGCATTTATGTAATTAAAAAAGGTAACATTAAAACATATGCAGCCCAATTCCTTATGTCAAGATCGATTGGTACTTAGCGTATTTGAAAATATAAATATATGGACAATCTTGAATTTTTTTTGTTGCAGGGAAGAGCTCTGTGAAAATGTACCCTAGAATCACAGAATATCTGGGGTGGAAGGAACCTCATTTGGTCTAATCCATTCCTGAACAAAGAATCCACCACGACATCTCCAACAATAGCCAGCTTTTGATTGAAGGGGTGTGTGGGGGGGGGGAGGGGAGGGTAACCCAGTCTGCACCTCCTGACACTGCACAGGCCACTTTGGGATTGCCTTTGTTAGGATATCTGCCCTTAGCTCAAGCCAAAGTCCAGCCTTTGGAAAGGTTCACCCTGTGTTCCTGGCTCCACATTCGAGGGCCAAGGAGAGTGTGGCTACATCACTTTTCACATAGAAGGTCCCACCGTGGGACACAGTAGAGACCGTGGAATTTCCCTAGGGAGCCCATGACTCCAGAATGCTATGGGTTCTGATTTGATGGTGTGCAGTGAAGACAGAGTAGAGTTTGGGAAACAATGGGCTAGATACCGATGGGACCAATGAGGATGACTCAACAGACACAACTAATTCTCAGGCAGAAGTACTTTATTTGGTGTCCCTGGCCCTGTATCTGTTACCTGAGTTACTGTGGGCAAGTCATTAACCTCTGAAGCCTCAATTTCCCCATCCGTAGAATGACAATTAGACAGATGGCAGCCAGTTTGTCTTCCAGTTCATGGGCTATGACCCTGTGACCCAGGCTGCCTTGCATTTCCCTACTTTAAACCTGCCTTTTCCTTTAACATAAATCTTTCCAGGATATATCCTTCTACTATTCTCCTCACCCTCCCCTTGCCCCACCCTTAACAGAAGACAATGATGTCACAGTGTCGAACGGTGACCACGTAAGCCAAACTCGGCTCTAATAGTCTCCTATCTCTCCATGGAAAGGAAAGACATAGCAATCAATCTGGAAGCATTTGCTAAATGCTCACTACGTACCAGACCCCGTGCCTGGTTGTGGGGATGCTGAACCAAATTTGCAAGTCTCTGCTTACGATTAGGGAGTTCATGTTTCTATCAAGGGAGGCATGTTTACCTGTTAGTATATCCAAGATGGATACAAAAGGTTATTTGATTGGGGAGGGCTGGGGAGGAGCTCTCAACAGTGGAGGGGGCCTCCTTTAGGAGGTGGAATTAAAAATGGACAACATCTCGCCCTCTGTTCTTCACGACTATTACCAGTTTGCTAATTATCCAGGGTTTGATTGCTTTTTACTCTATTCCTTTAAGCAGAGAGGGAAGCCCAGCCCGCTCACCTCACAAGCTGTGCGTTGTCATGGGGTTTACGAGGTAGCAACTTCATCTTTCTCCAGTCCAGAAATTCATGAAGACTTGTAAACGGGTCTTGGCTGATGGAGCACTTATCAATATCATTCCAGACTTCGACCCCAACCAATACTATTCGAATGTTCAGCGGCCTGTAAAACTAAAGAAATTGGACAAGCCATTAGATTACAGTTTGTGAAAATTCCCTTTCATGGCAAACTCGTAAAAACGCTTGTCTGCAATCCACTCACCTCTATTCCCCACCATTCCTCACTCTTTAACCCTTTGTAACCCTTGGCTTCTGTCCACACCATCCCACTTGCCTAAATAGCTCTCTCTAAGGTGACCAAGCAGGGCAGCTAGGTGGAGCAGTAGATGGAACACTGGGTCTGGAGCCAGGAAGACTCATCTTCGTGAGTTCAGATCCGGCTTCAGATACTTACTGGCTGTGTGACCCTGGGTAAGTCATTTAACCCTGTTTGATTCAGTTCCCTCATCTGTACGAGCTGGAGAAAGAAATGGCAAAGCACTTTGCCAAGAAAAGCCCAGATGGGGTCATGAAGAGTAAGACTGGACTGCAGAAGTAATTGAATAACAGAAGAGTGATCAATGACCAAAGGGCCTGCCCCAGGGGCCTTGGCTCTAACTCCTGGAGCTTTCTTAATCTTGTCTATTGCCTCCTTGAGCTCTCTCATACCTTCTCTGCTCTCTGTGCATGGCTGCCTATGTTTACATCACTTTCCCTTTATCACTCCTTCCCTGGCTACTCCACAGCTTCCTAATTTGCCTCCTCGGCTTCAGCCTTCCCCCTCTCCCATCCATTCTTTCCAGAGCCACCCAAACCATCTTAATGCATAGTTCTGATGAGGTCACTACCCCAACAAAGACGTCCAGTGGCTCCCTGTTCCCTACAGGTTAATGTACAATCTGTCTGGCGTGGTCCTGAGGGGCCCCCAGAAGCTGCCTCCAAGCACCCTTCCCCAGCCTGATGTCACTGCCCCCTCTTTCCCTACCTTCCCCTCTTCCACACTGCCTCCACTTGGACTCATAGCCTTGCTCTCCTCTTCTCAGATATTCTCTGGCCTCTGCTAATCACTGGCCAGCCTCTCCTGCCCTATTTGATCTCCACATCAAATCCTGCTGAAATCCTTCACTTACTTCAAGGCTGAGCTCTGGGGCCATCTCCATGAAGTCCTGTCTCCTCTCCCTTTTTGAGTTTCTTAGGGTGGATCATCTACAGTTGCTCCTTCAGACTCAGGGCCTTCTCTTTGGGGCCAGATTTATATCTTAGTCTCCACCTCAGACTGGGAAGGGGTGACACTTTGCACTTTTATCTTGAGGGCTGAGTTCTGTGTATTCCATATAAGAGATGCTGGACAGATGCCTGAGCCTTCTTTCTAGTCAATCTGAGGGGCAGAGGCATGGACCGGGAGTTGGGAAGACCAAGATTCATATTTGCCTCTGATGCTAGCTGGGTGACCTTGGGTGAGTCACTTGGCCTCTCTCACCATCAATTTCATCCCCCACAAAATGAGGGTTTATTCTTTTGGTGACTAAATGGCCTCTCAGGTCGCTTGTAGCTCTAAATCAAGGAGCTTATGAAAATAGATTTCATCTTGCCTCCCCATTTTAAATCCTCTTTTCCTGTAATACTGGAGCCTAATGAATATTTACGGTGCGCTGAGGCATGTACAGAAGACACTCCACAAATGTGGTGGATTAACTCCACGTCCCAGCACTTGATCATTTTACCACTAGATTGGGAGGCTTTGCACTGGCCTCATTTGGAATAAAAATCACTGCATGAGAACGCAGACTCACAGCCCAGCAAAAGGCTGCTGGGCCATGTCCACAAAAAGGGAAAAACCAACGAGCAGACAGATGAATCAGGACCCCTTCTCCCCTCATGTCAAGGTTAATCACTGCTTGTTTAGAGAGAAGAAGGAAAGGTTTTCCCTAGGAATAAATGGGACTTCTGATTTCATTGCACACATTTTGTATTTCTCAGCAGGGTCCTGAGCCTGCACAACATTGCATATTTTACTGGTGTCCTGTCTAAGCCTGAGGTTGAGGATGGCCAGAAAGGAGCAGTGCATCATTAACATTTGAGGAGGGCAGGGGGCATACACAGCTCCCAGGTATTCCCAGGGCTCCCGAAGGGCATCAGGAAGAAGAATCAGGACTAGTGCTGGCCATGGGAGTGGAGGTGGTTGGGTGTGGTGAAGAAAGATGTCTGTGGAAGCCTCTGCTACAAGAGTCAGATTGGCTGAGGGAGCCCTTGAGGCCATGGGAGTCTGTGAGTTCATGTGTGGAAGAGAGGACAGTGGTGAGGGAGCATTCTGTGGGAAAAGAGAAGGCCCAGAGAATGGTAGGGGAGACAGCCACTTTCTCCCATTGTCTGTGGGAGTCTGGGTTCGAGTCACCCTCCACGCCAGCAATGGAGATGCCAAAGGAGGCAGGCCCAGCACTTTGCAAGCCTGATAATACCATAGACGCATTAGTTACCATTATTGTCATGGTTGGTGCTGGACTGGGAGGGAAAACGCTGGCTGCTCTTTGTGAGATCTGGTCCCAGGCCCCTTATCCAAACAGATATTTTCCAAGAGCTTCCTGGGCCCATTGGGGACAAAGTGTCCTCAGCAGGGCCCGTGATGTCTTAGGAAAAGGGAGGCGAGGAGCTGAGAGGGAGAGCTTTGCACCCCCCTTGTCGTCACAGATCATTTTTCCATGTTTTTCAAAGAACTGCGGGAGTTATCATTGTAAAAGCATCATTAAATCATCTTGTCCTTTCCAAGGCCCATAAAGAAGAATGGAGTGACTTTGAGATCAAGCTGCCCTTGAGTTTCTTTTCTGAGGTGCATTAAGCCTCTAGCCGAGGGATCTCTGATGGTTCATGGCCAAGCCCAAGGCAGGTCTTGAAAATGGGCAAAGCTTCGAGCCTAGGCCTGGGCCTGCCCTGGTTTCTTTGTCTGATGCCCAGCTTGACCAAGTGCAGAAAGCCTCACTGCAAGGATGGCCACAAGGCAACCTCGGGGGACAGGGTGGGCAGTGGGGAGAGAGCTGGCCTTGGCATCAGGAAGATGGGAGCTGAAATCCTGCCTCAGAGGCTTCCAGCTGGATGACCCTGGGCAACTCACTCAACCTCAATGTCCTCATTGGAAAATGGGGATATTACTAGTACCCTTCTTCCGGGGTCAAATGAGGTAGCATATGTAAGAAGGACTTTGTCAATCTTAAAGTTCTATACCAATAATACATAAATGCATGATTATTAACAAATCTCTCCATCATTCATCATGACTCCCGAAGCACAGAGGTCCTGAAAGTCTCCATGGCCCCCCATTTCTCCATATCCCCCCCTGCTCATGTGCCTGGCGGTCAGCTAGGGAGCATCACTAGGCAAACAAGAACAAAAATCCTCCCGTACTCACACAAACTAATGATTACAAAAGCCCATGTGAGCTCCCAGGAGAGGAAAAATACAGACGCAGGGGCAAAAGATCTTGGATGCAGAACTGGAGAGGGTCTTTGGAGGTCTTGTCCCCTAACTCCTTCATTTTTACTATTGAGGAAACTGAGGCCCAGATTGGAAAGTGACTTGCCCAAAGTTACATAGGTAATAAAGGGCAAATCATTCTCAGTTAGAGGCACAATTCCACTAGATTGGAAGCTCCTGGGGGGCTTTTGCCTTTCTTTCTTTCCCCATCCCTAGCACTTAGTATGGTGGTTGGTGCAGAGTAAACATTGGACGAATGTGTGTTGATTGACTGATGTCCAACACCAAGGCTGATTTTCCTCAGCGACATCTTGTCTTCTACATTTCTGAGGCGTCTCTTTGCAGCCTTCATCCAGTTCTCGGTCTTGCTCCTCCATATCTCAGAAGGTGCCTGTCTCAGGGTGACCAAGGGCTCTGTGCCCACACAGGCAATGGTGATTGGAGTACAGGATCCTAA
This sequence comes from Phalanger gymnotis, assembly GCA_028646595.1. Taxonomy (NCBI): domain Eukaryota; kingdom Metazoa; phylum Chordata; class Mammalia; order Diprotodontia; family Phalangeridae; genus Phalanger; species Phalanger gymnotis. The sequence goes on along the minus strand of CM053624.1, from coordinate 7,177,577 downwards.
GTCAGGAATGTCTGAAATCCAATTCTGATTTCTCCCTTGCAGCCTCTTCTGTACAGGGGAGATAAAGATGCCCTCCCGGGAGCGATGTCATGTCAGGATTAATTAGTCGATATTTGTAAAGAGCTAATTGTTCCTATCTCTCTGTGTTAGGAGGGCTGCTTACAAATCCAGAGGCTTTCCATACTAATGATGGGATCTCCCATTTCCATAAATTCCTGCTCCTGAGTGCAAGGGAGTCTGGTGCAGAAGGTAGAATGGGGGCCTTGGGGTCAGAGGATGAGGGGTCAAGTCTTTCCTATGACAGATTCCAGCTCTGTGACCTTGGCACATGCCCTTGGTAAATCAGTAAGTTTCAGAGAAGGTGCCAACCTGCACTGGCAGAGGGAAAGCCCTCATCTGGGAGTACCCTGTATCAATAGAATTCCAGTAACTTGTTTTGACTCAATATCCATGGCTTTAGTCATCACCTCTGTGGAAAAGTCTCTCAAGTCTGTCCCCTGTATCTCGTGGCCCCTTTCCTAAGATTGAGACCTAGCATCTGTGGGGATCGAGAATGACCACTTGAAGGAGGTAGCCCTCAAGCTCAGTCTTGAAGGGAGCTGGGGGCTCCATGAGGCAGAGGTCAAGATGGAAAGCATTGCAGTGCAGGGGTGGGGATGTGAGTGGGAATGCAAAGACCTGGAGGTCAGAGATGGAATATCATGTATTGGGAAGAGGGTGGAGAATGTGACTAGGCCACTTTGGCAGGAACCCAGAGTGCATCAAGAGGAGCAACCTATAACTAGCCTGGAAAGCTAGGGTGAAACAAGTCTGCGAAGTGTTTTCATGGCCAAAACAGGAGAGTCTGTATTTTATCCAAGAGGCAGTGGGAAGCTGCTAGAGCTCCTCTGGTCTCACCTGGAGAGTGATGTGATCAGACCTATGCTTTAGGAAACTCCCATTGGCATGACGATGTCAAAGGAGAAGCACAGTGGGAGGAGACCAGTGCAATGATTCAACTCCCTTATTTTGCTGATGGAAAGATTGGTCAATAGGCAGCCTATGGGCCCTCCATTTAAATTGCAATTACATATAAATGGCAATTCTTCCCCTGCTGGGGAGAGAATGCACATAACACACTTTATCAACCTTAAAACACCATATAAACATCAGCAGCTCTCAACACAGGAAAAGGCAACATAGCAGTCACCCCCTGGGCTGGAGCTCATGAAGAGCTGTCCTAATTGGGGTCAAGATTCCAGCAGTCCTTGGAACTGGCACGGTGTCTGGGCAGAAATGAGGGATTGTCCAGCTGTGGCATTCCATGAGCCTGGGGCAGTGGTCTGAAGGACAAGCTGACAATCTGCATTAGATGAGTTTGTTTAGGCTGGGAAGTGAAGAAGAATCCCACATGGAAATGAAAATATGTGGGAAATTTAGAGGATTTGAAGATTACCGTTATCAGCATTACATCAACATGTTGGAGCCTGAGCCACAAATTCCCAGACGCTGTTTGTTGATAACTCATCATCTTAATGTCTAAGAAGCCAGTTATAGACCCTGACGCTAATGAGGCCATAGCCCATCCATGCCGTATGACCATGGCCAAGGCACCTAAGCTTTGTGGACCTCAGTTTCCTAAGTGATAAAATGAAAAAGTTGGACATGACGACCTCTAAGGGCCTTCCAGTTCCTTATCCATGAACCTGTGATCCAGGTCTACCCATCCTGTGAGACTTTCTTCTATGTGCTCCCATGTATGTTCCCCCTGTGGGTCAACCAAACATATGCCCGACCTTACTCAGATCTCTTGACACTGGACAATTGAAAGAATGAATCTCGATGACTCCCCATCAGCTATCCCTCATTCTTGCCATTTGACAAGCCCACCTTATTTTTGATTAGCCAGTTCTCTGATGACACCCTTCATATTACTCATCTTATGCAATCCTTCATCAGTCACATGTCGTAGCCTGCTTATAACTACTTTGGGCCCCTCCACTGCCTGACAACTTCAATTTGGAGACTAACATCTGTCTTTGGAGGTTGTGGCATTCTTTGGGTTGGTCATTGACACCTTAAGGTTAAAGGTTACAAGGTAGGACTTTATGAATCACCTTTTTGAGTAGTAATTCATCAATCCCTCCCTGACCTGATGATCACAAATGTAGCAATTAAGACGTGAAACTCTCCTCTTTAAAGCGATCGTTCTTAATTGTTTTGTCTGTCCTGGGTACCTTTAGCAGTCTGATGAAGGCACACTCTCCTTCTCAGAATCATGTTTTTGAGTGCATGGAATAAAATACAGAGGATTACAAAGGAAACCAATTATACTTTAATACTGTTATCTATCTATCTATCTATCTATCTATCTATCTATCTATCTATCTATCTATTATCTATCTGTCTGTCTGTCTGTCTATCTATCTATCTATTCCATCTATCCATCCATCCATCTACATATCTATGTATCTATATATCTATGTATCTATGTATCTGTCTATCTGTCTGTCTGTCTATCTATCCATCAGTCTATCTATATATCTATTCATCTTTCTATCCATCTATCTCTGTGGTCATGGATCATTGTGGTGAAGAACTTCTGTTTTTAAAGTATTCAAATATCTGAGAAGTACACATGTTAAGGTGATTCTTTTTCAGCTCAAAGGAAAACCTCTGGAAGTCTGGTCATAGGCCCACTGATTTAGAGCTGGAAGGGAACTGGAGATTACTTTGTCTCACCCCATCGCTTTGCAGATGAGACAACAGAATCCCAGAGGGAAGTGTCCCACTCAAGGTCACAGAGGGAATGTGCCAGGGATGAGATTTGAATCCAGATTCTCAGCCTCCAAATGCAATGCTTCATTCATTTACCAACTGGCTTCTTCTTACTCAGGGCATGATAGTCTTGGCCACTGTCTCACTACTCGGTCAGTCAGGCTGGGATTTTCTTTTCTCAGTTCCACACTAGTTGTTATAAGGCTCAACTCATATGAAGAGCCAATATGTCTGGGTTACAATATCCTTGGCTCTGGGCTCACCTTGTTCTCCATGGATCACTGTGACTCCTGAGTGCCTAGTATACAGTAAGTGCTTAATACTTGCTTGTTTCCTTTGTTTGTTCCTTCCTTCCTCCAAATCGCTGTGTCTGAAATATTAACTTCTGGAATGTTCCATGGCATTGCAATAGCTGCCATTTAATGTGAACATGAGTATGCAATGTCAGCCTACCCAGAGAGCCTGATCAGGTAGCATCCAGGAAGTGAATGGTGATAATTTTCCATGGATACATAGGTTACCTGATAGACACTGCTCAGGTGTGGATAATTAAATCACTAATACTATTTATATCAAAAAGCATATAGAAGACAAAGTCCATCTATGACTTAGAGACAAGACCTAGGAAGATTCCCCAGGCCCAGAGAAATTAGGTGCCTTGCTGAGGATCATAAGCTAGTCAAAGTCAGAGGTCAGATTGGAACTCACTTCTCCCCGATTCCACAGCCACTATACCTTGTGGCATCCATAGAAAAGGCTATCTCTAACAGCATCACCAGCTACTAATAAATCTCTACTTGCTAGTCCTCTTTTATAAATCTATGTCCAGACACACACAGTAAAGAACAGTGTTTAAAAAATACAAGCACCTAGGTATGAAATATTAGCCACCATGGCTTTATCTAGCTCAGAGTTTACTTCCCAGGCCTAATCCTGTCTTATCTTCAGGCCAGAATTCTTGAGGCTTTGCCTGAGTCTCAATTTAGGAGGAATGTGTGCTTTGAAAAGTTCAGACTGGTATCCTCCTTCCCATGACCTTTTCACAAAATGTGTCAGTCTCTTTCCCCTCCCCTGAAATTCCTGGCTTCTATGAGCAGAGGCAGATCGGTAGTCAGGCTGAGTTCAGGGATACAATGATGTCTGTGCCTGGTTTCTCTGATGAGGAGATTGGTTTCAGGTTTTACCAAGGACTCCCACATTAACATGGAGGCCAATGTAAAGCAACAATCAGTGCTTGGGTTCTTTGACTCCTAAGGTAATCAAAGATCAATTATTTTTGAATTTTCACAACCATTTATTGACTTTTTTCCTCTTTGCATTAAAATGCCACCAAATCTCTTTGCTCATTCCTCACATACTTATTTTGCTGGCTGTAGGAGTTACTTTGCATAAAATAGCTAAACCATACCTTGAAGCCAGTGGTTGGCCCTCCCTGCAGTTTGCGATCTATTTCAATCCTATGGCCAACTAGTTGTTAATTCCCTAAAGGGCTGCCTCGTTCCACCCCCAGGGCATTTTGAAATGTAAGTTCAGTAGAAGAAAAGTGTTTAAATGAAGTTAGACCAGAATTTCCTGATCCAAAGCCTCATATGTCCCCGACACACTTTATTTTCTCCTGACTCCATATCCAACCCCGCTCCTACTATATCATGCTTCCACCATATGAAACTGACCTTTTGACAGGGGCTGTCCACCCAGGGGTTGTCACTGTTGTTGGGCCAGTAGATATGTATTAGGAGAATGGACTAAAAGGGTCTTGCATATTTCATGGACAGTAGACTGGCTTTGGTGTCCCCTAACATCTTTACTTGCCAGGGTTACGGGTTTGGAATAAGGAAGCGCAATTCTTGCCTTATTAATAATATTAAAAGCTCTGAATCAGATCAACCTCATCCTCAAACATTCATGTAACTCCCAAGAGCTAATTATCTCAAGAAGGACTCACCTTATCCACGTGATTGGCAATCTCTATTAAGCGCTGCTTAACTTTCTCCACATCTTTCCCTTGTCTCTGAAACTTAAAGAGTAAAATCGATGTTAGCAAGAAGAATAATTGAACAGTGTTTTCGAGGACTCCGGAGCCATGGGCTTGGGGGAGGGCACGGACTGGAATCCCTTGGGAAGATGAGTGTCACTGAAGGGAGAACCCATGCCAAGGAGCTCATGGGTCCGCTGAAGGAAGACTTCCTCTGCTTCTTCAGAGCTAGATTGTTGGCAGAATGGAATGAGAATTTAGCTAGCATCAGCTGTCGATTCCCAATTCATTTTTCTGAACCCAGCTAGAGATTACAGTCACCGGAAAACCTTTCTGCTGTCCTTGGTGCTACTCTCTCAGATGATTATTTGAGGTAGTTTCTAATGCTTTTAAACTGTTGTGAAAGAATGGAATATCCCAAAGCAAACACATGCCCCAGATCTCTTTCTCCAGTCTCCTTGTGGGAGTTTGGCCACGAATTTACCTCACGGTTGTCTGCCACGATCACGAGCTCCACATACTTTGTGGTCTTCAGCGTCTCCCGTTTGCACTGCCAAAAAAAGAAGTAAATTTAACTTTTCTTTTTTAAGTCCAACTCCCTCATTTTAGTTATTGATTTTGTGATTGAGTTTTTAATGAACAAAAATCTATTTTTCTCTCCCTCTCATCTCTGCATCCTATTGCAAAAGAAAAAAAGGAAAACAAATCCTTTTAACAAATATGTGCATTGAAGCACACACACACAGACACACACATAGACACACATACACACAGATATGCATACACACAGACACACATACATACACAGACACACATACATACACACATATACATACACACATACAGACACACATACAGACACACAGATATACACAGAAACACATGCATACAGATACATATACACACACAGACACATATACACACACAGACACACATACACACATAGATACACATACACACACATTCCGGCATTGTCCATGAAAGTTAACTCTTAAGTCCTCCTATGTGCTTGAAGAGTCCCTATTTGTTATCTTAGATGGTTACAGCATCAGGAGGGTTTCTGCCTTGTGTGACTCTACCGGTATGAGCAATGGTCACTATTATATTGTTATAGAACACTGAGCCTGGAGTCAGTAAGTCCTGAGTTCAAATTTGACCTAAGACACTTACTCATGATCCTGGGCAAGTCACTTAGACTGTTTTATCTCC
>CM053624.1:7156365-7171136 GCA_028646595.1 Phalanger gymnotis | reverse complement strand
TTCAAGTTTTTGCTGCGGTGGGGCCTAAATAAATTTCTTGTTGTTTTCTCCTTAGAGAATCTCTCATACCTTGCGATTTCGGACCATTCAAACATATACATGATTATATTTGAGATCATAAATTCGGCCTTCCTACTACAAGGGTCTTACAAAAAGAAGATAAGTTCAGTCCAGGGCTAGCACATTTGAGCAAAGCTCATTTGGGCCTGTCCTAATTTCCTGTTCTGATGCACCCAGAAGTCTAAATGGTTTTGGAATTGGCAGTGACTTACTGTCAATGCATAATTATGGAGGGTGCAAATAACCCCCAAAACAGCACATAATGCAAAAGTAATTTATATTTGTCTTTGGAAGGCGGCATACAATGTGTTTTTGCAATAGGAGATTTATTTTCTTAATTATATTTAGCTTAAGCTAATATTCAAATTAGCTTGGATTCCTAAACACAACCCAAGTGACAGGGGACAGGGCAGCAAAGGAAGCGGGGATGAGTTACCCCAAAGCAGGCTGGGTGACAGGGAGAAGTGAGCCGGTGAGGGAGGGAACCTCCAACTCTGCATTTAGGTTTCTGTTCAAATGCTATCCCAGATATCAGGAGGCACAAACCCGTGTGAAAATGACAAACAACCGCTGAAGGGTTTGTCAGAGGGGGGCATGCGTCTGGCGTGGAGATTTATTCAGGCTTCGTTGCCTGTAAGAATATGGACAGAAGATGCTCAGATGAGGAGGTTGTAGTGTGCCTTTGGTGCCTCTGAGCCTCCAGCTCTATTTAACTGGCTCTTCCTACAGGGAGTGAGTAGCTGGTGGGTGACTTCAGGGTTTTGGTCAAAACCATCTCTGCAGGCCTCATCATTTGTGCAGGTGACCTTGGGCCTCCAGAGGCTCTCCCCACAGAATCCAAGGTCTCACAGGTCCTATCTAGGGAGAAGGACTTTTCAGTATGCATTGTAGCTGTTTTCCACGAGCCAGACATCTAACTAAGCTTGTCCAGCAGGCTGGCTTCCCTGTGATATGATGGAAGGGAGCCCCAACAACTCCTGGGGACAAGGAGGGGTGGTAATCTGCCTTGGTGGAGGAAGAGTGAATGAAGATGAGGTCGAAGGTCTGTAAAACATGGCCGCTCGTGGCGAGGACCGGAAGCGCTGATGGGCAGCCTCATTCTTTGTGATCCTCGGAAATATTCCTTTAGAGAATCTTCATCCGTGCGTCCCACGCTTGATTTGGAAGTCATTCCTTTGCACACAATTTCCATTAGGAAGAGGTCGAGAACATTTCTCTTCCATAAAACCAATCACAAACGATATGGCCTCAGAGTAAAATATTGAGAGCTCAGTAAAACTGCATGTGCTGTTTCCCCATTTCAATGTAAAGGTTCATTTAAATTTCAATAGATGTTGTTAGCAAAAATAATGTCTGCATTAAGTACTTTCTAATCTTGATGTAAATCAAAACAATTTTAGAAAAATTTCTGGGATGACCCCAGTTCTTGCACCCTGAGAGTGTGATAAGTAGAGTTAATTATCAAAATCAAAAGGTGGTTGCCTTGTGCTGAAGACCCATCTAGGTGTTTTACTAAAAGTGCAAAATAGTTGAGTATTGTCTACGTTGTCATTCCATAGGAGGCTAATCCCAGAGATGTGGAGCTGGAAGGAAACTTGGGATCACTGACTCTAACCCTCTCATTTTCTATTTACACACGGCAGGAAGCGTCCAATGTGGCATTTTAACCCAGGTTCTCTGTCTCTAAACCCAGTGTTCCCATGTAAATTCCTAAATATCTATTAAGTATTAAGGTGCAAGGCCCTGGGGATACATAGATAAATTTTTTTAAGAAGACCATGTCCTTGGAAGTTTGGTTCTGCCAGGAGGAGACAACGTACAAACAAAGACAATAATTGGAGGAGGGAGAGTGATTGCGAATAAAGGAATGGAAAACCTCCTGTTGCAACAATTCAGCTAGCAGCTGCTGTGGGGGTGAAAAATCAACACGAACCCAATAACAAAAATGCTGCAAGCCCAGGTTCTTTTGATCTGCTTTACTAAGGAAAGCAACGTTAAGGGGTTAACAATCTTACTTTAATCCAGCATACAAATATCATTCACTTAGTTCAGGGGAAAAAGCCAGCACCCTGAACTTCAGAGCAAGCACAAACATCAACAGACAGACCTTGTCTGATTCAAAGCTCAATTCATAGTTACAAGAGTTTAACAAAGTCCGAACATGCGGGTTCGGAAGCTGGAAGGCTCTTAACTACGGCTGCCCAGAGTCTCCACATCAGCGCACCACCAAGAGTGAGAGCCCCCAGCAAATAGCTCTGCTCTCTCTTTTCATACACTCTTTATCCATCATCAAATGTCATGAGCTACCAGAACTCAGGCTCCTACAATGGGCTCTGGTCTTAGCAACTCCCCTTAGGAGCCTGAGGCTTCATGCCCACACGGGCTTAGCACCTAGTAGATACGGTTTGGGCCTGGGGCTTAGCACCTAGTAAGACTCAATCAAAGATAGCCAACTTAGTTGATAATACACCTCCCACAGGGCATTACACTTGAGCTAAGCCTGGAAGGAAGCAACGATTCCGAGAGGTTAAGGAGGGAGGAGGAATGGCATTCCAGGCATGGGGAAAATGCAAACCCTAAGATGGAGGCCTGAAATCGTCCACAATGCCACACTGCCTCCATCAAAATGAGAAATAATGATTCCTAGATAACAAAAATCCATAAGCAAAATCTAGACCCTAGTGATCCCTGACCAGGAAGAATTGGATGTCTGAGGGTCCACATTGACTCTTGACTATCATTTTAAACCCATCTCCACACCTCTCAGCAGATGTTGACTTTTGTTCATTGACTCGCTCGCTTCTTGGCCCACACTCTGCTTTGCCCAACTCCCATGGGCAAGAAGTCTTTCTTTTCTGTTCCAAAGCTTGGACATTAAAGGACTGGGCTGCCTGAGAGATCTTGGGGATCTTGGAGATCTTAGAACTCTTGATGAGTTCTAAGGATGCTGAGGACATCCGTAGCTTTCTGAAAGTTTTATACTGTTTCATTTAAATTCTATGACCCAGGAGACAATACAAAGCAAAACAAACAAATCAGAGGCTTGTACACATAGAAAGTGTGCCCCCTTCATGACACCAAATGTCTCCTGATAAACTGTGTCCTCCACTCAATGTGCTGGGACCAAGGGTGCTCAGTCTGTTCCTGGAGAGGCACCCTCCCCTTGCTCCAGACCCTTCTGGGAAGGGTGGGAAGGTTCTGGGATTGGCCAGGGCTGATCTACATATATATGGCAAAGGGTGCAAGAGAGGATTTTCCTCCTAGGAGGGCTACGAACAACACCCAACACTCTCAATTTGAGAAATTACATTTAACAATTATATGTTGGGATTTAGTGAATCTGGGTGCTAGTGTCCAGAGCAGAAGGTCAATCAACAAATATTTATTAAGTATACCCTCTGGGGACAGGAGGACAAAGAGGAGACAGTCTGCCCTCAAGAAGCTATTGAAAGAAGTGATAAAGGAAAGAAGGAAATTGAATGTCTGGTGTCATATAGGCACAGCCTTGCAGCACAGGACTGAACAATTTCTTTTCATTTGGGCTTGCTTTTGGGAATTGTAAGCTCATGAAATGCAACCCAGCAGAAAACAATCCTCCAGGGCAGATTTTTTGTGCCCTTGGCATCTGTGCCCTTTGTACCTAGGCAAAACATCCTGCACATACTGGAGCAGGAACTTAAGAAATGCTTCTTGAAATGGATTGAACTGAATAGTGTAGATACAACCTGAGTTTTCCCACCCCTCCAGGAAAAAGAAACAGATTTTTCTCCTACCCTCCTTGTAAACGTGTGAGAGGGCCGCCGCACTCCATCCATGGTCCTGCCTGAGATGTTGAGATGCTGTTGTCCACATGCCCCCCAAGCTGTCTGCAGAGTCTCTGCTGGCTGGAACTTGTGTTGACCTGCAGTGTCCTTCAATGGCTCTAAGATGTAGGCTTGGCTTCCTAACAGAATAAATCCCCTGTTGAAAAAGAAACAGTTAACAGGATATTACTTCTTCAGCATGCCTGTCTGTGGTTGGTAGTATATTTATGACTCAGAGTGAAAGCGAACATGGTCATTCACACTTTGAAATTCTGTTGAAAGAGGGTACTTTATTCTTTGGACTGACCTGCTTTGCCAACTCCCTCTAAACCCAAAGCCCTAGTGGGCATAGTCCTAGTGCCTTGCCCCTGGTTACAGCACTGCACACTAACATAGTCCTTGAGGCACCATGATGAGGCATTCGAGGAGGGCTTTAACAGATGATAAGCTGATGATAAGCTCCTGCCCTCCAAAAACTGGGCAGTACTATGGCATCATGTTCTACCTACAATGGCATCTCTTCATCACCTATCTAAGGAACCACAGAATAGCTGCTTGTAGGGAGTCAAAGGAGATAGAGATGTCTGCATTTGGAAGGTCTGAAACATGGCTGAAGATGGCCTTGGGACCCCTTCGGGAAGAGGCTTTCTTGACAGGTTGGGAAAAGTCTCAATTAGTTAAGTCATCAATTAACGAGCATTTATGAAGCACCTACTGGGCTCAAGGATCTCTTCTAGGCACTGGTGATAGACATCAGATGAAATCACTCCTGGCCTCAAGGAGTTTACAGTCTAGCCAGGGGAGACAACATGTGCAGATATAGGGAGTTACAGAAAAGACGCCAGGTAATTTGGGAGTGGGGAGGAGGAGGGCACGCCTAAGTATCCACGGAACACCAGAAAAACTAGAGGAAGACTTCCAGTCTGCCACAATAGGTCATGGAGTCATAGCCTTAGAGCTGGAAGAGGCCGTCTAATTTAACCCTCTCATTTTACAGATGAGGAAACTGAGATCCAGATAGTGAAGTGATTTGCCCAAGGTCACAAAGATAATAAATGTCAGAGGTAAGATCTGAATCCATGGCCAGCACTCTTCTCATTGAATCACACTGTCTTTTATGGAAAACATGTGGAAAGACCTGGACAAGACTCACCCAGACTGAGAGGGCAGAGAGAGGCTGTGATTGGTCCCATGGAAGGGATGAGTTCCCACACTCATGAAACACTACACATTGACCTAAATATTGAGATCCAGGACAGACTTCAAGACTTCAGTCCTCATGACCTCCCTGATGCAGCTCCCTCTCTACTGGAGCTTGGGACCTTTCCATCTGACTCGTAGCTTCCTTCTGTATGAGGACCTCCCTTATTAGAATGTGATCTCTTTGAGAACAGGGACTGACTGACTTGTTAATTGGTAACCCCAGTGTTTAGCTGGGGCTTAGCTTAATAACGAGCTAAGACGGGCTTCATAAATGCTTTATGTATTCATTCATGGATACTCATAGCTGCTCATCCACATCTTTGCCTCCAGTATAGACGGTTGGCCACATCCTCTCATAAACGCTCCGCAGGATCTCCACGCAACGGCCTGGAGACTTCCCGCTGGATCTCTGACCACTCTTGTACCGTTGCCAGGCTGTCCACTTGTTCTCTCACTCTCTCTCCTCCCATTATCCTCCCCTTCTTCTTTCCTGACCACACATTTCTTGGATGACATTTTAAACAATGCTACTTGCTTGCAGGCCATGGCTGGGAGTCATGAAAGAGAGAATGTGGAAAAGAAGCACAAATCGCAAAATGGAAATGAATGTGAAATTCTTTGTCTTCCAGGAGGATGTTGGAGGGTGTTTCTTTTTCGGCTGTGCCGTGTGTCTTAGGCCTCTGAGGCTGAAGGGCAAATGAGAGGCAAAAATATTAGCCTAAGTCCTGCTCCCCACTTCTTAAATGCATGGTAATTAGGTGATTTTAATTAATAGTCTTTTCATGGTCTTGAAGGCAAGATTTTTCTCAAGAAAAACTGCAATTTAGATAACAGCAAATTAACATGATTAAGAAAAGAGTTTGCAGAGAGTGGAGTCCTTTTTCTTTGTCAAATTTAGGGGAAAATGTCATGTATGATAATGGATTAGTCTTTAGGAAGCGATTTCTTGCTTCTGACTTCTGGAGGGGGAAGCGATTATTGTGTTTGAGGGTTAGGAGATGGTCACGAGCAGGAGGATAAGGAGCAGGACCTGGGGAGGTGGTTTGGAGGAGGGATCCGGCATTGCAGAGAAAGGCTGGCTTGGAATTTGGAGAAGGGATTTAGTATGACTTGGAGGAAAAGGAAGAACACAGGGAAACTCAAGCAAGAGGAGAAGGAACAGGAGGAGATGGTCAATGAGGAGGTGAGGCGGCAGGTAGCTCATGAGATACACCCATAAGCAAGAAAGAGTTAGTATGTCCAGGGAAAGAAAATGGGGAGAGGTAGGCCAGGTTCTAATGAAGGGTGGAGGATGATCACCACAGAGATGAAGGCCCACAGCCTGCTCCATGTAGCCTGCCCCAGTAGTTCTTTATGTGGCTGTGTGTGGTTTGTCCTTTGTCCTCAAAGAGGACCGTGAGGGAGATGATGACATGGCTTGCAGTTGACTTTGATTTGACTCAAAGAGGACTGTGAGGGAGATGATGACATGGCTTGCAGACCTCCCTTTGAGGGAGGGCTATGCAAGGTCACCAGCCTCACTTTCTCCTCCAGAGCAATCTGGGTCCAGCGATCAGATATTCATCAGGGATTGGAGATGGCCCATGATGCATTGGGAGACCCTGGCCCTTTTAAGCTAAGCCTTTTCAAGTTCTCACTTTGAGTGAGGTAATGCCCATTCAGTGAATAGGCCTCTTTAAGAAGGGAGTCAAGGGATGGCCCCGTTAATTAAAAAAAAATCAAGGTGGGAGGGGAAGACCCTCAGGATTGCTGCCAAAAGAAAAACAGTTACTATTGACATTCACTCTGATCCTAGAGGGCCCCCAAAATAATCATTAGGTGGTGCTTGGGCAGGGACCTATTGTTGTCTAATCCTTGAGATCCAAGTTCTCTATGGATATAAGGATGACAAAGGACCAATGGTGTCATTTGCAAAAGAGGGAGAGTTCCTCTGTGATCTCTGTAGAGGATGCTGTGCTAGTATGCTCCAAGGGCTGAAGGAAAATCTCTCTATTTCCCAGGTCATGGGAGGAAGGGAAAGGAATAAGGTTATTGAGTGCTTGCTATGTGCCAAGTACTGTGCTAAGTGCCTTAAAATGTTATCTTAGAGGAGGGTGAGAAGCAGAGGCGGAGTCCTGAAAAGTGCCAGTTGGTTGACAAAAGGAAAAAAAAAAACCACTTAACTTGGAGTCATAAGACCCAAATTGGAGCCCCGGCTCTGACACTTACTACCTTGGACAGGTCATTTCATCTCTCTGGGCCTCGGTTTCCCCACCTGTTAAATGAGAGGGCTGTCCTAGGTGGCCTTTAAGGTCTCTTTCAGCTCTAGATCTGTGACCCTAGGAAGAGTGCCACACAAAGGGGAAAGAGAAGGGTTGCTGAGCAATGGAGGGAAGCAACAGATATACGGCTTTTTCCAAAGAGGAGAAAGCTTGATCATCTGAGGATGAAGCCACCAAAGCACCAAGAAAAGATGATGTGGATTCACAGGTTGAAGATCTTCCAGGAGGGGCAGAAGAAGAAGAAGAGATGGTCCTGGTGGGTGGTGAGCCCACTGCTCCGGGATGGAGGCAGCTATTTGCTGACTGATTGTAACAAAAAAGAAATTTGTGGACCTCAAGGAACATCTATGCAAGACAGGATAGAGAATGTCCTGCTTAGTCACACCAGCTGACTAATAGTTTCTTTTGATGTGGGCTCAGACGATTTTCCCAGAAGGATTTGAGAAGACATTACTAAAGATGACTAAGCCTTGGACAAGAAACTAGAGACCATGGGGCAGAGGGGGGATCTTCAGTCATGCAGCTGATCAGAGGAAAAGACTTGAAAAGAGAAATGCAGATTTGGGGAAAATGAACAGTGGCTTAAAAAGATGCTGCAGATGGGGCTTGTATTTCTGGACAATGGCTTAAAATACGGTAATGATGGGTTCCTAGGCAGGGATGTAGTGCTATTTACAAAGGCCAGCAAGATGTCCTTTCCTGAAGTCTTGAAAATCTAATAAAAAAGTTTTAAACTAGAAAGGTGATAGGGGTAAAACTGACTACATTTTTCTGCCCAGCTAGGTACCACAGAGGGTAACCATAACATGGAAATGTCCATAAATTCATGGGAGAAAAATTCCAAAAAGGAAGTAAGTGAAAACCGAATCCAACAATGGCCTCAGATGTCCAAACACAAATAAACAAGCAGGGTGAAATAGGAATCCTAACACAAGAAGGCAGATTTTACATAATAGGTATTGCCAGGTCTTGATGGGACAAGACCCATGACTAGATGATGGCTCTGGAAAGGAATACTTTCTTCAAAAGAGATTGAATGGGTAGGAAGGCTGGAGTGGTGGCGCCTGAGGTGGAATAGCATTATACCTTAAGAAGAAATGCTCATGGGAGGAAATCCTAGGAGCAGAGGAAGGAAGTATAGTGGATAACATTCGAATGAAAGTCAAAGAAGGCAAAAACCTTGATACCACCTAGACCGAAAGATGAAATCGATGAGGCTTCTGGGAAACACATCACATGACTAGTGAATCTGATGGCTGAGCCGTCATCACTGATATTTGAAAGATCACAAAAAGTGACAGAAACATCCCAGGATCAGAGAAGAGCAAACGTCCCAATTTTCCCTTCTGTCCAAAAAGATGAAAGATTTGAGTCTGAAAACCATTGGTCAGTGCCCTTTTTTTTCAATTTCTGGTGAATTTCTAGAATACATTTTTTAAAAAAATTCGAGTCTTTGTTCAACATGCAAATTTTTTTCTCTCACATTCCTAAGTTTAATTAAAAAAAAACCCTCATAACAAACATGCATGGTTAACAAAACAAATTTAGACACTGACCATATCCAGAAATATGTGTCTAGAACATCTTATCAGAAGGATAGCTATGTGAATATTTAGAAAAGTAGGTAGTGATCATAGAATCAGCCTGACTTCATCAAGAATAGGTCATGTTAGATTTTCCTCATTTCCCTCTTGGGTAGAGTTACCAGACTGAGAGATCATGGGAATATGATAACTAGAGTATACCAAGGTTTTTGCATTAAGTTTCTCATATTACTTCTGTGGGTGAGTTGGAGTGATGTAGACTTAGACAATGGTACCATTAGGTGAATTGGAAGCTGGCTGAATGAACAGAACCAAGGTGGTTATCAGTGGTTGGATGCCAACCTGGAAGGCATTGTCTAGCACAGTGCCTCAGGGATATGGGCTTGACTCTGCTCTCTTTAATATTTTGACCAATAACTTTGAGGAGGCTATAGCTGATCTACTTACCCAATTTTCAGGGCTAAATGGAATTAGATGAAATTGAATAATAGAAATAAAGTCTTGGGTTCAAAAATCAAACTTACAAGTAAAAGAAAGGGATAGCATGACTAGGCATCAATATGTCTGAAAAAGAATTGAAAGTTTTAGGGGACTAGTCTGCATGCTCAGGGTCAATTTGATTTTTGAACTCAAGACTTTATATTTATTTCTATTATTCTGTGATGAGACATCAGGAGAGGGCTTCAACAAAGATCATTTACATAAAATATACGCAATGATTTCTAAAGATCACCAGCTAATGTAGGTGATGAATGATGATACTTAGGCTACAGGAAGTAACAGCTTGAGATGATTCCTGACCAAGTGGGTGAACCACACAAGGTTATGGAGTGGTTGGGTTGGGCAGTGTTTTTTGATGCAAAGTCATAGTTTCCAAACCCAATTCCCAAATAAGACGTATTGTGAGTAGTATCTTGAAGTTTCTGTGTGTGAAGAGACAGGTTGGCATGGTGGATGCATGCAGGTGTATGGAGTCAGGAGGATCTGAGTTCAAGTCCTGCCTATGACACATTCTGGCTGTGTGACCTTAGGCAAGTCACTTAACCTCAGTGTTCTAAGACTCCCCAAGTCTGAGAGGGTACTGACCAGCTTTCATAGAGGGAGCTTCCTCAGCTCGATGTTCTCATACATGGATGAAATCACATATCCAATCCTGTCTGTGGAAGCACTTTACTTTTGATTTAAGATTCTGTAGGCGCACATAGACCCAGTCACTAGTTTGAAATAAGGGTTTGAACTGGTCGCAAGACTATTTGGAAAGCCAGCTGGAATAAAGTCAGACTGCATCAGTCCATGGCACTTTTATTATGGGACCTCAGTGCTCAGCCCTAAAGGCGCAGGTTTTAACCATGTGCTATGCCCACAAGGGCTTGTTCAGCCTTGACTTGAAGATCTCAAGCTGCCCAGGTAATGGGGAGCCCTCTGCCTCTCCAGGAAGCTCTTTCTATCTTGGCAAGTTCAAGGGAGGTATTTTCCTTACATTGATCCAAACCCTTCTCTGAAGCCCCCACTCGCTGTTGTTAGGTCTTCCTCCTGGAACCTCCTGGAACCCAACAGAACAAGTGTAACTCCCCTTCTCTGTAAGAACCCTTCTTGGAGACAGTGATTCCATCCCTGTCAGTCTTCTGTTCTCTAGGCTAACTACACCCCCCACAGTTCTTTCAATTAGTCTTCAAATGCCCAATGGCTTGAGCCAGGGCATTTTCCCTGCCTCCAGAAAGCTTATGGTTTAGTTGAGAGCCTAAGACTTCACATTTATAAAACAATGAGAATGGTTTTTATTGCACTGAGTTATGTGTGGCAAAGACAAGGAGCTCAGAAAGGGCAGAAAAGGATGGGCTGAAGGAATTGGAAAGCTCTTGGTCAATTTAATGATTATTCTTGATTTAATTTGAGTCATTCTAATCTTGTCTCTTTCCCCTCCCCAGCTCTCTCCAATGTGTAGACATGCAGCATCTGGTAAGTAACACTGCTGAGATTTCCAGAGTATGTTGGTTGGACTCTTTCTGTCTTTCCTTAAGAAATCCTTTATGAATCACCAGGAGACCCTTTTGATTTCAGCGTGGGGCACTTCTATTCCAGATCCGAGATGAAAAAAGGAAAACAATGAGAGAAAACAACCTTAAAGAGAAGAATTAAGAAAGCAGGCAAAAAGTGACCGAAGAACAAGGGAACAGATGGCCCTGCTTTCCTGACTCAAAGTTGTCCGTCCTTAAAGTGGCTGGACTGTCATGTATATATTTTTCTTCAGAATTTAAGTCAGTGAGATGTTTGCAAGAGAAAATGTCAGTCAAAGTTCTAAGGGCTAGAAGCATCACTGATCAGATTTTTCAAGTCAATGGAAAGTTTCTAGAGGCTGTGAGTAAACTCCCTTCTCCTTTCTCGTTTTGGGTTTTCAATAGCCCATGAAGCCGAAGAGGTGAAATGCTCGCTAAGAGCACTCCTTGGGGTCTCCTAAGTGGCAGCTCAGTAAGATGGCTTAATTAAAGAATTTCTGTGGTCTAGCTTGGCCTTAATTAGTCACTTAACACAAAAGACGGTGAGCAATAGCAGTGGAGGGAGAATTCTACCATTGGACATCTCAGGTGGGAGATTTTGAAGGGTTCATGGCATGTAGGCTACTGAAAGAATACAAGAAAATGCAAATCATTAGAAAGTTGAACTTGGTAGGCATTCTAAAGTATGAAAGTGATCTGGCCAGCAGCCCTTTCCAACCCAGACAACAGGCATTCTTCATCCACTTGGTATTTCCTATGTGGATAGTTGGCTTAAGCTCTTTAGGGTGATTCTGGATCTCATCCAGGAGGTTCTGGAATGACCTAGAACTTTACCCAATCCACACAATGTTATTGGCAGATAGGGGCAGCTGGAGCACCTTGACATCCATAGGGCTCCCCTTTTACAAAACCTTTATGAACCTGTTTCCTCATCTCTAGGGAGAAGGGAAAGGAATAAGTAGTTATATGACACCTACTGCATGTCAGGCACTGTGCTAAGTGATTTATGAATGTTATCTCAATTCATCCTCACAAGAGCCCTCCATTTTCTAAAAAAAAATCTCCATTTTACAGTTGAGAAAAGGAGGCAAACAGAGGTTAAACGATTTACCCAGGGTCATACAGCTAGTGAGTGTCCGAGCCTGGGTTTGAATTTGAATCTTCCTAGTTCCAAGCCCAGAGCACCACTTAGCTGCCATATATGTATAATATAAGAGGCTTGGACCAGATGGTTTCTGAGGTCCCTGCCAGTTTTAGGTCTATCATCCTCTGACTCCATGGTTTGGAGCTCGTCCATCAGCACATGAAGCATGAACGCACCCTGAGGATGCACGCAGTGCCCCCAGAAACGTGCAAGAGGAGGAGATGGGCTGTATTGACCTGGGGGTATGGAGCACTGCTTTTAAGGACCTCAGGCTTCTCCCTGAATCAAAAGCACCAGGTTCATTTAGTGATGCTCTCTGGCTGTGAGTCAGGGGATGGAGCATTCTCGAAAGAATCCCAGCTAAGGGTCGCCCCAAACAAGAGCTGCTTGGGAGGGGCAGGCAAGCCGAGCCCCTGAAGGGGGCTCTTAATTCCACGAGGTCACCAGTGCATCCAAGTGTGGACGTGCCATCTATGTACGTGAACATGAACCTAATTAGGTTTCAAATCTGGTGCTTTGATGGAAAAGACAAGTGAGCTCAGGGAGGATTATCAGGAGACTCAGAAACGCTTTGTTTTGCTCTTCACAGGGTGTGTGTGTGTGTGTGTGTGTGTGTGTGTGTGTGTGAGAGAGAGAGAGAGAGAGAGAGAGAGAGAGAGAGAGAGAGAGAGAGAAAATGTGAGCCGCTCAGGGGTAGGGACTATCTTTTGCCCTTCTTTGGATCCTCAGTGGTTTGCACAGGGCCTGGCACATAGTAGGAGCTTAACAAATGCTTACTGACTGACCGATTGCCAGAATGTCTGCCATCATTGGAGGGCCGCAGGCTGGGGTTAAGAGGAGACTGGTGAGCTCTGACTAGAGCTCTGCATGGTGATGGGGGCCTCTGGCTCACGCCAAGTGCTCAATAAATATTTGTCATCAATAAATGAAACAATTTTATTTAAAATTTTCATAATAAATCAAATGCTAAATTCTGCCTTGCAATGGACTGGAAATGAAGCAGAATGTATCAACATTCTTCACTGGCTTTGTCCACTTTCTGAGTAAGGGATTAAGTGGCTCTTTGTTACTTTGAGTTGGCCATTTGGCTCTGGGTCAGGTCTCGCTGCTTTTCAGCCTCATTAGCCAGCCCCTATTTGGGAACATACGGCCTATGGAACTCCAGCCTTGGTTAGTATTATTAACATTACTGCTATTCTGAGTACCACAGTCATCCCTACAGGCTGTTGGCTCCTGCATCTTCACTACCTGGAGTGAGACAATGAATAGAAAATATGGATTATTCTGGCTGAATTGCGGGTCTCTTACTAATTTAACTTTTCTATCCTGTTTTTGGGGGGTGTCTGACAGGTTGGTGCCCATCATAGAAAATTAGAACTGGAGCTGGCTCCTAAAAGCTTCGGTATTATTAGTGAGGGAATAGTTGGTGAAAGATTTCTATCATTCAGGTTTTTTGTGATTCAAAATGGCAAAAACAAAATTAAGACATTCATAATCACTTTTGTAAGCTAGGTCAATGTGACCAGGATGTTTTCCAGTGAAGAATGTTTGTCCAATGCTTCCATGCAATCTATTTGTAAGTATTGTGGTTTACAAATGCCTATTAAGCATTTACCATGAGCAAAGGACATGGCTGGAAGCCACCACGGGAGCACAGGACCAAAGATTTAGAGTGGGTGAGACCCTATGAGGCATCAAGTCCAATTCTCTCTCTCTACCAATGAGGAAACAGAGGCCCAGCAAAGTGCAACCATAGTCACAAAGGTGATAAATGGCAGAGCTGGATCTGAACCCAGGTCCTCTGACTCTCTATCTGGTGCTTCCACCGGGAAGTGCTGCCTCAATAAAGCATTATAGACTCCCCCAATGTCAAAGAGAAGGCACCTTAGACACATACCATCTACTCAACCCTGCGCTTGAGTAGTAAACTCTTCAGAAACACCCAGGACATCCCTAGATTTTTTCAATTGTTCTTCCTATGTCACGGTCTCCAGTCTTTCCCCCTTGGTCACCCTTAGGATTGTCCTTCCTGCTGCCCTCTCCTTCCCCCTTCCCCCAACCCCAGTCTGCCTAGACCCCTGATAGGCAGGAAGAAAGCTTGGCAGCTCATACCTTGCTTGGATGAGCTGGGTGTTACCAATCACAGTCCTTCTGGAGAGTTGGGGGACCACTAGGCCTTACCACCTTTTTGGTCACTGTGTTCTCAGGTCCTTCAGGACTTAGCCTCTCCCCTACCTCTACACCCAAGGGACCTCTGGGCAGGGCTCTTTGCCCTGCCACAAAGTCCTAAGGGCCTTGCCATTCACCCTGCTGCCGTACCCCAGCAACTTCTAAGCTTTTTATTGGCCCTGGTGCTGAAGTCTTGTTTCCACAATCTGGCTAGCAGCTTCTGTGGGGGTATAAGATCCATGCACAGCCAGCACTCAGAAAGCTGCCAGCACACCGCAAAAACACAGGTTCTTTTGATCTGCTTAACTAAAGAGAGCAGGGGGAAGGGGTTGACATGCTTACTTTCATTCAGCACACAAATACAATTCACTTAGTTCAGGGGAAAAAGACCAGCACCCTGAACTTCAGAGCAAAATACAAACAAATTACAAACATCAACAGACAGACCTTGTCTTATTCAAATCCCAATACACAGTTACCAGAGCTCAACAAAGTCTCAGCATCCGGGTTTACAAGCTGAAGGGCTCCTTAGCTACAGCTGCCTGGAGTCTCCTCATCAACACCATCTCCAGAACCCTGCACAAATGGCT
>CM053624.1:7142975-7156265 GCA_028646595.1 Phalanger gymnotis | reverse complement strand
CCAGTCACCAATCCACACCCACATAGGTTCCACACCTAATAGGGGTTTGGGCCTGGGGCTTAGCATTATTCAAAGCAAATGAAAGCCAAACTCTTCAAGGGCACTAAGTGCTAAAGAGCCCATTTTGCTTACCAATACAAGTCTCTCTTGTGCAGTGTCTACTCCAATTAGAGGGGAGCTCCTAAGAGCAGAGTTGGCTTTACCCTTTCCACTTAGTGCACAGTAAGTACTTTATAAGTATGTTTTTATTCATTGTTTGCCCTTGGAAATGCTACTGTTTGCCTGGTTCCCAGGCTCAGACCCAATACCCTAGAAGTTCTGTGACTGGGGCAGAGGATGGGAGGACCCTCACCTCTTCAGCTGTAGGCACCCTGCTTTCTTTAAGATAACACTGGGTTGGGGGTGGCTGTGTCACAGCGTTTACAATCTACCCGGGGAGATAAGATGTCCAAATGTGAAAAGTTAAAAGGAAAACATTAATGTGTAATTGAAGGTTCAAGGCAACTCGAAGGAGAGATGCAGGAAGGAGTGATTAATTACCTGGCAGTGGAGGAGATGGGGAAGTGCCAGGCACGTCTCTCTGGGGAGCAATGAGGGAGCCGGCTTGCCTAGAACAAAGATTTGCTGTAGGGAGGAGGAGAAGGAGGAAGATGAGGAGGAAGAGGGGGAAGGAGAGGGGAAGGAGGAGGAGGAGGAGCAGTGGCAGCAGCAATTGGGCCAGAGAAGGGGGCAGAAAGGCCATCAATGTCAGACTAAAAGTCTGGGATCCATCTTGTAAGCTGTGGGGAGACCTCTGAAGTTTTTGAGCTGGTGAGAGGGAAACAAGGTGGCGTGATGAGTCATTTTAGGAAGAATAACTACAGGAAGGACGAGACTGTGGATAGAACTAGGTAGGGAGGCCCAGATGGTGTAGTGGGGAGTGTTCTACCTAGTCAGAAGGACCCGAGTTCAAATTCTGCCTTACACATTTCCTAGCTGTATGAGTATGGGCAAGTCACTTCATCTTTCTCAGTTTCAGGTTCCTCATCTGGAACTGGGGTTAATAACAGCAGCAACTTCCCAAGGCTGCTGGATGATCAAGAACTACTCCCTGTAAAGTGCTTTGCAAACCTTAAAGCATTGCATGAATGCTAGTTATTGTGATTAGTTTCATAATTACATCCTTACATGGGGAAATACAGAGTGAAGCTGGGGGGTGGGGGTGGGGCAGTGTGATCAGGTCCAAACTGATGCTCAGTGACTCTGGACAGATTCCTCTCCCTCTCGGAGCCTCAGCTTCCCCATCTGTAAAAGGGGAGGATCTAGAAGATCTTTTCCAGATGTGAATCGTACAATGCTAGTGGGGACGGGAAGATGAGGACAAATGGAGTCATTGCCAAAGGAATTATATCATCTTTGGGTCTTTATTTTGCCTGTGCTGAGCACAGGGCCTGGGATATGGTAAAGCAGTCTGTCCATGAGCATTTCTTAAGCATCTCCTATGGACCAGGCACTAGAGAAAAAGGGCAAACAATCCTGTCTCCAAGGAGCTTCCATTCTAAAGGAGAAAATGATATGCAAATACCTGGGTCCAAGAGGAGATCAGGATGTAGTAGCAGGAAGTAATCTCTAGGAGACAGCGCAAGGAGGGGGGAGGGAAAGGGGACTCACGGGAAGAGGGATAACAGGAAAGGTCTCTGCAGATGTGAGATTTGAGCCAGCTCTTAAGGGAACAAGAAACCAAGAAATTTAGATGAGGAGGAGGAGCATTCCAGGTGTTGAGGAAAGCCAGGGCTAAGGCACTTTGGGAGACAGGCTTCAGGAATGCTTGTTGAATGAATGAATGAGTGAACTGGATTGAGGAGGTCCTGTGCCCCACTGTTTTCAAGCTTGAGTTACTAGGAGAAGAAGAGTAACCAAAGCAGCTACTGAGGACTCGCCTCCTGGCTGACTTTGCCCAATGCCCATGGAGAGCCTGTGTAGCCCCAAGCACCCATATCTACTTGAGAAACTCCCTCCCCCTCCATGAGTTGGTATGGTTCCCATCCATTGATCCTAGTCATCATCCCTTGGTCTTTCCTCTCTGGCCTTCCTGGTTCCAAGGCTGGCTCCCTAACCCTCTACTACACTCTCTCTTCTACAACAAGGAACCAGGAAGATCTGGATTCAGACCCCACCTCTGGGACATACCAGCTCCATGGCACTAACTGCACCTGAGCTTTGGATGAGATCCAAAGACTGTATGAGGTGGCTGAAAGGCATCTGAGCAGGGAATTCCCTCCCACATCCACAAAATCCTAGGTCTAATAATAATAATAAAAAAAAACAATAGCCAATCATGGCTAGCATTCATATGCA
This sequence comes from Phalanger gymnotis, assembly GCA_028646595.1. Taxonomy (NCBI): domain Eukaryota; kingdom Metazoa; phylum Chordata; class Mammalia; order Diprotodontia; family Phalangeridae; genus Phalanger; species Phalanger gymnotis. Next base: position 7,153,928 of record CM053624.1, on the reverse strand, counting down.
CAGCCCTTTAAGGTATGCAAGGCATTTTAAAAATATCTAATTTCAGCCTCATGACAACCCTGGGAGGGGTTATTGTTACCCCCATTTACAGTTGAGGAAACAGAGGAAGAGAGAAGGTAAGTGACTTGGCCAGGGACATACAGTTAGGAAGTATCCGAGGCTAGATTTGAACTCAGTCGCTCCTGACTCCAGGCCCAGGGTCCTATCCAGTTAGCTACTTATAAGGAAAGGGAGTAGTTCATTTTGGGGGTTGGTTAATTTGACTTTAATTAGTGATTTATAATCTAGTCAATCAACGACAACAACAACAAAATCCCAAATTTATTAAGTCGTACTATGTGCTGACTGGCAGGGTGCAGTGACTTGTGAATGGCTGCCCAGCTAGTAAATAGCAGAGTTTAATTAATTAGTTAATTAATAAGTTTAATTAAACTCAGGTCCCTGGCCTCCATGTCCTTATCATATTTCTTTACTTCATGCTATCTAGTTGAATGCAAGAAATAGTATGTGTGATGCTCTTTGCGAACCTTAACATACTCTAGAAATATTGTTATTATTTTCAGGCAAAAACTGGTAGCTTTAAGAAGCTTGCCCCTAGATTCTACTTAGCTGGGAGGATAGAGATAGATTCTAAATTTTAAAAAGTACCAGAAGATGGCTTATTCGTTTCAGTAAACATTTACTAAATGTCATGTGCCAGGACCAGATAGACAAAGTTCCTGCCCTCCTGGCTATACTGATGCTTTGGCTCCTTATTACCATCAGCAGCAACTCTATTGCCTGGTAAGCAACCCACCATTGGCCATGATCCAATTTCTAAGAACTACCTTGTTCCACAACAAGGTAGGCTCATTGGCTCATATGTGTCTTAGAGGGAAATCCGTTGGACCATAAGAGTTGAGAAGAGTCTTATGTTAATAGGGATGGTATTGAAATTTAATGTCCTGAATATTGACAAGTCAAGGTACAGCAAAAATACAGCAGAGAAAAGCAGACGAATAAAGATGATGATTGGTGTGGAGGCAAAATATAGGGCTCGGAAATAAGAAAGAAGAACAGGTATGGAAGTCAGACATTTTCACTGGCTGCTTGGCATTTTAGTGTGATAAACTAGAGTAGAAAAGTCACTTAGGGAACATTTAAAGAACAATGAATTCCAATACTATATAAACTCTTTGGAAAAGTAGGCAAAGAAGGGGTCCTACCAAATTCTTTTTATGCCACAAAATGGTGCTGATACCTGAGCCAGGAAGAACCAAAACAGAGAAAGAAAATTATAGACCAATTTCTCTAATGAATATTGACACAAAAATTTGAAATAAAATATTAGCAAAGAGATTATAGCAATTTGTCATGAGGATAATACAGTATAGCCAGGTGGGATTTATATCTGGAATGCAGAGCTGGTTCAATATTAGGAAAACTAATTAACCATATCAGCATAATTAACTGTGTCAATAACAAAACTAACAGAAATCATATAATTATCTGAATAGATGTGGAAAACATTAGAGAGCATAAGAATAAATGGAGCTTTCCTTAAAATGATAAGTAGTACCTCTCTAAAACTATCAGCAAGCATTATCTGTAATGGGGATAAGTTAAAAGTCTTCCCAATAAGATCAGGGGTGAAACAAGGATTCCCATTATCACCATTATTATTCAATACTATACTAGAAATGTTAACTTTAGCAATAAGAGAAGAAAAAGAAATTGAAGGAATTAGAATAAGCAATGAGGAAACAAAACTATCATCCTTTGCAAATGACATGATGGTATACTTAGAGAATCCCAAAGAATCAACTAAAAAACTACTTGAAATAATTAACTTCAGCAAATTTGGAAGATATAAAATAAACCCACATAAATCACCAGCATTTCTATATAATACTAACAAAGACCAGTGTCAAGAGATAGAAAGAGAAATTCCATTTCTAATAACTGTAGATAATATAAAATACTTGGGAGTCTACCTGCCAAGACAAACCCAGGAACTATACTTTGCACGTAAATAAAGTCAGATCTAAACAATTGGAAAAATATCAATTGCTCATGGTTAGGCCTGGCTAACATAATAAAAATGACAATTCTACCTAAATTAATTTACTTATTCAGTGCCATACCAATCAAACTACCAAAAATTATTTTATACAGCTAGAAAAAATAATAACAAAATTCCTCTGGAAGAACAAAAGTCAAGAATATCAAGGGAATTAATGAAAAAGAAATACAAGGGAAGGTGGCCTAGCAGTACCAGATCTAAAACTATATTATAAAGCAGCAATCACCAAAACTATTTGGTACTGGCTAAAAAACAATGGTGGATCAGTGGAATAGGTTAGGTACACAAGACACAGTAGTAAAAGACTATATAGTAAGCTACTGTTTGATAAACCCAAAGACTCCAGCTTCTGGGATAAGAACTCACCATCTGACAGAAATTTCTGGGAAAACTGAAAAACAGTAAGGCAGAAACTAGGCACAGAACTCTCACAACCTATATACCAAGATAAGGTTGAAATAGGTACATGATTTGGACATCAGAGATGATACCATAAGCAAATTAGGAGAGTAAGAAATAGTTTACCTGCCAGATCTATGGAGAAGGGAAGAATTTATGATCAAACAAGAGAAAGAAAATATTATGAAATGAAAAATGGATAATTTGGATTATATTAAATTAAAAAGTTTTTGCACAAAGATCAGAAGGAAATCAGAAAGCTGGGAAATAATGTTTACAGCCAATGTCTCTGATAAAAGCTTCATTTCTAAAATATATAGAGAACTGAGTCAAATTCATAAGAATACTAGTCATTCCCCAATTAATAAATGGTTAAAGGGTATGAACAGGCAGTTTTCAGATGAAGAAATTAAAGCTATCTATGGTTATATGAAAAAGTGCTCTAAATAGCTATTGATTAGAGAAATGCAAATTAAAACAATTCTGAGGTACTGCCTCATACCTATAAGACTGGCTAATATGACAGAAAAAGAAAATGATAAATGTTGTAGAAGATGTGGGAAAACTGGAACACTGATGCACTGTCAGTTAAGTTGTGAACTGAGCCAGCCAATCTGGAGAGCAATTTGGAACCATGCCCAAAGGGCCATCAAATTGTACATACCCTTTGATCCAGCAACACCACTTCTAGGTCTGTATCCCAAAGAGATAATAAAAATGGAAAAAGGACCCACATACACAAAAATATTTATAGCAGCTCTTTTTGTGGTGGCAAAGAACTGGAAATTGAGGGGATGCCTTTCAACTGAGGAAGGGCTGAACAAGTTGTGGTATATGAATGTAATGCAATACTATTGTGCTATAAGAAATGATGAGCAGGATCATTTCAGAAAAAAAAAAAAACCAAAACCTGAAAAGATTTATATGAACTGATGCTGAGTGAAGTGAACAGAACCAGGAGAACACTGGACACACTAACAACAATATTATATGAGGAAGGACAGTGAGTGACTCAGCTCTCCTCAGCAACACAATGATCTAAGACAGTTCTGAAGGACTCATGACAAAGCACACGATCCACCTCCAGAGAAATAATTATGGAGTCTGAATGTAGATCAAAGCAGACTATTTTTACTTGAAGTTTTTCTTTCTTGTGGTTTTTCCATTTTGTTCTGGTTATTCTTTTGGTACATGACTAATGGGGAAATATGATTAATAAGATTGTACATATGTAACCTGTATCAGATTGCTTGCTGTCTTAGGGAGGGAGAAAAATTTGGGACTCAAAATTTACAGAAATGAATGTTGAAAGCTATCTTTACATGTAATTGGAAAAAGTAAAACACTATTAAGGAAAAACGTCACCTAGGGACTGAGTTTCACATTCGAACCATTGTAGAATTGTTTTAAATGTCTAAAAATGGCCCTAATTTGTATGACTGATTTTTTAATGTAGCAATTCTTTTCTTCATAAAACTTCCTTTTTCTCTTTTCTCTTCCCTTTTTAGTATACCATTTCTAGGTTTTTTTCTCTCCTTATCTTCCTTTTCTTGTTTCTCTTTCCAGAACAGATTTTCCCCTGGCTTCGCAGTCTTTGGTCAATGTCCTTAGAAGCAATGCAGGAAGGTGCAGCTCCTTGATTTTCCCTAAAGCTGTATAATGTACTAGATTTAATGAAATCATTGCCTCCAGCAGACAGTCAGAATCACTTACAAGATGTCTTTGGCACACACCACTTTCCTGGCACTTCTTGGATACCCATTTACTTATGCTGCTCCAGCCGTTTTTTCACAATGTTGAATTATCTTTTATTCTAAGATACCCCAATTCCCAGATAATAATGTTTTAATCAACCACTCTGTCAGGAGCACTTAATCTACCAAAGCTCTCTCTTCTCTTGGATTCTCTACTGGGTCGATGGTCAAGCTGACAATGTAACTCGGGGGCTTCTCTGCTGATGCACGGTCGGCTGCGAATAGATAGAGCCTAAGACCGTCTAGTGGAGCACTTCAGCTGGGGATCATAGAGCACTCCCATGGAAGCAGAGCCAAAGCTGCAGATGGCTCTGAGGACAGTGGAAGGATGGCTGGTGGTTAGAAGTAGGGTGCACTGGTTCGCCAAGGACGCTTGGTGCTCACGAAGAGGCAGGAAAGGTTCTATCAGGCCTGGGTCAGACTGGGAAAGGAGGTGAAGGACAGCTTGTAGTAAGAGGGAGGGAATCAGGTGGATAGTCTGAGTGTTGTGTCTAGAGCCATAAAGCGAAAGGGAAGGTCTTCAGTGTCACTCGATCCATCAGCAAGCATCTATTAAGCACTTGCTGTGTGCCAGGCACAGTGCTGGCCACTTGGGGGTATGAAGACAAAAATTATACAGCCCCCAGCCTTAAGGAGATTATGAAAGAGACAAGAAGCATCTAAAGTGCGTATTCAATACAGATGGGAGAGATGCTGGGCAACCTCAGAGGGAAAGGCTCTGCCAGGCAGAGGATCACGAAAGGTCTCCTGAAGAAGGTGGCCTTTGAACTGAAGCTTGAGGGAAGCCAGAGATTCTGAGAGGCAGAGGTGAGAAGGGCATTCCAGGCACGGGGAACAGCCGACGTGAAGGTATAAAGATGATAAAAATGGAGTGTCCTGTGGGAGGAACAGAAAGGGGCCCAGTACATGTGGATGGGGAGAAATGTAAGGAGAATGGGAAGAGGAAGGGGCCTGGTTAGGAAGATCTTTAAACGGCAAACCGAGCTTACATTGGATCCTCTGGGTAACAGGGAGACCCTGGAGTTTATTTACTAGAGGAGACACGTGGTCAGACTTGGGATGAAGCAAAGGCACTCTGCCAGCTGAGCAAAAGATGGGCTGGCGTGGGGAGACATGGGGCAGGCAGACTCACCAGGAGGCTACCGTAGTAACCCAGGCAGGAGGGGATGAGGGCTTGTGCCTGGCTGGTGGCAGGGTCAGTGGGGAGAAGGGGCACACAAGAGCTGCGATGAAGGTAACACGAACTACTCCCTCATTCCTTAGAGCACAATAGCTTCCATTACCTTCATGTACCGCCATTTGCTCAGCCATTCCCCACGTGATGGGCACCCCCTTAATTCCCAGGTCTTTGCTATCACAAAAACAGCTTCTACAAATATATATTTTTAGACGTGGTTCCTTCCTCTTTTTCTTTGACCTCTTTGGGGTACGAGCTGAAAGTCGTATCCCTGGGTCACAGCTTCCTCACACTAAGGGTGAGGCTCCCAAATGCTTTCCACAATGGTTGGACAATCAGCAGCATGCACACGTTGGGGTGCCCGCTTTCCCTTAGCTCCTCCAGCAACTGTCCTTTGTATTTACTTTGAATTGACAGATCACCGTATGTGCTGTTTCGCCCAGGAGAAGGCAAGCTTGTGGAGGGCAGGTACTGAACAAGCTCATCTCTTGTTCTTGCCCCTCCTTTCCTGACTCACTCGGTTTTCCTCTACTTTTCTTCCCTCTTCCCTCCAGCTCTTCCATCCCTCCTCCTTCTTCCAGGATGTCTGCCACCTTAGGTCTCCTTCCGGGCCCCCCTTCCCAGGTATAAAGGCACTCCTGCACTCTTTGCTTCCTCATTGCAGATACAAGGACAGAGGCCTCTCAAAAGGCCCCTGGGATGCTCTGACACTCCCTTTGTCCCAGGCTCTGACACTTCAAGGTCAAGATGTTGGCATTTACCAGCTAGAAGATGCTGTGTAGCTGCATCCTCATTAAGAACTGACAGGGAGAAAAAAGGGTTGACTTGTACCAGAGGAAATTAGGTTAGATAAAAGACAACTTTCTAGCTGTCACATTTTAAATTCCCCACTACGGATTGTTCCCTTGTACTCCTCAGCCCAAATACCTACATTTCACGCTTCATTAGCACTAGAATACTTATATAGGGGACTGGGGACAGGCCTTGGAGCCAGGAGGACCTGAGTTCCAATCCTGCCAGACACAACTTGTGGACTATGTGACTCTGGGCAAGTTACTTTACATTTTTTGGGATTAAGCTTCTTCAGCTGTAAAACAAAGCGAGGGGGCCTCCTTCCAGATCCAAATGAGTGATCCCAGGAGCCTTTGCGCCAAGGTCTAACTAATGCTGGGAGCCCGCTCTTCACAGTGTTTGGAAGGTCCCAGCACCTGGGGGGACCCCGTGCTGCAAACTTCCTAGGGAGTTAGAGGGTCCCACCACAGCTAAAGGGGCCTGGGGGATGTCCAGCCACTTCCCCATTTTTACAGCAGAGAAAACAGTTGGGGGACATTCATGCCCTTGCCCAGGGTCATCCCGGTGGCAAAGCATTTGAGGAGGCGTGTGAGACCAGGCCTAGGGCACAGACATCTGCACTCCAAGAATCACCGGGTGGGTGGTGTGGCTGGGCTGCAATCTGCATCTTCTGGGATGGGGGCTGGGAGGGGGTCCTGACTCATCCTTTCTTGGGTAGAGAGATATCATGGTCCCATTTTACAGATGGGGAAACTGAGGCTGTAAACAGTTCTGGGTCTTGGCCAGGGCTGCAGAGCTAGTAAGTGTTTGACTCAGGATTTGAACCCATGTCTCCTGACTCGGGTTCAGGTTGCCATTCACCAGGGCAGGTTTCTAAGAGGCAGCATGAGGGTAAGTGAAAGGCTAGCTGCAAGGCTGCTAGTAATAACCAAAGTAACGTCAATGTTTATTAGCTCTTTCTATATTTGGTTTTCTTTGGTCATCACAGAACACACACACACACACACACACTCACATGTACACACACACACGCATGCATGCACTCATATACATATACACATGCACTCACGCACACTCACACACATACTCATGCACACACATGCACACATATGCACACGCATGCACTCACATGCATGCACACACTCACATACAGACACACACATAGACACACATATTCTGTCCTCGCTCCTTCAGGACAAGAAAAAGCCATATGCTTCCTCTTATCTCCCAAAGTTGGCATTTTGGGGAATCATTCATCACTCCCCCATGTTTCAAACAAGGCAGGCCATGGGTCAAAAGCTCTAGAACATTTTCAAAGCAGAGTTTCTATGAGTCTCTGTTTCCTCCCTGAGAAGATAATCAGGACTGAATTGAGGGAAAATGAAATAGAAAATGCCAATATTTGTTCTCAAGTGATTTTGCTAAATTCAAGTACAACCTCCCTTGTATTTACTCACTCTTATTTATTCACGTGTTTCTTACATTCTCGTCTTGTCCTCTCAAGGACATAGTAAGCACTTTCACGGTAGAGGCAGTGCCTGGTCTGTCTCAGTGCCTTAACAAACACTTGGAGTTGTGGAGAAAGAAAGGCTTAGTGATGTGAGGAGGGCTGAGTGGACGGGACTGGGGGCCTGTGGAGGGGAGGTCCCTGGAGGCTCACTGGCAATGAGATAACCCTGATCAACAGCATTGATACTTGCATAAGTGTTTGGGGGTGATGGAGTGGGAAACCAGCTCACTGGCTGGACAGAGGGTTATCAGAGAGGAGACTTCTGGTCAGGTGTGGGCTAGGCTGGGGGCTACAGAGCTCCCCTCCAAGTCTGCAGTTCTGATATTCTGGGATTCTGCCTCTACAGAGGGGAGCCGGGGGTCTGGAATCCTCAATCATCATCACCAGGTGCCTCATCCACTGGGGGCCAGTGATCCACGTCCAGTGGATCCAGTGACCCCTTCCCTTGTTCCTTTTTCGTAATGTGTAGGTATATATGGACTCCCTCTTCCATCTTCCACCTCTTAGTCACAGTCAAAGACCTTGGAGGAGAAGCAAAAGTTTTAGGGAGAGGCTAAAAACAGACGCATCCATATAAGAGGACCTCATATCTTTTCTTTCCATTTCTATAATAATCCTTATTATTTATATTAGGCAGCTAGGTGATTCAGTGGATAGAGCCTAGGTCTGGCATCAGGAAGACCTGAGTTCAAATCTGGCTATGTGACCCTAGGCAAGTTCTTTAAAGTCAGACTCAGTATTGTCAGCTATAAATTGGGGATAATAATATTACCCCCTTTCTAGGACATTATAAATCAAATGAGATAATATTTGTAAAGCACTTAGCACAGTGCCTAGTACATAGCAGGTACTTAATAAACACTTGTTTCTTTCCTTCCTTCCTTCCTTCCTTCCTTCCTTCCTTCCTTCCTTCCTTCCTTCCTTCCTTCCTTCCTTCCTTCCTTCTTCCCTTTCTTCCTATAAACCATATGATCACAGCTAACTATGAGGCCAGTGAATGCAGGAGATTGTGAACTGAGACAGATGAGCCTACCTAATAGATTTCTTATTTTAATATCTTTAGCAATATTCTGCTTCGTTCTCTAGACTATTGTTTACATCTAGACTGTGAGGGTTAATTGAAACTGCTTAGTGTGGTTGTTTGAGAATAGGCTTAGTGATGGGGAGAGGAATCTAAGCATTTGCAATCTGGGAAACATCTGACTTTCAGGTCTACCTCTTAGGAAGCCTATCCCATATATGAGTCAGAAAGAAGCTGATAAGGTAACTGGACTGGTGATTTATATAGCACACCATCTGGTGGGTGACTGAAGTATTGCACTCCCTTGCTGGATTATTAATATAGTGACACACTGTTCCTGTAGGCAGCACTTGATCTACATGACCCAAGGGCTCCAGATGGTGGACCAGGGATGATAAGTATCACAGCATAATAATATTCTATTCCTCAATTAATGATCACACACTTTGTTTCTGGTCTTTTGGAGATATTTCCTCCAAAAGCTCATTCCTCCAGCACTGTAGAATCCATTTATTGCATTTGATCACCTACAAGGAAATCAAGGAGGCGTATGATACAGGGGAAAGGGGAGAACTCAGGCTCAAATGTCAGCTCTGACACCTGGCACTCGCTTTAGACAGTTAGGTGGCAGAGCAGATAGTGTGCTGAACCTGGAGTCAAGAAGGCCTGAGTTCAGATCCAGCCTCAGACACTTACTAGCTACTTCACTTAACGGCTGTTTACTTCAGTTTCCTCGACTGTAAAATGGGCGCTCTTATCTCTCAGGATTGTTTTGAGGATTCAATTATGTAATAACTGTGAAATTCCAGCACAGTGCCTGGCACAAAGGAGGCGCTATGCGAATGCTTACTCCCCTCCCTTCTCTCCCCCTACCTCTGGGTAAGTCATAGCCTTAGTTAACTGTAGAATACGGGGAGGGGGCTGGATATCAAGGTTCCTTTCCTGCTTTAGGTTTCTGACCTTATGACGCTGTGACTGTGAAATGTGTTTATATACTAACCGCAGTGAAATACAGCATGTAATAATGCATAGAGAACTGCTTTGCAGATAGAAAAATCTGGGTTCAAATCCTCCCTCTGTCATGCAGCTGTGGGACTGTGGGCCAGTCATTTGTCCTCCCACTGCCTGAAACATTACAGGTCTACAGAGATGAAAGGAGTTTCCGCACTGAGAGTTCCTGTTTTAATTTGTTGCCAGGAGGGCATGCGGCTTTATCAGTACAGCATGCCTTCCACCTACATTGATGGAATCCCAGATCCAGACCCCCCAAATAGCCCCCAGACTTCCCAGGAATGCCTATTGGGATTCGGGACCCACCCCTACCAATGGCCTTCTCATTATGGGGGCAGGGACGGATGGGGAGCCTACACTGTTTGATTATAGGATCCAACGGTCAATAGAGTTGGACACTTCCAGAGGTCATCGAGCGCAGCACTTCCATTTTGAAGAAACAGAAGCTTGGGGTCACTCAGGGTCACACAGCCAGTAAGTATCTGAGGCAGGATTCAAACCCAGGTCTTCTTGGATCTAGGTCCAGCTCGGATGTTGCCTCTTGGCCGGCATTTGGTTGTCAGCCCTGGGCTGCTGAAGGAACCTCCCTGAACCCCTCCCCACCAGTGATTGATCATGAAGCCGAGTCTTCGGCGGCACTGAGGGGTCCACTTTTCTCCAGTTAACTTTAAGTGGAGTTTCTGGACTAATCACTGAGGTCAGTACAGAGAAGGCCCCTGTTATCACTCTGTAGGTGATGCCTGTCTAAGGCCTTCTCTCCAGCTGGGCACCTGAGCAGGGGGCCAGACACCATCTGTGGGAGGAAGCCTGGAGGAGGCCATGCTGTGTCCATGACCACACAAGCCGGGAGGGGCTCTTCTCTGGAGCCTGCAGGCCCTGATAATTGAAGCCAAGAGCAGGGAGGAGTGTTTGGGTGAGATCTCCTTCCTCCCCTCCATCTCTCCTGGGAAGGCCTGCCGGCCAGCTCGCCTCCCTCACAGTCCAGAAGAATGCAGCTCAGGGCCAAAAGCCAGTCTGAAAGGCAGACCCTGAGGGTCCTGGCTGCTGGCTCCCGAGCTGAACAAGCCCGGAACCAAAAGGGCTGAGACCAGCATATCTGACAAGGAACCTGGTTTTTCCAAGGAGAACACAAGAGCCAATTTACAGCTAATTATGGTGATCTGGAACAGCTCTGCGAGTAAACCCTAGGGCCAGACGGTCTGCTTTGGAAGGGAATCGTTTCTTGAG
>CM053624.1:7064420-7136226 GCA_028646595.1 Phalanger gymnotis | reverse complement strand
GTGACCTTCCCTTGGCATCTGGTCTTTGTCCTGTTGTTCCATTAAGGAGACCCTTGGTCCACATGGTTTCGATTCTGCTACAGATATTTTTCTTTGAATGTCTAGATCAGTGATTCTTTTTTATGGTGTTTATTTTTTATTTTTAGTTTACAACACACGGTTCTACATAATTTTGAGTTCCAGATTTTCTTCCCTCCCTCCCCAAGATGGCATGGAATCCCATATAACTTCTACGTAAAACTTTGCATTGAATTAATTTACACACTAGTCAAGTTGTGGAGAAGAATTATGACCAATGGAATGAATCATGAGAAAGAAGGAACAGAACCCCCCCCAAAAAAACCTACAACCCAAGAACAAAAATAGAGAAAAAAAAGGCGGGAGAAAAAGGCAAGCATGAAGTGTGCCTCAATCTGCATTCATATTTCATAGTTCTTTCTCCGGATGTAGATAGCCTTCTCCATCGTGAGTCCTTTGTAGTTGTCTTTGTACCTTGTGTTGCTGAGATGAGCAAAGTCTGTCAGGGTTAGGCCTCACAGAATCCATGTATCTGTGGTCGTGTATAATGTTCTCCTGGCTCTGCTCCGCTCACTCAGCATTATGTCATGTAGGCTCTTCCAGGTTGTTATGAAGTCCGTATCATCCCCATTTCTTATAGCACAATAGTAGCCCATTATCTTCATATACCACAGCTTGCTCAGCCATTCCCCAATGGATGGGCATCCCTTTCATTTCCAATTCTTTGCTACTACAAAAAGAGCCGCTATAAATACTTTTGTACATGTGGGTCCTTTTCCTGCTTGTGCGATCTCTTGGGGATACAATCCTAGGAGTGGAATTGCTGGGTCAAAGGTCAAAGGGCATGAACATTTCTATGGCCCTTTGGGCAGAGTTCCAGATTGCTCTCTACATCAGTGATTCTGAATGTAGAGTCTGTGAACATGATTGTTTCCCCTAATATTTCAGTAACTATATTCCAATATAATTGGTTTCTCTTGGTAATACAATGTACTTTTAGTTGGTGCATTTAAAAGCATTATTCCTAAAAGGGGTCCATGAGCTTTGCCAAGTTGCCAAAGGGGTCCAGGACACAAATAAGCAAAGGATCTGCAATGTATTCCCCCAAAGAGCTAGCAGCTATATAGGGCTTTAAGGTTTGCAAAGTACTTAATACGTCGCGTCAAATTTGGTCCTCATAAAACGCTTACGAGGCATTATCATCACTATTTTATACATGAGGAAACAGACAGAGGTGAGGTGACTTGGCCAGGATCACACAGTGAGTAAATGAGGCAGGATTCAAACTCAGGGCTTCTGATACCAAGTCCGGTCCTCTTCACTGGGCCTCCTAGAGGCTTCAAGTAGAACTTAGCCAAAGTGAAGATCTTGAAAAGGTTGCTGGGCTGGCCCTGGCATCCCCAGGTGGGGGGAACTAGTTGGGGCCAGAACTAGTCTGCCCAGGAAGGCAGCCTCCAAACCTTTGAATCTGGCTCCAAGACTGCTCAGAATCTCCCAGAAAAGCTTGGAAATGCTGTCACTTAAATCTTTCCTGGCCTTTCCTGGTACGCACCTTTATCAGGTTGTCTTTTTTTGGTGTGCCAGCCTCCCATTTTTGTGTGTGCCCAGCAAGTGGATCTGAGTTTGAGATGAGGGCAAATGTCAAACTCGCAGGCTCCCTCTAAAGAACCAATGATTCAGACATAGGAGACTCACCGTGTAATTTTGTTCGAGGGAGACATCGGTGCCATCTCCCCAGTAATGGGTTGCTGTGAAGTTGTCAGCCAAGAGGCCTCTGTTGGAAAACAAAAAGAAAAGGTCGATTAGACCATTACCTCTGGATGAGAATGAGACCTCACTTAAGAGTCAGAGGGGACAGAGGGGACCATTTGGCCCAACCCCCTCATTTTATGGCCAAGGAAATGGACATGCCAAAAGAGGAAGCAACATGTCCGAGATCACCCAGCCATTGAGTTGAAGGGCTGGGAAGCAGACCCTCGTTCTCTGACCCTCAACCCAACATTCTTCCCACTACACCATCCCACCTCTCTTTTCCATTTATCAAGTAGAGAATTTTAAAGCTGAAGAGATCCCACTAAGTTCTAGCTCCTCATTTGACCGAAGAGGATGCTGAGAAGCAGAAAAGTCAAGTGTTCAGAATGGGGCCCAGATGCCTGAGCTCTTGCCCTGCAGTGACATCAAAACATGATGCCATAAACAATAACAACAAGGAAGATGACCACAGTAAAAGCTGGCACTTACAGAGAGGTTATGGTTTGGAAAAAATTTATAAATGTCATCTCATTTTGTCTTCACAACAATCCTGGAAAGTAGATGCTACTTTTATCTCCAGCTGAGAGACAAGCACATATGGTGCTCTGTTAACTCAAGAGAAACAGACAAGTTTCCCACATTGGGGGAGGTCCCAGTGGATGAGCCCTCCCCTGAAAAGCCACTGTCCCAGCTCATTGTCCTCTAAAGCCAAGCTGGATTTAGAGATGGAGGAGATGTTTAGAGGTTATTCAGTTCAAACACTCCATTTGTGAGTTGAAGAAATACATACAGTATGTATGCATACAATAACATGGGACCTCGCCATGTTGACCCACTGCTGATAAAAAAATCCAAAAAACAAAAAACAAAACTAAAAATGAAACACCCCAAACATATTTGAAATAGGAAAAAGTCAAGAAGGGTTGATGAAACACATATGATGGATTGATGTAAGGTGAGCAAAACCAAACTTGGTTCAGCAATTCAAATACCAAAAGGAAAAGGGTTTATTCAGCCGTGAATGGGCCTAATCATTAAATGCTATAGTTAGAGCCAAAAGGGACTATCGAAGTCCTCTGATTCATTTGATGCCCTCATTTGACATATGAGAAAACTGAGGCCCAAGGAAGTTAAATGACTTTTCTAAGGTCACCTAGGTAGTGACCAAAATCAATCAGGTGGTGGTCAGAAATAAATGTAGCTTTGACATTCAGCCACTGCTCTCAGCAGACAGGATACAGGGCTGGAAGGGACTATGGAGGTCACCTGATCCAATCTCTTCCTCTTAAGGAGGAACTTGTCCAAGCCTGCATGCGGAGGAAGGAGCAGAGCCCCAGATTCAGATTCAGGGGCTCAAATTCCCTCCGAAGCCTCAGCTCTGCTTTCCAAGCCTGGTTTGGAAACTCTGCCTGGCCTTGGGGATGGGGAGAGGTCAGTCTTGAGTCGGATCCCTCCCCTACCCCACCAGGACCCTGGAAAGCATGGTTAATTTTCACTCATTTTGCCCCTAGAACTTAACACTTATGTGGTTTTTGAAGAAAAATTTAAAAGGAACAAATATTTCTTAAGCATAAAAGTCAAGACTGGAACCAGATTGAAGAGCTTTGGGAATCCATTGGAAAGACTTGTGTTAGATCATACTGGGAAGAGGGGGGCCCTGGCTTAGCTCCATTAACTCCCATTTGGGCATCACTTTAAGGAGAAGCATGGTGTGATGCAGTGGGAACACTTCAGTGCTTGTTTTATTAGTGAGGGAGAGGAGGCTCAGAAAGAAGAGATGACTTGTGAATCACCAGCAGAACTCGAACCCAGGCTTTCTGCCTTCAGATCCTGGGAACTTGCCTCTTTGTAGGCAATTAAAGTAAGGAGGCTTTTACAGATCCCTTAGAGAGAGTTGTTACTCCTGGCCAATGTCAACTGAAAGCTAATTCACTGAGAATTTGAGACATCTGGCTTCATTTCTCAACTTGGGTTCAGAAAGTCAACTTCTCAAGTACAAGGCTGAGGGTACATGGCTAGGCAGCAGTCAGTCTGAAAAGGAGCTGGAGGTGTTAGTGGATACCAAGCCCAGTATGAGCCAGCAAGGTGATATGGTTGCCAAGAACATGAATGCCATTTTAGGCTGCCTCAAGTGAGACCTAAAAAAGGTTGGGTGCCCACTTGTTGGGTCTCTGGGAAAGAAAATTCTTCAGAAACCTAGATTTAGAGGTGGAAGGGATGTTTAGAGGTTATTTAGTCCAAACACACAATTTTCGAGTTGAAGAAAATGAGGCATACAGTAAATGACATAATTGCTAGATCCCTTTGAAATCAGAGAAACACAGCATGTGTGAGGAAGCTGAGAGGTCATACAGTCAGACAATTCCAGACTTAGAAGTGGAAGGAGCACCAGAGGCCCTTCAGTCCAATGTCCACCGATGAGGAAACCAAGGTCAAGAGGGATGGTGTTTTGTCCTGGGTTACTGGGTAGCGATGGGCAGAGCCCAAATTTGAACCCAGTTCCCTGACTCCTAAGTCAATAATCCCTTGTGCCCTGGAGGGCCTGTGGGATCTCTCTGAAATTCTGTGATTTTGTGGAAAGTATCAGGAAAATGTAGGGTAGGAGAAAGATTATACCATCGACGATAGCTTGTTGACAGACTAATTTCGGGGTTTGAAGGACAGGAAGATTAATACCAAAGGAGCTGAAATGAGACTCCAGTCCTTTGAGGAATTGGAGTTTGATGAGCTGTTCTTGCATTCCCAGAAACTTGACTGTGGGAGTCATGTAGAGGGCATGGCAGGACAGGGTGGGGGAAGTGCCTGAATTCACCCTGAATCCACCCTTGGGCTCCCAGCCTACTTTGACCTCTCCATTGTAAAAGCCTGGAGACACAGACATGTGACAATGCACCAAAATGAAGAAGAATTAGCATCTTCGATCAGGCCGCTCCAGGACTCAGAGCATCATCAGGCTCCGAGAATGTCTTTTAAATGGAATGAGAAACAACAAAAACCAGTTTTTCTCTGATACTCTAGAGGTTTCTTCTAAAAACAAGGGCTGGATGGAAAAGGGAGGGCAAGATTCAAGTGCTTTTAAGAGCAGCCTCCAACACACAACATTAGAACCGACGTATTGATCTTTCTGCAATCTCCAGCTACGGAGTCTTTTCTCACAAGGTCAGGAGGAACATCTGTTCACGTTTGTCCTCAGTGCAGACCCAGAAACTCTAAGCCTGAGTTTCTGCCCTCTTCAATGGACCAGTTCATCCCAAAATAGAAGCGATATATAATAACAAATCTTTGGGCGGCGGGGGGAGGCAGAAGAACAATGTCATAGGCAGGTCATGGATAGGAAGGAGGTCCCAGCGGTGCCACTAGCTAGAGTAACCTTAGTCAAATTATTTCTGGTCTCAGCTCGTCTGTAAGATGAAGGGGTAGGTAGCGAGATCCCATCCCATGTAGTAGATAGAACTCTGGGTCTGGATCAGAAAGACCAGGGTTCAGATCCTACCTCAAATACCAGCTGTGCAAGTCTGGGCAAGTCACTCAAGCTCTTTCAGCCTTGGTTTCCCCAACTGTGAAATAAGGGGCTTCTCAGGTTCCTTCTAGCTTTTAGTAGATGATCTAATGAGATCCAGAGAGCCATTGTGATTTTCTAATTTCCAAAGTAAGAGCTCTCTCCACTTGGCTTCCAATGCTCAATTCTCTACAATACTTGACACAGGACTGAGGAATCTAATGGTTCAGAAGCGTTTCTTGAATCTGCTTTTTCTTTGATTTACACGCATTGTTCCTAGCTCTATTCTCTAGGATTCATAATTTTCCAAGTCATCCTGTTTTTCTGTTCTTCTTTCTGGCTTTCTTCCAAATATTTAAAAAATCCTTCGGAGGCAGCTAGGGGGTGCAGTGAGTAGAGCATTGGTCCTGGAGTCAGGAGGACCTGAGTTCAAATCCAGCTTCAAACACTTGACACATTTACTAGCTGTGTGACCTTGGGCAAGTCACTTAACCCCAATTGCCCTGCCTTCCCCCCACAAAAACAAACAAAAATGCTTCAATGAGCTCCTTTCATTTTAAGTTCTTGTGAATCTATAGCTAGTCATCTCTCCCTCCCATATTCCTTTACCCATCAAAAACCAAAACCCAAACCAAAATATTTGTAAAAATCTGCACAGAATAGTGCCAAGACTACAAAACCACCTAAGAAATAATTTTCTAGATAGCTCAAAGACAAAAAGATTTAAAAAGAATGGAAGAGGTCACAGAAAATGTCCTACCAAAGGGATGTGCTTTTAATGACCCTGAATGAATACCACAAACACCTGATTTTTTGATTCCCATATCTTTCCAGTGATGCTACTCTGGCACCCAAGCTAGGAATCATGGGCCAACGGTCTCAGAAGAATCTCGATTCATAGTGGCCCCAGTGGAGACAAAAAAAGCATGGTGAAAGTCTACCAGCTCTGGCAAAAAGTTACTGACAAAAGACATTGTCAAGTAGAAGGAGGCCCAGAAAAAGGAGGAAGCAGGAATATGAGCTTAGGAATCCTGAGTCCAAGTTTGCTGCTCTTCCCATGACCCCTGCTTGCTCTCAAGAAATGGCTAAGGGTAGCCCCAAACTTCTCTGTTAGGTGGCTCTTGGCTTTCTTTAGCAACATCCGATAATTTATCTGCATTCCTTTAAAAGCGATGAAATCCGTGAAATTGATTTCTATTTCTTCCCAATCTCATAGCAAAAGTGATTACAGTCAGAACATTGAGAGATAACCCAATTGGATGGGAACTGCTTAATCTAATTAGATCAATTTTGCTTCTTTGTAGACACAGAGCAGAAAGACACCAATTCATCATGGGGCATGGTGGGGCCTCCGGTGTAATTCATCACCAAGCCAGGAATTCCAAATGCTGTTGGGTCACCAGACTTGACACTGACAAGTCATTATGAATTTTGGAATGGTCTAAATGGGTGAAGCGGGGGAAAACAAATGGGGATTGGATGGCATCAATTACTTGGACTATATTTTAAAAAAATCCATTAAGGGAATGTCACCCCCTTCAGTGTGATTCTTTGAAGGTTATAAGGACATTTAGGGGATGAAGTAGATTAATCAGGCACAACTGTCTGGAAAATGGTCTACAGGAGGCGCTGTGGGCCCTGTTAGGCCGTCTGGGTCTGTTTGGACTTCAGTTCTAATGTTTTGAGGTAGGTGGAGCTGGCACCCAAGCAACACATCGACCCCATGTTCTGCTGGTCTGATTTCCTTACGATGTCTCATTCTTCAAATGATGGCATCCTTTACTACAGATATGTACATATTTTTAAAAAGCTCTGAAGGCTAATAGCTTTGCTTTTTGGTGGATTTCGGAGATACTTCTACGAGCAATTATGAATATTGACATAAGGGACAGATGAAGCATGCAGGTCACAAAAGAATCAAAACTCACAACCGGCGTCACAATTTCAAAAGTTCAGAATCACCAGGGTCCCAGTGGTTTCATTCAGCAGACCTGATTGTGCATGACGACTTATTTATTAAGAAGAGCTGCAGAATACAGGGTAGGAGATCTACTGGGGAGCTAACCGATCCCAAATGGGAGGCCAGGGGTCACTGGAGAACATGTTTCCAGCTTTAGCGAAATCCAGACACTTGGCTGATCTAGAACATTCAGCAAAGCTCTTTTCTGCCTAGCAGGGAATGAATGGATTGGCAGGGAAACACTGACCATAGTTTATGGCCAAGACAGAGTGGGAGAGCCTCAGAGTCACAGGATTTCTATTTATGGTGACTGGTAAAATTCATGGAGCAAGGTCTGAGACGACATACAAAAAAAGAATCCTTAAAGCCACACTCCATCCACTACTGGGGTTTTATTTTTCGTACAAACATTGATTTTCCTTAATTTGAGTATGGAGGAAGGCATCAGAGAAGATGAGAAAGATCTTGCCCACAAAATTTCTTAATTGTGGTGGTGGGGGAGCACATTACTCAGAGTGGTAAGGAAGAAATGATTTATTACGGTGTCTTAGGCATCCAGAAGGGGGTCAAACATATTCAACATTTTTCCAAAGTAAACAATTTTTTAAAAATTGCTTTGGACCTGTGATTTCATTGGTGCAGGTTACTCTCACTGTGGAAACTGATTTGGGATCGAAAGTGATCTATAATTTGAAGAGTTAGAGAGATGTATGGCAGTATAAGGGATAGAGGTTTTTGTCCAGGGCCTCCCAGCCATTCTGTGTCAGAGGCAGAGCTTGGACCAGAGTTGTTCTAGAGCCAACCCTTCCTCATGCTGTGGTGCCCTGATTTTTGTGTGTTTGTTGATTTCTACACCCCAAAGGTGCAGAAAGATTTGCAAACAGGCTTACCACATTAACTCTTAGTACTAGTTCAATATAGACTCTCAGTTCAAATCTTTTTGAGTATTTTTTAGTATTATAATCCAAGATCTTTGGATAGTCTGACTGCAGTACGAGGCGTTTCTAAGAACAGTAGGCAGCTTTCCTTTCCATTCTTATCTTCCTGAGCTGAGCTAAGTGTTTCAAATGATAAAAATGTAGTTTTTTTCCCCTCCTGAAAATTTTAAAAGAATCTTCTGTTATCAGTTCTCTTCTGTTTTCATGTATTGTAATTGAAAACAAAACCAAACAAAATCTTCACACCACCTGTAGTTGTAGCTTTTAGACTCAGTCTCATAATCTACATCTTGAAACCATAATATCATAGCTAACATGCGTAGGGCACTTTGAGGTTTGAAAAGAACATTAAAGGCATTTTCTCATTTGATCCTAACAAGGGGGGGGGTAGGTACTATTGTTATGTTTAATGTAAAGATGAGGAGACTGAGGCTGGGAGAAAGGGAGGGGTTTGCTCAGGGCCACCCAGCTGGTGTAGGATCTAAACCCAGCACTGCCTCCACTGGGACAGCTAACAGCATCGTGTGTTACCAGTGACCTAGGTTCTATCTACACCTGGATGCAGCGGGATTTCCTCTTAGATGTGGGCTGGGTCACTCCTTTGGCTGTTTGTCCCTCCATGTACACTCTCCCATCCGTTCATGTAGCCAAGTACCTTCTCTGGGTGGCTGCCCTTGGGAATGACTCTGAAAATATCTGCAGGGCAGGAAGGGTGACCTGCCAACTGTAATTTTCCACCGAAACCTCCAGAAGGGGCAGAGAGTGATGAGGCTCTTGAAATGTGCCGGCGATCACCCCACTCACCGTCTCCCGCGTTGCTTAGACACTTGGTGTCTCTCCTCTAATTAGCTAAAGTGATTCAGGAAGCCTGTGGGCCGGAGAGCCCTCTCTTAGCACCCCCTGCCCCAGCTGCTTCTGATGGGCTCTGCAGTCAGATGGCTTTGGGGCAGTCACAATGTGCCTCATTTAACTCATCCAATTTTGAGAACTTGGGAAGTTTGATGATGGTGATGATAAAAGAATAATCAATATTTAGGCACTCATTTAAGAGTCAGTGTCTGCACGGGATCCAAACGCAAGTGAAATGCTCCTTTCCCTACACCCACTTAGTGAGCATTTATATCGCATTTTAAGTTTGCAAAGTGCTTTATAACCATCACACTTGGTCCTTACAAACACTCTGGGAGATAGGTGCTGTTATTATCCTCACCTTACAGATGAAGAAACTAAGGCTGAAGAGGTTGAGTGACTTGCCCAGGATCATGCATCTAGTAAGTGTCTGAGGTGGGATTTGAATTCACATCTTCCTACCTGCAAATCTGCCACTTATTTATTGCATCTCCTAGCTGCCTCTAATAAGTTAAACATTTGCTCAAAAGGTTGACAAAGGTATCGCCTGCCATTTGCAAAAGTAAATAGTAATAAATAAATCTCACTTCTCTTCAAGCTAACAGAAACAAGCACTTCTCTATTGCTTTGCTATCTAGGCTTCTCCAAATAATCTACTCCCACCCTGGTAGAATGGTGGCATTTTCTCTCGGAGTTCTCAAAGTCTTGATTTATTCTCCTTCTTAGTAAAATCCATTGGTTCCCAATTACCTCCCGGCTCAAAATTAAAGTCTTCTATCAGTCCTGTGAAGCTCTTCAGAATGAGCCCCCTTGCTCCTTTTCCAGTCTTCCTGCACTGTTCTTCTATCAGCGTTCTCACAGTATAGTGGTCCCCTTGCTGGTGCGAGTGTGTGACTCTGTGCTTTTGTGCTGGCCATCTCCCATGCCTGGAAGGCTTTCCTTTCTCATCTAGGTTTCCTCTCTACTCTGGCCTTCTTAAAGATTCGACTCAAATTCAACCCTGTGCAAGAGTCTTCCCCTGTTCTTCACACCTCTCCACTCCCGCCCCTCCGTGCTGCTGCCTTCTCTCTGAGATCACTTCCCATTCACACTGTGTATGTCTTGTACATAAAGTGGTTTTATGTTGTTTCCCTCATTAGATTGTGAGAGCAGGGACTGTTTTTGCCTTTCTTTGTGTCCCCACTGCTTGACACTGTGCCCGGCACATAGTAGGTGCTTAATAAATGCTTGCTGACTTGACTTAATTTAAAACATAGTAGAGGAAAAAGTCCCCGGCCTCATTGATAACTTCGATGCTCCAATGGTTCCAGAATCTCATTGGCTCTTCTTCAACTGTTACGTAAACTTCCTTTCGCAAATCCCCTTTGCTCTTCTTTCCATGACTTTCTATCAATTCTCCATAGAAGATTTGCCCCATTTGCTTCTAAAGACAGATATCTGGAAACACCATGAACAGTCTGACAATCTTGACTGCTTACTGGTCAAGGAACATATGTTAAGTTCCTACTGTGTGCCAGATATTGAACTAGGTGCCAGAGATACAGAGATAAAAGCCAAATACTGCTTGAGGAGTCCTCAAGGGGTGTCCATTCGAACGGGCGATGCGGGATGCACTTCTAAAGCTGTACACAAAATCCATATAAATGGCCTTGAATTAAACAAAGTCCATCAAGATTGCCTTTTGTGATTCGGATGCTGAATGAGTAGACAAATGAAGAGATGGGCATTCAGTGCCTGGTACATAGTAAGTACTTAATAAATAAATGTTTGCTGATTGACTGAACAAACCACCCAAAGCTTGAAGGATTCACTGATTTTTACTTAGGGAGTTTCTTCTACTTTAGAAAATTTCAATATTTTAGGAAAAGGCAAAGAATAGAGATTGGACCTGAGGTTTCATTGGTATAAGGAACTCCCAGGTAAGGAGAGTCCCTCTTCAGCACAGGCATCTTGGAAAATTTCCTAGAGTGGCAATTCTTAACCTTTCTGGTCTCAGGCCCTCTTTATACTCTTAGAAATTACTGAGGACTCCAAAGAGCTCTTGTTTATATGCATTCTATCACTAGGTATTTGCTATATTAAAAGTTACAATATCTTAGCATTATTATGAGAGTAATTTTCACTTCACAGAACATGCCCCCCCTCCCTAAAATGGTCTGGGGCCTCCCAGAGAGAGAACTTCTGACCCAGGGCTCTGAGAGGTTAAGGGCTTTGCCCAGAGTTACAGAGCCAGGAAGTCTTAAAAGCAAGCCTTAGCCCAAAGTGGCCTCTCTTTACAATGCCATGTTGAAGATACTTGTGCTGAACATAAAAATTTAACTATGGACCAATTCCTTCTGTCCTTAGAAGGCATCGGGCATTGAACAGTAATTTCCCTTGTGACCAAACTTAGTTTTTCAACTTAGAAGAAAAAGGAAGTTTTTATTCTAACTAGTAAAAACAAAAGGCCTACTCAGATGATAACACTAGAATCAAATGACCTAGGGATGGCAGAAGAGAAAGGTAGAGAGAGAGAAGGAGAGGGAGAGAGAGAGAGAGAGGGAGAGAGAGAGGAGAGAGAGGAGAGAGAGGAGAGAGAATTGAGATGTAGAGAGAGAGAAACAGAGAGAGACAGAGAGAGACAGAGACAGAGAGACAGAGACAGAGAGAGACAGAGATTCCGCAGTGTGGGACAACAGGAAATATGCTGATGTGGAGTCAGAGCACCTGGGTGTGAATCATTACTTGGCCTGTTGCTACTTTGGTGCTATCGGACAAGTGGCGCTTCCTCTCCAGGCCTCAATTTTCTCTTCTATATAATGAGAGGACTGGACTGGACACTCTCTAAAACCCCTTCAAGGTGTAAGTCTCTGTTACTATGATTGCTGGGTACATTTTTCCTTGACACCAACTGTAATTTTAGCATTTGAAAGAGCATCTTCCCTAAGCAAGGAAGCTGCGAGTCAGGCCAGTACCTCACCCTGGATGCCCAGCTAAGCTATTTTTAGAGAGTGTCCAGTCCAGTCCATGATCTTAGAAAGATCATGGCAGCTGCCACGCTCACTGTGACATTTGCCCCACCACCTTTGGTTCCCTTCCCCCACGCCCAGCTCCCCAACCACATTTAGATCTGTTCTTGAAGCCCTTTCCTTAATCGGTGCTGAGAGGCACAGGAGGGAATTTTCCTTCACTAGGAATTTCTCCAGCCCACTCCCCGACATCCTTGCACATGGGCCAGCTGGGTTCTCTTAAAAACTGACCTACATTGAACCAAACTCCTCAAATGTGTGTTAGATCAAATTTGTTTCTTTCTACTTGCTCAGAAACTGCTATGCTCTGCAAATTTCCATGATATCATTGCCAGCAGATACGAGCCATGAATGACCCTGGAGCAGAAACAAAAAATAACCTTGTTTTTAGAGGGGTGATGTCTTTCTTTCTTCCTTTCTTTCTTTCCTCCTTTCTTTCCTCTTATCTTTCCTCCTTTCTTTCTTTCTTTCTTTCTTTCTTTCTTTCTTTCTTTCTTTCTTTCTTTCTTTCTTTCTTTCTTCTCTCTCTCTCTCTCCTTCTCTCTCTCCACCCTTCTCTTCTTCCATCCCTAGGTCATTATCCATCCATCTCATTGTTATAGAGGTGGAATTCAAACCCAGGTCCTGGGACTCTTAATCTAGTATTCTTTCAATGGCACCATGTTATAATAACATTACGTTAAACTATGAAAGACAATATAAATTATTATCATTATTAAGCAGCATAACAATTGCCATGAAATGCACAATGGAAAGTCATTCATTCCCAAAGAGAAATCGATGGCAAAATCATGGCAGGCAAAGTCTCCTTCCAAGTGCTGTGGTCACAACCTATTCTCTGGCCTCTAATTGCTACTTGATTAAAAATCATTTTCATCTCAGAAAGGATTGTCTGCCTTGGTGTGACCACAAAGTTCATTCATCAACAAGGGCATGAAGGGATTCTCCTCCCAAAAGGCAAAAAGAGATAGTCCCCACTGGGCAGTGATAATGGGTCCCTGATGGTGCAGAGAAAATTATCATGGAATGAATAAATATCACCAGAGCCTAGTTCACAGAACTATTCACTTCCTTTTGGGTTTACACAGAAGAAGGAACAAAGAAGGGCAACAGACATGTTATAGGGCATGGATTTCTTGCCCAGATCTGAGGCTCCAGAATATTCTAGTAGAGTTTTGGTTGCTCATTTTCTCAACATTAACTTTTAAAAAATATTTTCAGTTGGGAGGATGGTTAGGAATATTTTATGATCTGTTCTGATTCCTCTCAGCCCAGGACAATATAAATTACCTTGTTGATTTAGCTAAGTAATCCAATCTGCGCTAAAATATTGTGCTAGGCCACAAAGAAGAGAAATCGATCATGAGCCCTCCAGAACACTGTGGTCTCAAATGGTAAAATTAGTTAAAAACCACAGCAGGGGTAATTAGTTAGTTCATGTTTGATTGAAATTATAATGTATTACATTTATGAAATCTCTGTAGGCCAATTGCTTTCAAGTGATCTTAATTTATTACTGACTTTGAGGGCATTTTTTAAAGAGCTATAGGCATTACAGCAACGACTGGATTTCAGTTAAAGGTGTCATTGGTGAAAGCATTTTTTCCCCCTGGAAACAACCGCAGAGGCCATTGGGATAGTGTCTCTCGGATGGTTCCAGGGCACAGAACAAACACCGATCGCTATGGCTGTCTCCCAGGCTGGAGCCAGAAACACTCACATCTGACTTCATTTCTCTAAGCTGAATTTGGCTGGCCGAAAGACGAAAGATGAACACACGGCCAGGCCTGCTGGGTTCCCTGTTGTGGATTTGTTACTCAGATGACAATACTGTGGTTTTCTTTCTTTTTTAAAAGTGCACTTCCTATAATGAGTCCAGAAACTCAAATTCAGATGGGGTTTATGGTTTCATTTTCACACAATAACTTTGCACGCAAAGCTGGGAATTGAGATTACATCATCCGTAGGCTACCAAGCACATATTCCGAGAACATGCCCCAGAAAGGAGTTATTCATTGAAATCATTCTATCAGCCAGAAAAAAATCAAGACATTTCAAAGAGGACAGAAAGTATAGTTTAATGATTTTAAAAAATCCCATATTATTGGTCTTCCTTACCAACCTCTTCTTGAGAACATCACCTAAGATCATTCAAAGGATCCATGACCTTAGAACCAGAAGGGACCAAAGACATGGGGTCTAAATCTTTCATTTGTAAAGGAGGAAACTTATGCCCCAAGGAGAAGTGACTTGCTCCAAATCATAAAGGCAAGAAGTCACAGAGCTGAGATTCAAATTCATTTCCTCTGACTCTAGTTCCAGCATTCTTTTCATTCAACCATGTCAATCTGTTTCATTATGGCTCTATCAAACATAGCATAAGGTTAAAGCCAACGTGAGTGTGTGTGCTGAAGGGAGAGCTGCCTTATTTGACCATCTGGTTGATGTCTATTGCCTCAGTGAGAAGACATTACTAGTGGGATTCAGTTCACAGATTACATGTGATTGGGAAAAGACAGCACTCACATCTGGGTGAGCCAAGTAAGCCAACATGCTCAAAGAGACATCTCAGAGTTCTGTGAAAAGCTGCCAAACTATTCTTTCTTAAGCTACTGTTTAATGAGCAACTGTCTTGTTTTTTTTGGGGGGGGGGAGAAGGGAGAGGTTCTAATAACATGCCATCCAATCAATCAATCAACAAGCACTTAGGAAGTTCCTACTATGTGCTAGGCACAGAGCACACATCATCTGAAAAATATCAAAAACAAATATAATTTTAATTGAGTAGGATGGTTTTAAACTAATTCCTTTAGCTTTGTATTCCCAGTGCCTTAGACAGTGCTCAGAGAGAAGCTGCTTGATTGACTTGAATATTATTAATATTCCAACTCCCACCTCTGAGGCTTTGCACAAGCTGTACCCTATGCCTGGAATGCTTTCTTTTCTCACTGATACCTCTGGGAATCTATAGCTTCCTTTAAGGCTGAGTACAAGTGATAGCTACTAACAGAACTCTTTTCTAGTCCCCCTAATTTTTAGTGCTTCCCCAAATTAATATGCATTTACTTTGTATATATTTAGTATTCCCCAAAAAGAACATAGGCACTATTCTTTTTTGTTTGTTTGTTTTTTGCTGTCATGGAACCTCTTCTCTTCTTCCTCTATACTATTTGACTTGGTGATCTCATCAGGTTCCATGAAATCAATTATCATCTCCTTACAGATGGTTCACAGATCTGTTAATCCAGCCCTAACCTCTCTTATGACCTATATTCTCCCACTTCCAACTCCCTACTGAACATCTGGGACTGGATGTCCTGTAGACTAGAAGTGTCAAGCCCAAGGCCACAACATTCTTAAGTGTGGCCGAAAACAGATTAAATTATGATTTTTATTACATGTATTAAATATTTAACAAAATAAAAATACAATAGAACATTGAAAATGTCAATATGTGGTTTTCTGAGTCAAAATGTTGTTGCAGGGATCCTTTAGCAGCCCCCATTTTTATGTGAATTTGACACTACGATTGCAGACATCTTAAATGCAACATAAAACAAAACTCATTATCTTTCCCTCAAAAACCTCCCTTCTTCCACATTTCCATATTACTTTTGAGGGCACCACCAACCTCCTAGTCCCCCAGACTCCCAACCTAGAAGTCATCCTGGACTCTTCACATTCAATCTGTTGCCAAGGCCTGTATATTTCACCTTTGCAACATCTCTTGTCAAATTCACATCTAGGCATCTCTGGAGCATCTCTTGTCAATTTCACCTTTGCAGCATCTTTCATAGATTTCGCCTCTGTGCATCTCTTGTAGATTTCACCTCTGCAGCATCCCTTGTCAAGTTCGCCTTTGCAGCATCTTTCATAGATTCCACCTCTGAAGTATCTCTCATAGATTTCACCCCTTTCTTTCCTCTGACACTGCCCCCATCCTGATGTTAAGCTCCTCACCTCACAAATGGATCATTGCAATAGCTTGCTTGGGGGGTCTGCCTGCCTCAAGTCTCTTCCCATGCCAGTTCATCCTCCATTTAGCCACCAAAGTGATCTTCCTAAAGCACGGGTCTGATCACTTCTGTCATCTCTTACTCAATAAACACCAATTCTCTATCATGACTCGGGGTCTAGAATCTCTATTATCTTGGGATCAAATATAAGATTCTCTGTTTGCCTTTTAAATCTCCCTACCCTACCTTTTGTTTTCTTACTAAACTTGATCCCCCATACTTTATCACCCAGTAACACTGGCCTCTTCATTGTTCATCACCCAGAACACCTCATCTCTTGATGCTTAACTGCATCTTTTCACTAATTGTCTATCATAGCTGGGATTTATGTTTATTGTCCTTGGACATGTGTCTCTGGCAGATGGTCTCAGTGGAGCCAACCACTTTATGTGATTAGCAAAAGCCTCCCCAACTCAGAGGAACTTAAGAAAGGAGGAGGCCAGAGTGTGTCCCAGGACGAGACAATAATCTGGTGTGAACGCACTTGGTAAAGGTTTCTTTTTTTTCAGCTCTTACTGAGCCAAGAAACCAACTATGCTCATATTTTGGCAGATAGTTTTGCTGAATTCTCCTTCAAACATCATGGTTACTCTTGGATAAAGTGGAATCCTAATGTCGATAATGGGACTAGAAGTAATAGGCCAACCTAGGATGAGGCTTTTATTTAGGCTTCTGAGAAAATGCCCCATACATAACAATAGCTAGCACCGAGAAAGCATTTTAAGGTTTACAAAGTGTTTCCTTTATTATATTATCTCATTTGGTCTTCACGACAATCCTGAAATTATTATCCCCATTTTACAGAAAAGAAAACTGAGTCAGACAGTGGTTAAATGGCTTGCTATAGGACCCATAGCTAGTTTCTGGGGCTGGATTTGAACTCAGATATTCCTGACTTCCAGGTTAGTGCTCTAAACCCTGAGTTATCTGGCTGCTTCAACCTTGGTGTGAACAGGCTCACTGATCCCCTCATCTAGGGGTTCTCATCAGTCTCAGCTGTCCTTAGCAGGAGGGGGTGATCTGGACAGCAGAGAGGGGCTGCTGACCTCTTATCCATTATCTTGTAATAGGGATCGTTTTCCCAACATGGGCTAGACTGGAGGGTTCCTGAAGTCCCATACTACCTCCTTTATAGGGAGAGATGAATACCCTTGGCCAGGGTGATTTTCTGCTCTTTAGAATGACTGGGTCATGCTTTGGGTGGACCTGAACTCCACCCTTGGACTTGGCTTTTACATGGGAGCAGCCCAATTGGGCAGGATGCCTGAGAGGGGACACTTGGTTCCCTGGAGAGGGCAAGGCTGTTTGTTGCCATGGCACTACCCCACAAACCCCAGAGGGGGACTTCTAACCCCTAGAGATGTAAACCTTGGGTGGAGGGCTTCTGAGCAGAGGGAGTAGCCACAGTAAAAATCATGGATCTCTGACTTATTGCAAATCATATAATTGAAGGGTAGGCCAACATAAATAAAGCTATAGATATCATTATGATAAATATGTGTAAATATGTAAATTATGCTGCTGATTTCATAACGAAATAATAGAATTTCAGACTTGGAAGAGACTTCAGGAATTGCCCACGTCAAGCACCTCTTTTTGGAGGATGCAGGTCAGATAGTACAATACACAGAACCTGGGCTTGGAGTCAGGAAGTTTTGAGTTCAAAATGGCCTTAGACACTTACTAGCTGTGTGAGCCTGGGCAAGTCTCTTAAATGCTCTGTGCCTCAGTTTCCTCATCTGCAAATGGGGATAATAACAACACCCACCTATCTCCCAGGGTTTTTGTGAGGTTAGAAAGAGCTAAGTTTTTTAAAGTGCTTTGTAAACTTTGCAGCATTACAGAAATGTTAGCTGTTATGATTATTTCTTTAGAGTGGGGAAAATGAACATATATAGCCATTAAATAGTTTACTTGTTCAAGGTTACTTTAATAGTTACCAGTTGAGCCAGGACAAGGAGCCCTCCATCCAGTGTTCTGTACCACAAAAATGAAGAGTGAAGCAATGAAAGCCATTGTGTTTATGAAACCTTATCCCCCTACCAAAGGGGATAAAAACTGTATCTCTCCCCTTCCCAAGGGTCAATGTCACATTGACCTTTGAGTGGATTGAGGCTGACGTAGCCAAAAGAGATGAGGCCAGGTGTGGGGCAGCCTGATTTCTGGGTGCTCAAAACTCAAGTATAAGTGACCACACAAGACCTAGATTACCTTGTTCCTGCTCATTTAGGGCCAACTAGGGTAAAACACCACTCCTCTGTTAGGTCCCTGTCTGCTTTCCCGAGCTTACTTTATGCTACTCCCCTTTACACTATGTGGCAGCCACACTGGCCTCCTGGCTATTCCCTATATACAACATCAGATCTCCCATCTCCGTGCTTTTGCATAGGCTGTAGCTCCCACCTGGACATACTTCCTCTTCACTTTCACATTTTGGGAATTCTGAGATTCCTTCAAAGCTCAGCTCGAGCACCACTGCCTACACGGAACCTTCCCTGAAGCCCTTTGCTGCTACTGCTTCCTCCATTTATTGTGCATATATTCAGTACTTACTGATTAGTGCACATATGGCCTACCCCAAAAGAATGTAAACTCCTTAAAGACAGGAACCACTTTAGCAGCTAGATGGTGCCGTGGATAGAGCTCTGAACTTGGAGTCAGTAAGTCCCGAGTTCAAATCCAGCCTCAGAAACTTACTAGCTGTGTGACTCTGGGCAAATCTCTGTGCCTTAGTTTCCTCATCTGTAAAAAGGAAATAATTACAAATCTGTCTCCCAGGGTTGTTTTAAGGATAAGTAGATAATATTTGCAAAGTTATTTGCAAGCCATAAAGTGCAACATAACAGTAGTATTACTATTGCTTTTTGTGGAGGGGGTATCTCCAGGGACTGCCCACAGTGCCTGGCACACAGTAGGTACTTAATAAATACTTGCTTGAATTAAGGCAAATATGCTCCCGGAAGACCTTCAGGAGATGTCATCTGAGAGACGACTGTTCCAGAATTAGTTTAAGACATTAAACAACCACGCATCCTGGAAGCAGTTCCTGTAGCAAAGTGGACTCCCTGACATGTTCTCTGGGTAAGTGTGGTCTTCTAGGAGACAGTCTGGTAGTCCTGAGAAGGAGACCTGATCCACATCCCTCGTGTGTACAAGCCCCGTCTGGCCATCGTGATGACTCCTGTCTCTGTGGTCTTTGCAGGGAGATTTAGAGACAATACTTGGGCTGATTTCACCCTTTGACTCAGGATATTCAATCTTATGTTGTGGGCCATAGAGGTGGCCTCTAGCTGCCTAGGCTCAAGAGAGGCCATTAATTTGGAGAGGCTTTCCAGCTATTCCAAGTAACAGCAATTACCAGGTAAGACAGACTGTGGCCACAAGGCCGGCTCTTCCCCCCAATAAATTCACCTCTTTATTGACTGAAACAGATGGAGCGGCCTGTTGTTTTCCATCACATACACATAATACAGCCCGGAGCTTGGCTAAGTCTTGTGTTCGTGTGGTTTGTTTGCATCTGTGAACTCAGAGACTGTAAGACTCACCCCTTTGAAATAGAGTTGCTCATTCCTAAGTCTCTCCCAGAGGCATCTGGGAGCAACTCCCACCACCCCCTACCCGCCTTAGTGGGTAAATCAGTAACTAAAGACTAATGGGGCCTCACAAAAGCCAGCTGAAATTCAATCCAGGTTGCCTGGAGGGAAATGACCTAAAAATTTTCCTTGTTTTGTCAAATCCAACCAACCCCCAATAAGGGCCGAAGAAGCCTTGCTTGCCCTCCCCTGTTGGGCTGTCCGCAATAGTCGGGTCATTGGAGAAAATGCGGAACCAACTCTAGAAAATCCTCCCCATCCTCTGGAGGTCAAGAGGATACAAGAGGGTGAGCAGCTGGGGGCTTAGCAAAGAAAAGACGAAGCAGCTGGCATCTGGACCATGACATACAGGACCGATGGACATGGAAATGCTGGGGACAGGGGCCAGGGCCAAATTCTATCCACTAGTAAATAAGCTGGGAAAAGCCAAGGATGCTAGTCTGGCTCTCAGCCAGTGGGAGAAGGGTGAGCCTTGACCCCCTCCAGCAGCACAGAATACCTCCCACCAGGAGAGTTGGAAGCAGCGACCAGGCCTCTAATGCCCATCCCCTCTGACCAGGGCCCAGAGAAAAACGCAGATGTACATACACATGTGAACCCACGCCTGCACAATGCATGTATGCATAGGTGCACATACATGCAGACACATGCATGGACATGCTCCCACTCCCACCATGGGCTTGTTTACAAACATGGCGGAGAGCACTGACACTGATGAGAAACAAAGTAATCAGAATGACTCAACACAGAAAATAACGGTCGGCGACTCTGGGGGCTGAGAGCGATAGCCAAAGCATCCCCTGTCCATTTCCGTGGCTGCGATCTTTTTAAGAGGATTATTATTGCTAATATTTAATAATAACAATAACAGTGATTTCTCGGAAAAAAAATAACAGGCAAAGCACCAGAACACCGAGAGAAGGCCGTCAGAAAGATCTTTATTTTAAACACATGTTTCTGAAACAATCTGCGGGCCTGCCAGGAGGCCAGCCGCCAGGCTATTGGCCTTTCGCTGGGAACATGCCTTGCTTTGGGAACCGTCTAGAAATTCCCTCAACATTTTGCTTCATTGAAAACAACTGAGGAACAGCACGTGTTGTGCTGTGGGATAACCTGGCTGGCTCAGTGGGGACCCGACAAGGGCCCCGCTCTATGTGCTTAGGACAGGACAGGCTGACGGGGAAAATGAGCTGGGGGAGGGGGATGGCTCGGCCAGCTTCGTCTAGCACTCATCAAGTGCCTCCTCCCAGGCGCAGAGCTTGGTGCTTGGCATTGGGACGCAGCAGGAGTAGGGAAGGCACAGCTCTGGCTGTGTGGAGCTCATGGTTTACAAATAGCAATATATGAAATGATTCCTGGGAAGTGCACGGAGGACCAGAGTGCACGGAGAGAAGAAGCTGGGGCAGATGCATAGTAGGATAAGCAAGCAGCAGTTGGCAATGGCTCCAGCTGTGTGTGTGTGTGTGTGTGTGTGTGTGTGTGAGAGAGAGAGAGAGAGAGAGAGAGAGAGAGAGAGAGAGAGAGAGAGAGAGAAAGAGAGAGAGAGAAAGAGAGAGAGACAGAGACAGAGAGACAGAGACAGAAAGAGGAAAAGAGACAGAGAGATAGAGAGAGACAGACACAGAGAGAGAAGAGAGAAAGAGACAGACAGAGAGAGACAGAGAGGGGAGAGAGAGACACACAGAGAGAGAGAGAGAGAGACAGACAGACAGACAGACAGACACAGAGCGAGACAGAGAGGAGGCAAAGGAGAGACAGACAGATAGACAGAGACAGAGGGACAGAGGAGAGGGGGGAGGCAAAGGTCCTTACATCTGAAGCCAGAGGGTCGGAATTCTAATTCTACCTCTGCTGCTTATTACCTGTGTGACCTTGAAAGGAAGGAAGGAAAGAGGGAAGAAAGGAGAAGGAAGGGAGGAAGGAAGGAAGGGAGAAGGGAAGAAAGGAGGAAGGAAAAAAAAAATCATATATTAAGCACCTACTATGTGCCAGGCATGGTTTCCCACTGTTATCTCATTCAATAATCCAGGGAGAAAGGTCCTGTTATTGTCTCCACTTTACAGTCATGGAAACTGAGGCAGATAGAAGTTCACAGACACACAGTAAGTGTCTGAGGCTGTATTTGAACTCGGGCATCTGACTCCAGGCTGAGGGCCATATCCATGTCGCCACCTTACATGTACTTACAGGCATCTCTAAGGTATCCCTGTGTGCTGTGCTGTGCTGTGCTGTGCTGTGCTGGGACATGCCTGAGGACTCAGACACAGAGAGCATTGAAGAATTTGGCTTCCAGGTTTTGGGCCCAAGAACTAGCCTCCTTATTAAAAAAATGAGCTGTAGGTTGTGTATTCTTGGATGTTGTCAGGCACATGGAGTTGCTGCAGATCACCAAACAAAATCTGCTTTTATTGAGCCACACAAAATAGAATTAATTCATTTACTGAAAGTCTCTAATAGGCTACAGCTGCACATTGTGCATCTCCTAGCCTCAAAGAGATTATGGTGGGAAGAAAAAAGACAAAAGAAGACGTGTTCTTTACCTGAGGTCATGGCGCCTTGTTCTGGCTTTGCCCTCCCGTTGCCTTGTATCTCAAGAAAAGTTGTAGAATTCTCAGCACAAAGCCAATTTTATTCATTTTACTTCAAAAAATGTATTTGTCTTACCCAGCACACAGAGAATCCACGGGGTTGGGTGAATGACTGATCGGTAACCAAAGGTCACTGTAACTGCCCAAAAGTTGAATATTCCTATGTAAAATGTCCCATTTTCTTTGTGTGGAAAGGAGGATGGTCATTAACAGAGAAACCCCACCATCATTCTGCAGATTTCAGTATTTGGGTAAATCGGTGGGCAGTGTTGGGATTGGGCAGATGTGCAAAGGAAAGGATCTGATATCCTGCACGTATTAATATAGTTCACACATTCATCTGCCTGACTTCTCTCTTTTACTTCTGCAGGCTGTAATAAAAGATAGTAATATTTCTTTCAGCTTTAAAAAATACTGACTTTATGAGAAAGACAATGAAATAGAAACTCGATACATCATAGCGTTTAACAGAATTTCTCGTTATGTCTTAAAATATATGGAAATTTACATGGCTGCATAAACACACTGCCATCTTTCAACATGGAACACCAGGAAACGGATAGCTGTTGATGACAAGCACAGGCCCAGGGGAGAAGGAGAAGCAGAGAGCTCAGCTTGCCTCCTTTTAGGGGCTCCAAGAAAAGTAGCCCCTTCATTAAACAAGTGCCCTTTGCTCAGATGGAGAGCAGAGCTGACCGCCATATTGTTTTAGCGATGGCATCTCTGTCAAGGAGCAGCAGGATGCTATCTTGAGAGAGAGTTTTAATTCCAAATAAATGCTGGATTTTTATTGGTCCCCCACCCACATCCATCTATCAACTAAGTATAAGGAGATGGCCATATTCTAGCCCTGTGCTCATGGCAGACACTTGGGTTTAGGAGAAGGAAAACCAAACTCTGCACTAGCTGGATTGTTGAGGAAACTTCTCTATAATGAATAAGAAGGGCTTAAAATAAGCTCAGATAGGAGGAAAAATAGAAGTAACCATCAGTCAAAATATTAATCCTCACCATCATTTCCATCATTATTGCTAGCATTGGTGTAGCTCTTTAGAGTTTGTAAAACACCTTATAAACATTAACTCATCGTATCCTCACAACTACTCTGGGAGGTAGAGGCTGTTGTCAACCCCATTCTACAGATGAACAAACTAAGGCAGAAAGAGGTGCTCAGTCACAGGTGACAAAGTGTCACACAACTAGTAAACGTCTGAGGCTGGGTTAGAACTCAAGTCTTGACGACTTTGGGTCCGTATAAATGTGTATGTAAATACAAAAGTCAATCCAGAGAAGTCTTTGGTGTGTTAATTTAGCATCACTACATTAAAAACCTTGGGTATCTTGATTCCCACTAAATTTATTAACTCCAAATTGGATAAAACCAAAAATCTTTAGAATTAATTTAGGTTCTAAAGAACCAATCACTGGACAAGGATTTGGTTCTTATTCCTGGTTAATGTTGATATGACAAAACTCAGTGTCAACGAAGGCAAGCCTTTCTTTTCCCTCTACAATTCAGGAGCCTTCCTTTCTCAGAGAAGCAAACTAACTGGTTGCAGAGAGGACTGGTTTCAGAATTCCTACATTCTTCCCACTGAACTTTTGGCCTCTTGGCTAGAGATGGACAGTGGCATCTGATATGTAAGGGTGGTGGGATGTTGGGTTCTCTTTCACTGGCCTGGCAACATCTTCATGTGATAAGCTATCACCAGGGCATTCACCACTCTTCACTATTCTTCCTCTCTTTTAAAAATCTTTATATGTGTGTGTGTGTGTGCGCGTGTGTGTGGATAAGACAAAATGGACTCTTTAGCATTTGAGGAGTTTGGCTTTTGTTTACTTTGTTTACTTTGAGTGAAAGTACTTTCAGCTGTTAAGTGCTAAGCCCTAGGCCCAAAGCCCTGTCAGGTGTGAAACCTGTGTGGGCGTAGATTAATGACTTAAGAGGGGCCAACTGGTCTCTGGTCTCTGGTCATTGAGGCGGGACTTGATAACGCCAGAGGCTCTGCTGTGAGGAGAGGCGAGCTAAGAGACCAACCACAGCTGAAGCTGAAAAAAGCAGAAGCAGGAGACCTGTGTGAACCCAGGAGTGCGAGCAAGAACTTGAGGCCAGTAAATATGGATTGGCTAAATACTATCTTGTTTCTCTGTGGCCTCCTGGTTACTCTTGTGAGGCAGGCCTATTGGGCCTGGGGTTTTTGGTCAAGATGTCGGAATGGGGAGGCTGGCTTGCTAATTTGTTTCTGTGAGGCCTGAATAAATGTTTTGATGCTTTCTACTTAGAGAATCCCTCATACCTTGCGATTTTGAACCATTCAAATATATATATGATTATATTTGAGATCATAAATTTGGCCTTCCTACTACATCATATATATATGTATATATATATATTATATATATATGTATACAGACATATACATATATGTGTGTCTGTGTAGACATACAGATATATAAATGATGTCAAATATATCAAAATTACATATCAACATATTAAAAATTGCTATTTTTTATGGAGATATGGACTGGAGTTGTGATTTCCTCAATATAGGGAGCTTCCAGGTAAGGAAGCTCTCTTCATAGACAAAGGCCAGCACCTTCTCTGCTACTTAGTTTTAGAGAGTATTGTAGAGCATGAAGGGTCATAGAGACAGTTCAGGTTAGAATCAAGACTTGAAGGTGGGTTTTCATGGCTCCAAAGCCAACTTTCATTCCATTAAACCACATGCTTTTGATTTTTTAGAGCCACATAATCATAGTTTTAGTGACCTTAGAGGCTACTGAGCTCAACTCTCTTGTTTTACAGATGAGGAGCTAAAGGCATAAGATTAAATGACAGCTTTACCAATAATGCATTAGTGTACCCGCCCTCTTATGGCCCCTCCAATGGATTATTCATGTTTCTTGTCATCATTACTAATTTCAAAGAACCCCTATTCTCATTGCATTTCTCTTATTACTAGTAATCTAGGGCATGTTTTCATATGACTTTGTTAATAGTTGGCAATTCTTTTGAGAACTATCATTCATATCCTTAGACCCACCCTTGCCTTTCATTGGACCCAGGACCATCCCTATTATCCACTGGGTGACTGCCAATGTCCACTATCTGCTAATCCCCATGGCCCAATATTTACACATGCATATTGCTATAGGCAGCCTTGTAGGATTGAGCATTTCTGCCCTGATATGTCTAGACCAGGGGTGGGCAACCTATGGCCTTGAGGCCACATGTGGCCCTCTAGGTCCTCAAGTGCAGCCCTTTGACTGAATCCAAACTTCACAGAACAAAGCCCTTTAATAAAAGGATTTTCTCTGTAAAACCTGGACTCAGTCAAAAGGCGGCACCCAAGGTCCTAAAAGGCCACATATAGTCTCGAGGCTGCAGGTTTCCTACCCCTGGTCTAGACCAAGAAAAAAAATATGCTCTTAGAACACTAAGTCAGTGAAAGACAACACACATTCTCACACAATTATGTAATAAATGAACACCTAGCTTCTCCTTTCCCTTCAGTGCAGTAACATAGAGAGAACACCAGATTTTGAATCAGAGAGCCCAAGTTCAAATCTCAGCTGTGCCATTTGGGGATTGTGTAACCTGAGCAAAGGCACTTGGGGCTCAGTTTCCTTGTCTGTAAAATGAGAAGGAAGGACTAGATGACTTCTAAGTGCTGTTCCAGCTCTCAATCTATGATCTATGCATGTGTGAGATCGAACATGAATACAACTGAACCTGACTCTAGATGGGAGATGGGAGGGCAGAGAAGGTGCCCCCTCAATTCTTTGTAACGTATCTCCCATTGAGCTAGGAGAAGGAGAATGGTTGTATTAAGATCAGGAGATGTTCAGCACACCTGAGAGAATTCCTCTCATCAGGGAAGACATCTTCTACCGAGCACAACACTCAGAGTGGATGACAGAGCCTCCCCTCGGGCTCTCCAAACCCTATCTTGGGAAGCAGGGATGCCAAATGAGGTCTCTCAAGCAGAGGTCTACCTCTTCCCTCCCTGGGGCAGCTGGCCTCCTACAGCAGCCACGAGATATTTGTCGACAAACATTGCCACCATCCATCCCAGAGATGTCCCAACTTGTCTGTACCCCGGCTCCTTGGAAGCAGGAGGATGCTTTCTGCCATCAGCTTCTTGTGGCAGAGACGCTCAGGCATCCCTGACGTCCTCGCCCATCACCCAAGTGACCGCCAGCTGCTCCTATCAGGCGAGTGTAAGACAAGCTTCTGACACATTTCCTGGGTCTGGTCCTAGCTAGGGAATGAAGCAGGCAGCCCAAAGCAGCTCAGGCAAGGTGGGGGCTCAGGCAAAATGAAGAGAAGATGGCTCATACCTTGTAAACACTATGGGGGTGTGTGAGTCTTCAGCTCAGGGTTTTTCTACCCTCTGTCTAGAGCATGAAATCATCTTGGGCCGGGATCCATGCCAACTTCCTATGCCAGAAACTGGCCCGGGAGGAAGAGAGCTAGGGTGGGAGTCACAGAAGCCCTGGGGGCAAAGTCCCACCTCTGGCAAACATCAATGAGTAATGATAGTAATGTTAGTAGAAGTAGGAGGAGGAGAACGAGGAGGAGTAGCAGCCAACACTGACAGAGTATCTCCCATGTGCCAGGCACCAATGCAGGGCTAATGCTTTACAAATATTATCTCACTCAATCCTCACATTGGCTCTGGGAGCCAGGGGCCACGAAGCTCCCCACCGCATAGCTAAGTGATCATGAGCATGTGACTATACCTCCTGGAGCCTTGGTTTCCTTCACCGTCCAGTGGCGATGCTAAGACTGGGCATGCTGTCGTCCGGTACGAGTCCTACCAAATCCTGCCATTGCAGTCTGCACAGCTCCTCTGGTGTCCAGCCCCCTCTCTGTCCTCATCACCTCTTGCCTCAACTGCAGCCAAAGTCTCTGAACTGTTCTCCCTGCCTCCAGGCTGTCCTCTCTCCAATGTACCCTCTCGACAGCTACCAAAGCGCTCTCCTAAAGTATGGGCATGGCCACATCACACCCCTGCTCCATCACCGGCAGGCTCTCCCTGTGGCTCCCAGGCTCAAATACAGACCCTTCTGCTTGTCACTGAAAGCCCTTCACAACCTGATTCCAACCGACCTTTCCAGTCTTATTACACCACACTCCCTTCCAAACATTCTATGGTCTGGCCAAAGTGGCCTTTGTAGATTGGTCATCACAGCCCCGGTGGCTATCCCTCTGTCCTGGAATCCACTCTTGCCTCATCTCTGCCTCTTAGAGTCAATCCCAAGCTTCCTTGGAAGCTTTGCTCAAGCGGGGCCTTCTGTATGTGGCCGTTCTTGAGCCCCCCATGTGCTAGGGCTTCCTCCCTTCAAAATTAGCCTTGATTACCGTGCATATATTTTATAAATATGTATATGTGTGTAATGTTCCCCCTAATGGGCAAGACTTTGTTACAAAAAACCTCCTCTCTAGCACAACGTCCAGCCTAGAAATAGGTGAATCATAAATGCTTGTTTGGTTTATTCATACTGTTTGTTTTATAGGGTTATGAGGTTCAAAAGAGGGAATATATATACATATATATATATAGATATACACATATACATATATATATATATATATAGTTTTGAAACTCATAGCCCTATGAAACAAATGCTACATGTATATGTATATATACGCTATATATGCATGCACACACATACGGTACCCCTCCAAAAAACTCGTGTAAAGTACACAGTGCAGTATTAGCATGGGTAGGGAGTAGACCTGTTATTGCATTGGTATTGGGAACTTCCAGGTGAGGACACTCCTTCTACCATTTAAGGTTGGCACCTTCTTGGCAATGTATAGTCTTTGGAATAGCCTAGAACGTAGAGTAGCTAGGGGGCACCAAAATATAGAGAGCACCTGGCCTGGGTTCAGGAAGACTCATCTTCCCGAGTTTTAATCCAGCCTTGGATACTTCCTAGCTGTGTGACCTTGGGCAAGTCACTTTACCCTGTTTGCCTCAGTTTCCTCATTTGTAAAATGAGCTGCAGAAGAAATGGCCAACCACCCCAATATCTTTGCCAAGAAACCCCAAATGGGATCACGGGGAGTCAGACACAAGCGAAATGACCAAACAAGAGAATCATGAGGTCAAGTGAGTTGTTCAGGGTCACGGAGTCAGTGTTTGTCAGAGGACAAACTTGAACCAAGTCTGTCTGGCTTCCAGGCTCATTCTCTAACCCTTATACCACACTGCCTCTTACATATTATTTATTATTATTATATCTACTAATAGTAATAGCTAACACTTGTATTATGCTTTAAAGTTGGCAAAGTATATTACATGTATAATCTAATTTGTGTGATTTCCCCATTTCACAGACGAGGAAGCTCAGTCCCACAAAGGGTAAATGACTCGGCCACGCTCGTCCAGAGCTGCATCTTGTTGTGACTCCTGGGCTAGAGTCACTCCTGACATTGGGTGTTAACCACGACTAACATCGTAGGTATGACGACAAGAAGGTACTATCAAGGAAGACCACTGAAGCTGCTTAACCAACGCGGGAGGGGAATGTCAGAAAATCATCACCTAGAACCTGGCCCTTTAGAAATTCAGAAGGACCCCCCCCCCACCAAATTCACCATTCCACCTGACACCCACCAAGGACTTGGGGTGACTCATTGATGCCTCGGGGCTGGTCATCCAAGGGAGACATTGGAGCTTCCACAAGACGAAACCATTTTTCTGCAGAATCATAGCTGTTCGCTACTGGGGACGAGCCAACACAGGTACTCTTGATTCCAGGGATAGCCCTCCATCCACCAGCTGCTGGGATACTGGCAGAGAGCTCACCCTGGCTCAGGTCTACCCTCAGCTGAGCATCAACTAGATACGGGGCCTTGGGAAGACGCTCGAATGTCTTTCTTCCTCAGTTTCCTGATCTGTAAAAATGAGATAATGCTCGCTCTCCTGCCTACAACCCAAGACTGATGAGAGAAATGTATATATAGGATATTTGTGAAAGTTGTTGTAAGTTGTGAAGCACGATTCATATGTAAGATGTTATCATGATCAGATTGATAAAGTGTTGGGAAAGGCAGACAGCAAGAAGCCCTCCTGCCGTAAAGCTGATCGCCTTTTCAGTCAAGTGCTTTTCATTCATTCATTCACTCATTCATTCACTCACTCACTCAATCATTCATTCATTCATCTGATCATCAGACTTGAGTAGAGTTCTGTATCATTCTTCAGGGCAAGACTTCTTCTTCATCCCCCATTTGGCAGATGACTACAGAAGCTTCTGAAAGCTCTTTCTCCATGGGGTTTAAAGTCTCTGATATTCTTTCCTTTCATGGTTCTTGTATCTCTGCCCCGTAAGGGGCTTATACCATGTTATTTTCACTAATAATGAGACAAGTATATAGACATGATGATGTAAGTCTACATGAAGACGTATGTAATACTTCTGCTGATATTCTAATCCATCGCCCTGTGTGTGTATGTGTGTGCACGTGTATGTTGCATGTGTGTATACATGTGTATGTATGTGTTGCATGTGTGTATGTGTATGTATGTGTGTATTTTGTATGTGTATGTATATGTGTGTGTATGTATATGTGTGTATGTGTGTGTGTCCGTGTGTGTATAACTCTGGGTTCTTGGGGGCTTTGCTGACTGAGAAATCTGGAGTAGTGCTTGTAGTCCTGGAGAAGTTTTGAGGACAATCTTGGGGACAGATCATTATTTCTGCTTGAGGGATAAACTTGTCAAAATGGGAGAGGCCAATCATCAGAGGTCTGGCCTACAGAGGATGAATTCTTTGGCCACGGGGACCAATGGCTAAAGATTCACAAGACGAAGTTTATAAAATTTAGCGATAGGGCCTAGGCATTATTGGCATCATTGACACAATTAGGACTTTAATGATTTTAAACACACACGTGGTTGGTTGGTTGGTTGGTTGTTGTCCTTCGTTCTCGAAGAGGATCCAAATGATATCACTATGTTAGAGCCAAGTTTCGGTGTGTCCGACTTTCTGATCAGACCAATAGGAGCTCGGATTGCTCTACCACAGGTCGGGCACAAATAGTCTGTGTGAACGTTTGGGGTGGATTCTCTGCATTTGTGATCCTGCGTTTCCCTTGAGCTGCTTCATTCTGCTTCGTTCATAGAGCGCAGCACCTGCTCCGATGTGGGCACACCACACTGAGGTGTCCTGTGCCAGTGTCTCCCACATCACAGAGTCAACTCCAAACACAAGCATATACACACGAATATACCCATACACAAACTTATATGGAATCTGAAGGTTGCAAGGCAGCTTGCTGGCACCTAGTCCAACCCGAACCCAAAAAGATTCCCACTATAGTAAACCTAACAAATGGTAGTCCAGCCTCTTCTGTGTGGCATCCTCCACACAGCCCACCAAGCACCACAATACAGCTCCATTCAATTCCTTTCCTGTCAATTCAATTCAATATCAATTTGATAATTAATCAACAAACATTAGTCACCTACTACATGCCAGACTGTGCTAGGGCACGAGAATGCAGAAACAACAGTCTCTGTCCTCCGGGAGTTTAGAGTCTATTGGGGATTAAAAACATGTCGTATGTGTAGAGTATTTTCAAAGTATGTGAAGGGAGGTGCTGGCAGCCTCTGGGTGAGGGGATTGGTGAGACCTCCTGCAGGAGGTGGCAGCTCAGTTGGGCTTTAGCAGAAGCTGGGGATCCTAAGAGATGGAGAGGAGGAGGGAAGGCATCGTAGGCCCAGGGGGATGAATGCAAACGCCCAGAGATGAAAGGCGGCCCACGTGAAAGAGTAAAGCCAAATTGGTCGGAATGCAGGGTTCGTGAAGGGGGGCAGTGTAGGAGATGACAGTCAGAAGGTGAAGAGAAGAGCTCGAAATGCCAAATGGAGCAGTTAGTGTTTGACCACTGAGGCCTTAGGAAGCTCTGGTGCTTAATGAGCAGGGGACACGTGTGAGGATGACCGTGTGCCATGCCTTGTGTTTGGCACTAGGTGTATAAAGACAAAACAAAACCAGTCCCTGCCCTCATGGAGATTATATTCTCCTAAGATGATACAACATTCAAACTGATGAATAAATATAAGATAGTTTGAAAAGGGAGAAAGCACTAATGAGTAGGTCTTGGGTGGATGGGGTGGGAAGAAAGGTTTCATGTAAGAGGAGGCACTCCAGTTGAGTCTTGAAGAAAGCTCGGGATTCTAAAAGGTGGGGCTGTGGAGGGAGTATACATCAGGCATGGGGTACAGTCTAGGCAAAGGTGTGAAGGTGGGACACACATACATACACACCACAGAGAACAGATTCTCTGTTTACCTTCTCTGCTATGATCCCTACAGTTCTTAGCTCTTTCCTTTGTCCCCTAGAAAATAAAAGTCCCTAAGACCTTGGAGATCCCTCCCCGCTCACTCTAGACAAGAGAGCCAGGGCTCAGTGGTGCCGCTAAACTTTCTGTTTGGGGGTTTTGAGATGAGATGAATGAGACAAATCACTGTGTGCGGGTTCTGTGATTCTCCCTGTGGAGTGAAGGCATCCATGCTCTCCTGCATCACATAAGAATGATCTCCAATTTACTAATATGAGATAAGGCTTACTAATCCTCCTTGGATTTCAGGCTTAAGCATTCATTAGGCTATCCATCTTCCAAATAGGATTTATTTATTCAGCCTTAAAAAGCCTAATTTTTGAGGCCCCTGCTATACTAAGTCTCCCTAATGACAATAAGAGCCTGGAGCGTCCCTGAGAGGCAGCCCGGGTTGTCTGTAATGTAATCAGCAAAGTTGACTTCAGACTTGGGCGGCATTTGTACTCATCCTCAGCATTCTCCAGAATGGTTTCCCATTGTCTTTCAGTCCAAGCAGCAGCCTTAGAAGGAACGCCACCTTCCCCCTGGTGTGCCTTGGCAAGGGCTAAGCCTCTCCCCCAAGCCCTCATTCTAACCAGTATAGAAGAGAGACACAAGCTCACTTTCTATTTTTACTGTGGGAAGAGGCTAGAGATGAGAAGGGCCCTGGAGGTAAATGTAAGGTGAAAGAAGAAATGTAAGGTAGAGAAGGTAGGGCAATGAAGAGAGGTCCCCACTGAGGGGACCAAGAATGGCAAGGGTTGGTGATGTTGTAGGGAGGAACAAAAAAACCCAGATTTATAGAAAGGGGATCTGAGTTCAAATCCCACCCATCACTTACTACATGGGTGATCCTGGGCAGTCACTTAATGTTTGGACCTCATTTTCCTCATCTATAAAATGGAGGATTGGAGCCCTGTGGTCCTTTAGAGCTTTACTACTGCCTACAGGACTTTGTGGGGAGAGTCCTGGACAGGAAGCCAGAAAGACTGGGGTTGAAATTCGCTATCTGATGCTGCTAGCTGTGTGACTCTGGGCTAGTCACTTGTCTCTAAGCCCTCATTTGGAAAACAAAGACAATTCTGATACCTACTGGATAGGGTTGCTGCGAAGCAGAAATGAGATGATGGACTGGAAGTGCCTGGAAATCATTAATGAGACAGGGAAATTACTGTTCCCACCTCCCCCAACCCCCTAGCTCCCAGAGGATGAGGAAGAATGAGAGGGTCAGCCCTGGTCACTTGTCTCTCTCTGCACACAGATAAGTTGTGGGTCACTTTTGTTCCAAACTCCCCTCTCCCCTCTTCCTGCTGGGAAGCAAGCATCTAAACTGGGCCCTGGAGAGGAGGAGGAGGATTGCTTTCTGAAGCCTTCATCGTATTCCATTCTTGTGTCCAATGAGACAATTGAGTCAAATGCTCCTGGGGATAAACAACCACCACTCTTGACTCCATAGCTC
Organism: Phalanger gymnotis; assembly: GCA_028646595.1. Taxonomy (NCBI): domain Eukaryota; kingdom Metazoa; phylum Chordata; class Mammalia; order Diprotodontia; family Phalangeridae; genus Phalanger; species Phalanger gymnotis. Next base: position 7,103,209 of record CM053624.1, on the reverse strand, counting down.
CTAATGGCCTACATACAACTCATACAACTTTCAGAAGTAGGTGGTTGTTAAGTAGGATAGCACCCATTTTACAGATGGGGAACTGAGGCTTAGGAGGCAATGTGATTTGTCCAGCCAACATGTTGTGGAGCTGGAGCTCAAACCCAGAGTCCAAGTCCTATAATGGTAGCACTTCCCTTGGAAACATCAAGATGAAGGCTTGGAGTTGGTCGTTTCCAGCGATGGGCAGCATGGGATGCTGGATGGGGCACTGGACTTAGAGCTGGGAAGACTCGAGTTCCAATTCCATCTTTAGATACTAACTAGCCATGTAACCCTGGTCAAGTTAACTCACCCCATGCCTCAGTTTCCTTATCAGAAACATGAGTAGCATCAATTAATCAACATTGATTAAGCACCTATCATGTGCCAGGTATTGTGCTAAGCACTGGATGACCTCAGTGGTCTCTCAGGTCCAGCAGGACTTCTTTCTTTGTGCTATAACTTTAGACCCTTGCCTTTTGATTCTCCACATCATCCCATTCAATGCCAGTACCAAACTATAGAGCTGCCTCATTTATCTGGCTTCAACAGGTAATTTTCTGGATAAGTGAAATGACCCCCAGTTACATGCTAAGACTTCTTTCATTTAAATACTTTCTTGACAGAAATCTTTCCTAAATGTATTTCTGTCTTTCATAGACAGAGGATACACAAAACAATATATTATTTTCTTAAATGTCAATTTTATAGCATGAATCACTAATTGTACCAGGCTATGATATGGATACACTATAAACAGCATGAGGACAAGTGTGGATCTTAGCCCAACTTTGGATTTCCCCTAGTATCAAGCGCATAGTAGGTGTTCAATCAATATTTTAAAATTTGAATGAGTATCACATAGTGATAAAGAGTTTTAAAGGCTACTGACATGGGCATGGCCATTTGGTCCCCATGCTCAACAGTGCCAGAGTTTTGGATTCTTTGGTTTTTTAGCTTAGTGGTTCCTAACCTGGTGGGAGATTTTCCTCTCCCCTATCTCTCACATTTATCTTATTTCCCTCCACCAAATCACCCTGAAATACATTCATGATTCAGAATATAAGATCTGAGGAGCCACCTGAGTCAGGAAAGAACCCAGTAGCCTTAAGACTTGTTTTCAATTGTGATTAACAAAATCCAAAAAGCCTTAAAAAGCCCAAGTCAATCCTGGGCTCATTCAAGGCTCAGTTCATGGAACACCTCCTAGGGGAAGCCTTTCTTTATCCCTTGACTTGTTAATGTTCTCTCTCTTCAAATTGTCCTTGTATTTACTTATCTGTGTACCTGCTGTGTTCTCTCAATAGAAGTATGCCCTTTGAAGGCAGGGAACACTTTTGGTTTTGTGTTTGTGTTCTTAGACTCAGAGTCTTGGACAGAGCAAGCACCTAACAAATTCTTATTGGATTGATAAAAGCCTTTCATCAATGGATTTTGTCTTAATGATAGGATAGGGTTGGGGAATGGGCCTGTAATGTCAATGGTATAGGGAACTCCCAAGTGGGGAAACTTCCTCTACCAGTGCAGGTGCCACCTTGTCTGGAATTAGAGACTTGGTGAGTTGTCTGGGATATTGAGAGGCATCACACTCCTACGAAGCATCAGAGGTGGGACCTGAATCTTGCCCTTCCTGGCTCCCAGGCTGGCCTTCTAGCCATGTGCTAATAAAGGTACAACTACCATCATGTGAGTGGTCCAGGAAATTTCTTGATATTAACAAAAAGGTCTTCATATTAAAAAAACACCATGGGAACAAATGGTCTGGGTCTTGCCATTGAGTTCAGGTGATAATTGACTTTTCTTTGCTTCAATACTGTAAATGATAAGGTTCCTCTGACTATTCCCTTGCAGAACTCTGCCTGAACTGGCTTTCCTCATTCTTCTCACTCTCCTTGAAGCCCAAACCAGCTTAACCTCAGAACATCTTGTCTCTCTGACACTCCAAGCCTTGTAGCTCACCATTTTCTCCTTCCTTCTAATGTCTGACTTCAAGGTACCTTTGATCCATGCACGAAATTCATTCCTGAAAACCCCCTTACCCATGAAAATGTTAACAAAAACACAATTTTCCAAAAGGTTTATAGCATCTTTGTGAGGTAGGCGGTGCCAATATTTTTATGTCCAATTTGCAGGGGAGGAAACTGAGGCACAGAGAGGTTTAGTGGTTTGTAATGGGATAGGCAGCTAGTTAAGGCCTGGGGATGTGATTGAAAATGCAGAGAAGCAAGTTACTCATCACAGTCCTGAGAGAAAATGGACTCTTCCTTGTACTTACCTTACATGATCAATGGGATTTCCCATGAAACCAGAACTCTCTAGATGGGGGAAAGTTGAAATACAAGTGGAACAAGACCAAATAGAAACCAGGATATGACTAGTTTCTGGGGGCAGCTGGGGTGGAAGTTACCAGCCTTGTTAACCTTCCCTTCCTAGTCTAGCTTTTGTGACTTATGTAGAACTGGAAATCATAATGGAGGAGGTTAAAAGCATGCCACCATGATATCACTCAGTTCTTTTTTATTTGAGGAAGAGTATACCTGGGGATATTTGCTTCATTTATTCATTCAGCATTTATTAAGACCTACTATGTGCAGGCAATGTGCTAAGGAGGGTTTCTGACCATAAGCCAGAAGTTAAATTGAGAGACTCAGAGGAAACATTCAAAGAAGTGTTCAGAGAAGAGTTCAAGTAATATACATGACATTAGCCTGGGACTCTGTTATTTTCTACACGCAATTTGGCTGAGGGGGTCAAACTCCATCACCATTTGCTATGAGAATTGAACGAGGAGAGCCAAAGCCTTCCACTGCAAGAGAGAGGCTTACTAACCATAGCATCTATGGTGAATGATGGACAGAGTATTAGGAAATCCTGAAGATTAGCAGATAGCTAAACACCAGATGGAGCAGAGACATGGCCCCTGGAAGGGAATAGTTTTGAGTCAATGCTTGGTGCTGGGCAGGGTCAGCAGAGACGAGCACAATGAAAAAATCAGGAGATGCTGACAGCTTGTAGTATCAGAAGCATGAGTTATCCTTCTGCTTACATTCCCAGATACACATATGCCTGGCTATGCACCTTTCTGTGTGGGTGGCCTAACTACATGTGTTCTCCATGTGTATATGAATAATGTATAATTCCTAAGCAGGTCCATTTTTCCCAATGAGGATGCATATATTTGTAGGAGAATGAATTCATGGTTTATGTGGGGAAGGTTCAGTTATTTTTCTTACTATGCTCATTAAATACCTTTGCTTTGTGTTTCCTCTGGCTGACTAGTAAAAATAAACACATGGGTAGGGGCTCATAAGCTGTGGCTCAGGGAAGAATCAGAATGTTCTTAGAGCCTGGAGTGCTTTCTAGGAGCCCAAAGGTGATGGGAAGCCTGAATGCTAACCAAGAGCACCCATGACTGGGTATTACTAAGTCTCCCAGTCACCACTGAGGCTCAGCTTTCGTGGTTATATCCATTCAGATTGTCTTCAATTACTGACTGAAAAAGAGAAGACTCAGAGGTGGATAAGACAATTGTCTTCAGTGCATTAGGAGGGCCAGCAGGTGGACTTGTTCTGTTTGGTCCCAGAGGGCAGAACCAGGAACAAAGTAGGGTGGGGAGTTTCAGAGAGAAAGACAGACTTGAGGTAAGCAGGAACATCTGAGCAGCCTTGGAAGGGAAGAAGCCCCTTTGCCGGACTTCACTGGAAGTCTTCAGGCAAAGGTTGAGTGAGCACCTGTTGCTCCCCCAGCTCCTAGGGCCTTCCTCCTAAGACTCATCTTGAGCTGACTTTGTCTCTGTTTCACATTAACTCACACACCTACATATTGTTTTCTCCCTTGAGCATGGGGTTTCCAACTCTTTTTCATCCCAATCACCAGCTCATACGTAGCACAGTGCTGGCTAGACAGTAAGTGCTTAATAAATGCTTGTTGCCTGACTGACAGATTTATTGAAGGGATCCTTTTGCAGGCCTGGCTTGGGCTAGATGCCCCCTGAGCTTGCTTCTGGTGTTAGGAGTCTGTATCCTGTGTCCAGGCAAAAGGCTTCCCTCTGCTGCCTTCCATCTCCTCAAGGCAGCTTGGCATAATCCCTGAGTAACAGAATAATTTGCTCCCTACCTAGGCCTCTATTGGTTAATGAGAGGGAATTACTGCAGCTAAAAAATTTAGAAAAAGGGGATTCCTAAAGCAGGTTTTCACTGTGATGCCTGAAGAGGGAGAAAGATTTCTGAAGTAGAGTGTTTTTCAAAAATAGCTTTTGGCTTCACAAAAGCTCTGCAAGATTCAAAGTGTCAGGAATGCCGTTCGGCCTTTCACTGTAGACCCTGGTGGCACCCCACGGTTTAAAAGGAAAGGGCTGTTTTATGGTCTCAGAGAACTAAGAAAATGGGACAGCACTTTGCCACAGCCTAGGCTATCTCCTCACAAAGCCCAGGATGGCGGGGCCCTCTGTTTTTAGAGCTGAAGGGAGGCAATTTTCAGAATGTGTACATGGGATAAAATGTCAGCCTGCTGTTTGGTTAATTGGGGCAGAGCAAAGGAAAAGGTTACAGTGAAATAAATGGGCCCGAAAGAGGCTGGTGGAGCCAATTTCACTCCCCTGGCATATCCACATTTGTCTTGTAATAAATTGTAAAGTGTTGATAAGACCCGAGAGTTCCATGAGTGAAGACCAGAAAAACTGAGGGGCCAAATGGGGCAAAGTGGCAAATCTCTGTTTTTCCTGTGATTTCTTTTTCTAAAGAAAGTTTTGCTGATGCTTTAAAATACAAAAAAAAAACCCATCATTGTCATTTGCCAGCATGGCACACCATAATGAAACCATTTGTTGTAGCAAAGTCCAGTTAAAGTCAAGCCAAGCAATCTGCATGTTGACTACGCCCCATTGGATAGCTATAGTTCGCTACCAGTCTACCAAGAGGAGGCGACATCATGAGTCCTCTGGGGCAGGACTAGCCTGTGAGTTCATTTGAATCATGAAGTCTTTCAGTATTTGTTTTTTTTCTCTTATGTAGCTGTGGCTATTGTCAATATTGTTGGATAGGTTCTTCCTGCTTCTCTCTGTATCAGTTCATAGAAGTCTTCCTACGTTTCCTTGAATTTCTCTAACATTTGGTAGTATCACAAGACTTAGAGCTGGAAGGCGCCTTTGAAGCCAGCCAGTGGATAGCATGTTAAGCCAGAAGTCAGGAATATTTGAGTTCCAATCCTCAGACACTGACTAGCTGTGTGACCTCTGTGTGTCACTTAACCTCTGCCTGCCTGAACCTCAACTGTAAAATGGGGATAATCATAGCGCCCACCTCCCAGGGTTGTGAGGCTCAAATGAGGTAACATTTGTAAAGGGCTTAGCACAGACCTGGTACACAGCAGGTGTGTAATAAATGCTTACCCCCTTCTTCCCCTTTCCTAAGCAGTGGATGCCAGAATTGAACACAATCCTCCAGGTTGCTGTGACAGGGGCACAGTGTAGGGGGACCCTGAACTTCTTAGTTCTGGACAATGCACCTCCACATCTTGGTTCTTTTCCTGTTCTACCTAGGAAAATGAACAGTCCAGCTCTCTCTGGCACCTGTGTTTTGGGGTGGGCTTTCTAACACAGGTTGGGGCACAACCATTTTCCAAATGATTTTTGTAGGGGAGACAGAGGTAGCAGCAGGAGGTGAGTACAGAAGCAGAGGAAGCAATGGAGAGGAGGGAGCCTGGGGGGGCAGAGAAGGCAGGAAAGGGAGGGGAAACCAGTCTTGGCAGCCTAATTGCCAGGCTTCCCCTCATTTTTCATTCAAAAGTGGGTGTGTCAAGTGATGCAGAGGTGACCTTTAGAGAAAGAACACATTTTAATCACCAGGAAAGTGAAATTGTAAAACCATCGGTGAGGGGCGGGGGACAGAGAGAAAGAGGGGCCCCAGTAATTTACTTCTTCAGAGGTTCTCTAAATTACTTTGTATGGTTGTCATTTCTTTACTCTCTCCTCAACTGTGAAAAAAATTAAATTAAAACAAAATTTAATGATGCGAACAAAATATTGAGTACATCTTGGCCAACAAAGCACTTCTGGAGATGAACTACTCCTTCTCTCTAGTCTCTTCTGAAAGCTGGCCCCTAGTGAGGGCAGATGGATAGCTTTGGGGAAGGGCCATCAGTGCACATCTTTGGAGGCTCCAACCCCCAGAGCTTCCTTCACACGAATTCAGTTCAGTCCAAACTTCTCCTGTCTTGCGGAATCATTAGGGTCAGGCCAACGATCTATCCTCCACAGTGCTAGAGATTCCTCTTGGCTTTGTTTTCCCCTTAGTCGACTGAATTGTAGCAGAGAGGGGGACAGTAGAATCTTAGAGCCAGAGGCGACCATGCTAGGTTCGCTCGTTTACATCTCTTTTTACAACTCTTGAGTGGCCAGTGAGATTCCTGATCTGAGGATCTGATCTTTGCAGGATCATCTGCCAATTGCACCCCAGCTGACCCTATGAGCCGGAGACTTTGGTCTGAGCTAACTTCAGGGTTCTGCTCCATCAAGCGGGGAAGCTTATGAATAGCACCCTTCTATTCCTTGAAGTAATCCTGTTCCGGCCCTCTACCCCATACTCCCCTGGGCTCAAAGACTCTGTCTACACCAGCTTTACTTTAAGGCTTCCCTTGAGAGAGAGAACAGGACAGAAAAACTGATAAGGGCCGGATCCTATCTTGGGCCCAATACAGTCATTAATGCCCGGGAGATAAAGTACCAGTACCAGCTTCTGGGTGTATGAGCATTCTTCCTAAGGTCATTTCAAATGGTTCACGGATTAAGTCTGAAAAAACTGAAGATACAAACAGCCCATCCCCACCGCACCCAACGTCATCCCCTAAGTTCTCCTTTGCCTTATCAGTAAATGATGTTCTACTAACAGCTGACGCTGGCTTTTTGGGAGATGTACTTGGATCGAGATTCCTAAATTTAATGTGGCCCTAAATGGTTACTTGTCTGTGTCTATTTTGGTGTCTTTTTCCTGTTCTTCTCTCTCTTAATATGTATTTATGTGTGTGTGCATATAATGTGAGTCTTTATATATAAACGCACACACACACACATATCTATCAGCTGGTGGTATCGGTGAATAGAGCATTGGTTGTCTTGGAGTCAGGAAGACCCGAGTTCCAATCTGGCTTCAGATGCTTATTGACTTGTGACCTTGGGCAAGTCCCTTGACCGCTGTCTGTCTCAGTTTTCTGTAAAATGGGGATAATTGTAACAGCACCTACCTCCCCAGGGTGCAATGAGGAATAAGTGACCCAGTATTCGCAGAGTGCTTACAAACCTTGAAGTTTTATACAGATCTATTGTTATTACTGTAACTAGTATTTATACATTGTCGCTTCCAGCTATGCTAAATGCTCCATGAGGGCAGGGACTGTTTCACTTTTATTTTTGTAACTGCAGTATCCCACCCGGCATACAGCTGGCACTTAATAAATGTTGGATTATTACCGGCATTCATTTGATTTTTTTTTGGAAGGGGAAGGTCATCTTGATCTGTGATTTCATCTTCAGATGGGAACTCCTGGTATGGAAAATGCCTTCGCTAATGCAGATCAATGCCTCCTTTGTAATTTAAGATCTTAGAGAGGGAAGAGGTTAAATGACTTGCCCAGGCTCTGGAGCTAGCATACGTCCCAGAAAGACTTGGACCCAGGCTTTCCTGGCTGCAAAGCTGGCTACGTTTTCCTAAACGTGTGTCATCTAAATGAAATAAACGATTTAAGATTAGAGTTTTGATTTATTATTTTTTTGTAAAAATTCCAATAATATCTTGGCAAAATCTGTTTAAATTCGAGTTCATCAACACTTCCATTTCTTTTCATTCTGTTTCCTCTCATTTTTTCCAGAGCTGGTCTGAATACCATGATCTGCTTCTCAGTTTCTTTTCTCTGGGTGAAGATTTGAGCAGGAACAACCTGGCCTCACCAGGAGAAATGTCTTTATATCAGTAGAGCTTTTCTGAGACCAAAAAGATGAGGTTTTTTATTAGGAAAAAAGTTAGCAACCCAAACCAAAATCACCTTGGATTTGTGTGGAAATATGTAAAGAATTTGGCTCGGGGAGCCCCGGTGGCCCGGCCCCTTGTTTCCTCAGCCATCTCACCAACAAAGAAGCTTTCAGACTTTCCTTGGTCTCCTCTGGCTGGATGTCCAAGATGCCGACCACAGAGGCAATGGAAAGCAGCTCCAGTATCTCGCCAGACTCATGGGGCTGGCTCTTGGCCAGATTCATCTCTCTTGAATAATGCTCTTATTTTCCAGCAGGTTCTTCCCCTGCTTCATTTGCCACGCGCACCTGTTTCTTTGGGCGGATTGGCTCCTGGTCTCAGTCCCCAGGTGCTTCCATCTAATCACAGCCTGACTCTCCTGAGCTGCATTACGACTCTTTCTCTCTCTCTTACTAAACTTCGCGTTAGCTCGTCTTCCTAATGTTTCATCTTCCTTGGCTCGTTTTCCACGGCTATTTCTTTTCTACCCATTCACCATCTCATTCATTCCATGGAGGAGGATGAGCTGGGTGTGGTGGCCTAGGAAACGCTCTGGCTGAAGAGACTGGAGGCAAGTAGGGAATGACAGCCACCCACCTTGCTCAGCCTTGGTCTTCCATAGACCGTAGACCTAGACCCAGTGGAGATGGTGTGGTATAGTAGACAGAAACCTGAGCTTGGAATCAGAGGAACTGAGTTCAAGGCCCACTTAGGCAATTTCCTTTTCCCCACTTTTTTAATATCCACAGCACTGAGAACAGGGTTTAATATGTATTAAGTAATTACTGAATGCTGGTCAAATGATTGATTGATTTAGACTCCCCAGGTCTCAGTTTTCACACCTGTAAAATGAGGAGCTAAAGTTATCCTCCAAAAGCCACTAGACTGCGAATAATCTTTGATCCAGCAATTCTCTTCGTGGCCATATATTCTAAAGAGGTCAGAGGTGGAGGGAAAGAGCCCATATCTACACAGCAACACTTAAAGCAGCACTTGTTAATGTACGAAAGAACTGGAAACAGAGGGTGGAGGATAGCTGGGCCCATTGTGGCATAGGAGTATGATAGAACTGTGCCGTAGGAAATGATCAATGTGATGGATTCAGAGAAACCTCAGAAGATTTCTAAGAACTGATGCAAGTGACATGAGCAGAACCAGCAGCAGAGTTTACATAGCGACTACCATCATGCCAAAGAAAACAACTTTAAGACATTTGGTTTGGACTGACAACCCCTGAAGGCCCTCCTGGCTCTGGATGTATGCTAAAGGCCTAGACGGAGCAGCACTGGCCACAACCATGACTGCCCCTCAATCTTGGTTTTTTCAGCCAGTCTGAGCCCCTCTTTGCTCTTGTCTGAAGATGCTTCTCAAAGATGGCTTCATTGCCATTGCTCCCCATGATGATTACTTAGCATTTTTATCATGCCAAGGAGTAGGTTACTGATTGTCAGCGCCTACTTTGAAGCCCTGGTGCTTCTGTTCTGCTGCTTTGGGTGGCCAGATGGTTGCCAAAGGCACAGAACGTGGAGCGGGCCATTGAGCTCCCATTTCCTGGTTGAATGAACAACATGCTGCCTTAGTGCCAGTGGGCTGGCTTGAACCCATATCTCTCTGGAGTTTGCTTCCTCTACCTCATGGAAAATAAATATAAATGCAGATGCCTCCTCTCACTAATAGCCTATGTGGTTCTAAAAAAAAATAGCAAGAGCCCTTTCTGAAATGCTAGGAATATTTCCTCTGAAAAGTGTTATGGATCTTATTCTGCATTAGTGATAAGAAATCTTTAGCAATCTCCAGGAGGTGTCCACTCTGCCAATGTATTTCCCTTGCCTTTCATTATTCTGAAAATTTACTGGGGGAAGGGAGAGCTCAATAGAATTTGAAGCCCTTCCCATGCTCCTCTTGCTGGGGAAGGAGGCAAAAGACATGGGTATAGAACCATGTTTTAGTAGGTCTCTGACCTCCATGACGGGGTCCCTCTAATGCCTTAGATTGCAGCCCATCTGCACCTGAGGCCCATTGGACTCCTGACCATGCCCTTAGAAATCTGTCCATGGGTTCTACCCAGCACAGTGGGAGCTTTGCTCTGGTTCTGATCAACCCCTCACCAAGTGTTTGTAACATATTTACTATATGTCAGGGGCTATGCTAAGCATGGAAATACATATACACAAATAAAACAGTCATTACTCTCAATAGGCATACAGTCTAGCTGGCTAAGACATCATGGATATCTATAGATGTATGTAAAATGGATATAAGATCCCTCAGGGAGAAAGCGTTAGCAGCAGGGAGTGAGGAGAGGGCATCAGGAAAGGCGTCCTAAAGAAGCCAACGAAGCAAACCCACCACCCAGTGGATATCACTTATTCTCAACACATAACCAGCCCATCTTTGTTCTGCGTGTGGTCCTCGATGACATCCTTATGACACTTTTACAAATTCAACTCTTCATTAATTTCATAACCAAGTACACGATGAAATTTTCTACAGGATAATTTTGTGCTATGATTGAGCAGCTACTTCAGTTTAGATTTAATCATATTAGCAATGATACTAATAACTAGTGTTTACATCACTTTAAGGTTTGCAAAAATATTTACATATATTGTGAATACTAAAGGAGCTGACCTGTGCCAAGTGTTTTGTGAACCTTAAAGTACCATGGGAATGCAAGCAGTTATTATTATTCATGAACAAACAAAAGAGAATGACGAACCTCGGAGTCCGGCTCTGGCATGAGGCCATCTCTACAAGCAGGCCGGGAGGTCTCTAGAGACTGGTGTGAATGACTGGCCTAAATAAGGTGTGCAGCCGAGCTCAGACCAGAGAGCATCTAATGCTGCTCTCGATTTATCAGGAAATCTGAATCGACGGAGAGGTCAGGGCTGATAGGCTGCAGAACAGACGTTTGTGAATGAGGTAATAATGGTCAATAAACTTGGAGGGAGGTTCTCGGGAAAATGTGATGAAAGCAGTGAGCGCTCTGCAGGCAGCCCTGCCGGGTGAAGGCGTTTGAAATCTGATCAAGGCTCCCACCGCGGTGAGAGAGTCATGAGGACCTAGAGATGCCAGGAACTTTAGTGCTCGTCCCATCCAGATTCCTGCATTAAAAAGCACATGGGAGCTTATTGATATCCTCAGTTTGTGTCTTTCAGTCATTTCTAGAAGGTCCTTCCCTCATCCTCCTCCATTCAGGACCAAAGGAAAAGCAGGTAGGCAAGACTAATCAATACCACATCTGCATTCTGTAGGCAACATTCAGTACCCAGAGCCTTCTACTTTTCCTTTCTTTTTTTAATTTTTTTTGGGGGGAAGGCAGGGCAATTGGGGTTAAGTGATTTGCCCAAGGTCACCCGGCTAGTAAGTGTGTCAAGTGTCTGACGCCGGATTTGAACTCAAGTCCTCCTGTCTCCAGGGCCGGTGCTCTACTCACTGCACCACTCAGCTGCCTCATCCTCTATTTTTCTAAAGAACAAAAGGATGGAATTGAATTTATGCATCTCTTGGAGGTCAGGATTCACCATTGTATTTGCCCAGAATTGGCGGTGAATAGCTCTCCACATTCCAACCAAACTGGCCTACCTCGCCGTATCCCAAATTCAGCACCCCATCCCCCACCTCCCTGACTTTGCATAGACTGTCCCCTGTGCCTGAAATGTGCCCCTTCCTCAGTTTCCCTTCTTGGTCTCATCCACTTCCTTCGAGGCTCGGTTCACGAGACACGCCGCTCCTGCTGCCAGCACTTCCTCTCCTTTCTCCTCCTAAAACTATCCTGATCTTATTGACTCATCTGTTTGCGAGATGGACGCCCCTGTCCAGTAGAGCGGGAGGTCCCTGATGGCAGACGCTGTTTTTAATGTTCTCTTTGCCTTCCTAGCTTTACTATGGGGCACAGTATAAAGTAGGCGATTAATAAATGCTTCTTAGATTGCACTGGATCAGGAGACAAAGTCCAAGAGAGGTGAGGGGACTTGTCAAAGATGACAGATAATCCATAGCAGAGCTGGGATGGGAAACCTGTTCTTACATTCAAAATCTAGGGTTTTACCAGTCTGGGGGGCAGAGGAGGTCCTCTTGGAAGAGGCCACTAGGTGGCACCAGAACGTGCAAAGGCCTGTGTTCAAATTCAGCCTTAGACACGTACTAGCTGTGTGATCCTGGGCAAGTCACTTAACCTCTTTCTGCCTCAGTTTCCTCATCTGTAAAGTGGAGATAATAAAAGTACTTAGCTCCCAGGGCTATTGCGAGGATCGAACAAGACAACGATTGTAAAGCACTTAGCCTCGTGCCTCTCACAGAGTAGGCGCTCTATCAGTACTGGCTGTTATTGTTATCATTAAGGGTCCAGGGTAGTTCCGGGGGGGGAGTCCCAGATTCTGACAGAGAGGAGGTAAGGATGCCGGCAGGAACAGAGGTGGCTCAGCTCATAGACTGTGGCCAGGAAATAAGGTGGAGGCCCCCAAGGATGACGACAAGGAACCAAGGAATGAGACAGCTCTGGTCCCTAACTGTAAAACTACAGCCTTGTGACCTTGGCCAAGAGTCATTTAACTTCTCAAGGCCTCGGTTTCCCCGCCTGTGAAGAAGGGATCATAATGCCCCATTCTGCTTCAGAGGCAGTTGTAAAGTTTGAATGAAATAAAGGATATTGAGGATGATTCGAAGAGTTAACGGAGCTGTTGTCTAAATAATCGTGGCCGAACCCTGACGCGTAGACGCTGCCACAAGGCTTGATTCACGGCCAAATATTTAAAATGGCAGGAGAACGAAGGGGCCACAAAGCTGCTACTTCTCAAAACTAAAAATATAACAGATGACTAAAGAACCCAACTGCATGAGCCGACCACGCTCAAATTCTTGGTCAAGCAGAAAACACATGAACTTGGTTTTATTGGAACTTAAAGTCTCCAAAGCACAGATGTTTACACCTGGTAACCCAACCTTGGGTCCCTTCAAAGGAGCCTGGTCCATGAAGGCTCAAAGGACTTCTTCATTAGGTAGGTGGTCTCACCTATGAGGCAATCCCACCTGCCAGGGCCCCTGAAGACACTGAAATAATGAGCTTCCGATATACTAAGGCTTGCAAAGGAGCCAACGAGCACCCTTCAAAGGAATGCTGCTGATACTCTTTGGCAGGTGAGGAGCAGAGTGAATGGAGAGCCAGCCTCACTCAGGGAAGCCCTGCCTCTATCACACACACTGACTGTGTGAGTATGCACAAGTAACGCAAACTCCTTAAGTCTCAACCTCCTCATCTGTAGCATGGGGCATTGGGCCCAGTTGACTTTTGGGCTTTCTTTCACCTCTAAATTATAGGATCCTATGAAAACATACAGGATGTGTGGAGATCGCTGAGGACACCGGCCAGTCTCGAGTAGCTGGGGCACATTGGGGAAAGCAGGAAGTAGGATGAGGCAGATTATGAAGGACACAGGCACGTAAAAAGTAGGGAACATTGTAAGTTCTTTAGCCTATGAGTGGTAAACCAGGAAGATGAGCCTAGGAGGGTGGGTGTCGGTTGAGTTACACTAGGAGACCGAGGTAAAGAAGACAGCCAGAAGTCTGGGCCAGTCATCTATGTATGAGGTGATCAGCACATGGAAGGAAATTTAGAAGAAAGGGGAAATCCAAGACTACTTTGGAAAGAAGGGATGCTTTGGGATAGACAATATGAAGAAGAAAGCTGGTTTTGAAAGGTTTCTGAGTTTGTAGTCTGGAAGATGTGAGGAAGCTCAGCAGAACCGAGGGAAAATGAATGTTAGGAAAGGAGCCGTTGTATGGGGTGGGAGAGGGCCTGGAGGTCAGAAGTAGAAGAGGTAGAAGAAGGAGGATGGTCTAGGACTCTAAGTCCAATGCCCTTTCCACAACACCTTGTCCAGTCGGCTGGTATCTATCTAGAGATGATATCTTGAACTGTGAGTAGCTGAGATGATAGAGAGAAGAAATAAGGAAGAGGAGTTTGGAGCACAGCCCCAGAGAAGGGAAAGGCAGACCAGGAATCAGCAAATGAATGAGGGAAGACACGGTCAGAGAGACGCGAGGAGAGGCAGGAAAATAAAACCTCATGGAGGTTTGGGGCTGAGAGGGTTTCAAGAGGGGCTGAGTGGTCGAGTGCCCAATAAGAGGTCAAGGACGTTGATGATGATGAAAAGGCCATTGGATTGGCCATAAGGTGATCAGAGGCTTGGAGCACAGTCCCTGGCACTGAGTAGGACTTCAACAAATATCTGTGACGTGAGTAAGTAGTGACCTTTCAAGCAAATTTCAGTTAAGTGACGATGGCAGAAACTAAGCTGAATAATGTTAAGTGAGAAATATTAAGTGGAGGCAGGGGGTAGAAACCACATAGTTAACTGATTTGGCAGAAATAAATAGAAAGGCTGGGTAGTAACTAGAAATGACTAGGAGGGCCAAGGAAAGGTGGGTTTTATTTGTTTATTCAAACATTTATTCAAAAGTGGAAAGGAAAGAATTCACTGGGAGGAAGAGATTATAGACACCAGAGAGGAAGAGACCAGGTTTATTTAGAGCAGGGAAGAAGGAATAGAGTTCAAATACAAGTGGACTTTAGCTTTGGGGAGAGGAGAAGAAAAATTTCTGAAATTGGAAAAGAGGCCAAAAGAATAGACGAAGCCATGATGATGTGGTGAAGTGATGTGTGGTTACACAAGAGAGCTCCTGCTGAGTGAGCTCAGTCTTACCCGTGATGAGGTCACTTACAGAACATGGATGGGGGCGCGAGGTGAAGGAGAAACCAGGGGCTGAAGATTTAATGACGATTGAACCCTCTCACTTCGTGTCAGCTGTCCAAGTGAATGTCCTTGCTTCAAAGATACAGGCAAAACGTCCTCCGTAATGAGGGGGCTCCAGTTGCCGATCAGTGCTAACGTCTATGATGAGGAACAGGCCCGTCCCCTCTCCCAGGCCCAGATCTGTCTGGTGTCTTGGCATGCTCAATGGCTATCATTTACAAATTCTGGATGAGCATGCGGTTAGTCACTGTTGGCAGATGCCACACAATATACAGTGTCAACAGATCCATTTCAAAGATTTAATCCCAATTCGGCTACAAAGGAGAATGACTAACGCTATCTGGAGAGTGATCTGATGAGCTGTCAGAATACAAAGTTCGCCCCACTCACAGAGCAGACAAGGAGCTTAACTGAGACCCCAACTCTCCCAAAGGTCATTTTCCCCGCAGTTCCTGAAAGGGAGGTCTCAGGAGTGTCCAGATGTTTGGTGCAGGTCACTGGCTCTCCCTCTGAAATGTTTGCTGTCTGTTTTGCCAGGGAACGTGGGCAGCTAAGCAGGTCTAGACGATCCATTGCATGATTAAAATGGGCTGGCTGCACCCGCCAGTCAGCTGAGGGATGCTTAACTCCGGACAACAGACACCTGGTGACTTTCTATGACCTGTGAAGGACAGGCCTTGGATACGGAGAAGAGGAGACTGCCTTGGGTGTCCTTGCCAAGCTGGGCCTTGACCACCATCTGGACTGAGTGTGTATGTGTATGGGCCTCACAATGTGCTCCTTCAAAGCTGCTACCCCAAGTAATGTAGATTTATGAATATGCTGCCCCTGCCAGCTTCCTGGCTTAGGTAACCTTGCACAGATGTACTCTTGTTCAAAACCATCAGCTGCGGGGAGATGAGAGGACTTCTCAGAGAGAGGGAGAAAGGACTCTCGGCTGCAGCGCAGAGGTGATTTCTTTGATGTATTGACTACCTGGGTAATCTTGGGCAAAAGTAGAGTAGCCCAATGGAAAGAATGCTGGGTGGCAAATCAGGGGACCTGATTCTAAACCCTGCTTCTGATGTTTGCTAGCTGTGTGATCCACGGCAACAGCCGTGTGCCTCAGTTTCCCCATTTGTAAAAAGAGGGGGTTGGGCTAGATGAATACTGAGGTTCCCTCAAGCTCTCAATCTATGATCTGCATCTTGAAATCGAACTATGACTTTGTACATAATTACAGAGAATCACCATTCAGGGTTAAGCATTATGGCTAAAACAGCCAGGACCTAGGAGAGAGAAAATAGTGCACTCTATTATCAGGCAGTAAACGTGTATTAAATGCCCACTGTGTGTAGCACTGTGCTAAGCTCTACTGAGCTGACATCTCAGGTACAGCCTCAGTGACCCCAGGAGACCATGAGCTTTAGGAGGCTAGGGCCATGTCTTCCCTAAACGGGATAGCCCCTCAGCACCCACAGCTTCTTGCACATAGTAGGTCCCTAAAATGCTTGTTGAATTGAATTTGTTGCATTAATAGGCTACGTTTGAACCAGCTTACAGACTAGTGGCAGGTAAATTCTGCAATGTGGGAGTTCTCACTTCCACCTAACACAACACACAGGTTCCTTTTAAGTTTCAGAGCAGAAAGAAACATGAGTCCAATGACTGAGAAAGATACACTCATATCTGTTGACATATGCTCCCTTTAGAATGTCATTTCGGTGGAATTTATTTGGGCTTTGTAGCATCAGCATAACACAATGTACTCATGATCAAATTGAATCACAATGAATTCATGTCTTTGTTTGTAGATTAATTCAATCTAATTTTCCCCTCGCAGATCCAGTAAATGCAGGAAAATGTGGAAAACAGTCAGAAATAAAAATGTTAAGCACAACACTGGGACAGTATGAGTGGGCTTGCCTCCCTGTAGGCTAGTGATATTCCTAAATAAAAGGATAGAATGGCAATCATCGTTATTTTTGAAAAAAATGAAGCTCTTCCTCTCATCTGATTTGCTGCTAAGTAGCATTTTAGATGAAACTGAAACATTAAATAATAACAAACACAATTGGAGCCGATGTTGTTTTCAAACCTTTCAAAGAACTTTCTATAGATTTGATCCTCACAAAATCCCCATGACGTATTATTATCACCACTGTGCAGATGAGGAAGTTGTGGCTCAGAAAAAAAAAACTGCATCTATGTGGGCCAGTGGCCTGTACCCTGTAGGCACTCAATAAATGCTGCTTGAATGAATGGTCAAATTAGTTAAGGAATTGGTCAGATGGATTAAAGATCCTAAAGAGAAGACGTTTGACCTCAAAGAATCACTGACACCTGGTGGCTTGAGGGTCTGGACTGCAATGTGGCTAAGGAAGGGGATTCCTAACTCAGAAGAAATGAGACAGGCCAAATGGGGAGAGGACAGAGCAGAATATCATGGTGATAGAAGAAGACATATTTGTGAGGAATCCAGGAAACAGAGGAAGAAGTAGTATGTGGGTAATATTTGGGTGAAGGTCAGTGGGGATGAATTAAAGTCTTACTGTTTTTCGAATCTATAGCTAATAGACCCAGCTTAAAAGAAGAAATAGAAGAGAAGTTTGGGAAACAGATCATAATCCTGGCACAGAGCTGCGAGATGTTGGCGATGGGGGACGTTAGGTAACCAGATATTTGCTGGAGTTCTTTCTTCCTATCAAAAGCACAAAAACTAATAATTTAATCTTTCAAAAGTTAAAGTCACAAGCATTGGGATTTTATCCTAGGCCTGATTTTCTTCAACAAAGAAGGATTGGTTGCAGGGATAGAAATAATGGATGCCTTGGAGAGAAATGACCAATCCTTCTTAGAGTTAGTGGCAGAAAAGGAGAGGAAGGGTGGGAATAGTCTGAATTGCAGCCTAGATTTGGGGAACACAGTTTCAGAGGGGACAAAAGATACTTACTATCTCATGGACTAAAATTCTACAGTGGACATAAGCTAGGGTGGTATGGGAGACTCTCAAGAATGAAATTCTGAAGATACTAAAAGACACAATTCCGATAATTAAACAGGAGTTTTCTAAAAAGATTGAAGTAGATGTCTAGGGAGCTCACCAGCAACTTGGATTTTTCGTTGGAAAATAAAAGCAAGGACTAGAGCAAAGGACAAGGGGAAATGATAATGAATCCTGTTTTGGACATGCTGAGTTTGAGACACCTATGGCACCATTCATGATGTTCAAAAGGCATTTGATGATGCTCAATAGAGAAACCAGGGCTCGAGTTCCACATCTGAGAATCATCTGCATAGAAATGAGAATTGATCCCATTGGAACTGATAAGATCATCCACTGAGACAGTCTAGAGAGAGAAAAGAAGAGAGCCCAGGACAGAGTATTGGGCAGACCCATGGTTAGTGAGCATGACGTGGATGAAGAAGCACAAAAAAGCCTAAGGAGGAGCAGTGAGATGGGTGAACGGAGAACCTGGAGAGGATGATACAATGAAAACCTAGTAAAGAGAGAGTATCTAGAAGAGAAGATGATCGCTAGTGTCGAAGGCTGCAGAGAGGCCAAGAAGGATCAGAACTGAGAAAAGGACATTAGACTGGGCATTAAGAGACCAAAGTTATTTGAGACACTGGTTATATCTAAGGGGACAAGTCATTCCAGGGTGGAGGATAGTGTAGAGTTTACTTGGTTCCCTGATGGGGCTGAGATAGGGAAGGGAAGAGAATGGAGCCCAGTTCAAGAGGGATGGCCTAGGAAAGAATTGAGGGCTGGAAGGAATGGAGTTGATGGTGCAAAGTATAGGGTTAAGGGTCATGAAACAGGGAAATATAGAATGATAAAAGGTTATGATAAGATAAAGTAATTTCATAGTTCATGAACATGGAAGTAGAACGTTTGTAAGTGATGGCACAATTAAGGGTATGACCATCAGTGTGTAGCTGAGGTGGAGTAGGGGAGTAGGTCATGGGAAACGAGCAAATCGAGCAACTGGGAAGTTAGGATATTTGGGGGAAGAATTTCACCCACTAGGAAATATATATTCAACACACACTGGATGTAATCTATGCATATGTGACCTACATAATCCACCAGCCATAGAAAAGGTAACAACAGGGTATGACATAAAAGTAAATGAACGCTCATCATTATGGTATATCATTTAATTCTTTATTACCTGCATTCTACCCAACAGAATAAATTGTTAACTTCTACTTCAGTATAGTAAATGATAATTGATGTTTATAATCACGACCTTAGAGTGTCTTCTTCATCACCATAGATTCAATTACGATCAGCTTTAATCAGTCGTTACTGTTTACACGGTCTAATTCTATAAAATCTGCCAAACCATGCATGGTATCTATGGAAACCCTCACTCAGAACATCCTATTCCATGACAGTGCTGGGGAGCAGAAAGCTTATTATATTGGCGGCTGTCTCCTGAATAAACGATAACTGAGTAGAATGAACTCATGTTAAATGAAAAGACGTGCGGCATTCGAAAGAAGAAACGTCTCTAAGCCTTTTTGCCTCTCCCATGTTGAGAGGATGATAGTTCCATTTTTTTTGCATTCATTCTTTCAGGCCACCCAGGCTTAATTTAATAACGACAAGAGGTAGACCCCTGCTGACTCGAGAATGTGAATGGCCTTTCCCAAAGTGAACACATTTCTCCCTCAAGGAGAAGAACCAAGTCTATTGCAAATTGACATTTTCTCTTTGTTTTGCAGCAGCGAAGAACAGTATCTGAGTTTGTTTTTCACTAAGTTCCAGATACTGGTGAAAGAAAGAAGCATCTTAAAATTGTAGGCATGTAGAAAATATTTATTTTCTTAAGCAATTCCTTATTTTTTTTAAATGAGTGTTGAAGCTGTGTTCACACAGGGAGTCTTGTGTTAAAAAAATTCAGCAATCACCTCGTGAATTCAGTGAGGAAATCTGAATCCTTGGGGCCACATCTGTCTCTCCCGCAGCACCTTCTATGCAGTTCATGAAGCATGAATGACACTTACAGGATCATAGCATTACAGATTAAGAGGTGGAAGAGGCCAGGGGTTCATCTGGTCCAATCCTCTCATTTTACAGTTGAAAAAATTAAGGAATATGGAGGATAAGTGATTTATCCAAGTACATCCAGGAGTATGAATGGCAGGGCAGGAGATCGAACCTGGACCCTTAAACTCTAAATCCAGAGCTCTGTCTATGGGCCCACAAGGGCTTTGAGTTCCTCTTGTATGCAAGGCATGTAACTCTTACGTCCCTATTTTGTAGGAAACAATTAGTTTACCCATGTCAGCTTGGTCTGGCCAATGTTACTACTGACATTTGCACCAGGACATACTTATTGAGGGCCCACTGCCCATCAGGACTTGTTCTTCCTTCTGGGGAGGAGACAAGTAAACACAAGTTCTAAGCCTTTGGTCACATTGGGGAGACAAAGCATAAGCCCACCACCAGCAATCTGAAGCAGGCTGTGAAGGTCTTGGGCAGAGATCAACCAGAACCATGGAATCTCAGAGCTGGAAGGGCCTTGGTCATCCAACCCCAACAAAGCCAGGATTCTCCTCTATGCTAAACACAAGATGGGGAAAGAAAGACAGGGTTTCAAAAGGATCAATTCATGTGATTGGAGCCTAAGGATTATAGTGACCAATGTAGGAACAGCAGCAAGGAGGGTCCTGGGATACAGTGGGTGTCTGCAGGTGAAGCTCTGGCCCATGGTAAAGAAAGACTTTGAGAGGCGTTATGCAGATGAAGGTGTTGTGGCAGCTCTGATGTGGCAGAGCAGGGGGCGGTGAGGAGGAAGCAGATTGAGGATCTCTCCTTAGGGGTGGGGATGAAAGAAAGATGGGGATCAGAAAGAAGAGCCCATTTTTAGAGACTGAGATGAGTTTGGTTTTACCCATGACAAGTGGACGGGATGATGACCACATGACCCTCACAAAAGCCCAAAGGGGATTGGGGATCTAACTGGAAGATGCAGGGGCTCCATTGAGTCACTTGACAAGGGCACTGAGCAAGGGGCAGAGGCCACACTCCCCGGTTCCTGCTAGAGGGTACGAGGTTGTTAACTGGGTGAGGCGCCCCCACCTTCCTCCCATCTTGCCAGAGCCCAGGCCTCCATAACATTTCCTGGATCCCTCTTCACCATGTTCCTGGATGTTCTCCTCTGTTCTCCCACTTCTAGCTCCCTTTCATACCCCCACCCCCTGAGGGAGGGGACTGTGTTCCTATCTTTCTTTGTAGTTGCAGTGCTTAGCATGGCACGGTGTATGGCACAGAGTGAGAGTTTAATAAACCGTGCTTTGTCTGTCTGTCTGTCTGTCTCTAGAGCACTGGATGTGGAATCTGGAAGACGTGAACTCAAATCTTCCCTGAGGAACTTATTGGCTGCATGACTCTGGGCAAGTCACTTAATATCTGTCTGCCTTGGTTTTTTCATCTGTAAAATAGGGATAATAGAACACTGACTGACCCATGCTGTGAGGATCCAACGACACGGCATCTGTGAAGCATTTTGCCATCCTTAAAGCACACTATAAATCCTAGATATTTTTTCTCTCATCTCTTTATTTGCCTATATATACATTTATCTATCAAAGATGTTTTGCACAATGATGTGCGGTGGTGCACAGGGAATGCCAAGAAGCCTGGCCAAAGCCCCCAGCACTTGGGGGTGGGTTCCTTGGGGGAATTTTCCAGGGGAAAATAGAAGAGTTGAACCAGATGAGAAGGTATAGACAGGTTGTAATCTACATTGGTTCCTGTCTTTGTATCCTCAGTATCTAGTACAGGGCCTCTACTATGTAATTGATAAATGCTTGCTTAATTATGAAGTTGATGAATATTTTTTAAAAAAATGTCCCTAATGCCTTGCATAGGACTTGGCACATTATGAGTATTACTTGTGTCCTGTCTCCCAAAATTTCCTTGGACATTTTTTTATTCCCTTGGATTTATTTTGCATATATTCTACATACTCTTATGATTTGTTCTTCCCGATAGAATGTAACCTCTCTGAGGTCAGGGACTGTCTCATTCCATCTTAGCACATGGTAGGTTCCTAGTAAATGCTTATTTATTGACTTACTGAATGTTTATGGAGTTAAGGCAAACTGAGTTGAATTCTCCAATGGCGAATGCATCGAAGCATTAGGTCTTGGATCAGCTTTGTTCTCCATGGAGGGAGTAGACCTGACCCTTGTGGAGAAGTTCTGCTCATAAATAGACCAGATTTGGCAGATGACTCTGAGGTTTCCTCCTCTGGGATTAGCCTCTTTAGAGGGTACTTACATTATTCGGCTGTCCTCATAAAAATAAACAAGGCTCCCCTTAATTGTTGGTTAACATTTGTTCCAGCTAATTGAGTCCAGATTCTTGGCCTCCTGGTCACTGCCATTTTGGCCTCTCTCAGTCGACCCCTGAGTTTGCTGAGCCATAATTTAGAAGGCTTTTAATGATTATCTGGTGACAACCATTAAGTCTGAAAATTTGCCTTTTCACTTTGACAAACTCCACCCTATAATCTGTGGGCTGAAAAACCTAAAGCACTGCACTTTTGCTTCTTTTTTTTTAAGAAGAAAAGAAAGGTCACCCTTCAGTCAGAATAATCGCTAAAGTGCAGATGAGATAATTAAAAAACAAACAAACACAAAAAACCCCTTTCTCTTCAAATTACAGATTTAAGACCACAAAGAAAATAAAATCACTCTTGATTACCCAATGGAACCCTCAGCTAAAAATACCAGCTCCAGCCACTCAGGGCTCAATTTCAAGAGGGCTCAAAGGCAAAAAACCATTTTACCAAAACAAATGCCCCTCGTGTCCCCTGGCCTCCACAGAGAACCCATGGCTTCACCTTATATAAAAACCCTGAAATCCAGGACTTCCATGTACCTTGGCCTTCCCAAAGCTCAATTGTGAAACTTTTCAAAAGATCAAAACAAGACTGAATACTTCCAACCACCGACTAGAAAAAACATACTTCACTCTAGGCCTTTCAAATTTTCTTAACCACTGGTGTTGCCCACAAGCATCAGCAGAATTATATACAGGCTTCAGCTGGGGTTTCCTTGGTCTGGACTACCTTATGAGAAGACTAGGCCTACACATACACACACAGACACACCCTCAGACACACATACAGACGCACACATGCAGTTCAGGCTTGACTTGATAGGGTTGTGCACTCTAACAAACTAAACTAATGGATATGTTCTTTCCCTTATATAGGCACTCTCTTCAGTGATGAGGACAATGACCCATCGGTCCTGCTCATCTTGTGGGATATCCAACCATGCCCTCCCATTAGACTGCCTTGGTGGAGTCCAGCCACTGAGCCGCGGTTAGGGGAAGGGATTACGTAGAAAAATAGTGAACCCGCATTGGCTCTCCGTCCTTTTTCTTTCCCCCTCAATCATGTGACTGTCTTGCTTTTTTTTTCTGAACTCGTGTCTAGCTAGTGACACCCTTTCTACCATTTCTTGCACTAGCTTTGGTTTGTGATCTATTATAGCCCATTGACACCCACTGGGTGTACCTTTGCTGCCCTTTGGGTGGTCCTCAACAAGGGCAGTTCTTAACCTTTTTGGTGCCATGGCTTTTCTGGCCATCTGGTGTAGCCTAAGATCGCTGGAATTTGTTACCTACATTCAGAATTGAATGAAATGCCAATATCAGGTAGCAAAAATAATGATGTATCTTTTTCCCTTTTACCCCTGATCCACGGGCCTCTTATGGGTCTGGGGATCCCTTCTTAAGGGATCTGCAGTCTGCTCTGTTGTCTCCAAAGAACTGAGTCTGGATTTCATGATGCTCACTCATTCTTCATTAGAAAAAGATTGATGCTTTCTCCTTCTCTTATTTTCAGAAGTGGGGGAACCTGGCTGAGGCATACTGTTTATATTATTGGACTTGGCTCAAATCTCGCTTCTGAAATTTCCTAGTTTGTGAACTTGGATAAGTCACCTGCCTGGGCATCATTTCTCGTCTACAAAATGAAGGGGTTAGAAGAGGTTCCTTTCTATACCAATGATGATCCTAAGTCCCTTACCTCTTCTTGCCTCAGTTTCCTCATCTATGAAATGAGGGATGGTTTTGTATTCGTGACCCCACACTTCTCTTCTGGTCCTAAGTCTGTGATAATCCCATTCTAGGCTGGTTCCTACTAGATTGGAGGGTACTTGAGGGCAGGGACTTTGTTTTAGTGAGCCTTTGCCTCCAGCATGGTCCTCCACCATTCCTGAAGGCTTATCACCTGCTTTTGTACTGTTCGGCATAGATCTCAATGGCAGACACAGGTGGGATTTATTATAAGAGACCAGAAGCTCAACTTTCTTTGCTAAGTTTAATAACAGATTTGTTTGACTTCCTACAAATATCCATTTAGAAGAATAACAGGGTGACCAAAAAAAAGTAAAAAGCCCTTCTCCATTCACATGGAACTAGATTCATATTTAAGGCAAACACTGAAATAGGCTTTTACATTTATTTTATAAAGCCTGCTCTTGTAGAAGGAATTCCTGCGTGGAATGAATACCAGCAGCGTTGCCAAGAAAAATGCAGTTTTGCAGATTTCAGGGGCTTTTTCAGAACAAATATAGGAATATAAACACAAAGGAACCCAGGAGTCAATGGGAGAAATGTGCCAGCAGAAACCCATTCAGCCCTGAGTCTGGTGCCCTGTCGCTGATAAGCATCCGTCCAGGTGAGCATATGCTTATCTGGCAGCATCGACCCAATCTTGAGTTCACAATACAGCTCTCCCTCCCACTGATACATGGTCCCCAGTGGAAATATTCTTGCAGCAATATATTTAATAATAATACTTTTAAAAAATTTTCCTAGCTGGAGGGCCCTGGGGAAGTTCTGGCCAACATGGACTTCTGTGTGGGATAAGTCCCCTGGGAGCTCAGTTTTCCAGGTTCTAGATGTGACTCAGTCTCCACTCTAGAGCTGTGGAGTGAAAAGCTCAACTTAAATCGTGTTGCGGAGGACCCCCAACTGCAGGAAAGGCCCTGGAAGGGACCCTAGGGCAAAGCCCTGGTCGGGGGGAAGCCATAAGACCAAAGCCGGGGAGTTGGAAGGGGTCTTTGAGATCATCCAGGCTACACTCCTCATTTTACAGATGAAGGAACTAAAGTCGAGAGACTTGCTCAAAGTCACAGAATAATGAGGGTTGTGATTCAGACCCAAGGGAAGGTGCCTTAAGTCCCAAGCCACGTTGTTCTTCTGGGGCAAGCACTTCACCAGTGATTGTTGCCTCCCTCCAAATCTATGAATTTGGTTTCCGGCTGTGAGTTTTTCCTAAACACTCACTTGGGATTTGTAGGAGAGATAGGATATGGTGGGTAGGGGGCAGAGTCTGAGGGGCTGGTGGGAGCTGGAGCTGGCCAACTTTCTGTGGGCTCTAGAGTGCCAGGGGGCTTTTCCCGTCTTGGCATCACTGAAGCGACAGGTTGTAGCATATCTACAAGAGCCCTCCCCCCTTCCACGGATCCTCCATCTCCAAACCACCAACCAGTAGCACTTATTAAGTACCTGCTATGAGCCAAGCGCCATGCTAGGCACTGGGGGTACAAGACAAAGAAGGGGAGGACAGAATTCTGAGGCTGGACATTCCCCTCAGCCTGAGCTGGGGCGGGGGGGAGAGGACAGATCTGTTTACAGAGGCAAAGAAAGACAAACATTACCACATGAGATTCTTCTCTCTGAGAGACTAGCACTATTTTGGAAGGAGTGAAAGTCTTAGCTCTAGTATTTACTATAATTTAGGGAGTTTGAAAACATAGATCTGGGATGAGAAGGGACCATAGAGGCCACCAAGTCCAACATCTCCATCTTATAGGAGAGGAAACTGAAGCCTGGATTCTGGAGTGATTTGACCAAGGCCATGCTGGTCACATGCATCAGAAGTGGGAGGGGAGCCCAGGTCCTCTGACTCCAGCACCCAGGATCTCTGCATCATATTTCATCCTCTGTGAAATGAGAGGGTAGTCATTTAATCTCTCTATGCCTCAGTTTCTCAGTATGGAAAATGGGGATAGTAATATTTTCATTACCTATTTTACAGAAATGTAAACACTGAAGGTTTCCAGCTCTGCCACCTTTCAGCTTTCTGACCTAGAACAGGTTCCTCTATTTCTCTGAATCTGTTTCCCTCTCTGTCAAATAAGGGATTAGTATCATCTTCCAAGAAATTATGAAAGAGAACTGCCCTGATATTCTAGAGCCAGAGGGTAAAATAGAAATTGAAAGAATCCACCAATCGCCTCCTCAAAAAGATCCCAAAAAGAAAACTAGGAATATTGTTGCCAAATTCCAGAGCTCCCAGATCAAGGAGACAATACTGCAAGCAGCCAGAAAGAAACAATTTGAGTATTGTGGAAACACAATCAGGATAACACAAGATCTAGCAGCTTCTACATTAAGGGATAGAAGGGCTTGGAAAATGATATTCTGGAGGACAATGGAGCTAGGATTAAAACCAAGAATCACCTACCCAGCAAAACTGAGTATCATTCTCCAAGGGAACATATGGATTTTCAATAAAATAGAGGACATTCAAGATTTCTTAGTGAAAAGACCAGAGCTGAATAGAAAATTTGACTTTCAAACACAAGAATCAAGAGAAGCATGAAAAGATTCCTGTTTGCCATGAGATTGTATAAATAGATTTACTTACTATTCACTACATGTATTCATTGTGGAACTGGATTTTGGTGGGTCATAAACCAAACCTTGGATATACAATTTGGGGCACTATTTTCCCATTAAGGGATAACAGCAAGGAATTCAGATTGAACATAAATATTATTTCTCATAGACTCATACTACAGGGAGTTGTGGGTGTTGGCAGCTACATAAAATTATAGCTTAGTAAACTTTATCTGAGAAGAGCAGAGTGGGCAGTCTGAAGCTGCAATGTCCTCCTTCCCCACTTGCCAGGGAGGGCAATGGAAACTACAGAGGTATCTATTCATGCCTCCCTGAAAAAAAAAGCGATGACATTTAGAGTATTATCTATCCTATTCCTTAATACTGGAATTTTTAAAATTTAACTTAAGATTTCTTGGGCCTATTTGTGACTGAATAAAAATAACTTAGACACACAGGCCTTCTGAGTTTGTCACGTCCCTTTCTTACAAAGTCCTATGAAAGAAATAATGAAAAGTAGTAAGTTACTATTATAAAGATAAGAAAACTGAGCTTTGGGGTGAGGCAAATAACTTTTTAAGGGGCACATAAGTTTGGAAGCATAAGTTCTGAAACTTAAACTCACAAACCTGAACTAACTCCAAGTCCGTTATTCTTTTTCCTCTAACGAAAAGGTTTTCTTTTTTAGTAAACAATTTGTTGTCATACTAGACGTTATCCCAATTGTGTGATAATAACTGTCATTTAATATAATGTAATAATAACTGAAAAAACAAATAAGGGATCGGGACTAAGGTCTCTTTCAGCTCTCCGTCTAGGCTCCTATGGGGTTGATGCAGAGAACCTGCCAAGACTAGAAAGCCCATTCACCATTTTTCTTCTGAAAATTCCTTCAACGGGTGGCTTGTTTAGGTTGGCAGACTTCTCCTTTAGGAATGCAGACTCCATTCTGGGAGAGGCTGCTGGTCATTGTGTCCTTTCTGTCACTGATTGTAGCCAGATCAATACAGAGCATACACTGGCCTCAGTGGTTGGGGGAGTTCAGGGAAAAGCGGGGGTGGGGGAGAAAATGAGAAAGAAGAGATGGTGTACAACGACAGGTCAGTAGAGGCCAGACTTCCTATCATCGGAGACTTGTATCCCTCTGATCAAGCCCTACTTTTCCCTCTTAATGTATCAGAATCCATGCTCTGCTACTGGCCCATGGCTGGACTGTGGACAGCAGGGGTGGCTAGAATCAGAGATGGGCTGAACCTTTCCAGAGCAGGGAAGGGGGGTAAGAGAAGAATGGGGGTGATGGAGGAAGGTATGGTAGTTCAGAAATGAGAGGAAGCAGGGTTTGGTGGGAAAAGAAGGTGGGCTCTTCCCCAAACCAGTGGGAAGAGGGGGCCAGCATGGTGACTCAATGTTCCCGGGTCAGAGGGCCACAGGCACAGGCTGAGGTGGCTTTTGAAGGTGCTTCTAGCTCTAAGAATTGGAGTTTTGGAGATTTCCATGGTGACTTCACAGCTCTATCTCGAACACTGCCTATAACTATCATTGTGTAGAGGGAAGACCATGGTTCATCATATGATGCCATCCATACCAAGGGTGGTGTCCACAGGCTCCAGAGCCTTGTGGGGCTTGTTTGGAGGCACACATTCACACACACAGACATAGATACACACAGATGCTCTGGTCCCTGAGAACTCAGACTAGCAAATGCATGTCTATTTATGCACAGTGCCTGATCTCACTAATGAGTTGTGGGAGATGTATGATAGGAGAGCTCAGGTGCTCTTGTCCTCACCTCTCCCTAATTCCTAGACAAAGCACAAAGCTCCCAAAAGACAACTCAGAGAAAATGAGAAATGAGAAAAATGTGCAAAGAGGAGGAAGGAGAGACAGAGAGACAGATGGACAGACAGAGAGACAGGTAGAGACACACAGAGAAGAGAGACAGAGAAACAGAGAGTGCAAGAGAGGAGAGGAAAGAGTAGAGAGAGAGAGAGAGGCAGTGAGAAAGTGAGACAGAGAGAGTGTCTCTATATATGCATATAAGTACATCCATATAACGTATGTGTATTTATTTGAAAATAGGCACATGAGTGTATACATGTGTACGTATTTAGACAGAGAGAAAGAGAAGTCTTTGCAGTATCATCACAGTAGGAAATTCCTGGTGTGAAAATTCCCTTCTATTGATGGACATTTAATAATAGTGATAATTGCTGGAGTATGTTGAGCACCTTAAGGTTTGGAAGGTGTTTCACTTTTCTCAGCTGATCTTCATAACAACCCTACAGGGTAGGGTCTTTTATTATTTCCATTTTACAGATGAAGAAACTGAGTCTGAGAAAGGCTAATTGAGTTGTCCTAGGTCACAAAACTTTTATGTATCTAAGGCAGGATTTGGACTTAAGTCTTCTTGAGTCCAAGTCCAGTGTTCTAACCACTGGGCAACCTAGCAACCCCTCTTCATTATAGCTTGGAGAATTTCCTGGGGCACCTAGAGGTTCTGTAACTTGCCTAGGGTCACTTAGCTAGTATGTACAGAAGCAGGATTTGAAAGCAGGGTCTTACTTAATCGAGCCCCATTATAGACTTCAAGGCAATTCCATATTTCTGTCTTATGTTTTGGTTTAAAATTTCTGTTGGCCCCAAGGAATCTAGTTAGTAACTTATGAAAGGCCCAGGTACAAACTTTGACTTTTTCCTTTTTCAAGCTTGTCTAATCAACATGACTCATATGGCAATTGGCCACTGAAACATTCATGCTGGCATAGAGTCTTCTTAAGCACATGAAATATCTGTGAAGTATGAGATGTTTGGAAGGTGTTAGACCACATTGATAGGCAGCAGAGGCTGCTGGTTGGGCTATCTGTGATTCCTTAGAGAACCCTAAAGCTCCAGAGATGCCCGTCCATGATCATACCATCATTTTCACCGAGTGATTAAGAGACAACTCCAGAGTGTGAATCTATGTGGGAGTATAGAATAGATCCCCACAGTCCCAAGTTTTTTAAGATCAATACAAAAACAAATGTGAAATGAGTGTGCGTGTGTGCGCGTGTGTTAGAGAGACAG
This sequence comes from Phalanger gymnotis, assembly GCA_028646595.1. Lineage (NCBI taxonomy): Eukaryota > Metazoa > Chordata > Mammalia > Diprotodontia > Phalangeridae > Phalanger > Phalanger gymnotis. Next base: position 7,073,729 of record CM053624.1, on the reverse strand, counting down.
AGACAGAGAGACAGAGAACTTACTGGTAACAATATAATGTGAATTATAACTATAATTTCCTTTTCATTATGTATGTATCAAATGAGGAAAAGTCTTTTTTTCCAAGGCTTCCTTTTGTGGATTTTCAACCTCCGTCTATGCCTTTTGAAATGACATTGGCCATGGAGACTTCTATTATCCAAATGATAAGAGAAATGCCATTGGTTGCTCTACTGATGAAGAAATTATAAAGGATGGTACAATGCCTTCTCAAGAGCCACTGTAAGAACTGGGCTTTCAGATCTTTTTCTATCTGATATTCTTTGCAGAGTAACTGAACATTTCAAGCCATTATTCACGTATGTCAGCTCTCCCCTCCCTCTCCATTATCATTCTCAATAGGGTTCAGATTAACTTGGGACTCAAAGGAGAAAAAGTATTGGCTCTTCCCTCAGCAGGAACTGCACAACTCATGGTGGTGACTTGGTTGGTACCTCCTCTACTTTCAGCCTTGTTGGCCTGTCTCAGCTCTGTTGATCCTTCCAGGGACCCATACAACATTCGATGTCCCGTCGCCCCCCCCCCCCCCCCCCCCCCCCCCCCCCCGTTCCCCACAGCCACAAGAAAGGACCTTTCATCCCTTCTTTTGCCTTATCCTCTTTGCCCCAGGCCAGCCGCTTTGGGCTCAGATTCCTTTGTGAATGCCCCATCTTCAGCCACTCTACATTATATCAGTTCATTGTTTCAAATGTTTCAAACAAGAAGCTCTTTTGATATCTGCCTCCCCTCTACAACACAGACTCCCAGTGGGCTTGGTGGGCACCATCCCTGCCCTGGGAGCAGGTACAAAGGTTTTGTGCTCAGTAAATGTTTCTTGGGTAGACAAGACAAAGTGAACTCCTTCGCTTCCATGTGGGGCAGCAGAGTGCGGCAGCAAACCCAGAATGTGCTTATGAAGAGCCGGATAAAATGTCTCACGGTGCGTTTGAACAATCGCCTGGGGACTGTGCTACTGGAAGATTGAATGGCAAAAGAAAAATGTCAAATGCCTAACAAAATTACAGTTTGACTCAATAGATCGAGAGGGTGCCCTTTAGGGGTAAAGTCATCTTCTTTGAACCCTATCCATCTAAGACTCCTGGAATCTAATTTAAAGGGGCCAGGACCTATGATTAACCTTCCATCCTTCACAGTGATTGGCATAGTGCTCGCCACGTCTGCCTTCTCCTGTACAGGGCAAGGATTGTGGAAAGGAAAGCATTTCACAAACTGTACAGGAAGGGGAGTTATTATTATTAGTAACAGTAGAACGTTAAGGATCAGACTTGTGATTTCCATTCATATAGGGAACTCTCAGATGAAGAGACTCCCTCTTCCCATGTAGGGTACCTTCAATGTCACTTAGGCTTAGAGGGTTGCCCAGGGCACGGGGGTAGTAAGTGACTTGCCCAGAGTCACACAGGTGAGATTTGAACCTGGGTCTTTCTGACTCTAAGGCCAGCTCTTCCGCCATCATTCCATGCTGCCTGTCTGTTACTATTATTATGTTCAAAGATACCTGATGAATGTGCTGGGACCTGGAACATTTGAGGTTCATTGAGCGCCAAAGGCTTTTTAAGAGAATTAATGAAATTTCAGGAAATTTGAGTAGGTTACCAGGCTTCCTTTCAGCTGTTCATTCAATAAGCCTTTTTAAAGTACCTGCTCTGTGCTAGGTATTGTGGTAGGTGCCAGAAATACAAACACATAAACAAAACTAAAGATGACGTTTTACTGGGTGAAAATAGAGACAAATAATATAAAGTCATTTCAGAAGGGCACAGGGTAATAGGAGAGGAGGGAGGCTCAGGATAAGGCTCTTGGGGGGAGGAGCGCCTGAGCACGGCCTTGAAAGAAGCCTGGGATTCGGAGACACAGAGGTGAGGGTGGAGAGCATTGTCAGGATGTGGGTCAGCCTGCCCGTATGGGAGTAGGGGCCAAGGAAGAGAGTCGTAGGGATGGTGAGCTGATCCATAGGGTGGCCGTGTAATGTAAGTACTCATGAAAAGATAGACTGGAACCAGAAGAAGGGCTTTATAAGGAAAAAGGAAGGGGGGAAAGAAGGAAGCACTTTGCAAATATCTCATTTGAGCCTCCCAGCCCTGGGAGGTGGGTGTTATTCCATGTCACAGGTGAAGAAACTGAGGCAAACAAAAAGTGATTTGCTCAGGATCACACAGCTAGTACGTTTGCGAGGCTGGGTTTGAACTCAAGTTTCCCTGACTCCCCAACTCCCTGATTAGGAGTCGTATGTACTAACTGGCTTGGAATTCTACTTTGGAAAGGAATGTGTCCCTAAAGCCTCTAAGCCTGCCTATAGAAGGTAGACTTACAGCTAATGGAATGGATGGAAGGGGATGGAGGAAGGAATGGAAGAAGTGAAGAAGAATAAAGAGCAAATCTTGACTGCCTCCCTCCCCATATCTATGGAAGATTATTCTTTTATCAAGACAAAATGAACTTGTCACTCAAATGCCAACTTCCTCTCTGGGAAAATATTTTCTGAACACTGTACTGAGACACAAAGCTATTTTAAAAAGAATTAGCAGAGATCTTCTGATGGCAAACAATGCAATTTGATTCCTGACATCATGGTCCAAACTGAGATCGGGGCAGGATCATGGGAGCCATAGTTGCCAGGCAAGAGGATCAATGTGAAGCTGGAAAGGAAGTCGGGCTAAGACAACTGCAGCCTCAAAAGTGAGCCTTGCAAGGTTGGATTACTCCTCACGGCTGCTCGTGGAGAATGCTAACTGTCGGTGCCCAGACAGAGGCGGGAAGACATTGCAGAGTTTCTGACATATTTATCACCGATGATAGACATTATCTGACTCCGTAATTCCTTGGACAGCTCTGTACAACACAGAGCTGAGGAGAAGAGCGTCATTCTAATTGGGCAAAGTGTGAGAAACTCATCTGAGAAATGGCATCCCTGGTTTGCGTTGGTATCAGAGAACAAACTCCCTCCCATGATCAACTTGAAGTTGGAACCCACAGAACATTGGTGGTGACTGATGCAATGTTTGAGGACATCCTTCCATTTGCCATCATCTGCAAGTGTCAAAGAGGAATGAAGTATTTAGCATTAAGTAGTTGTGTGTCCACCAACACACATCACATGTATTAGCTGCATCCTGTCATTCAGGAGCCTCCAGGAAAGGTTGACCCAACATATTCCCTACAGGATATGTATTAAGCCACAGAAGAACTGGGGGAAAGAGCTTACAAAGCAAGAAATGCCTTTTCCCCCTCCAGGGGAACTCCTGGCTTAATTGTGATTGGATTTAGGAATGCATCGTGAAAGTCTCCCAGTCTCAGCCGCTCCACCCTGGAAAAGTTCAGGACTTGTCCCCCTTGCGTGAATAGGTGAATAGGATTTCCCTAATTACACTCCAGTAAAAAACCCAACCCGGGCTGGTTTTTGTTTAACTTCCAATTTCAGAAATGTCTTCTTTTTGAGATATCAAGAAAAACTGTCCCTGACATTCTTTCTCCTGTCAGAAATGGTTTGCTTTGAGATGGAGGAAAATTCCTTCTCTCTTTGAAAAAGGAAATTGTAGGCATACATCTATTTAGAAATGGAGAGCACGGTCAGAACACACCTGTCAGTCTCATGAAAACTTAACTCCTTACTGTCAGGTCAAAGCCTGGACTTCCACTTGACCTGGGGCTGAATCCTGGCTCAGAATCTGCTTGTCTGGGTTACCACCAGGCAAGTCTCTTTATCCTCTGGAGTCTCAGTTTCTCCATCTGTAAAACGGATTGCAAAATTTGAACTACCTAACTCACAGGGAAGGTGATGAAGATCAGAAGAAGTGTAATGTTCTATAAGAATGCAGAGGTAAAGATGGAGTGGGTCTGGGATTGCGCTGCTACAGGGAACTGGGGTATTACCCCTAAGAGAACAGAAATTCCTTTTAGTCTTATCTTTGTGTCCTCAGCACCTAGCATGATGTAGGGCCCACAGTTGGTACTTAATAAATGCTTATTACATTGGATTAAATTTTTTTGTAGGTAACCTTGATTTTCGTAAAAGTTTAACCCCAATACCCAGATTTGTGATCCCAAATCTGTCCTCAGTGAAACTCGCCATGTATCTGTTGTAGCAATTTATATAATTGAATATAACATAGTATTATATTCCCTGTCTTGTGGGCTTAAACACTTTTTTTTTCTAAATAATAAACTAGATTCTACAAGGAAAGAGGAAAACCTGCCTTCCTAGCCTGAGGGTCTCCAGGAAGGGTCACTCTGAAATATCAGGAAAGGCCAAATGAAAACCCACCATGGACAATATGCCTTGAAGAGGAGATAACAAACAAACAGGCATTGAAAGGCCAAAAAGCAGGACCATTTCAGAGCCAACTTGGGAAACTGGCCTCCCCTAGGTTTGCCAGGGAAAGGTCTGTTGTCTATTTTAGCCTGGAGGAAATCACAGAGGAAGAGTGCCCATTCCAAGAATTTAAGTCTTTCTTTTCATTAAATTTGATAGCATTCAAAGGGCTGGACCAGGAAGACTCCTTCCTCTGTCTGTCTCATCAGAACTAACAAGATTAAAAATGGAGATTGGGGAAGGAAGGAGACCCAAGCTCTGTGAGCTCTAATAACTAAGCCCAGCTTGGCTTGGCCTGTCCACTATACAGACTATTTTAAACACTGTATTGATATCCTTTGTTTTTACATCACGTTCATTTCCAAATATACCCCTTCCCCTGGAAGCTATTTCCTGTAACTGTGAATAAAAAAGAGGAGAAAAAAATAGGTCAGCAAAACTAACCAGCTAGGCTGCCAGCATGAGCAAAGTGCCACACCCATGGTTCCCCATCTCTGCAAAGGGGTAGCTTGTCATGTTTTTTGGGGGCCGAGCTTGGTCATCATAATTACAAGATACTCAGTTTGACGTCGGCTTGACCATGAGCCCATCATAAGTTATTGTTTCTTCTCAATTAAAGAGGCAACTAATATTTAATTTGGATAAGCACATGTTTTATTTTTTTGAAATGGACTGAGGGAGGTGGTATATATATATATATATATATATATGTTCGGAATGTCATTTTTCTCCTGTGGGATAAGAGACAGTCATCAGAACATTTGGTAGGGGTTGGAAAATGGCAACATCCTGCTCATTCTCAGACAAAATGGTCTTTCTTTATTTTGCTTTTAAAATCCTGATTAATGAAACCACGCTGGGTCTATTCACATTCAACTCTCCCAATGCATTTTCTCCCAATGCATTTTCATATCTGCATTTAGTGCCTATTCTGAAATCAGCACAGGTTCCTAAAACAACAGAGGATACTTGCTCAGACAATGAACATCCAGGGGCTAGAATATTAATGAATGTGGCACCACCTGTTAATGCTATGTCTGTCTTGGCACACGGATGGGCAGAATGACTCAACTGCAGGATGCCACAATAGAGTTTCTGGGCAAAGAAGGGCTGGAAATTGAAAGAGAGTCCAGATGTCTAGACTCCCAGGCCTGAGGTGGGTGGGTGGGGAGACCTGGAATGTTTCCCCAGTGATCTGTTGAAATATTTTAATTGAAAACCTCAATAGACTGTAAGCAACCCGAAGGCAAGAAATGCTTAACTGTTTTGTTTTTTATTTGAACTCCCAGCGTCTAAATATTGCCTAGCATTCATTCATTCTTTATTCAACAAAAAATAAAATCATTAAACGCCTACTGTGTGCCAGGCTGTGTTATGTAGAAATGCTTGAGAAGTTTACATTTTACTGGGAACAGATAGTAGGTGGCAATAAATGTGCACTATATTGCAATATTTCAGAGCAAGAAAAAAGTTAAAGTGGTCTCTAAGGAAGGGCTGGAGGACCCAATGTAAACTGCCTCCCATTCCTTTTTCTAAGGAAGGGCTGGAGGACTCAATATAAACAGCCTCCCATTCCCTTTACAAAGCCCTGGGGCTTGCCACTCACTCAATCAACTGGGAAGCACAGGAGCCCAAAGGAGAAAAAATGGTCAGATCTACTTTATTGGCTTTAATATGGCAGTTGCCAGAGCTCTTCCTCGGGACACTTAGCTTGAGGAAGAGAAAGAGTGAAGGGCAAACGATAGCTGCCTTCTGGTGTTAGGAGGGCTAGGAAAGAGGAATGCAAGAATATGAAAGAAGGATTGATCTTGCTCTTCTTGGCCCCACTGGGAAAAACTGGGAGGACTGGGTGCTTGATGAAAGTCAATCAATCAATCAAACAAGCATTTATTAAGCACTTACTGTGTGCCAAGAAGAACTCTCTCACAACTGGAGGTGTCTGAAGGAAAAATGGGCCGGTTTGAAAGTTGGCCAATTCCCTCATACTGGTGGTCACTAAACAGAGGCTAGAGAACTTGCCAAAGGTTCTTTTTCTGGTAGAGGCCAAACTAAGATGGCTTCTGAAATCCCTTGCAATTTTGTGTCTCTTCCCGTAAAGCCCCTACATCTGTGAGGCTTTGTGTCTGAGATCAGACCATCTGAGGCAGAGTAAGGGACCTTTGGGATCATTTGATTCATGCCCCTGCATCTTAAGGGACCTGTGCCTGAACCACAGGATGCTAGCATGGAATGAATGGTAACCTTGACCTTCCTCTCAACTCTGCACATCTGTCTGGGGGAGGGTTTCTTAGCAAATCGAATGATCTGAGTCATGATTTAGAGGAAAGAAACTTATAGCTATCTCGCCCCCAGCTTTCCCAGTCCCTGGGTCTGTGGTCCTGAGCCCTAACACCACTAGAGAAGGAACAATTCTAATGATGCTCCTTGTTTTTCCAAAAGAGCTTGGCTCTGGTGTCCTACCCTTTGTGCAACTGCTCCTCTTGAGTGTTAGGAGAAAAGGCCTTCTGAGCCCCTAACAGCCTCTACTAAAACACTGACAGTTACCCACGGGCCTGTAGAGGCAAGGAGTTGGTGGCCTTCAGAGGCTTGACTCTTGAGTGCATTCCCCGCCTCCAAATGGGATTGCAACTGCTTGCCAGAAGCAGTAATACAAGGAAAGGTGAGACCAGCTTCCAATTTCCCAGCTCTGTGTAGGGGAGTGGGTCTCAGGCTTGAGATGGAACAATAGGCAGGTACAGAGGACAAGGCTTTGCATGCTTGGACATTCCTGAAGCACTGAAATCTGAAATGCAGCTGATAACTAAGTCTAGTTGAGCAAAGGAAGAGTTTAGAAGTAGAGAATCAGAGAAGACATTCACAGGATCAGTCAGTTTGTCTAAGGTATCATGCCTACTAGTAGAGTGAGGCATATTGAGTTACAAACAGTATGGACCAATACAGTTTAGTGGAGAAAAGATCTAGTCAACACAGAAGTTATATTCTCCAAGGAGCTTTTATAGACAGTCTCTCAGATGGAAAGAAGACACCGAAGTTTATCATTCTGGAGTTGTGAGTTACCTTGAGCCTGTGGGTTGTCCTTATACATACGCCTCCTTAGCAGGTTTCTATAAGCACATACCCATTCTGAATTGGAGGAGAGTTTGTCCCAGGTTTATATATGGATTATGACCTATCTATTATTTATGCATGTATTTTAACATGAGTACATGCAATATTATTACCCATTTTACCTCAAGTAAATATTAATGTTTAAGATCTAAAAGTGTCATTATTGTGAGTGACTAGTTGTACAAATAGAAACACATTAATGGGTGCTTGAAAATTGGAATGGTAAACAAGGGAAACATATTTTCTTTCAACATGGTTGTCCTTAGGACCTTGAGAGAATTTGGGTATAGTCCCTCTCTGGGAATTGATACCTGCCAATGTGAGTAGATTAGAGTGAGCCAACTCAGAGGATAAGCACCTACATGTCCAGATGACAGGACTTTGACCCTAAAAAGTGGGAGAAAACCCATTCACCCACTATACAACAGCCATTAAATTACTACTCTGGCTGTACTAGGTTCTAGGAATGAAAAAACAAACAAACCAGAAATAAAAATTAACCTTTTCCCTCAAGGAGCTTATATTCTACTGCATGAGTTCAGCTACAAGACAAGTTCAAAGCAACTTCTCACTAGATTGATCATAGCAACCACTGGGGACCATGAACTTAATTTCAGGAGGGCTTCAATCTGCCCAAGTTCTTGAACATCCACTTGGAGGAAAGCCAAGGTTCTTGAAGCAATGAGGTATGATGATTGGCAGGATCTGTGGACCTGAAATCTAGACCCAGAAGGGACATTTAGGGGCATTTTCTGTGGCTGTCTCCCATGTTTGGAACACTCTCCCTACTCATCCCACCTACTGACCTCCCTGTCTTCTTCTAAGGCTCAACTAATACCTTGCCTTGTACAGGAAGCCTTCCTCAACCCATCTTAATTCCAGTACCTTCCCTGTCTAAATGATTTCCTTCTTACCCAGGACATAGCTTGTTTGTATATATTGGTTTGCATGCTTTGTGCCCCGTTAGATTGTAAACTCCTTGAGGGCAGGGACTATCTTTTGCCTCTTTTTGTCTCCCCAGTGCCTGGTACATAGTAGGCACTTAATAAATGTTAATTAATTGATTGATCGTCTGGGCTAATCTTCTCTTGAAGACCAGGGAGCTGAAGCCTAGGAGAAACTCATAGAAGAACAAGCAGACCTAGACCAGGGTTGTCGGAATCTGGATTCAGTTATTTTCCTGCCACTCCACCCTGCAAAGCAGGTCAAGGATAAACGGCACCTACCCCTGACTCTGCTCTATTGCCAAAAGTTTTTAAATGGATTGTCAGCCCCTTGGGGGCAGGCATTGCTTTTTGTTTGTCTTTGCACCCTCCCAGAATGAAGCACAGTATGAAGGTCCTCGATGTCTACTACATGGGATAGTTACATTAAACGAGGGTTAATAATATACATTCTAGATTATTCTGAAATAAATTTATTACAATTTTAAAATGGGCTAAAATCTTTCTAATAGCTCTTAGCAATAATTTCTGGAAGTGTTATTTTATAGTTTCATCATTAGCCAAATGACAGGAAAAATCCTGAGTACCAAGAAAAGCTAATTAGTGATACACATGGGGCCAGACACTCACAAAATGCTTGATAAATGGTGGCTATTTGTCAAGCTCTGCAAGGAAAATACAAAACAAAGCATTATTGTTCCCGGCTCTATTTCTCACAGGTGGACACTCAAAGTCAAGCAGCTCTTCCAAGGCAAAGGAGGACCAAGAAGACCAGCCTGGGGCAAATGAAACCTCTTTCCAGCCATGCTTCTCATGGCTTGAGCTTGGTGCCTGGACTGTGTCCCAGCCCCAGGGCTTCCAAGGGAACAGCTGAGTGCTTCACACAGGCAAGCTGGCAACCCAGCT
>CM053624.1:7032171-7063920 GCA_028646595.1 Phalanger gymnotis | reverse complement strand
GAGACAGCTCCAAAGGACTTATGATGGAGAGGGCTATCTACATCCAGAGAAAGAACTACGAAGTATGAATGCAAATCGAGGCACACTTCATTCTCGCCTTTTTTCCCCTCCACTTTTTTTTCTTCTCTCTTTTGTATTTGTTGTTGGGTTGTGTTTTTTTTTTTGGTTCTGTTTTGTTTTTCTCATGAGTCATGAGAAAATGTATAAATTAATTCAATGCCTAGTTATACCTGGAAGTTATATGGGACTCCATGCCTTCTTGGGGAGGGAGGTGGGGAGGGAGGGAAGAAAATCTGGAACCCAAAATTATGTAGAACTGTTTGTTGCAATCTAAAAATAAAAAAAAAATTAATAAAAAAAAGATCGAGGAGGACTGGGAAAGGCTTCTTGTAAAAGGTGAGACTCTAGCTGAGACTTGAAGGAAGAGAGGAGGGAAAGCATTCCAGGCATTGGGGCTGGCCAGGTAGATGCAGCATCCTGTGTGAGGAACAGCAAAGCCTGTTGCTGTGCCTCCCTCCCTCTGCCTTTGTCCCTCTGCCTCTGCCTCTCTGCCTGCATGTGTACTTGAAAGATAAAGAAAAGGCAGGTATGATGTTCATAGGTTTACTTTTCTGTAATGGTCAGTGATAGTGGAGGTCACCATGAACCTGGGATAACACTTTACAGTACCAAATCCAATGATTTGAGAAAAATCTCCTGGTCCTTGTGAAATTGGTATATTCTCTGGCTTCAACCTGCCTTCTGATGCCAGACGTTGACAGCTTTGTCTTTATTACAGACAAGCTCCAGTTTCTTGGGAAATGAGATTTGTGATGGAGAAATTTCTGTCATTTCCTACGGTCACAAAAATTACCTCTGCTACATATCCTTCATCATTTATTAATATATGAGATAAGAACACTTTGCAGTTAGAAATTGCTTTCTCTATGTCAGTGGTGATGATGATGATGATGAAGAAGAATTGAGAAGCTGCTGTTTAGAAGGGAGGCAGCCAAGAACAAACCTGAGGAATGTTTCTGAATGTGTCACTTTCATCCCCCGATGTTTTCTGTGGATTCCCTCAGCCCGTCTCTATAAGTAGATCTCAAGTGTATCTAAGGTCAAGGCACATCTGCTGGGGTGACGGCAGGTCCAGGTTGACAAGTCTGCCATTTGGCATGGTTTATTCCCCTGCCCAGCTGACGGCAGCATGGGGAAATGAGAGCTGATTGTACTTTAGCCAATGATCTCACGTGCACCATCCCTTAGGATGGCGTTTGAGAACTTTGCCGATGCTCAGTTCTGTCACCACCTTTCAGGCTCTTCTGGCCAACTAAGCCCAACCCTTTCCTTCAGTCAGCACACAGAGCACTGTGAAGAACTGCCCTCCACGCGTGGGACGCGCTCCCTCTTTGTCTTTGTCTTTCAGAATGCATCTCTTCCTTCCTTCGAAGCTCAGCACAGGCTTCCCTTCGTCTCCGAAGCCTTCCCCAATCACCCCATGATGAACCCTACTAAATGGTAACGTTCTTTCCCTTCACTAAATGATCACACATTGACTTTGCTGTGTATATGGTATTACTATCTCAACACTTCCCGCCCCCATCCGAGGTGCCCCAGAATATGAGATTCTTAAGTCCCGGGGCTGTCCTTGTGTTCCTAGCACTTAGCAGGTGCTGGCCACATAGCAGACACCTAACAGATGCTTGAAATGAAATGAAATCTGTAGCTTCATCTTGTGATTACCAGATAGCAAGTATTAGAGGACAAGCTCATGGGGGAGGGGAAAAGAAGGGAAGGGGCATATTTGGAAATGAAGATGATGTAAAAAGGAAGATTCTTTTTTAAGCATTGGGGTGGCAAAGACAAATGAATGAGGAGTAGAGAGCATGCAATGGAAAGATCAGGTGAAGGCACTGAGGGCATTTAGCCTAGAGATGACAAGGCTTTGGGTTCCCAGAATAGAAGGATATGAAAGGAGATTCGACTTGCTCTTGTCCTCCCCAGAAGGTAAATCCAGGAACAACGGACATAGATGCATATTTAGGTTCGATGTCTGAGGAAAACCACCAACAATCAGAGCTGTACAAAAGCAGAGGGGCCTCTTCACTGGAGGGCTTTAAAAGGGCATGAAGTCGAACTGGGCCTTGCCCAAGAATTGCCTCGTCAGCATTCCGAGGACCGGATCCAGAGAGTCTTTATAGAGCTCCTTGGAGTCTGCGAAGTGTTCCACGTGTATTGTCTACCTTGATCCTTACAACAACCCTGAGGTGTAGGTGCTGTTGCTGTACTCATTATACAGATTAGAAAACAGACACGCAGAGAGAGTCTCAAGGTCCTGTGCAGTCACGTAGCCAGTTAGCATATGAGGTAGGATTTGAATTCAGTCCTCTTGGCTCCAAGTCCAACACTCCCTCTATCCCCTGGGCTGCCTAGCAGTCTATTCTGCCTTTATTATGACTCAATAGCAGCCATAGTGATCTCTGCGTGTAGCTTGTATGCCCATTAGACTATAAACTCCATGAGAACAGGGAAGTAAGTCTCTTCTCAACTTTGCCTCTCTCCCAGGACCAAGGACAGAATTCAGCTCACAGTGGTCACTTCTAGGATGTTTGCAATTGAATTGAATCAAATCTCTTGCTGTCTCCCCAATTAGGAAAGACATTGATAAGCTGGAGAGCAACCAGAGGCCAGCAAGGATGATGAGGAGCCTTGAGATGATGCCGAATAAAGATCAGGTGGGCAAACGGGACATTGGGCAAGAAGAGAAGATCTGGGGGACTTGCGAGCTGCCTGCAGGTGTTGAGGGCTGTCACAGGAGGGATTATGGCTCTAGAAGATGGAAGCGGGGAGAGTGGGGAAACTACAGAGAAACCCAATTGGCTTCAATGTCGGAAAACCTAACAAGAAGACCTGTTGCTGTGCCTCCCTCCCTCTGCCTTTGTCCCTCTGCCTCTGACTCTCTCCCTGCATGTGTACTTGAAAGATAAAGAAAAGTCAGGTATGATGTTCATAGGTTTACTTTTCTGTAATGGTCAGTGATGGTAGAGGTCACCATGAACCTGCGGGAATCACCGAGCTGGGGAGGGGAAGTATTGAGGCTTCAGAAGGAGTTTTTCCAGAAGCTGGAAACCAGAAGACCTGTTCTGGGGTAAAATCCCCAGGCAGGGATAGGTCCCCCCATACTGGTGTTCTCTAAAAGGCTGCATGTACACCTATCAGATTGGCTAATATGACAGAAAAGGGAAATGACAAATGTTGGAGGTGATGTGGGAAAACTGGGACATGAATTCACTGTTGGTAAGGTTGTGAACTGGTCCAACCATTCTGGAGAATAATTTAGAACTATGCCCAAAGGGCTTTAAAACTATGCATTGACCTTTGATGACAGCAATACGACTATCAGACCTGTGTCCCAAAGGGATTTTTTTTTTTAAAGAAAAGGGAAAAGGACCCACAGGTACAAAAATATTTATAGCAGCCCTTTTTGTGGTGGCAAAGAATTGGAAATTGAGGGGTTGCCCATCAAGCTGGGAATGGCTGAACAAGTTGTGGTGTATGAATGTGATGGAATATTGTAAGAAAGGATGAGAAGGATGCTTTCAGAAAAAATATCCTGTGAAGGCTCACACGAACTGATGCAGAGCAAGGGGGGCAGAACCGAGAGAACATTGCACGCAATAACAGTGACAGCGTAATGAGGAGCAACTGTGAAGTACTTGGCTATTTTGATCGATACAACGATCAGGACAATACAGTTCTGAAGGACTCAATGATGAAAAATGCTATCCACCTCCAGAGAAAGAACTGATGGAATTGGAATACAGTTCAAAACCTAGTATTTTTTTTTACTTTATTTTTCTTGTTTTTTTTTTTTTGCTTTGTTTTGGTCTGTGTTTTATTTCACAACATGACTAATATGGAAATGTTTTGCATGACTGCCCATGTATTGGGCAGTGCTGGATAGAGTGCTGGGCCTGGAATCAGGGAGACTTGCATTCAAATATGGCATTTGTTAGCTGTGTGACCCTTGATAAGTCATTTAACTGTGTTTGCCTTAGTTTCCTCATCTATAAAATGAGCTGGAGAAGGAAATGGCAAACCACTCCAGTATCTTTGCCAAGGAAACTCCAAATGGGGTTATGAAGTGTTGGACACGATTGAAATGACTAAATCCCAACAGCATGTGTACAGCCTTTATCGAAGTGCTTGCCTTCTCAGTAAGGGGAGAGGGGAAGAAGGGTAGGAGAGAATTCAGAACTCATATTTGTACAAAATGAAGATTAAAATTGTTTTTACACTAATTTGAAAACAAAAGCATTAAAACAAAAGGCTGTATGATCACAGGATTCTTTGTCAGGTGGCAGGGTGGGACTAGATGCCTTTAGAGTTCCTTTTCTCCCCAGTGATTTGGGGATTCTCTGAATTCAGAAGGAAGACAAGTAATTCTCTTTCACAGAGCCTTCTGGGGATGTCTGCCAATGTGATGACCAGAGGAGATACAGAAATCCACAATTTTCACCATCTTATCATCCAGCAGGAACATGAAGCCTCTGTGTAAATTTCATGCCCCTAGAGAAGATCGATAAAACGCCCATAACCTATGATCTTACTAGAATTCAACCTGGGAATCCCCTGGTAGCAGCATAGACAGGATGAAACCAACAGGATGCAAGAATAAACTCATTTCAGTCATTTCTGCTGACATCACCAACAGAACAAATTGGTTCATGGAAATGGCCCATGATTCAGAAAAAGGGGAAAGACAAGAAATTGACCCAGAAATGTGAACTTGCTGGTTGCAGTCACTGTCCAAGCCCATTCCAATGAGTGAGAGGAGGAGCGTGGAGGCAGCCTCTGGCCAGGCGGGGCAGGGCTCCACACCCAGGGGTACCACTGTACGCACATTCCAGACCAGTGTGCATGGTGTTTTGTGCACGTTTAACAGATGGAGTCAAGACAAGGGCCAAACAACTCAAAAAATGATCTCTGCCTGGCTCCTGGGGGGCTGATGCTGTTATTTCAGCCACTGGATGTCTGCCTGAACAATCATCTGAGAGCTGAATAAAAACCATGTGGCCAATGCTGATGTGCTCAAAGACAATGGCATGAGCTGAAGGGGGCTGGGGAAAAGGCAGGCACTGCTGGCCAGCACATGGGCACAGAGCTGGGGCCAGGCAAGCCTTCTGGGAGTACAGGGAGAGTTGGAGAGTTTCTGCTTCCTTTGTCCCTGTTCTCCGATCATCATCATCAGACGTATCCAGGGGGTTGGGAGCCCAGCTGACCCTGCACACAATCCTGGGAGTCCTGGATAGATTCCAGAGTTCAAATGGGCCACGGGATCCACAGCTGAAAGGGGACTGAGAAACCACTGAAGTCGATGCCCTCATTTAACAAAAGGAGAAACTGAGCCTCAGAAGCGGGGACTACCCACATCTGCCCACAGTGGCTGAGTTGGGACTCAAACCAGAGTATTCTGACTCAGAAGCCAAGGCTACTTCTGCTACTCTCCTCTCCCATCTGGATCATGCGTCTAGAGCCAGGAAGGGCCTAGGGGGCACCTAGCATAGCTCTCTTATTTTACAGATGATGAAACCAACTCAGAAAGGTCACAGGCCTCACCTACCAGACTCTTTACCTGTGGCAGGAGGAGAATGTTGGCCGCCTCTGTCCAGAGAACTTGGGAACAGGGTGTGGGGAGCAGCTTCTGGAAAAACTCCTTCTGAAGCCTCAATACTTCCCCTCCCCAGCTCAGTGATTCCTGCAGTTCCACAATACAGATTTATTCCCTTTGGTCGAGGACTTTGTCTCCATCATTTCAAACTCAACATTCATAAAGCTTGGTTTGAACATTCTAATAGTAATCATGATAATAACAACTTCTCCCATTTCTATAGTATTGGAAGGGCGACAAATGACTTTTCCAACAACAAACCTGACAGAGAGGTGTTCCAAACATTACTGCTCCTATCTTACAGACGAGGAAGCTCAGAGAGATAAATGACTTGTCCAGGGACACCCAGGGAGTCAGGATCAGGATTAGGATTTGTACTCAGTCTTCTGACTCCAGGGCCAGCCAGGTGTTGCACTGGATAGAGTGCCAGGACTGCAGTCAGAAAGATCTGGGCTCTAATCTGGCCTGGGAAGGTCACTTAACCCTGTTTTCCTCAGTTTCCTCATCTGTAAAATGAGCTGGAGAAGGAAATGTCAAACTACTCCAGTATCTTTGCCAAGAAAACTCCAGATGGGGTCATGAAGACTTGGACACGACTGAAAATGCCAACAACACCAGCTTCGAATCCAAAGCAAGCTCTTGTGGTACTATGCCCTGCTCCATACCATTCAATTGGCACTGCTCCATTATTGTCTTACATTGGTAGCTTTGTGTGCAGTTTTTATTATATTCCTAAGTCTTGGCTTCCCAGCTAGAAGCTCCCTGAGGCCCAGCGAGGGCCATGTCATGCTCTCCTTTGTAATGCTGAACACAGCAGTCTATCTCTTCAGAGTGATGCTCCAGAGGTGTCTGAGTAACAGACCAGTAACAGAGACCCAAAATGCCAGTTGAATTTGGCCCCATCCTTCACTACCATGGATGCTCTGTCCTCCAAATGACTCCTGATGGGCTTCTTATCTCACACTGGAGTCCACCATGACCTTCCTCAGAACAGAGTCTGTGCCTTCAATTTATAAGCTAAATATTTGGGTCTAAAGGCTGGGGTTCAGGAAGGCTGCTGCCTCTCGAGGAAGAAAAGAGGGAGAGAGAGAGAAGTAGAAATGGGGATAGAGAACATTCCCCATCACCCCTTGAGACCTCTGTGCCTCCAAATGGCCCCTGCATCTATCTGGGCTCAGCCTGTGGAGGGAAGGGGAAATATGACAAACAAGGTTTCATGTCCATGTCAAAAAGTAGTTAAAAAGGAAAGATCAGGGAAAGTCATGAGACTTCGAGCCAGGAGGGACCCTGGAGGGCATCATTTCCTTTGACCTCATTTTACAGATGGGCAAACTGAGGCCCAGGTCACAAGGCAGCTAGGAGCAAAGGTTGCCCACCCAGAAGGCAGGGCAAATACCTAAAGGAGTCACTGAGTGGCCATTGGTAAATGTATGCGTGTCTGGTGAGGCGTGGAGCCCCATTTTGGGTGAAATTCTTTCAGAAACAAGAATAGTAATATTAATAATAATACTTAGCATTTATACAGTCCTTTAAGGTTTACAAAACATTTTATATCTCATTTGTTCCTCATAGCGACCCAGGGAGGAATGCACTATCATTATCCCCATTTTACAGATGTACAGAACCAGAGGCTTAAGGGATTTGCCCAGAGTCTCACAGCTAATTAAGGTCCAAAGCAGTAGCTGAACACAGCTCTTGGCCTAGATCTCCCTTCTATCCATTGCACCACCCATCAGTCTACAGTCTCGAGCTCAGGGTGGGGAGAGGACGGGAGGAGAGTGCTGAGGACATTGATGCCGAGTTTCACATGCACAGGGCACTTGTCTGACAACCTCTTGGTGCTCATTCTCCTTGCTCGAAGTGCCAGGGAAGGAGAGGAATGAGTCATGAATGGAGCATCCAAATGGGATGAAATCACAGGTCTGGGGAAAAATCATGATGGGGCTAATGCACCAAATCTTGGAGGCTCTCCAGCTTTGGAGCTGGGGACTGGGATGCAGCAGCAGTGACTTGCAGTAGACAAGGTTGGGGTCTTCCTTGATTGTGGCAAACCCTCTCAATTTCCCACATCCCCCCGGGGGATAAGCCAAACTGTACTAACCAATGAAAATTTCTATAATGGTTTCTGGAAGCTTCCCTAGACAGTGGATAGAGAACTGACTTTGGATTCAAGAAGACCAGAGTTCGAATCCTGCTTTGACAACCGGAAAAGTCATTTTGCCATTCAGTACACTGGAAACTCTTTTTGAAGCCTCTAAATCACAGAGAAGTGGCAATCTGCTCTGGTGTAGAGTTTCCTCAACTGGAGTTCCCTACACAGAGATAACACAAATCTGGTTTAAAAAAGTGTTTCAGAAGATCTTAAGAAGAGCTTGAAATAATAGCGGAAGCCAATTTAGTTCAATTTCATAAGCATTTATTAGATGCCTATTATGGACAAGGGTCCATGTTCCTATGTGCCATGATGAGTATTGAGTGCCATGGGTACCATCTTGTCTCTAACAGGCCGCAATTCACTGACTGGTTTTCCAGTCAATCTCTGTTGGGTCCAATATTCAAAAATCCTTTTGCAATTGAACCCAGTTTCCAGTCTGTGATTTCAAGTTATGCCTCTGGCCTCAGATATGCTAGCATTTTATTTTCAGAAAAGAACAAAACAAAACAACCCTACAAAGTTTTTCTCATATTTCCTGACATATGTTTTTTAAAAAACAGTGAAATGAAAAACATCCTGCTGTAAGAATCTATTTCCTACCAGAATGAAACCAGATCATTAGAAATCATGTTCCTAGTAGAATTGTTTCCCCCCTCCAATGTTATGATTTCCTCCCAAATTAGATTTTTACCCACAAATATTTAGTCCTTCCTTGTAGTGCTTTTAAGTCTTGGTTATCAGGAGAGGGGGAAAACCAGGCTTTTTACTCATTTTCTTGTTAGTAAACCAAGATTTGCCACTGAATACCCACCAGACACTCACTAGCCTTATTCATGCCGCTGAAACTGCTGATTCACATGAATTTCTGTCCATGGCAAAGGCTTCCTTTCATAATAAATCAACCTACAACAACCCAGCAGGTGATTTTTTGAAAAACCCATCATTACCGGAGGTCAGTTTGGGTTGGTTTCTCCAAGGTCATTCAGCGATGGCCCATAAAGAAGGCATTGGGTAGTATACTAACAGCTGAAGAGGGAGGTGCTTTTGGTTTTCCAGTTGATTCCAAACTCGAATCTCAGAAAGGCTGAGATTCCAAGAGAATCCCAAGCATCCCTCAGATCCACAGCTCTGGTAGCATTTTGTACATGAGAACTTTCCAGGTTTACCTTCTCCCTCCTGTGTTAAACTGTATTTACTTACTTGTGGACATGATATGGGTTCAAATGCTGTCTCTGATGGTTTGCTACCTTGAGCAAGTCACAGGCACTGAGAATTTCATTTCCTTGTCTACAAAATAATGGCTTATGAGGCCCCCTTTTGCCCTTGGGGTGTGGCACAATGAGCCGCTGGTTCTATGCTGTCTACCCCTAATGGAGAAGCATTGGCAAGCAAAAGGGGTTGGTGTTAGAATAGATGGAAGTTCTTTGAGGGCAGGCATGGTTTTATTTTTATTTTTGTGTCTCCAGAATCTTGACTTGAACCCAGCTCTCCCTGACTTCAAGGCTGGCACCTTATCCAGACCATTGTACTGCTACTCATCTCATACAAAGCAGGTAGGAATGAAGAAATGCTTGTTAAACTAAATGGCTTTGAATTTAGTCAAAATATGACTCTGTTTGCTGATGGACCCGACTACTCATCAGCTGGAATTGCTAGCATTAGGGCTATCTGGAGAACCTGTTCATTCCCAAAGAGCGCAATGTTAAAGGGTCTACTGACATGGTGAGGCTGAATCTACAATGTTCCCGGTATTAGGAGGCAGGATTTGAATCTCGGACATCTGGCCCCAGATCTAAACTCCTGACACCACTTTTATGCCAAATCTGATTTCATTCCCAAGCATACTGCTTTCCTCTCTGCACTGCATCAATACCATTGCTTTTCCGTTGGCCGGTTATGGCAATTGTTGAGTGCTTTGAGGGAAGATGGGACTTTTTAGCCTACCAATGAAATGAAAAGAGAAAGAAAGAAGGAATTCAGAGAAAGAATTTCCTGAAAACAATTTAGAAGAATCGGAAAGGACAAAACTGGAGAAGATCCATGTATGAAAGTGGTGGAGGGACCCTGACTCTGGATACCCCTCCCCTAACTCCTAGGCAAGATGGACTGAGTTGTGAATAGTGAGAGACTGGACATGGACAGCCTGACATGTGCATAGCCCCCTTCAGGAGGAGAAAGGGGATGGGAGTAAAATGCAGCCTTGTATAACCCATATAGATGTGTATGAGATGGATGGATGCATGGTTGGGAGGTTGGAGGCAGATGTTTTAATTTATTGGACCTGCAGTTTCACTAGCACAATGAATTCTAGGTGCAAAACTGTTTCTGTCAGTACAAGTCAGCAGCGTTTTTTATTGCCTTTGTAGGCTGCATCGAGCACTGAGAGGTTGAGTGATTTGCAGAGTTCCCCGACCAACATGGGTCAGAAGCGGGACTAGAACCCAGATCTGGCTCTGATGCCACTTTCTATCCACACCATGCATGTAGTCTTCCTTGTAACTTACAGATCTCCTTTCCTAGCTTTGGCAGAAGAGAGACACACTTTCCTGTGATTTTTGTTTTACTCTGAGTCGAAGTTTGACTTACAGATAAGATGGTAAATAATTATGATGTTTATATTTAGAACTTATTGTTTTATGGTCCTGAGGGAAAACAGTTTTGAATCTCTCGTGTTCTAGGAAGGATAAAGGATGAGATTAAGAGAGAGAAATAAATCACTGTTATCTTACTTTATTTTCAGAAAATAAACCTGTTGATGTTTCATGGTAAGAGAAAGCTGAAGTCAGCACTAGCTGTTCCTTCAAAGAGCAGTAACAAAGTGACTATTCAATATCTGCCAGTGCTAACAATCTCCATGGAATATTAGCCTACACAATATAAAAACATTGGTTTAGAAAACACATCCAAAAGATTTTGGATTCTCAGCCCACAAGCCAACCGGCTAATAGAGATTTGCCAGAGTTTGATTGCTAACTCTGAAACATTCATGCCCTGATTATCAGTCTGGCAGATGGGTTTTTATTTCCATAGGTACTTGCTAATCGATTCTAAAGAAGCATAGACCCTCGTCCCAAGAAAGGGTCATGAAATAGGCCTGGAATAGGCTCCCTCCTCCTGAAAACAAAGGCATCTTCTATGATATTCCTGAATGATTCATGTTTTAGGGATATTTTGCTTTGCTTAGGTCTACAAGTTACATGATGGCCACCAAGTGTCTCACATCCATACAGAAATTTGCCATGAAAACAATGCGATTTTATTGACGCTGACTGATGGAAGCAAAAGCATCTGCTTTCAAAAAGTTGAAAGTGTTTAGTAGATAGGGTGACTGATTTGGAGTCAGGAAGACTTTGGCTCAAATCCAGCTCTTTGAAACTTCCAGGTTGTGACTCTGTTTCCTCGACTTGTGAAAGGAGGAGGTTGGATTTAATGACCTCTAAAGTCTTTTCATCTCTCCACCTAGGATCCTACCCCATGCTGTCTCCTCCATTAGAATGTAAGTTCCTTGAGGGAAGGGACTATGGGTTTGTTTTTGGTTTGTTTTTTTTTTCTTTTACCTTTTTTTGTATCTTGAGAACTTAGCATAGTGCCTGGCACACAATAAGCACTCAAACACAAATGTTTGTTGATTGACCAACTATCATCTTGTTTCCTGTGGATGGCATTTGGGAGATGCAATGTTCTTTTCAATGATTCTGTCTGCTTACTATGGTAAAAAGCCATCTCTTTCACACTAAGATTCTCTCCATAATGCCATATGGCTGTGAATCATGAAATAGCATGAATTTGGAAATGTGTAGTATAAACATTGAGTTCTGCCCCAATCCTGGAATGCTGGAACTCATGTCCTTTGTGCCTTAGAACATGAAAGAAAGATTTGTAGGACAAATGAAAGGATTGCCATCTTAGAGAATAATTGTGATCCCCGTGCTGCTGAACTAGCTGGTCCACGAGTTGGATACTGTAGGACAAATTGTATGCTGTACACCTTGGGAGGGATATTGATTATATGGACAGTCATTTAGATACCAGTACATTGGAAAAGGAGCACTAAAATATGCCCTGGGTGTCTGAAAGTGACCATATGGAAATAAGTTAGAGAAACCACGCTGAATGTTGGACAGGCCACTGGCCATCATAGGATCAGAGCTCATTTAGTGTAACCTCATTAAAGAAGAAGTCATGGAAGCCCAGAGAAGGTCAGTGATTTGCCAAAAGTCACGCAACTGGTAGAAATGTGTTTTTAGACCAATTCCTCTGACTCCAAGTCCAGTGCACTGTTCACTGCACCATTCTGCTTCTCTATGGTTGCTGATGATCCAAAGTCAACAGGATGGACTCACAACTAAGACGCTGGTTTGAGGTGAGTTGCCTACAAAAGCAGGGCGCCTGTCAAGAATACACTATCAGAGTTGGGATTTCCCATACAGGTTTACCCTTGCTTTAATCAAATTCAGCATACACATTTCCTTCAAATAATAAAGGAAAATTAAGCGATGATTCTTAGCTTAGAGAAAGAACTCACCATGGTTTCTCTTTCATTAACAAACTAAAGTTAATGAGATAAATTGTTGTCTTTCCCAATAACCAATTTGTGGGAAGGCAGTAAAAATGGGCAAGCATGACACAGCCAGAGCTGGAAGAGAAATTCTCTTCCCGCTCTCTGTATATGTCCGTTGGTCAACCTGCCATTTTCTGATGTCCAGCTGGCTACTTCCACAGTAACTTCTTATGCTTCCACTCTGCAGATCCTTCTTACTGTCTGTTCTTCTCTGTCATTTTGTCACAGTGGAAAGAGCGCTGATCTTCTAGGCAGAAGGTCTGGGTTCAAATTCTGCCTCTGAAACTTAGCCGTTCTGGGATCCAGGTAAGTCACTTAAACTCTGTGTGCCCCAAATGGCAATGCTAAAACTTTCACTATTTACCTTACAAGATTGTTGTGAAGAAGGCATTTTGCAAACCTGAAGGCTCTGTATGACTGCTGTTTTAGCCTTAGTCCCAGAGTCCCAGGCTTTTCTTCCCAGCTATCTTGACTTGGAAAATGGTTATTTTCTTCCCACCAACCTTCTGGACTTCTGTCCATTTCCTAGGAGTCCTCAGGAGAGGAACATCCTTGTGATTACCAGCTTACCATGCTGAAGATATTTATTACATGAAGTGAACAGCCTAATAGCATGAAAGCTACTATCTTTTCAATGATACTCTGAAAGCCCAAGAACCAACCCTAATATACATGGAACTTTTTAGAGATTAGCAGCAGTGTATACTTTGAGGAGAGAAAGGTATGCATGTTTTAACATGCAATGCAGTATTTTTTCCCAGAAATGATGCATGAAGGAAGTTCTGGTTCTGTTCCCTCGATATGTGACTGAATTCTCTCCTCCAGGAAAACCTAAAGATGGTTTCATAGGGTAAACTTGGCATGGCACCAGCACTTAAGTAGACCCATAAAAGCTCAAATGAGGATTCTTTTGGGAATCTACAGGAGCTACACAGATGAGTAAATTATCCAAATAAGAGATAAAAAGGAGAATGTTGCAGTAACTGAAACATAATGTCCTCAGGTTCTGAGTTTGATCACACTGACTATCCATTGAAGACTGAACAGAATGAAAACTAAGCAGTAAAAGTGACGGATTTGAAATAGTTGTGGCAGGGGGTGGGTTTAGCAGAATCAAAACCAGCTCCAGCCATATCAGTGTTAAAGATTTACCTCTTCTCCTCAGAAGCCCAGAATTTCAGAGTTGGAAGGGACCTTACTGGCATCTAGTCCAACCCAAATTGATCACCTACCTTTGGTGAGCTCTGATTGTCAGGATGGTGTGTTGTTAAGCAAAATTGTCTCCTTAGTATGGCTTTTGTTTCTTTTGAGTGGAAGTACTTTCAGCTGTTAAGTGCTAAGCCCCAGGCCCAAAGCCCTATCAGGTGTGAAACCTGTGTGGGTGTAGATTAATGACTTAAGAGGGGCCTACTTGGGAACCAATGGTCTATAGTCCTTGAGGCAGGACTTGAGAACGCCAGAGGCTCGGCTGCCAGGAAAGGTGAGCCAAGAGACAGTTTCATCGGAAGCGGAAGCTGCTGGGGAAGCTGGAAGCTGCAGAGGCAGGAAGCTGCGGAAGCAGAGCTGACCCATGTGTAGACCCAGGAGTGCGAGCAGGAACTTGAGGCCAGTAAAAATGATTTGGCTAAATACTATCTTGTTTTTCTGTGGCCTCCTGGTTACTCTTGTGAGGCGGGCTTTCTGGGCCTGGAGTCTTTTTGTCAAGATGTCGGAATGGGGAGGCTGGTTCACGGATCTGCTACAGTGGGGCCTAAATAAATTTTTTTGTTGTTTTCTACTTAGAGAATCGCTTATACCTTGCGATTTCGAACCATTCAAACATATACATGATTATATTTGAGATTATAAATTCGGCCTTCCTACTACATATGGTTTTCCTGCTCCCCACCTGAAGTGGCCTCTTTGTGACTTCCCAGCTTCCCATTGCTCCTGGTTCTGCTCTCTGGAGCCAAATGGGATGAGTCTAATCCTACCTCCAAATGACAGTCTTCAAATACTTCAAGACAGCTGCCGCGTACCACAAAAAATCTTTTTTGTATGCAGGATAAAGCTGTCCACATCCTTTAACTAATACACATAGATATGGCCCTTTAACACCATGGCTCCCAACTTCAGGATGCTTGCCACCCTATTCATGGACTTCCTAAAATTGGTTGCCTAGTGGCTCAACATCAAGATGTCACCCAAGCAGGGCTAACATCTACAAATGAGTACGTTTGGTTCTTCGATGCTTTTGCCAGCAACCGAATTTAATATGGACACTCAGTGAGTGATTTTCTATTGAAAAAATATATCCCAGAGGTCAGTGCATTTTGGCTAAGTAGACAAGTTTAGCTAGTCATCAATAAGAGTATTGGTACCTCTATACTGCCATTCATTTTAAAGTCGCATGAACTCATTGACAAGCACAACCACAGACAGACCCAGGGAAGGAACCCCCACGATGAGGAAGTCATGGGTTCTTAAGATACTGAGCTACCAGTTTTCATCTCACGTCCCTTTCCCCTTGCTAGTTTGTAATCTGAAGCCCAATTTTGACTGGGAACCAACATCCAAATGCCATTTGACACCCTCTCCCAGGGTAAGAGGTCGTCTTAGTTCAAGTCCCTTCTTCCAGCTGCCAGCCTCCCCCAAACACTCATGGGCATTTGCAGTCTCAGAAAAGGGGACCAGACGGCTAATCCCAGAGGGAGATGATGGTGAGGGCAGATGAGACACAATGAGAAAATGGCATTAAATGATTCCCTACTCAGGAAAACAGGAAGCAGAAGTAAGTATGACATGAGTCAACAGAAAGTTGCCCAGATGCCTGGAAATGGGCACCATTTCTGTCTCCTACTTTGTCATGAGAATCACTCCATGTCTCAGTACCTGAAACCTGGTATCTTCAAACTTTACCTCCAATACCCTTTCCATGATGCACACCATTCCAAGCAATTACATCTTGGGAGGTACATTGAAGCCTTCATTAGAAAAGCATCATTGATTCACTTTGAACAATATCTGGTCAATCAACCAACAAGCATGTATTAAATATTTACTATGTACCAGAAACTTTGGTCAGCATGGATGATATAGAGAAAGGTGAGAAGACTCTTTGCCCTCAAGGAGCTTACATTCTAACTGGGAACATAACATGTAAATAAATAGGATACCTATAGAATAGGTACAAAGTAACCTTATAGCAGATATTCTTAACCTGGGTCAAGGGATCTAAGGATAGATCTCAAAGGGCTCTTGAACTGTAATGGGAAAATATTACATCTTCATTTCAATGTCATTTTTTAAATTACCTTTGTAATATATGTATGTATGTGTATGTATTGCATTTAAAAATATTCTGAGGAGTCTATAGCCTTCACCAGAATTGCCCAAGTGGTCCTTGCCTCCAAACCGGTTGAGAACTCATGTCATAGAGGCAAAGGCTCTGACATTGGGGTGTAGTTGGAATCTAGAAAAGGCCTCCTGAAGAAGGTGGGGTTTAAGCTGCATTTTGAACAGCTAGGTTATTCAGTGAATGTAGCACTGGGTCTAGAGTCAGGGAGATCTGAGTTCAAATTCAGCCTCAGATACTAACTGTCTGACCTTGGGTAAGTCACTTAATTTCTGTCTGCCTCAGTTTCTTTGATTATAAAAGAGAATAATCATAGTTCCTCCCTCCCAGGCTTGCTGTGAGGATAAAATGAGATGACATTTGTAAAGCACTCCGTGTAGTGCGTGGAACATACTAAGTACTATAGCAATGCTAATTACCAAGCAGCTGAAGAGGGTGTGCAGAGGCAGAGGATGGAGGAACAATAAGAAGGCCCGTGTCCCTGGATCACAGAGGATGAAGAAAAGAGTCAAGGATAAGAACACTAGAAAGGTAAGAAGGGGCTGGTTGTGAAGGGCTTTACAAGCCAAATCAAGAACTTTATATTTGGTCTTTCAGGTAAATAGAGAGACCAGGGTTTATTGAGTAAAGGTGGTAATACAGTCAGCCTGTGTTTTGCCAGCTGAGGGGAGGCAGGATTGGAATAGAGGCACCTTTAGGTAGAGTAGCCAATTAAAAACCCATTGCAGTATTCCAGAGGAGAGGTGATATAGGCCTGTATGCTATGGTGATGGGGGGAATTGAGAGGGAGTGTACGTAAAAGATGTTGGGAAGGCAGAAACAACCCAAGCGGATGACGTGGAGGCTGAGCGAGAGTGGAGTCAAAGATGAAGCTGACAGTTTTGTATAAATCAAACATTTTTGTGAAGGCACTTGGGCAAGCAGGCATTTGAGGGGAATAGCCCATGGCAAGTCATTCTATGTCATCGATAAATCTTTTGTAATGAAAATAATCATTCCCTAATATGCTCGTTTCATTTGTGGAATGATTGCTTAAAAAAGAATCGGTCATCCTTGTCCCTTACTTTTGAGAAAAGATATATTCTCCCAAAAAGGGCCATGGGGATTTGATATCTGCAGTCTGAACCACCTTTCTCTGCTGGTCTACACAGTCATTTCTGAGGTGAGGCATCTTCATACATGATTTGGTTTTAATGGGCAGCTGTTTCCAACCTGTCATCTTGAGCTCCCCCCACCCCGCCTCCAACTTTCCCAGTGCGTACCAAATGCATTCAAATTTCTTTTTAAAGAGACTTTTATTCACTCAGCATTTATTAAGTCCCTACTGTATACAAAGCCTGTGCTCAGTACTGGGGAAGATGCAAAGATACATGCGGCATGGTCTCTGCTCCCAAGGATATGACAAATAACTTGTTTTGATAAGACATGCAGACAAATAACTGCTAATAGAAATACAATAATTATAAGGACACACAAATGAGAGGCAAATGAAGGAACATGAGTTCAAATGAAGATGAGACTGTTGCTGACTGAGGGATCAGGCTGGCTTCCCAGAGGAGGTGCCATTTTACCTGGGCCCTGGGAAGATATAGCTTTGAGTAGTCCCAGATGCACTATGGGGTATTTTTTTTAACCTGTGTGTTCAGTTGTTTCAGTCATGTCTGACTTTTTGTGACCCCATTATGGAGTTTTCTTGGCAAAGATACTAGGGTAGTTTACGATTTCCTTCTCCTGCTCATTTTCCAAATGAGAAAACTGAGGCAAACAGGGTTAAGTGACTTGCCCAGGGTCACATGGCTAGTAAGTGTCTGAGGTGAGATTTGAACTCAAGAGTCTTTCTGATTCCAGGCCCAGAATTCTATCCACTGCACCACCTAGCTGCCCTTGTAACCTGTAGCATGTGCTATTAAAACTCTGTGGGCAGGGCTGCTTAGAGAAGCCATAGACTTTGAAACTGGGGAGACCTCAGAGGTCATTGAATCCAACCCTTTATTACATATGAGGAAAAAGAAAGTGAGGGGACTAAGTGACTTGTCCAAAGTCACCTAGCTAGTAAGCAACTAAGGTAGGATTTGAATTCAGGTATTCTTATTTCCAAACCTAGTACCTTTACCTTCTGTCTCACCTAGGCTCCTGTTCTGGGAGCTAAGTTAGCACTGTCAGCAGTGGCCTGTTCCCTATTTGGCCAGTAGAGTCAGCACCCTGGACAGCGCTCAGCCCATGGCTGCTGACATCACAGAGGTTTCTTCCCCAACAAACATTTCTAATGGAGAAAATCTAAGAAATCTCAAGTGACGTTTACCATGCCGCCCCCCAGGAGTGCTTGGAAACCTCAGGAGTGGGAACAAAGCAGTCTGATGATTGAGTTTGGTGAGAGCTGGGGATTTGCTGAGTGGAATGGTGAATCCTGGAAACAGAAGACTAGATAATTCAAATATGAAGCAGAATGTGATGGAGGCAAAGAAGAGGGCCAGAAAAAACATTTGAAGAAAGTCTGAGGGAGAAAGAGAATGCTTTCAATGGAGAGTGGGAAGGTGAGTTGGAGAAGGGCTTGAGGCTCAGTATTGCTACATGGAGTAGTGGCCAGAACACTGGCCTTACAGTCAGGAAAAGCTGGGTTTGGATTCTGACTCAATCACTTACTACCTGTGTGACTCTGAGCAAGTTACATAACTTCCCTGGGACTCAGTTTTCTCATATGTAAATGATAGGGGTGGATTCAATGGCCTCCAAGGTCTCCCTCAGTTTTAACTCTGTGATCCTGTAGAGTAAAAGTCCTTTGACAACACGAAGTAGGCACAAGAGCCATCCTGGGCAAATGCACAGCGGTGGGAGAGGGCATGTCTAATTCCTTTCTGGTAGAAACTAGCAGTCTAATTTGGTTATTAACTGAATGAAAGAATGGCTGTAAAGTTCCTAATGTGAAATCAGGCTCAAAAAGTCAGCTGAAGCCAGAAAAAAGATAGTCTAAGATGTGGGTGTCCAGAGCTTCATCACAGGAGACAACGTCCTCTTTGGAGAATGCTCATGCAATTTGGTTGGTTGATGCTGATCTGCTCAGATCAGGTTTCCTTAAAGCAGACTGCTGGTATTCCTGGGTCAGCAGTATACAATGAACTGGTTTGATTGTTTTCCTGCTGAAATCCCCTTAAGAATTTCAAAATCAAATCCAAACCATTCAAATGAAGGCCAGTGTAGGTAGTTCTGGTTGGACAAAGGTCCAGAGGGATACTTCTCCCCTTCCAGAGATTGTGCAAGGGCAGCACATTTTCTGAAAAACCCTCCCTGCTGGCCTTCAAGGAACACTCCCACAAGCTCCTGGTTGCATGCTGAGCGAATCTCTGTGATGAAGTCCAATTTTGTTTTATTTGCATTGGAATTAGGAAGGATGTACTGAAGGGGTATTTGACAAATAACCAATGAGATTGTGGCTGGGGTCACAGAGCCTG
Organism: Phalanger gymnotis; assembly: GCA_028646595.1. Classification (NCBI taxonomy): domain Eukaryota; kingdom Metazoa; phylum Chordata; class Mammalia; order Diprotodontia; family Phalangeridae; genus Phalanger; species Phalanger gymnotis. The sequence goes on along the minus strand of CM053624.1, from coordinate 7,044,768 downwards.
GGAGACAGGAGAGCTGAGCTCCAGGAAAGGGCATGCCTCTTGGCTCTGGCCTTCCTCACTGAGCTGCTCCAAAAACAGTCTCACTGCCCTTTCTCATTCCTTTTTCTGACATCATAACCTGCTGGAGAATTGCATGATTTCACAGGAGGGTGGGGCATTCTGTATCTTGTTTCATGCTCTCCTCCCATGAGGATCTCCGATCCTGGAGAAGGAATGACTCAGGAAGAATTCTGTAGTCTGAACAGGCACTCATCCTTCCACCCACACTGGGCTGTCACTCACTTCATTTTCTTTTTCTAGACACATCCATCTCTCCTTGGCTCCAGAGGCAACTGTGCTTCCAGCCTGATGCTGGGCTGAGCAGGCCAGGATGACAACATTGCCTTGTGTGCAGCTGCTGTGTGATACACAATCGCAATCTGTCCTGTAGCTAGCCTGCAAAGGGGTGGAGAGGGCAGTGAAAAAACTCACGGCTCCCATGAGTCTCTAGACCAGCAGCATTTGTGTCAACTTTCACAAAGGCCTCCTCAGAAAGCCAGGACTTGGGCCTGGGGTTGGTCCAGGAAGCATTCATAACCACACTGGGTAATTCCAGGCCAATCCCAAGCACTTTCCACTGAAAGGTTTTATGTCCTTGAAATGAGCTGGCAAAAGAGATTGGGTGACATTTAAAATCTGGTGACACTGAAAAGGCCAAATTGACGAAACCGGGCATAGGACAGTTGGCACTATTCACATTCTAGCCATTTTTAATGCCTGGCATTGTTTAGCAATCAGTACTCAACAGTGAGTACCCCTGGGTACACCAGTAATCAATCAGGAATTTACCTTAACCATTTGTGGAAAGGGACGGGTAGTATCAAAGCTAGTGATCAGAACAGGAAGGCAACAATGCCCCAATGTGATATCAAACGTACACGATTATGGATTACTGGAGGAGACGTCACAGATGAGGCATATAAAAGGTGGGGCAACCTATAATTCTTGCTCATAGGAGCTTATAATCCACCTGGAAAGACCAAGCAATTAGACAATTGAAGTCTTAGAGGCAAGACCCTGGGCTAGGACCTGGTGGTTGAAAGATGGGCTTTTGCCTGGGTGGTCTTTTCTGCCCAGAATTAATTCCTTGTTCACCTCTGTCTTGGAGAATCTCCAGCCTTCTTCAAAGTGTAGCTTGTTGCTACCTCCTACACATACAGGGACCATTCTGGGTTCTCTTCTATCTTCTGTTAGAAACATTCTCACGCTCTGGAAAGTATTTTGCATTTGGTAACTTGTGCATACCTTGTGTCTCCACAGTAGAATGTGAGCTCACAGAGGGCAGGGATGTCACATTTTTGTCTTTGTATACCCCAGTGTCTAATACAATGCTTTGCACACAGTAGGTATTTAATAATTGCTTGAATTAAATTGAAGGGTCAAAAATGACACAGTTCCTACCCTCAAAGAGGTTACAATCTGCTAGAGAGGGAGGACTAGTTGCAACCCTGCAGACAAGTATTTTATAAGATAACCTTGTGTGAAGTGCAAAGGAGGAATTTAGACAGAATTTTTGGAGGTAGTGAAGAAGAATTCTAAACATATCTGAAGATGGAAATGAAGGAATCACTGTTGGGGAAGCCAAGGAATGTGGGAGACAAAGAAGGGGTCATTATAGGAGTAAAGTGCCCATTAATTCTTGCCTCAGAGTTCTGTGCTCTCCCCATCTCCTTCCTTGCTTTGGCTCCCAGTATCATTGATGACTAGAACTTCTCTCCCTCTCTTCTGCTTAATTTCTTGGACTCCATCCCTCCCCGTTTCCAGAAAATAATATATAATAAATGCCTGCTGTGTGTAGAGCCCCATACTGTGCACTACCAGTCAGAAAACATTTATTTAGTGTTTATTATGTGTCAGGCACTGTGCTAAGTGATAGGAAGTTTAGATGAGGCACGGCTATATCCATATTGTATGTAGATGTCTTCAGAGACAACAATAATACTCCACCAACTTTACTTGATGCCAATAGAGAGAAGCAAATGAGCATTCTTGGGGAGGATCAAGGGGGGGAGATCTTTACCAAGAGTGGGGATAATGGCAGCATCTCTGAAGGAGGCATAATGGAGTTGTGACAGCCTCTGGTGAGGCCATTCTAGCAATACTGATCATTATCATCTCTTCCTTCTCATCTTGTCCATCAGAATTCTGGTAGAAATGATCCTTGAACGAACGGCCATCCGGCCATGATTCTTTTGTGATCGGCATTCCATAGGAACAGGCAGATGAACGAATGGCCATCCATCCGGCCGTGATTCTTTTATGATCGGTGTTCTATAGGAACAGGCAGATGAAATGCCTGCCTTTTTGGAGGTGAAGATGATGAGCTATCAGCTGCCGATATAATCATCAATTTCTTCTCATCCCCTCGTATGAAACCCTGAGTCTCTAGTATGTTTTAAGCATAAAATAAATTCAGCACCCCAATGCCAGCACCATTTCCTTCTCTTCTTCTCTGTGTATTTTTAAAAATGTTTCATCGACACACTTTCCTCATCTTTTTCGTGTGGGTCGTAGACAGAAATGGCCCCAGGACAAGTCACTAAATACATTTAGGCTTTTCTTATGCCTTCGTACTAAACATTTCTGTAGGTCATTGCCCAAGTTGACACACTCATTGCTTTTTGTGGTTGAAGACAAGCATGGGAATGGAAGCGTATTGGAGAAGGAAGAGCAAACCAGCCTTGGCTTAAGGGTCTGCTGTTTGGGGTTGAGGAAGCAGGGCTGGTCCCTCGCAACTTGCGTGTGGTAGAACCAAGACTCTGCCTCTGAACCCCACCTCCACCTCGACTCCAGGCACAGGCTTCTTTCTAACTGTCTCAAACTGCCTCAGGTTCTTTCATTTCTAGGTCTTCTATGAGTATTGGCCAATCAGGTAGTTGGGCGGACAAGCGTCAGGATCCCTGCTAAACAGTGGGATAGCAAAGACAAACATAAAACAATGCTTGTTCTCAAGGGGCCCATGTTCCTCAAAGGAACACAAAATGGAGACTTATGAGGACATACAAGACCAACCCAAGGCCATTTTTCTGTGAGGGAAGGAGTCAGGAGCAACTGGAAGGATCAGGGAAAGATAGGAAGTATTTGAGTTGAACTCTTAAGAAACCCAGGGATTCTGTGTGTGTGTGTGTGTGTGTGTGTGTGTGTGTGCATATGTGCATATCTCTCTCTGTCTTTATCTGTCTTGAACTCTCTGCTATCTCTTGTTCTGTCTTTCCCCCTCTCTAACTACATGGCAATGTGATATGGGAGACAGAGGCAGGAAGACCTGGGTTCAAGTTCTGACTCTGGCCCATCCTGGCTGTGTGATCCTGGCCAAGTCACAGTCTCTCAGTGTTCTAGGAGGTGACTCTTCAATTATAAATTGTGGAGAGGATGCTGACATGCATCGGTAGAGGGAGCGTCATCACCCAGGGTTTCCCCATATCAATAAAACCACATGTTCAGCCCCTATCCACATATGTACAGATGCATTTATGAATACACACATAATCATAGGTCTTAAGTATGCACATATGCACATATATGTACACACACATATATAGAACCCTGGTCTACCTCTAAGACCAGCTCTCTGTCCACTAGATCCCACTGCTATATGGTCAGATCTAGCCAGCTGTAGAAAAGGAGGGGAGAGAGACAGACTATGGTTCAACCTATTACGAATATAAAGACAAAAACGAAAAACATCTGCTCTCAAGTGGCATGCATTATCTTGGGAAAGACAATCTACGAATAGATAAATACAAGATATATTGAGGAGAAAGAGTCTGTTAACAACTTGGAGGAGAAGAGTCTTCTCATCGAAGACACATAAGCTTCCTGGTCTACTAAAAGGCAGAAGTGAGGGAGGATGGGCCACCGCCTATGTCAAGGCACAGACTTAGAGGGCATAAAGAGGAATAATATGGAATAAGCCTGGGCTCGGGGGCTAGAGGGAGACTGCAAAGGGCTTTGAATGCCAAGCAGAAGAGTTTGTGTTTTATCCAAAAGAGACTCACTTAAGTTCTTTGATCAGATGAAGGACATGGTCAGACTTGTGCTTTAAGACTGTAGGGAAGGCTGTGAGAGGGCTGTATCGGCAAGGGATGAACCTGGAAGACGGTGGCCCAAGTATGGCACTGTAGGAGAACTCCAAATGAGAGGTGACGAGGGCCTGACCCAGGATGATAATCGTGGAAGTAGGAGGGTGAGGAAGGATGCAACCAATATTGTGGGGATGCGTTCAACTAGATTCGGCAACTGAGTTACTGTTTGAAGTGACCGAAAGGGAAGAGTTAAAGATGACGCTGAGGTAAATAATGCTGGATGACAGGAATAATGGCAGTGCTCCCGCCAGAAATAAGGAAGTTTTCTGGGGCTGGGCATGGGAGAAAGACAATGAGATCTGGTTGGAGCATGTTGTCTTCGAGATGCCTATTGGCCATCTAACTCAAAATTTCCAATAGGCAATGGGGAGTAATCAAGAATAGGCATGGGCATATAAATCTGGGAATCACCAGCACAGAACCTTTTGAACCCATGGGAGCTGATGGAGAGGGGGAAAGAGAGACAGAGAGAGAGAGAGAGAGAGACAGAGATAGAGAAAGACAGACAGAGAGACAGAGAGACAGAGACAGAGAGAGAGACAGAGATAGAGAAAGACAGACAGATAGACAGAGAGACAGAGACAGAGAGACAGAGAGAGAGACAGAGATAGAGAAAGACAGACAGAGAGACAGAGAGACAGAGACAGAGAGAGAGACAGAGTGAGAAACACAGAGACACACAGAGACACATGCAGAGAGAGACACAGAGAGAAACAAAGAGAGAGAGAGAGTCAGAGCTCTGATGGGGTACCTGGAGTTTGAGGATGGAACATAGTAAGCCAATGATACCACCATTCATCATCAGCTCCCCCCTTGTGGCAAGAAGTGGACCAGGAGCTCAAAGTCTGTGCCTGCTGAGCGCAAGCTATGAAAGGGCCAACCAACCTGGAAAGGCATCAAGTGATGCTGGTGATGGCTTGTGCCTCAGTCCTCCTCAAAGTAGCCCAGCTAAATCTGGCAAGGCTCAGGATCACAAGGTTGGACCCAAGGCATGGGGGCAGAGCTCGGCACAGTGGTGGAGCACCCAAGCCGCAGAAATCTCAGACCTTTTGAAGTATTGAAAAATAATGTGTCTGGTTTATATTCTTGAGGGCAGCTCTTTAGCTTCTCAAGTTTCGTGAGTGTTTAACAAGAGTTTCTGACCTCGTAGGACTGTGAGTGCTTCGAAGGGGCCAATGTGCTGCTGACAATTTTCTGGCAATCTTTTACAAGCTCTAATGGGGGAAACATGCCGAGCACTCTAAAGGAGTCACTGGCCCCTTGTTCAGCTCCATCTCTGTTCTTTAATTTGACACCTGATTCCAAGTTATGATTATAGCAACTAAATGCGCTGGAGCAGAGCTGTAACTAACAGTTTTTGCATCCAAGGCAAGCACCAGAAGCCATGCATGGTACAAATGTTATAAAAAATCACCCATGGAGGCTGCTCCTGGGGCAGGGGAGCCCAGCTGGGCCCAAGAGAAAACATCTCCAGGAAGTCTGATTGGAGAAGGAAGAGCAAACCAGCTGGAAACTTCCGATTTTAACTAATTATCTTTGCAAGTGAGGTGATATGCTATGTTGCCCCTAAGATGACGGATGGGAGAGGACTATTAGAGCCCCCTAAATGGGGTTCTCCAGGGACAAGTCCCGATTTTCCCAACACTGGTTATACTTCTAATCTAGGGTCACAGATAGAAGGTGAGGAAGTCAATGGACAGATCAATGCAGAATCATTTAACCCTTCCAAGCCTCAGTTGCCTCATCTGTAAAATAGGGTATTGTAAGGAAAGATTTCATTGTTATTTCACTGATATGCTTTCTATTCTTAAAACGTGAAGATTTCTTCTTAAAGAAACAAACTGATCTCTCTGCTTCTATGACCTTGCTGGTACAGATGCTGCTCCCTTCACAGACACAGATTGCTACCCCTCCCTGACTTGGCAACCCGTTAGGAGGGAATTTCTGGGACTGAAACGTCTGTCACCTTGAGGCCAATTTGGGGCTCTTTGAACCAAACAGGGCTGGTTCTCAGACAATCAAAATCCAGCCTGTCACCGGGTACACACGTTGAGCCTCTCCAGGCTCAAGCAGGACCTGCCAGAGGCTGACATAGCCCCGGACAGCCTGGGTCATCTCCACACCAGGAGGAGGCATCACAGGCTGTTGGTGGAGGCGATGATCTGGGAAGGTAACTTTAGAAAAACAGTCCCACACATCAGAATCTCATTGGTTTCAAAGACCGTAATCTCCATTTCTAACATGTTTCCAAATTTCCTGGCCAAAGCACTCAGAGCAGGCCCTGCTTCGAAGTGGCCCTCTTGGCCCATCTCCTGGCCCTGGGCCAGCAGAGGAAATGCTGCTCTGGCACTTTTGACTGTTCCTGGGGAGGAAGAGAAGCCTCCCTGAAGCTCATGAGTCACAGGACACATTTCTGAAACATGAGGTCGTGCTTTTACAACTGGTCTTCATCAGAGGCTTTTTAAGTCCGGCCAAAGTGTCATCCTTTAAATGACTCATTGGGAAGACGCTGCAGCGAAACTGGTTTTTTCCTGGCTTATCATTTTCATGTCCTCTAAGGGGAAGCTGTTCTTCTTCTGAAGTACAACCCATTGAGAGATGGGGGCAATCCTTCTTTGCTCTCTCTCTCTTCATTATATGAGCATCGATTCATCAGACTGTCCAAGCTCTGTGATTAGAATAGCAGAGCCATCTGCTTAGTATTGAGTTTGATGGACTGTGATGGAACAGGGCACCTCCCCAGATGAGGACCAACCTCATGGGATTGAAAAGGGGGAGGGCAACGGGATTCTTCCAGAGACAGGGCCCATGATTTTCATTCTCCATTTTCCCTTTGGCCCTGGTAGGCCCTGTGTGATACCACATCCTGTCCACAGCGACTGGGCTCATCCAGGTACCTCAAGGGCAGCTCTCAGAATCAAAGGCTCTCTGAGCCAGAAGGGATGCCAGAGGATGTTCAGTAGCAACCCCCATTGCACAGAAATTCCTGGGCAGGAGCAAGTCTGGCGGGTGCTCACCTGGCCTCTGCTGGAAGAGAAATGCTCCTTCATGGGGGAAGACAGTGAGGGGCTGATCACAGACAAGTGACCTCTTTTTTCCCCTCCAGAATGGCTCTTTTTTCCTAAGCACAAGTAGTGATAACAGATGGAACCAAATGGGAAAAACCATACATACTTCCCCAAAGCTCAGAGAAGCCTCCTTGAGGTCATGTTCTGCTCAGTGAGGGAGTCAGGGAATTCTAGGAGATGGTTCATTGCATATGGAATCAATGGACAATCTAGACTCCATTAGGAGTTATGGAGGATCTCTAGGGAGAGCACCACTGAGTTGGACTCTTGCTGGTCAGACCCTCCAACCCTGGGAGGCCCATTATAAGTAGGAAATATATAAGATGGGGAGTTTCTAGGGAAACCAGGATGGGGAATGACCTGAAAATAGCAAGTTCTTTGATGGCTGGGACTGTTCTGTTTGTCTTCCTATCCTCAGCACAGTGCTTGGCATATCATAGGCTCTTAATAATGCCTATTGATTGGTGGCTTGAGATTGTGTCATTTGAAGATAAGTTCAAGAAACTAGGGTGGGTTAGTCCAAAGGAGGGAAGACTTCAAGGGAACAGGATAGGAACTTCAAGTATTTAATGGACGGTAACCTTGCTCTGTGGGATTTCAGAAGATGGACCAGGAGCGATGGGTAGAATGCCAAGAGGCAAACTTAGGCTTGATATCAAGAACAAGCCCTGCCCTCCTCTTCTAGCTTCTAGTTCTAAAGAAATGTGGCCTGCTTCCAAAGGAAGTGAGCTCCCTGTCCTTGGAGGTCTTTTTACTGAACCTGGACGACTCCCCGTCAGGCATCTTGTCCCATCCAAGTCTGACATCTGGGCCTGAACCTTGGCTTCAGTTTTCTTATCTATAGAATGAGGAGGCTGCCCTAGGACCTCAAAAGGGCCTTGTAATATTATTAACAAGAATATTAAAAATATTACCCAACATATTAAGACACTGTGAATAATCTGGCCTTAGAGCAGGGATTCTTAACCTTCTGCTGGGAATTTCTAAAAATAAGTATTTTGATAATGTGTATTTCAGTATAATTGGGTCCCTTTGTAAGCTCATGCATTCTATTTTATGCATTTACAACATTCTGAAAGGGGACTTTCTTCGCTTGTCAGAGAGATACCTGAGGAGCTACAGAAAGAGGAACTGTTGGCTATGTGAAGATGAGAGGCTCATTATGCCTCCCCCAGCTCCCCAAGCTCAAACACAGCCTTTGCCCTTCCATTAGCTGGGTCCAGACTTACAGTGACCAGGCGGGTGGCACAGCAGATAGAACACTGGGCCTGGAATCAGGAAGACCCGAGTTCAAATCTGTCTTTAGACACTTACTAGCTGTGTGACCCTGGGCAAGTCACTCAATTCTGTTTGTCTCCGTTCCTCATCTGGAAAATGAGCTGGAGAAGGAAATGGCAAACCACTCCAGCATCTTTGCAAAGAAAACTGCAAATGGAGTCACAAAGAGTTGGACACAACTTAAACAAATGAACGACAACGAAGACTCACAGCACCGCCAAGTCTGTCCCGGGGGCTCCCTGTGGCCTTTTTCCTGGGCTATGGCCTTTTTAAAAAAAAATCTGTGTCCTCTACTCCAGACCTAACCAAAAAGTCTTCCCAGCTCCTCCATTCCTGGAGAAACGTTGCCTTTTCTTTTCTGGTGCCATGTTTGTTCCCTCGTATGTTCAGGTCAGCACAGCTAGGCATCCACTGACTTAGCCGTTCCCTTGGCTGGAAATCTGTCTTTGCCTGCCCCAGTCCCTCCATCAGCCAGAGGCCACCACCTCTAGGAAAGCAGTTCAGTTTTCTCCTGATTACGGTGGAAGGGCTCGACGTCTCACTTACTATTTTTCATAGCTTGGTTGACAAATCTGCATCTGCACATTCTGGCGTCTGTTTCCTCTGGACCTTATCTTCCTCTCTGGTTTCTCCCATCCTCACTCCTTTGAGAAACTTCCACCAGTGTCTCTGTTTATCATCAGCTTATCTCATGTTCCCTTGAACCTCTCTTGGAATGATTTCATGAACAATTCCCTCAAGCTCTTCACAACTCAGCTTCCCAGCATCGTTGGCTTACAAGGTCTTGGGCCATCCTGGAAACCCCCTCCTCCCTTTTGGAATCAACAGATTCTCTGGCTTAGGGATTCATGTTACAGAAATACAAAAGAGCTTCCATCTTGCTCTGTTTTAACAGAATAACAGATCCTAAGAGTTGGAAGTAACCTTGACAACTGGCTAATGTCACCTGTAGCCAAAGGACTCCCCTCTGTAACATGCCAGACCAGCGGCTATCAGCTTGCTTGGTATATGGAGGCAAATTACTTAGCCTGTTGATTACTTCAGATTTAATACATTCATCCATTCAAAGACACATTATTTGTCACCTCCTGTGTGCAAATACACTCTGTCAGATCCTCAATTATCATTGTTCATGCCTACATGGAGCTTTGAATTGAGTGTAGGCATGAGTCACACGACCCATTATCTCTAAGACGGCTACTCAATACCTATAGTTAACAACAGAATCCTAAACTATGATTTCATCAGTATAGGGCACTTCATGTATTAAAACTCCTTCCACCAATACCGAGAGCTAGTCCAGTCTGGCCCCATATAGGTCTCTCAGGGCTTCTGTGCACTCCCTCCAAAGCACCTGCTGTGTGCTCCTGTGTACCCAGCCCCACTTACGCTAACTCTTTGACTTAGATTATCTTGTATTTCCTTACTTCTGGACACATTGGATCCCAAAGTAGACTCCTTGAGGGCAAGGATTTTTTGGTATCTCTGTACCCCCAGCACAGGAGCACGATACTGACTTGCACACAGTAGGTGCTCAACAGCTATTCGTTTAATTGAACTGAGAACAGGTGATTGTGTGAAGAAGGTGGCATTGGGTCAGTGAGATAGGGCCTGTGTCTTAGTTAAACTCTGTATCACCCCAGGCCCCAATCAAGGGCTCTGGACTCAGAGGGTGGTTGAGAAGTATTTCCCCTTTTTGTCATTATATTTTGTATTTACATTGTTTTAATCAATTGATAAGCAGGTACTGGGGATATAGAGATACAAAACTGATCCTTGCCTTCAATGAGTGCACCATGTACTTTGAGATACAGTCTATGCCGAGGTGAGGAAATCCAAGGCAGGTGAAGGCTGCATACAGAGTACCCTGGAGGACTCACTAACAGCCTCCCCACTAGTGTCAGCACTCGAGCTAAGCTTTCAAAGGAGCCAAGGCATTAAGAAGCAGAGGTGAAGAGGGGGCCGGTTCCGCTCTTGGGGAACAGTTCAGAAAACAGGTCGCGAGTGGGGGTTGGCTGGAATGCAGAATGTCCAAGGGGAATAATGTGAACTCCTTCTGGAACAGTTGGTGGGAACTAGATTATGAAGGTTTTTAGGCATCAGACTGAGGAATTTTCCTAATATTCTAGAGTGGCAGTATCAAACTTAAAGAGAAACAGAATGCTGTGCATTCCCTTCCAGTAACACACTAACTTAGAAAACCACAAATGAACCTCATCCATGTTGTCCTGTATTTTTATGTAGCTTATTAAATACTTCCCAATTGCTTTGTAATCTGGGTCGGGCTGCACTTAAGGGTTATGTGGGTGAGGTAACCCCTTGGTTCTAGAGGTGCTAGGGTAGCATGGCTTTAGAGGATTTGTCATCATCTTTGAAACCAAAAGCTTGGCTAGATCATTTCTCATCTCCATCCTCCATGGTCATACATACCTCAGTACCCCTTTTGCACAGTAGCCTTCTGAAGGCTCTTTTCTTTGTAGGGTCTATGACATTACTCATTGTTTGTTCAGGTGAGCTAAAAAACTCAGCCTTGAATCTGGAAAACCTTTTTCAGCCCTTGGTCATTTACTATCTATGTGACTTTGGGTAAGTTAGCTAACCTCTCTGTGCCTCTGTTCCCTCCACCATCATGCCTACTATGTGCCAAGTACTGTGTTAAGAATACAAAGACTAAATGAAAGTCTTTGCCCTCAGGGACTTCAGAGTCTATCAGACTAGGTCACTTCTGAAGCCCCTTCCAACTCTGTTCTGTGATCCTAAGATCCTGGCTGGCTTGGCTGCCTCTTCCCCTTGTGTGAATAATGCCTGACACCCCACAGAAGCCACAGAAGGTTCAGCAGAGCCGCCTCCCTAACTCAGAGGGGGCCGAGCAGGGCCAGCCTGCAGAATCCCCCTCTGAGAGAAAGTGGGGCAGAGAGCAGTTGTTCAGGGTTTTCACACTGTGCTACAGAACATTTTTATTGACTTTCTGAATAAAACTTTACCTACAACAATAAAGGAGGTAGAGAAAAATATGAGCTGTCATGGCCAGCATGTAAAAACTACCCAGCATATAAAATGCTACAGCCCGAGTTACGTTACAGAACTGCTGTCTGTCATCGACTTTCTGACCCACAGCACTGAGGACCTGCTGGAAACGCAACTCTCTCCTTGGGCCAGGGGAGTCCAGACACCAGAGCAGACTCTGCGTGAAGCAAGAGCGGTCGGTCCTAACTGGGGGCAGGGGTGGATGCTGGTGGCTGGCCTTCCAAGAGAGCTCCTTTGGTCCTCTTAGCTCAGAGAGGAAGGGAATATGAGTATTACCGGCCTGATTTTATAGTGAAAAGAGTTGGGGTCTGAGTGGTTCACAGAATGGCAGATCTAGAGTCCAAGGACGCTAGAGGGCATTTTGTCCTATGCTGTCATATTTCAGAAAAGGAAACTGAGGCCCTGAGATTTGCCCAAGGCCAATCACAGGAGCATAGATTCAAGGTTGGAAAAGACCCAGAGGCCTCCTATTTGGGCCCCTTCATTTTACAGATGTGGAAACTGAGGCTGAGAAAATTGAAGGACTCACTCAAACTAAGAAAGGCCAAGTCAGAATTTGAACCTACATCCCGCAAATCAGAGATCCCAGGGGATTTCCACTGCACTGCCTCATGGGAGTGGGAATGCCTTTGCTTGGAGACACAGCGGGGAAGCATCACAAGCAGGTCCACCTGAGCCCAAGTGTAGCTGAATGTGAAGCCTCCCTGACTGTTGAGAAGGCTGCACTACCCTGGGTCTAGTTTTCCGGTAAAGCTCATCAGGAAACTCAATTGGCTTGTGAATTGTCCCCCATGGATATTTTAAAAGTTATATTGGGGTAACCTTCTTATTCCTCCCTACTAGAAAGGAAGCTCTGTGAGGGCAGGTCCCATGTCTTGTCTCAGCTTTGAATATCCCTTCCCACCCCCACAGTACTCTGCATACAGTGGGTGCTTAATAAATGTTTTCTTCCCTAAAAAAGCAGGTTATGTGGTAGTTATGTGTGTATATTACAGGAAGTACCCTAAACTTAAGCATTACATATCAAGTGTTGTATTTTATAAGGGATTATGTAATGAATGTAGAGAAGGATTTCCTGTCACAATGGCTGACATTCCTTC
>CM053624.1:6994414-7031671 GCA_028646595.1 Phalanger gymnotis | reverse complement strand
TCCTTCCTTCCTTCCTTCCCTCCTTCCTTCCTTCCATATGCTATTCAATTCGGTAAGCATCTATTAAGCACCTGCTTATAGGGATAGAAAGACAGACTTCTCCTCTGTGTGGGGTCCTCAAAGAGCTATTACCCCTCTGCTTATTTCTGGACAGTTACACATATCTGCATAAACAGTATAAGAATTCCATTCAATAAACGCTCATCATATGCAGGGGCTTGGGCCCAAATTGCTGCTTCTGTTAGTGTATGTGAGTTCCCAGCAGACTGTAAGCTCTATGACGGCAGAAACTTTTTTGGTTTGTCATATTTTCAGGATGCCTAATACATAGTAGGTGCTTAATCAGCTCTTAATGAACTAATCACCTACTTTCTATGACCAGAAAATAAATTTCTGAGGTAATGTCTTGCCAAAGGCAATAATAGTACAAGCAAATTCAGAGAATCAGACTAGCCCAGTTTTAATGCATAGTAGAAACTGAATATAAATTCACATTTGAAAAGCTGGTCTAGTTTTCTGATAGAAGTCTCATGAAGAAAAAAAAAATCTGTGTTTGCCTGTGTCCAATTATTTAAAAGCCAAACTCCAGCATCCTATATGGAAAACAAGAAACCTTACAGAGAGAAACAAGATCTGAACAACCAGAAAGGCTATTTCTATCTCTGTTTTCCACTTAGAAAAACTGGACTCTTGGGGTACAGGATAAAAAGGAAAATATGGAGCAGAAGATTCCTGAAAGGCAAGTGGATCCCTGGTTTTTGCCATTGTGATATATGTATTTATAACTCTCTGTCTCTTTGGGGTGACTGGACAGCTCCCTCTGACTTCTCAAATCTTGACCCCCAAAGGCAGTTGATCAGCTGACATTGGATGATGACTGATCACAGGTCACCATTTAACCCATGGTATTAACAAAGGAATCATCCTTTAAAATCAAATGAGAACAAGCCTGGGTGTGTTTGATGGTTTCACTCTCCAGAAACAACAGAGAACCTTTTCCACAACATGAGACCAGCTCACTAGCTACTCTCCAAGCGGGCAAAAGTCATATGGAGATTACAGTGGGTTATACCAAAATAAATCCAAAGAGAAAAGGAATGCACCGATTGGAGTGATGGTAGGATGTGATCATTCAATTTAATCTGCTTTAGGCTTAGACAATAAGAAAGATATAATAGAGGCTTTTTCTCCTTTACCCAGAAAACTCAATAGCTTCCCATGAAGGTTTCTGATTCATTTCCCAATAAGAAGGAAACAAGCATTTATTAAGTACCTTCTATGTGCCACCCACTGTGCTAAGCACTTTACAAATATTATATCATTTGATCCTCCAAACAACTCTGAGAATCAGGTGCTATTATTATTCCCATTTTACAGTTGAGGAAACTGAGGCAAATAAAAATTAAGTAACTTGCTTGGGGTCACATATCCAGGAAGTATTTGGGGTAGGATTTGAACGCATGTCTCCCTGACTGCAGGCCTAGCCCTGTCTGTTATACCACCTATCTTATGATAGAATGCAAACTACTTGAGAATAGAGACAATCTTGCTTTTGCCTTTGTGGTGATGTTGATGATGATGATGATGATAATGGTGATGGTGATGATGCGATGGTGGTGGTGGTGGTGGTGATGATGATGATGATAGTGATGGAGATCATGATGGTGGTAGTGGTATGTTGGTAAGCAAAATGGGCTCCTCAGCACTTAGTTCAACAAGTGCCCTTGAAGAGTTTGGCTTTTGTTTTTGTGGAGTAATTCAGTGTATTATATTGAGTCTTACTAAGTGCTAAGCCCCAGGCCCAAACCCCTATTAGGTATAAAACCTATGTGGATGTGGATTGGCAACTAAGGTGGGGCCCAAGGTGGGGCTAACTCCAGGGAGGGCCCAGTTTACATGTCTGGGACAGTAGAGGCTTTTAGACCACGTGAGTTTAAGTTGCCTCTTTGTGACAATTCTAGGTCAAGTAGGTGAGTTGCATGTGTGACTCACCCCTGACCCTGAAAAAGATATAAAACCAGGGGTTGGCCTTCTCTTCTTTGGAGCTCTTTCCCACAGCAGTGGTGGAGTGTGACTGTGGGCCAGCCCTTGTTCTGAGCTCTCGGGCTGAACTTAGATGTTGGTAACTATGAATTGTATTGAGTCTGTCTGTTTGTAATTTGTTTAGGGTTCTCACTCGTGGTGGTGGTGCTGAGGAGGAGACTCCGGGCAGCTGTAGCTAAGGAGCCCTCCAGCTTGTAAACACGGATGCTGAGACTTTGTTGAACTCTGGTAACTATGTATTGGGATTTGAATCAGACAAGGTCTGTCTGTTGATGTTTGTAATTTGTTTGTATTTTGTTCTGAAGTTCAGGGTGCTGGTTTTTTCCCCTGAACTAAGTGAGTGATATTTGTGTGCTGAATTAAAGTAAGCTTGCCAACCCCTTAAACATTGCTTTCCTTATTAAGGCAGATCAAAAGAACCTGTGCTTTTGCAGTGTGTTGGCAGCTTTCTGGGTGCTGGTTGTAGGTGGATCTTACACCCCTACCGAAGCTGCTAGCTGGATTGTTGAAACAGGTGGTGGTGGTGGTGGTAATGATGATGATGATGGTGGTGGTGGTGGTAGTGATGATGATGGAGGTAATGATGATAGCTAGAACTTGTATCCTCATTGTCTTCTACAATGGCCTCTACATTAGAGCTTAATAAATGCATGTGGATGAGTTTGGTTACTTATCCCCACCCTGTGAGTATCTGTGTTTTCCTCTTGCTCAGATAACTTTGCTGGCTTCCCTAGAAAAGGGATCCTATGGATATAATAAAAGTGATTACCCCAAGCAGTCTGGGTACTAAGACATTCAATACCAAGGCCTCCCATGACCCAGGTGAAAGTCTGAGGACACAAGTCAAAAACCAGCTTCTAGCCTTTGCTCTAATTTTTTTTCTTTTCCCACTGACAGGCCACAATAAGATTGCTGAATATGCAGCAATAAAAACAATAGAAGGAATGGTTACACAATCTTTCCTAATTAATGAAGCCTGAGTCTTCTTTACCCTGAGTCTGAGCTTCCTTTGGTTCCCGAGAGAGAGTAAATGTATTTATTTGCATTGTTTTAGGGTGTTTGTGAGAAGTCCCCTAAAGCTGAAAAAAACCAAAGGCAAAAATAAAATCTAAAACTATACATTGCACTCACTTTTGAGTCCAAACCTAGGAGTGAATATTTCTTCTTTGGAAGTACTTTCTGATATTGGTTTTTTCAAGCTTTTGATCATGGTTTAGATCTGAAATGGATTTTAGAAACAGACCATTAAAAACAATTCCCTCATTTTACAGACAGGGAAACAGAGGCACACAGAGAGGGGGTGATTTCTTTAGGTCATACACCTAGTGTCTCAGATGAGATCTCAGCCCAGGTCCTCTTGATTCCAAGTTCAGTGCTCATCCAGTACACCATGTCGTCTTTGAGAAAAGAGGCAGGGATGGTAGATGAACTACTGACCCAGCACTGGGCACACTAATGCAATTCTGACTTTTTTCTAGTTGTGTAGATAAGTTTGTATTGATCCTGCCAGATTCCCCAGCCTGATTACACTCAAGACATTGATAGGATGGCTGTCTGGGATCAAGGGGACAGTGGATGACTTTGCAATGGAGCAAACACATCGAGACCTCCTAACCTGTGGGCTTAGCATCAGACTACTGGCCGTACAGGGTGCTGTACAGGGAATAAAATGTTACCAGTTTTGTTTTAATCGAAAGGAAAAAAAATATGAGAAAAAGAAATGTGGTAGGACTTAGCCCCAAGCCCAATGTACATACCTTTAGAAGTCATCTGCTCTCACTCGATGTGCTGTGGGATGTTTAATGTGGTTTTTGGCATATGAGAAACTATTTTTATCATATTTGTCCCATGTTCTTGTGTCACAGGGACTTTGATCGGAATGACTTTCAGAGGTAACACTATTTTATGAGTTGGGAGGTGGTGTTAAGAAGATCTATTGTCTATATTGTCTTTTTTTGAACATGAGTCATCAATCTACAAATTACCAACAGAGCATGGCATACAATATATGCTGTTTTATAAAGGCGTTCCCTGCTATCTTGGAAGTTAAGAACGTTGCTTCCCCAGGGCAACAAGACAATAAACATTTTTTAGGAAGAAGGATTCATTGTATGTTTTTGTTCCTCGAGATGGTGTTATTTTCTAACTGAATGCCCAAAGACCTCAAAGAGGACTGCATGCATCATAAGTGAATAATCAATATGAATCCTAAAGCCTGACTCTAAATCTGCCCACTTCTAATGACATCTCTTTGGTGGTTGGTTGCTCTCCCTGCCCAATCCACTGGTTATCAGCCTCAGGATAATGTCCTGACTACTCTGTTATTTCTGAGAAAGTCAATGCTTGAGTTCTTTAGCTGAAGGCCTTCCCCACTACCTCATTTGAGCTCTCCAAAGGAGACATCAGAAATGAAGGGGTCCATCAGGAGTGTTTCAGCGAAGGTTAGGCAGCAGATCATGGGTGACTGGATTGGATGAGGTCAGTGGGAATGGAAAGGACTTTGGGAGAAGGAATAAGTAGGGACTGGACATTTGGTGGGAGCAGCAAGTAGAAGATAGAAGGTTCATCCATGAAACTGATTTTGTATTTTGACATCCACAACCTGACATGTTCATCTCAGCATTTTCTAAGTGGTCATGCTGGCCAACCAGCAGAGAGATGTTCATTTGCGAGGAGGAGGAGCTCCATTTCCTTGTCAAAGCTAATACTGCTTCTTCTGGGCACGACTCAGGTCCTTTCTTACTCCTTCAAGACCCTGCTCTCCCAAATCAGCTGCTCTCTAACTACTCCCTCCTTTTTTTGCCTACAAACAGACTTGGTTTCCCTTATCCTAAAAGCTAAAATGGAAACAAAACTTCTCTCAACCTTCCTTCCACCTCAAGCTACTTTCCCTTCTCTCTTCTTCCTTGAAAGAGAAGCAAACTTCATCACCTTTCTCCCCAAACCTGCCAACCTCTCGAAGTATATTCACTCTGTGTGTTCATATTGGTCTTCCAAAGCCCCAGGCTGGAAACATCAAAGTTATCTTGGATGACTTCTTCAACCTCTCCATCTCACCTCCAAGTCAGTTTGATCATCTCTATAGCCAACTGTCAAATTAGCAAGCATTTAAGTACTTTATCTGTGCCAGACACTAAGATCAATGCTGGGGATACAAATCCAAGGTGTCCCAAAAGTCTTTGTGCATTTTTAAGTTACTAAAACTGCACGAAGACTTTTGGGACAAGCTGCATTATAATGCTGATGCTGATAGTAGTAGTAGTAATTCATAACAATAACGATACTTATATTGTAATAGTAAAGACAACACAGAGGTGAGCTGAAAAGCCCGGGTGGGCAGAGGTGCCCACATTGTGGTGAAAGGCTGAGAATAAGAAACAGAGCTGGGAGATAACAAAGGCTAGCTAGACTTGGATCTTCCTCAAAATGAAGGTACCTAGAAGAATTCACAAATGGTAGAAGAGGAGAGGAGAAGAGAGCTGAGACTTAGTGGCAATGTCCTGAAAGTCAGAAGTGCTGGCAGGACAGGTATTTATCTCACAAATTGGCCCCCTTTCCATTTTTTCTCTTGCTACCATAACCCCAGCGTCTCACTCCTTACATAGTTGTCTCGTAAGCAGTTTCCCATGTCTAGGCCCTTCCTCCAATGAATTTCCCTAAGAACAGCCCTGATCACCACCCTCCCTTACTCAGACTCTTCAGTGACTCTTCATACCCCACTGAATAAAGCTGAAATTCCTTTCTTACTAAGGCTTACAATATCATGACTATATTTCCCACATCCTACATTGCTGCCATGCTGGTTTCCTCGCTATTTTCTAAGTACACCCCAACGTTTCCTGCCTCTGCAGGCAGAACAGATGCTGCCCCTCCCTCAGTCTCTGCCCGCCCAACTTCCTTCCAGTCTTTATGATCAGCTAAAATGCTGCTGACATAAGCAAGGTGATTTTATTACTACCACGTTAAATTGAAAATACAATTTTAAAAACAAAGTAAGTATCAGAGGTTGTTGGAATGTTTGTGTTTGTTTATAATAAAAATCCCAAAAGATGACCCAAATAAAGCCTTCCCAGCTCACCAACCATCCATCTACTCTCCATCCTCCAAATAAATGTAGCCTCTCCTCATAACACCTGGCTTGACTTTCATCCTCCCTTTTCATGTATCAGTCTCCTCTCCCCAGGGAGGCCACAAACTCCTGGAGCTCAGGAATTGTTTCCTCAGTTTTCCTTGGTAGACCATTCAGTGGTTTCAGTAGTCTGGACTGATGGGAAATACTAGTTAATTATTCGGTTCCACTTTGAGGAAATCATCTGCTTTCCTATGGTCACATTCCTGCTCACAGTTTAGGCCACAATTTACTGCTGAAGACCCTGGTCCCTGTGTTGTTAAGCAAAATTGTCTCCTTAGTATGGCTTTTGTTCCTTTTGAGTGGAAGTACTTTCAGCTGTTAAGTGCTAAGCCCCAGGCCCAAAGCCCTATCAGGTGTGAAACCTGTGTGGGTGTAGATTAATGACTTAAGAGGGGCCAACTGGGGAACCAATGGTCTCTGGTTGTTGAGGCGGGGCTTGAGAACACCAGAGGCTCGGCGGCGAGGAAAGGTGAGCCAAGAGACAGTTTCAGCAGAAGCCAGAAGCTGAGGAAGCCAGAAGCTGCGGAGGCAGGAAGCTGCGGAAGCAGAGCTGACCCGTGTGTAGACCCAGGAGTGTGAGCAGGAACTTGAGGCCAGTAAAAATGATTTGGCTAAATACTATCTTGTTTTTTCTGTGGCCTCCTGGTTACTCTTGTGAGGCGGGCTTTCTGGGCCTGGAGTCTTTTTGTCAAGATGTCGGAATGGGGAGGCTGGTTCACAGATCAGCTGCAGTGGGGCCTAAATAAATTTCTTGTTGTTTTCTCCTTAGAGAACCTCTCATACCTTGTGATTTCGAACCATTCAAACGTATACATGATTATATTTGAGATTATAAATTCGGTCTTCCTACTATACTCCCCATACTGCACAAGATCACTTGGCTGAATGGGAATTAATAGGGATGACGTAAAAATCATACACTTGGGTTCAAAAACCCAACTTCACAAGCGGTAGATGGAGGAGGCAGGGGCTGACACAAGTTAAGAAAGAGATTTTGGAGGATTTTAGTGGACCACAAGCTTAATGAGAATTAATGGTATGATAGAGTAGCCAAGAAAAGGAAATGCAGTCTCAGAATGTGCTAAGGAAGCCTCGTGACCAGGGACCACGGAAGTGGTCAGGGAGCATAGCGCGGTGCTCCCTATGGGGTGAGTGTTTAATAAACAATTGTTAAAGAATAGTTCTGATTGGACCATGTGTAGAATAGCATATTCAGCTGTTTTACCCCATTATTAATAAGGGCATTCAAAAAAACCATGGATTTAGAACTAAAGGGACCTTGAAGGCCATCAGTCTAGTCCAGTCCACTCATTTGACACGTATCAGGTGACTCCAGAGCCCATCTCTCTTGAGAACAGCCGGGATGGAAGAAGGAAAGCCAGGCTGGGGAGGAAGGTTGAAGGGAAGACTTCACAGGTAACAGGCAAGACAACAATCTGCAGTGGAAGGACTGTGCTGGGTACTTAGCAGGCTGCCGTCAGAAGAAAGAGATTAGACATGTGCGTTAATATTGATTCTTTTTGATAAAGCTGTGTTTATTCCTTTGCCCCACAGGGCAGGAGACATGCATGGAAGTTCCCAAGAGCTGAATTTAGGCTTGATACAAGGCAAACTTCCTAACCCGTGCTTCGCCCAGTGCTTGGCATATAACAGTGTTTATCGCTGGATTTATTGTTTGATTAACAGGTAAAGCCCTCCCATGGTGGAAGGAGCTGTCCCGGGAGGGCCTGGGTTGCCTCTCACTGGAGGCTGTTGAGAAAAGGCTGGAGGTTGCGTGTGTTACGGAGAGAAGCATCTCCAGGTATGGGCAGGGCTAGAGAGTTCCTGGGATCTCTCACATCTCGGAGGTTCTAGATTTCTGATTCTGTGTGGCTCTACCTGTTGGCTTTCTCAAAAAATAAAATAAACAAAAAACCCAAAGAACATTGAATTTGGAGTCAGGGGTCCTGCGTCTACATCCCAGCTGATTGTGTGAGCTGGACAAAGTTCCTTCGGCACCCCAGGCCTTAGTTTCTCCCCTTGTAGAATGACATAGTTGGATAAAGCCACCTCGAAGGTCCTTCCAGCTCCCAGGCCAACATAACATGACAGCTCCTGGCTGAGTCCTCCAGAAGAAAATGGTCAGGCCCTCTAGCTTGGGTCTTCTAGGGAAAATTTCAGCATTGCCTTTTAATTGCAGCTTGGTTCTGAAAGTCTCATTGGCTCTTTTCACACAGCTGTTTGTTTTCACTAGCTCCCCTGACAAAGATCTCATGCCAACGACCATAGACAAGTATGTCAATTTGTTAACAAATTTGACCAAGTCTTTTTTTTGGCAACAGTGGGGGGCTGCTCTCCTCGACACTATTCTCATGACTGCATCCTCCACAAATGGAGTGAATCTTTTATTCCATGGTAGAAGGAGAGGAGCCCAGACAACCATCAAGAAAATGCACAAATACAGAAGTTTCTATGCAGGACAGAACTTCTAAATACAAAGCAGGAAGGACTTTGGGGGGGGGGAGTGGTTCTGCCACAAAACTGTTCCATGTTTGTCAAGGACTTTAGGAGTATAAGCAAGCTTTGATGCTTCAAAGAGGGGATCTTACTCTCTCCATGAACTCCACAGTGATCGTAGAGCATACCTCATCTATGCCTTCCACTCTGCACCGGGCAGGTGTGGCCTCTGGGCCTTTTGCTAAACCCTTGTGTGTCCTGGCCGCCACTGCAGACCTCACTGTGTAGCTTGGTGGCACAGGGAAGCCCTGAGGTGGGATCATTGTGTGTCATGTCTCTTAGATGCCCCATGGCTCCAAGCTGGGGATGCAATGCAAATCTGAGCTCATTCCTGCCCACAGACCTGCACAGAGAGGAACTTACATGCAGGATAAATGAGAGGCAAGTACAGGGTGGGGAGAGACCAGGAGATGCCTTGAGGAGCTTGAACTGGAAGTATCTGAGACCCCTCACCCTCATCCCCACTCAGCTCCTTGTGCCCAGGCAGATATAGGATCTTCTCTCTGGCTCATTGTTGAGACAACTGAGGCTCCTGGAAACTGGTCGGTAAGGCTGCTGGATTTAGAAGGAGAGGAAGGACCCTCTCTGAGCCTCTGCATCCATATCCATAAAATGAGGCTAATATTTCGAATGGGCCAAGCCCCCTTCTGATGGCTATGAACGATGATCCCAAATGCCTCAGTGATGTCAAATGCCAACTGTCATTTGTCAGCCAATTCAACTAGACAATTGAGGACAAACCTATTGTCAGAAAACCCCATCTATCCCGAGGGGGCTGGGTAGCAGAATGGCTAGAGAGCTCTACCCAGGGTCAAGAAGACTTGAGTTCAAACCTCGCCTCAGCTACTTCCTAGCTAGGTGACCCTGGGCAAGAAACTTAACCTCTGCTTGCCTCTTGGGGATAATAACGACACCTGTTTATGAAGATAATATCTGTAAAGTGCTCTGAGGACCTTGAGATGCTTTGTAAATGCCAGCCATCACTATGCTTCTAAATTTAAAAAGCATTTCGTTTACATAGAGTCAGACCATTCTGTATAACTCAAAGCCAAAAACGCATAGGGTCAGTTTTCCTAAATAGTTCATAGAAAAGCCATTCAATTCTATTAGTAAGCGTCTTCCATGCAGAAGACACTGTGAAGATTTAAGGACAAAAATATTCGAAAGCTCCTACAGAACTCTACAATCATCATCACAGTCAGTAAAATCTATGGATTTGTGGCATTTACATTTTGGATTAGGTTTGTATTTTAGACCTGGAAAGGCTTTTATATATCCTTTATTACAGAGGTCCCTGACTTTGAATTATGAATTTGTTTTGTAAAAATATTTTGATAAAAAATATTATAACATAATTGATTTCCTTTGTAATCCTATAGTTTTATTTTATGCATTTAAAGACATTATTCTGACAAGGGGTCCACAAGACTGTCAAAAGAATCCATGATACACAAAAAATTAATCTAATCTTTGCCTTGTACAGATGGGGAAACCAAGGCACAGAGTGAGAGATTACTTGTCTAGGTTCCCCAGGGGACAGAGCTGAGATGAAAATCAAGGCATGTTGATTCCAGTCTGGAGTATTTCTGTTTTCTCTTTAAAATGTTTCCTCCATGACAACTGATACTTTTCTGAAAGTTTCCAAAGCTGTCTTCTAATTTCTAACACAATAAACAAACCACAATCCTTTTGCTCTGAGGGTATATTTGAAAGAGAAGCCAGCTCCACTATCAGGACTTTCCTGAAACTGGTCTTGGGTTAGGCTCCATTTCGAGGAAACTGTAAACAACATTTCCCAGGGTAACTCCCAGGAGCCTTCAATGACACTGGGGTTTATCAGGATGGATCACCCCCAACCAATAACACACGGGGCTGGGGAAGCAAAGGAAAAGCTTCTCGATTTCCAGAGAAAGTTGAAAACCTGGCCAAAAACACTCTGGGCTAAAACCAAACAGGGTGCACCACTGACGACTGACCTGAGATGTTCTCTGAAAGTTAATTGGACCCATAAATGACCAGGTCCTCCTGAAATCACAGGAGATGCTTTATATCATACATGGACTTTTCCCCTGTGTTTCTCATTTGGAAGCGTCATAAAAAATAAACTCATCCCTTTGTGCTGTCTCCTGCCATATTCTATATAAATGCATGAGATACTAGAGAGGAAAAAAGCACACAGATATTCTGGAGTCATATAATTTTATAGAGATGCAAAAGGAGGCATCTGGCTCAGTACTATCTCGCTTCTTTTTTTTGGAGGGGGTGCAGAGGTGGTAATAACACTGGATTTTTTTAGGCAGCTAGATGACTCAGTGAAGATAGGAAGACCTGAGTTCAAATCCTACCTCAGACACTTAGTAGCTGTGTGACCCTAGACAAGTTACTTAATCTGTCTGTCTAAATTTCTTCATCTGTAAAATGCTTCACAAGGTTTTTGTGGGAATCGAGTAAGAGAACATATTCCAAGTGCTTTGTAGATGTTAAAATGCTTTATAAAGCCTAGATATTCTTTCTCAAGAATTTGGTATCTCCCACTCTTTCGGCTGTCCTAAGAATCAACCATTTTCATGTTTGGGGTTATTTGTGTTGTTTTAATTGCAAGACTAAGTCAACTTTGCAATTTTAAAATTATATGCATTCTAAAAAGCTCTACAGTTTTGCCATTTTAATTATCCAAGGTGTCCTGTTAATTTCTTACATAAATAACAGAATTTCAACTTTTAGGGTACAATTAGGAAGGGGTAGGGGAGGACAAGTGGAAAACCAACAGAAGAAACTCAAGGAGAGGCTTCCAAACTGCTGCCTGCTGTGGGTGCAGCAGCAAGGCCCAGGTGGCCTTAGGTGTCAGGTGCACAGTTCATCATTGAACCTGTCCTCGAATTTGGTTGCCCCGACAGAGCCTTGGAGAGTCCAGAATCATCTCCATCCCACAGTGGAGTGTCTGAGATCTTCAGTGGAGCAAAGGATGGTGTTTGCCCAAATGATGACATGTAGATGAATGGGCAGTTTGTTGAGTTGGTCCATTGGCACATTTGTCTTGGCCAGTCACTGTGGATGATGGACAGCGAGCTGGGCACAGAACTGAATGCTAGGAGGACAGAGGGCTGGATTAAATCTGGGACATTGCACACTATTTTCCATGCTCAACAAATGCTCCCTGACATAAAATGTGTCATCTTTTTAACACCAATATGCTCGTGGCAACGCCATCTGGCTGTGACTCATGGACCACCACAACCTCAGAAGAATCTAAGTCTCAGCTGACCCAAACGGTAATGAAGAGACACATAGAAGGTATAAGTGGGCAACGGGGCATCTCCAACCTTGCTTCATGTGCAAAGGATGACCAAGAAGATCTATCCAAATGCAGGTGGGGCTGGAAAAGGACACAAGACAGTCCTGAAGCAAGACTAGGGTGGAGGGATGATTTAAGTCTTACTTGATAGTCACAAAATGTTAAAATATGAAAAGAAAGACTCCAGTATCTTTACTGTCCTCCTAACATTCAATTCTGTGCCCACCTTGCTGTCCATCCACAGTGACTAGCGAAGACAAATGTGCCAATGGACTAACTCAGCAAACTGCCCATTCATCTACATGTCATCATCTCAGCAAACACCGTCCTTTGTCCCACCGAAGTCCTCAGATGCTCCACTGTGGGATGGAGATGACTGGACTCTCCAAGGCTCTGTCAGAGCAACCAACCTTGAAGACAGGCTCAATGAGGAACTGTGCACCTGACCCCAAGGCCACCTTCTGTTGAGGGTGAGTTGGACCAGATGGGTCCCTTCCAACTCCAAGCTTCTGTGATTTTGATGAATCTGTCACCAGAATGGGAAGAAAATTGTAAAGGATTTGAAGGAAAATATTTGGACTCAAATGGCAACAGTTTGGTGTAATGGAAAAGGTGCTGGATTTAGAGTCAGGAAGACCAGAGTTCAAATCCCACCACAGACACTAGCCGTGTGGCCCTGGACAAGTCACCATGCCTCAGTTTCCTCCTGTGTAAAGCGAGGATAATAATAGCAAATAACATTGCTGTAAGGGAGAATGAAATGATACATGTAAAATGCTTTGCAAACAACCCTCTATATACATACTAGCCATTATAATGAAGGTGCACAAGGAATAGAGAGCTGGCTTTAGAGTCAAGAAGACCCGGGTTCAAGTCCTGTCTTGACACATTGTCGTAGCATGACCTTGGGCAAATTACTCAACTTCTCAGTTGCCCAGAAAACTCTCTCAAGCTAAAAATTGCAAAGAAATTGCCAACTTGCATTGGAAGAGGGAGGGCTTCAGTGAGAGTTATCTAGGCTGATAAAATCTCAGATCAGGTTAGAAATAACAGTGATAATTGCTATCATCATCATCATCATCACCACCATCATTGAATCCTCCTTGGAGAATTGATAGAAGGACCTTGATGACATTCCCAGAGACTGACAAGGCACGGTGGTTTACCAACTCCATGGACAGAGAAAGTAACCACCTCCAAGAGATCAGGGATCCCCTGACATGCCCACAGAAAACCAAGAATAGACTTCCTTGGGTAGTTCCCCCTCACTGCTGTCTTCAAGAAAAGGCTGCATCATGACTGTTAGGTGTGGGTTGGACCAGATGGGTCCCTTTCAACTCTAAGATTCTGTGATTTTGGTGATTCTGTCACCAGACTGGGAAGAAAATTGTAAAGAGTTTAAAGGAAAATATTTGGACTCAAATGTCAAACCCAGGCATTTCATCTAAAGTATCACTAACTCCCTACAGAAATTCCTCCAGTCTAAAAGGATCATATATTGGAAAATGAAAAGGACAATTGAGATGATTTCATGCAGACCCCCTCCCCTGCCACTACCAAATTCACAGATAAGGCAACAGAGGCCCAGCAAGGTGAAAGGATTTGGTCCCAGAGAGAGCCAGGGCTTAAACCTGGGCTCTCTGCTTCTAAATCTGACTGTCCTTTCCCCTGCAACCTAGGTATCCTTTAGAATATGCATGTCCCTACTGTGCATTTGTGAGATAAAGTTTAAGAAATGAATACTGCTGCCCTAGCATGGATTTAAGCTAGTCACTGAACACAAGGAGTGGCCTGTACCCAAGGTTGCAAGGAGGGATGAAAAACCATTCTCCTGTGAAATGCCCTTTGTTTGGATGTCTCTTTGGGGCTCAATATTCCAAATTTGGAGCCCTGGCATGTGCTCTTTCCAGAAGGTGGTGAGGCTTTATTTTGAGCATCTCTGAGTCATGCACAAGGAGAAAAAAAAGATTTCTTCAAAACCATATGTCACCTTGACCTTTCTACAAGTCTATGGAACACAAATGACTTGGAGGAAGCAAGAAAACCCTTCAAGCTCCCAGGAATTTAAGTCTTAGGTAGGAAAGAAAATCTGGCAAATGACAGTTCATTTTCAGACTAAGGAAGCTTCAACAGAAGGAGCTGACCAGGGCTCTGCTGGCAAATGCCACCTTACAGCTCATGGTAATGAAAGGAAACAAGAATCCTCTTAGAGGACACTTGAGATTGTCATGGTACCAAAGGATTGAGCTAGAAGAGGCCTTTGAAATTTTCTAGTTCGGCCCATCACTTTATGGAGGACACTGAGATCTAGAGAGGAGAACCAATGGCCCAAAGTCAAGGTAAATAGCAAGGCAGAGATTTGAATCCAGATCTTAGAGAATTCCAAATTAGTTACTCTTCCCCAGCCCTCAGCACTTACTCTGATACTAAAATACCAAATCCCTGAATTTTAGAATGAGAGTAGCATAATCAAGCCATGGCTGAACTAGGCTCCCCGTTATGCCATCTCTGACAAGGAGCATCCAGTTGCATGTTTAAGACCTCCAACGGGGAGGTAGGAAGGGAGGCACCCTCCTCAGGCAGCTCATAGCCCTCTGGGATGGCTCTTGTTG
Source organism: Phalanger gymnotis (assembly GCA_028646595.1). Taxonomy (NCBI): domain Eukaryota; kingdom Metazoa; phylum Chordata; class Mammalia; order Diprotodontia; family Phalangeridae; genus Phalanger; species Phalanger gymnotis. Next base: position 7,017,093 of record CM053624.1, on the reverse strand, counting down.
TTAGCAAGCTCTTTCTGACATCAAGCCCAAGCTGGTCTGCTTCCAACCCTCATTTGTCACTCTTGGCTCTGCCCCTCAATCCCAAGCTGGACAAGGCAGATCCCACAGCCACACAAGAACCCTTCCAGGACCTGAAGACTGTTATCTACTAAAACACAATTGGCTAATGTATGGATTCAATGGCTCAGCATGGCTTAGATGCTGATACACTTGAGGTCACACCAGTTCCCCCAACACTCTGCCATAGCCTTGTGGTCATCCCAAAGAGGGATTGGCAGCCTCAGTCACCAGGGTCACATGCAAATGGGAATTGCAAAGTACATTCACACAACATTTTGCTTAAAACTGCAATGCCCGAGAGGGATGAAATATCCAAATGAAGATTGTAACACAGCAAGAACTAAGTTTACTCCTCATCATTTCTGGGTCAGGTCAGTCATGTGCTGGCTTTGAAGCCAAAGACTACTAGAAGGCCAGCAAAGCAGGGAGTAGATAATGCATGATGTCTAACAAACCATGCATATCACAACAGACCAAGGTCAAAGTGAATTCCTAATTGTAAAGAGAATTAATAGGAACAGTAGCCATCAATTTCATCAATTAACCAACCACCATTTGTTAAGCAGCTCTTATGTGCCAGGGATGCAGACTCAAAGGTAGCAAGACTTGGGTTCAAGCCCCACTCTGACATTCACTCTTCCTGTGATGCCAGGCTAGCCATTAACATCCATGGTGCTCTGGACAGCTCTGTGAGATTGGTAGAGGGTGTTTGCTCACTCTGGAGTTCCCAGCACTGCTGAATTCACAGCTCTAGTCCCTAAACCTATTCCAACATACCAGGCCCTATGCTAGGCACTAGCTAGCCAAAGACAAAAAAAAATGAAACCATCATTTTACTAACATCTAATCCTGTTCTTTTCATAATGATATCTAAGATAATCTGAAGTCTTATCTTTCAAGTGGATTGTGCCAGGAGAAAGTACCAGCTACATGTATTGGTTGAGAGTAAATGCTCATAATTAACCTCAGGAACGTGGAACATGATTCCAAAAGCTCACAGAAGAATAATAGGACAACAAGGCTTAATGAAACAAGGGATAGAGGCAATTACAAAGTAGAAAATTTTGATTATACAATATCAAAAGACTTTGTATGAACAGAATTAATGCAATTAGGATAATAAAGGAAGCAAGTCACCTGGGGGGAAAAATCTTTGTATCATATATCTCTGATAAGAGTCTTATAGCCAAGATCTAGAGACCATTAACCGAACTATAAAAGACTATATGCCATTCCCCAGGAGATAAGTAGGCAAAGGTTATGGATAATTTGTAAAATAGTTGAAACTATTCACAGCTGCACAAAAACAAACTCATGTTCAGCAAATTGACAAAAGTGACCAAAGATGAACAGAGTTCATGTTGGAGGAGTTGGGGAAAGACAAGGGCACAAAGTGTTTGGGTGGAGCTGGGAATTGGTGCAACAGTTCTGGAAGCAATCTGTAATAATGCCAAAAAGGCAGACTAATAAGTGTGTACTCTTTAGGCAATTAGCCTTAGAAGGTCAATGGCCAAAAGAAAGGTCCCATATTTGCCAAAATACTTATGGCCATTCCTTTTTATGGCAGCAAAGAATTTGAAATAAGGTAGATGTCCACGCATCTGGGCAGACAAATTATGGTGCTTGAATGCAGTGGAATATTACTGTAAGAATGGTGTCCATAACGAATACAGAGAAGCCTGGGAAGAACTCTATGAACTGATGCAGAGCACAGTAAACAGAATGAGGAAGACAAGTACTACAGTAATTACAACAACAGAAGTGCAAAAAACAAAAATGAAACAATGCTAATGTTTCCCATGGAGGACAGGGTTTCTCTCCATTTCATATCATCCTCCTTAGAGAATTCAGAAGTCTGCAAAAGGCAACTAACTAACTCAAGAATTTTCCAACTTCATAGAGTAAGAGAAGTCAAAAAATCAAACCAAGCCACATCAGTCCATTCAACAACCACCTAAAAATTACCGATTAAGGACAGAGTCCTTCATTTGTCATAACTAGTCATACCTTGCTCATTGCCATGATCAAAACTCCTTCCTCATTCCAGACAACCTGAACCCAGCCTCCAGATTGGAGAATGAAATGACATTTCTAAGTTCTCTTTTCTAGGTGTCCAAGAGCCCTCCCCATGTCCTCCCCTTTGCTCTGGTCATTGGAAGTCAATGTGCTGTTGGGTCACTTACTCATTTCTCTCCAGGTGTATGATCAGCTCCTCAGTGTCCACTTCGATTCGAAAACTCAGTCGCGCTGGGTGATCCTGGAAAAGGAGCACAAGATTTCCATGAGAAAAGGTTCTCCAGTTCTCTTTTGGCCTGGACACCCACCTGTTGCACACCTGGACACTCAGTTTAGTTCTGCCACCCACAACTGGAAGCTGGGTGTCCTCCTCTCACACTCCTAGGACTTAATAACCACCAACACTTATACATCACGTTAAAGCTGGCAAAGCACTTTACAAAGCTTACCTCAGTTTATCCTCCTAAACAACCTTGAAGGGAGATGCTATTATAATCACCATTTTACAGATGAGAAAAATGAAGCAGATAGAAGTTAAGTGGTTATGCAACTAGGAAGCATCTGAGGTTGGATTTGAACTCAGGTCTTGTTAACTCCAGATACAGTGTTCCATCTATTGTACTCCCTAACTGGAAGAGAGTCTGGCGATTATAGAATCCCTTCTCCTATTTTGCAGATTGAGGAAATGGAGGCGCAGAGTCAGGAAGGAACTTGCCTATCATTACATAGGTGGGGAATAGTGGAGTTGGTGCTGTGGCCGTTCCAGCATCAGGAAGGTGACAGTTGGGATGAGGATGAGGGGGGCATGTCCCAGAGCGGGGAGGTGCCACTCTTTACTCACAGTCCAGGAGCGCAGGATGGGATCTCCTTGCTGTTCTCTGTCCCTGGAGGAGTAAGAAGCTTTCCTGCTAGCCAGCCTGCTGAGGGATGGTGGGGCCGTGACACTCTTCCCTCTCTTCTTGGGATCCACGACGTGTCAGTCGTCCTCTGGGGCGGGTGGTGGAGCATCTTGCAAGAGGCAGAAAGCCCATCTTCCCAGAGAGTCTCTACTGTAAATCTCTAGATATGCCCCAACCCCTCCTGATTCTGGCTTCAGGGTCTCTACTTCTGTTTACCCACTGGTGGAGAGAGCCCTGAACCTGAAGAGCCCTGGGTTCAAACCTGTCTGGGACACTTTGCTCCCCTGGAGGAGTAGATCTGTAAAGGAGAGGCATCTGTGATAATGACATCCCAGGGATGCCAGGTGGATCAAAGCAGGGAAGGAATGGGAGGTCCTTTGTGAACCTCAAAAGATGCCTATTCATCATCATCATCGTCGTCATCATCATCATCATTATTATCACTAACCTTATTATTATCTTTTCCCAAAAGCATTCATCATCATCTTTGTCTTTGTCACCACAAGCTGTGTACAGCACAACCCGCATTGTGTTTGTGCATTTCACTTGGCATTTGTTACATTCAGAGTAAAAGAGCAATCAGTGTAACTGCCCCGAGAGCTCTCAGCTCTTGTTCCTGTACACAGCCCAGAATGGTACAGAATGCCACACTTGAGGTCCCAAGGCTTGGGCTTGAATCTTGGCTTGGCCACTTACTGGCTGTGTGACTCTGCACAAGTCACTTGTCTCAGAGCCTCAGTGTCTTTATCTGTGAAGTACAGATACAAATGTTGGCATGGCTTATATGATACCAGGGTGGCAAAGGAAGCTCTGTGGAAATGAAAGGGGTCAAATTTCCAGTGCAATGTGAACCAGATTAAAACATACTTGGGAAGTGTTTAACAAGATAAATAAAAATTAAAAGAAAACATTTCAGCAATTTCTCAGTTTTGTCTGACTCTTCATGACCCCATTTGGGGTCTTCTTAGCAGAGCTACCTGAGTGGTTTGCCATTTCCTTCTTCAACTTATTTTACAGATGAGGAAACTGAGGCACCCAGGGTTAAGACAGGATAGATCTGAACTCAGGTCTTCTTGACTCCAGGCCCAGAGTTCTATCCATTACACCATCTAGCTGCTCTCAATAAAACATAGATAGTGTTAATTTGTGGTTCCTAAGTCAATATTCAGCCCTGATGGCAAGGAAACAGTTACCTCTGTTTGGATTGATGTCTCCTCTGGGACAGAATCCATTTCTTCCTGTGAACAATACCAGTTCAACTGGGTATTTTCTCTATATGTGTGTATTTGAGTTGTTTCCAATTTGGACTTGCTTAAGATACTTAGCATAAATGACTTTATTTTAAAAATTTAACAATGGGTTAAAAACATCCAATTTCTAGAACTACAAAGATGGGCTACTTGTGGGTTATAACAATTTCCTTGGTGTATGCAGAACCTGTAATATCTTGTTCTAACAATATCATCTAGAATTTTCCAGGCTCTGTTGACAATTTTCCCATGAAAGGAATGCATATTCCCAAATGCCTTTATGCAGAAGCCTGCTTGTATTGGCTCCTTTAAATGTTCAGTGTATTAAGTTGTGAAGTTTTCAGGAGGGCATTGACGCCTTGAAAATCAGCAAACACCACAAATCAGAGTCCAATTTATTGTTCTGCTGATTGTCTAAACTTATGGGAGCAATGGAGAAAATGTTAATATGGACATTAAAGTGTGTCTTGCATACTTTGTTGTAATGCAAATGTTATTGTTGTCCTCATTTCTGCTTTGAGAGACAGTTGTTAAACATTTGCCAGCCCACCACTGCCTTTGTTCATCAGAATGCCAGAGACATGTGATGTCATTAACCCTCATTCAGGTGATAATAACCCTCATCCTGGCACCCTCATCCATGTCCTCCATGAGTTTGTCCCCTACAGTCCAGCTCAGGTGTGGGGGCTGACTCATTTTCTCTTTACATGGAGAGGAGACCAATGGAGCCTCCCCCAACCCAAGACCCAGACTATTGATTCGTCATGCCTCACTCTTGCCATGTGACTAGCCCATTTTTCATTCCTTTGCTTCCATCATCTCCATAATTTCATCTCATCTTTACATGGAAGTCAAAATACTCATGGCACAGGAGAAAAATGGGTCTAGGAGGGGCCAAGGACAGGGGGATAAAGGAATTGTTTGAGATTCGAATGAAAAGACCACAAACTGTGTAAGGTCTCCTGGGTATTTTTTCCTCTAAGGTATGAGGTATTTTATAGAATTCTTCAAAAATTGCATTTTGCTGAGTCAATCAATAAACTGAAATTGTAGCAACAGGATTCTTGACTTGACTTTAAATCAAGAAGATATTGTTGAGGACATTTGCTAATGTTATCAGGGATCAAGGAAGGAAGTAGTTTATTTCTTATACTAGCTTAGGAGCTGTTTGTCCTCAGTTGACTTTCTGAAATAATATCCTGTTATTTCAAAAAGATTGTTAGATAACACTCTCCTCTTTGGAAAGCATCTGGATACTTGGTGCAAAGATACAGACGGTAAATTCTCAATTATCTGTGGGACAGATAGCTCCATTACTAGCAATCCATGGCAAATCTCATTTCGACTTCTTATTAACATTTTGACCTACTCTATTTAGATACCCTGTTGACATAAACAGTATCTCTATTTACCCAAGTCCAGTTGGAGCTGGGAATGATGGGCTTTTTAAATCAAAACAATTACCGTGCCAGCACAAGGAAGGGGCCTACCAACAAACTCTCTGAGCTAGGTCAGCTTTACTTTAGACTATTGCATTCTATCGGTCTGAGAAGTGATATGATCTATTTCCCAAATGGATGGGGGAGCCAGGATAGAGATACAGCAAAGGCAGCGAGCTTTCTAGCTCCTCTGAAGTCCCTCTTTTAATTTTAGTTTGAAGTAGAATTGCTTTTACTACCTGAACTAGATAACATAAACCACATTACATCAGGTTTTGCTATATGCAGTAAAGGCAAATTATGTAGCGATGGGCTGTGAATTGCCTGGATACAATATTCAAAAAAGGGCAACAAAAATATCCCCAAAGAATAAATGATGTATGTATTGTCCGCAACTTGAGATTATCTATGTTGACCCAACGTATAGTCTTGGGCAGCTAGGTGGCATAGTGGATAGAGCACTGGAGTTGGCATCAGGAAGACTCATCTTCGTAAGTTCAAATCCATCTCACACAAGCGTGACCCTAGGCAAATCACTTTACCCTATTTGCCTCAGTTTCCTCATCTGTAAAGTGAGCTGGAGAAGGAAATGACCCTAACCCTAATCACTCCAGTATCTCTGCCAAGAAAACCCAATAGGGTTATGAAGAATTGGACCCCACCAAAACAACTGAACAACAGAACAATCTGGCCAGCTGAGAATTGATTTGGAGAGTTGGATCAGCCGATCAAAGGTCACTGGATAGAGTAATACTCATTCCAAGTCTTGGTGGCAGGCTTGGAGTAGCCTCATCCCCTTGATCAATGAGACTATCTCCTAATAGGAGAAGCCAATGGATCAATCAAGAAACCTTTATTAAGTGACTCTTGTGTGTTGGGGTTTGCTAAACGCCATGCCTGGGATAACAAAGCTGCCCTCAAGGCCCTTACAGTCTAATGACTAATAACTGCCGTGCTTGATTGAGCCCTTAGGCTTGGGAAGTGCTTCTCATGTGATGTCTTTTTGACCCTCACCTGGAGGCAGGTGCTATTATTATTCTCATTTGACACATGAGGAAACTGAGGCTGACAGAGGGTAAGTGACTTGCCCAGGGCCATCCAGCTGGTGTCTGAGGCGGAATGTGAGCGCAGGTTTTCCTGGCTCTAAGTCCAGTACTCTACCCAATATAGCACTTAGCTGCTTCTTTAAGCTTGAAGCCAAATCCAAGCCTGGCCATGACACCAGGACCTTTGGGGCTGTGAGGGAGGAGAGGGCAAGAGTGGCAGGAAGGAAAGGAAGGAATATCAGGAGAACGACTGGGGGTCATTCAGTCAAACCTGCCCTTAAACACGGCTCTCCTTTCAGAAGATGCGAGCCATCTATGCCCAAGGCTGCCAACTGTAAACTCCAAAGGGTCTCATCTTTCAAGCCAAGGGACAATAATGAAATATTGCCATTGAGTGATCTTAGAAATAACTTGATCCCTCTCCAGGACTAACTACATGCTTCAGCCTCCTGACTTGGCTTTCAGGGTGCACATTCATGCGTAAGACACATTCATTGCTCTGAGAATTTAGATGCCATCTTGATTACCCCTGGAATGATAGTGCTCTGGTGCCAATGCTGGGAAGAAGCACACTCTGCAGCATCCAGAGGAGATACACCAGGGAGAATGATGGCACCATGTAGCCAATATGGCAGGTACACATCTGGCAGCCACTGCTTGGGCTGGTTTTAGTGACTACTTAAACTATTAAGGTGTATATTCATGAGTCATAGAGAATTTTTGATTGAAGGTAAAACATTATTGAGCAGAATTAAAAAAAAACCAGAAAGGAGCAAAGTCTTTTCATTAGGAAAAAAACTGCCTTTGTAAGAGGCACAATGTTTCTGAACTCATCTTTGTTGAGGTTTTAGGGCCTCATTTTATTGTTAATAGTTCTCATTTAATTTAGCTCAGTTCTATCCAGCTAGCCTAGGAAGGCCAGACAGCACATCCTCCTGAATCACGGAGTGACTCTCTTCCCTCAGATTTCTTGTTATTATAATTACTGTTAATATGAACATTATTAACATGAGCTACAAGAACAGGGTGGTAGGATAAATAGAGCACCAGCCGTGGTGTCAGGAAGATCTGGGTACCAGTTTTCTCTCTGGCACATCCTGGTTGTGTGACCCTGGACAAGTCCTGTACCTTCACTCAGTGCCCCAGGCCATCTCCAAGACTGTCATCTGTGTGCACATGAGGCAGAGATTTTGCAGGGAGTCTCTAACATAGTGTTCCCCAGATGGCTGCAGTCAAAGCTTCACCAGCACTTTCCATCAATCCGACTCCTTTTCACCCAACACTTGGGGTACCTTTGGATTTTACAGTCACCTTTGTTTCCATTATCTGGTGTACTCATCATAACCTGAGAATTTCTAAGCTTTTAGGAGTTCTCGGTCCTTAAACGAGACTTTAATGGAAGGTAGGTCAGAGAGCAATTAATATCCTTTTTTTTGGATAAAGGAACAGAAGGCTCCAAGATCTTAAGTGATCTTCCCAGGGTCTATAATTCTCAGGCAAAATTTGAACCCAGGCCTTCTTGACTCCAAGTCTATCACTCAGTCCATTATGCCCCTATATACAACGAATAGTCCAAGAAGAGAGAGAGATCAGGGTTAACAACAGTAGCCTCCTACAGGAAGAGGGAGGCTTGAGTGCATAGAAGTGACCCAGATTAACAGAGAGGCAGAGGGAAGGCAGTTTGGAATATCAGGGACAGCTCATGCCTAGGATTTGGCTCAGGGCAGAAGCTGACGTCTCCTTAATCTGTATGAACTCAAAACTTAAGAGTAAACATAGATTGACAAGCATTTCTTGGAGAATCCTGCATAAAGGTGTTTGCTGGGTTCTCCTATTCTGGAGAAGTCCTAACCACACTTTCTGACTGTTTCACCTCTTCCAGGAGCCACCCCTCCTTAAATCGGGTGTCAGAGTTTTGAGGTCTACCTTTCCATTGGTGTTACAATATTCTGATACAAACTGTTGTTCCAAAACCATATGAAACCCAGGCTCTGTGTGGGTTAGGACTGTGCTGCATTTGAATTCTGTGGCTGACTTTAGGATCCTTGGACCTCAGAAGCCACCTAGTACAACCAGTCCCTTAATAAGCATCTCGTGGGCAACAGTCCTGACAAGTGGCCATTCAGGCTTGCTCGAAGACTTGTAAGGACGGGTGAGCCACAAGCAATCAAGGCAGACCCTCACACTTCTGGACAGCTGCCATGGTTAGGGATTGTGTGTTGTTCTTCCTGACATCACCTTCCATATCGACCTGAATATATCAATGATGGACAACAGTTTGCATGCTGTCTCCTCTATTACTACATGAGCTCCTTGAGAGCAGCAACTGTGTTCTTGCCTTTCTTTATATTCCCAATGTATAACATAGTGCCTGGCACTTAGTACGGACTTAATGTGTGTTGACTGACTGACTAAGAGCCCCAAATTGGGCTCTTCACAACTGCCACCCAATGCTCTTGATTCTTTCCTCTGAGTCCACAGAATAAATTTAATCCTTCCTCCTCATGACAGCCTGGCAGATCCTGTAAGACAGTATCATGTTCTCCCTCAGCCTTCTCTTCTCATCCCTAGTATCACAGTATCATCATCCCTAGTTCCATGACTCAGCCCTTATATGCATTGAATTCCAGGCCCTTGGCCATCCAGTTGCCCTCCTCTGAACCCTCTCCAAATGATTATTGTCCTACTTAAAATGTGATGCCCAGAACCAAGGAAGGTGGTCCAGATATGGTCTTACCAGGGTGGAAAGTCTTTTTGGACACAACTGTGCTCTCGTCCTCAGCTAAGAGACCTATCAATCAATCAGTCCCCAATCAATGTGTTTCTGAGGCAGAATAGACTAGAAAATGACTTTGTTAGTTTAGAAAAGCCCAGAAAACCACAAGAAATTTGGTAACTGGAGTCTCCAGAACAGTTTGTCTGTAGCAGCAGCCAAGTCAAGCCCAATGAGGAGCCAGTCCCAAGGAGTGACACATTTGACCCTGCCTAGTAGCAAACTAACCTTTACAAGCCTGAGGGGATAAGTAGGAACTGCCCTCTGCAAACCCAACTTGCTAGTAGTATGAGTGGGAGTTGAGCTAATGATTCCCAAGAGCCTATGTGCTACAAGTAAATGAGGTACATAGGGAATAGAATGTCAGCCTCAGAATCAGGAAGGCCTGAGTTCAAGTCATGCCTTGACCACGTATTGGCTGTATGACCCCAGGCTTCACCTCTGAAGTTATGCCACCTCTCAGTGCTCTAAGCAATTTTCTAAGACTATCTGTGGCAGAGAAGATGCTGACCTGCTTTGGTAGAAGGACTTTCCTCATCTAGGATTTCCTTATTATATGTCATACATATCTAAACATTTTCAAAAAGATACAAACTCTCCCATTTCTCTCATGCTTGAAGGTTTACATAGTGCCTTCTGTAGTGGTAACCACACTGGCATACCCAGGATGGCTAATAGTGCAGTTTCTTATAACTGCCTTACTAAGGAAAAATAGCTGTTTCGGGGGTCAACAATCTTTCTTTTCTAATAACATGAAATACAAACACAGGAAATACAGAGAAGAGAAATAAAGACCAACAGACAGGGTTCTACTGCCTGAATCAAAGCTTTACATCTACTACTGAATTGAGAGAGCCTTTACTTCTGAGAAGTGGGGGAGCTCTGCTTCAGGGCAAAGATCCTAAGTGGTAGGGAATGGAGGGATTTTTGTTTGTTTATTTGGCCAGGATCTGTGATTTCCTTTGTGTGGGAATCGCTAATGAGGAAATGCTCCCTTAGAGGATTATTGAGCGCTGAGGAGGGGAAATGACCTATCCAAGGTCATACAAGTGTGTGAGATTGACCTGGGTCTTCCTGCCTCCAAGGCTTTCTCATTACACCATCCTAGCTGGCTCTCTGATGCAAGGATCATTACTTCCATTTTACAGATGAGCAAACTGAGACTTGGAGACATTGAATGACTTGCCCATGATTATCCAGTTATTAAGTTCTATGGTCAGGATTTGAAGCTAACTCTCCACTAGAACATACCGTCTCTCTGAGCAGCGTTAATGTATGGATCAGGCGGCTATGGGAATAGACTTTTCAACATATACATACAGATTCAGATGGATTTCAGCCATCTTTTCTTAATAAAAATAATAACTGAGAATGTGGTTTTCAGTTGGGCATTTGATTTGACCTCTATCTAATTTGATTCTGGAAATACTCATTTTTCTACTTTGTTTGCTGCCACTTTTCCAAGCTGTCATTCAACAGGAGTTAAAACCAAAGCCTCCCATTAGTTTGCATGCGAATGATCTCTCCCAGAGGAAAGCCCTTTCCCTTGTTTACCAAACTGTTCCTAAAGTATGATCTATAATCTCTTTCAAATAAACACAACCTAAATGCAATAAACACTTGAAAACATAATCATCTTCTGTATCACAGAGATACAAGTTAAGCCATTGTGCCCCAAACAAAAGCTCAGTTACAAATGAAGATTTAATGTAGCAAACAGAATTATAGCTAAAGCTTACACTTCATTTTCAATTCCCATGCAAATCATCCCTTGAAAATGTATGTCCTGTGTCTAAATAGCTCTTTACTGGTAGGGCATACTGACATATGAGAAAAATGTTAACAGAAATAACAAATCTCTGTATGTCATATGATTGTTTGGGTGTATGTATGTGTATACATAAAGTTAAATATTCAATTTGGAGGGTGCTAGACTCAGCAAATACCAAATAACATCACAAAAAAATGAAGTGGATCGTATTTTAATGGACAGGAAATGCCTCATTACTGCTGTGGGAACCATTCCTGAATCAACTGTCTGTGTATAGTCAGACCACTGACTTGTTAAGACAAAGATCAAAATAAGTACAAAATTTGAAAAAAGAAAAAACGAATGAAGAAATGTGATATCATGTGGTATTTAAACAATGTCAGTCTGACCTTTTCAACCATGTTTCTGATGCTGACAAAAATGAGAAGTAGTCAGAAGGTCTTATATAAAATTTGGAATAATTTCATATGGATGCTTAAATGATAGAGACATAAGAAAGAAACCCAAAGACCCTAAAACATGACTTAGTCAGCAAACTCTTGACCTTCTGGCTTATTTACTAAACAGAGAAATACAGTAGCCAAGGTCCACGCAGATATAGAATATAAACTCACTTGCAAAGTCTTACAGTGAAGGACAGTGGAAGATTATAAGAACTAAAATAGAGGGAAACAATGGAAGAAAAAATCGATTCTAAGAAAACTTAATGAGAACCAAATAAACCAAATTATCCAAAGATATTTAAGGATGAAATTGGAAAGAGGACAATGAATAGACGAAAGATGGAAAAGATCTGCAGAGATTTTTTACAACAAACTGTTTTTGTCATAAAGGAAAGTAGAGCCATCACATCTGGCATCTAACATCAAAGTCTTGAATGAGTTTATTAAGGAGGTAGAAATATCACTGAAGAGCACAATGATGAGAAAAATATTTCAACTAGATCAAGTACACATAGGGAGGATGTCTACTGGAGGTGACGCAATTATGTGGACATTGAATAATATATTTACAAGGTATCTGAAGAAAGGGCATATAAGTTCATCCAGCCCCAGACATCTAGCCCTCTGCCCCATAATGCTGTCCCCCTCTTCTTACCTAAATAACAGCCTCCACCCAGTTTTGGAATTCTGCCCTTGAGTGCAGTTATACTGATAAGGAAACTCCAGCCATGCTTTACTTCATTCTCTCTTCTCTGGCCATCACCTCCCCAAATGCCCAAATGCTCACATCAAAGACTGTGTCCTAAAGAGACTTCTGCTCAGGAGCTCTATTCTCCTAATTGGTAATTACCTCCCCTAAATACCATTTTAGGAAAGATCCAGCTATCTCTGGGCTATCTGCTCAACAATACCTTTAGCCTTATCACCATTTAAACAACATTCTTCCTCCTTCTCCTTCTCTCCAGATCTAGAACCATGAAGCATGATCAGATCATCTCTAGCATTATTCCTCAGTACTCCCTGCAAATGTTGAGACCCAAATGATCCTACCTGGACATCACTCTGTTCTCTGTTCTCCCCCCATTAGAAGATAATTACCTTGAGATCAAAGATTGCCTCTGCTTTTGTATTTGTATCCCCAATACTTAGCACTGGGCTTGGCACATAGAAATTGTTTTTCATTCGTTAATTAATACCAAAGTCACGGTGGAAAAAAGACACTGCCCTAAATCTAATAGGTTTAGTGGTCAAAATAGATAATAGTAATAATAATAGTAGCTGCCATATAAAATGCTTTTTCATGTCTCATTTAATCTTCATGACAACCCTACAAGTGAGGAAATACAAGCATTATTATCCCTATTTTACAGATGAGAAAAGTAAGGCTCGGAGAGTTTCCGCACCTTGTCCACTAATAAGTGTCAGAAGCAGTTCCTGAACCCAGGTTTTCCTGACTGTAATTCTAGTACTCCCCCGTTACAAAGCATTACCTTCCTAAGTGAAGTTCACGTGCCTTTAAAAATGACAGAAGTAAGACAATGCTTCCTTTGTGTGCTACATCTGGCAAAGAAGAAAGATCCTTGCAGAAACAGAGAACAGGTGAATCAAGGTCAAACATGGACTAGAAAAATTAAAAGTCGTGTGATGGGCTCAGCTGGTGGTTCACTTGGCTGCATGGTGCTTCTTCTCTTTTCTGTCTTGGAATATGGGTCTCTCTCTCAAGGTCAGGAAAATCCTTCTAACAAGCTCGTCTTTGACACATCCCCCAATATGCCTCCCTCCACCATGCTCTAAATTCTATAACTTCCATATTCACCCTGCATCTGAGAGGAAAAAGGTCGAGTTAGTTCCCAGAATCTCTCCCCAGTGTTCTAAGTCATGAACAATTATGTGTATAAGGAAAGATCATCTCTCCTATCACTCCTTAAAAACCAATTTTTTTTCTACCACAACTCCCAAATACATACATGGCTTCCTCAAACAACTCTCTCTGCTCAGCCTTAGAAGTGTGCTTTCTGAGAGTATCTGCAGGATGAAGGAGAAACAGGAATATGACTCTTTTTTCTCCAAACTGGACAATGAGGGAGAAGGTAACCTCCTCATCTGACCAAGGCCTGAACAAGGGACCACATGTTCCAGGTCTGCTGAGGGCAAAGAAGGGGGTCAGCTGGGTTCCATTTTCATACCTGGACAGGGCACAGATGGACAGACCTCTGTCTGGTACAATGCGTTCAGAACCTTGGCAGGTAGTTTATGTAAAAAAGCTGAGGAGAAAAAGAACATGGGCAGATGGCCATCTCTTTTTTAGGGACCATTAGGAACTCTGCCAGTATCAGGGCCAGAGTGTTCCAGAAAGGCCAAAGTTAGATGAAGAAAGGTCTAGGTCACACATTTAACCCTTTCATATAAGCGAATTTGAATTTCTGAGCTCGGGGCCTATTTCCAGTGGTTATAAATGCAAGATTTTAAGGGAAGCAGTGAGGGAGACAAGAGTTAATTAAGTACTAGTTATGTGCTAAGCACTTTACAGTTATCATCTCACCTGATCCTCACAACAATCCTTGAGGGGAGGTGCTATCATATCCCCATTTTACAAATGAAGAAACTGAGTCAGACAGAGGTTTAAATGACCAGAGTTGTGCAGCTAGTTAAGTGTTGGAGTCAAGACTTGAACTCAGGGCAAGAAGACCTGAGTTCAGGCCTAGCACTCTGTGCTGGGTCACTCACTGCCTCTTAATCTAAGAATCCCACTTAAATATGCAAAAGAGGAAAGCTGATGATCAATTCTGAAAGTTGAATAGGCCTTTAGAGATCTAGCCCAGCTTTCCACTCAATTCAGAAATACTGTCTGAATCACTATGGATGGGAACAGCAAAGACTCCCATTCCATTTTTAAGAAAGGACTTCCTTTTTCACACCATAATCAAGCACCCCATAACATCTACCTGCTGGCCAGAGTTATGTCAGCTATTGATTTTTCATCTAACTGCCTTTCCCTGCCCCTTATATCTCTTTTGTACATATCTATATAGGTATATGTTGTCTCCCTATTAGAATATGAGCTCTTCTACCAAAAATCAGTTTGTTATTCACATGGCAGCCTTTGACTCACTTAGAGCCATGCTACAATGGGACAAGAATGAGTTCTGAATTCAGAAGACCTGGAGTCAACTCTGTTTGCCCTCTCTTGCAATTTTGGGCATCCTCTGGGTCTCGGTTTCCACGTCTCTAAACTCGAGGGCCGCATGAGATGGCCTCCTATGTCATTTGAGCTCTAAATCTATGATCCTGACATCTTATTGTCAGGCATTTTCTAAATCTCTCTCCCAGTTGAATATTCCCCATTCCTTACATTTCATGGTTTCCTGGCATTAGACATAGAGTCAGAGAACCTTGTCCAAAGTCCAGCTGCTGATTACATGACCTACAAATGACTCCCTTCTCATCTTTGGGTCTTAGTCTCCTGCTTGGTAAAATAGAGGGGCTAGATAAAATAATCTCGAAGGTCCATCTTCCAATCCTATGGTAGTATGAAATAGAATTGGTACAGACAGATTCATCACCAGTATATATGTTTGGTGATGGCTAAAGAATATGAGTCCATCACCAAACATATATTAAACACCTACTGTGTTCCACACATTGTTCTAGGGCCTGGGGATTAAAAGACGAAAATAAAACTAAAAGTGACCCTTCGTCCATTGTGGTCCTCTTTTACTTGCATAGTCACAGTGTTGGAATGTTAGACACAGGGCAAAGGGTGTTAAGAATTATAGCTATCAGAATTATAGCTAGTCAGTGCATGTTTCTATTTGGCACCAACAGTGTGTCAGGCACTATGACAAGTGCTGGGGATAAAAAGAAAATTGAAACCATCCCTGAAGTGGAAGATCTTATATCCTAGTGAGGAGACAACACGTATCTATATAGATATGTACAAAAAAGACATGGGGGGGGGCAGGGAAAGGCAGTTAGGTGAAAAATCAAAATACTGTGAACTCAAGACTCTACGTGTTCAAAATGTGACATTTTTGTGTAATAATCTAAGAATCAGTCTACTGGAAGAAGTCAACTGTTATTGGTATTCTCATAAAAAAAGAAACTAAAAGAAAAAAAAGTTGAATAAAAATGAAAGGATAAGACTTTTTATTCATGAGACCAATACTATGGCAGATGAAGCACCTTCTCCAGTCTCGACTAACTCTTTAAAACACACACACACACCCCAAAGAGGAATCATGCACTAGATAAAGAACATTTCAGCTGAATCCACAGGAGGAAAAAGGAGAGTCCTGATAAGATCAAGTTTTGATGAATTAACACTGTCAAAACATGGAGTGTCCAGGCACTCCAGCAGCATCTCTTCCTGAAGAATCTCCATGCTTGTGGTTGCTCCAGACTTGGGCCTGGGGTCCATGTTGGGATTGCCCCCACTTCTTCAGAGACTTTGCTAGAACATTCCTCATGTCCCAGCCCTATAATAATTGGCAGAAACCAATTCAGTCCAGTCAAAGAAAAAGAGAGCCCAGGTGGATACTGGGATAGGTGGCCAGTGTGAGTGACTAAAGCATGCAGGAAAGAATACAAGAAAATGGCCCAGAATTTCTGAATACAGAAAACAAAGTCTCAACAGAAAGAATCTATAGTTTGTCTTCAGGAAAAACCAAACCAAACCAAACACCATGCTTCAAACTCCAAGGCACATAGTCATTAAATTGAATAATTCTGATAACAATGAATCTTCAATTTCTTGGAGAAATCCCTTCAAATGTAAATGGAAGGAAATTCAAATAATACCAGACTATTCTGTACCCACTGCTAAATCTATCTGAATGTTACTCGGGAGTAGAATTTTATGTCCCCAAAAGCAAAAGACCTCAAGACATAACCCAAAATGACATACCTTGCAAACCTGAGACTAAGCATCAGTAAAAAGACGACTCAATAAAAAAAGATTGAGGTCTTCTTGAAAAAAAATCTTTGCGCAGAATATTCAGTTTGCAAACATGAGATTCAAGAAAGGTAAATAAATACATTTTCCAAGGAAAGAATAAATGATGAAATAAAGCTCCAGAATGTGGAAGTTACTTTTAAAAGAAAGAACATTGTTTGACATGGTTAAAAAAAAAGAATCCCCATGTTTTCCAACTCCAGCTTTGAAAACAAGAATCAAATCACCATCCCCACTCCCTGATTCACCATCCCCTTGGAGCTCCCTGTTACGACATTCTTTTCTGGCCACCATGTCCTTAGCCACTCTCCCTCCCCCATTAGTGTGAAAGCTCATGAGGGCAGACCCTCTATTCTAATGCCATGTTTGTATTTTAGCGTTTAGCAAAGTGTTTTTCATCTAGTAAATGATTATTAAATTGAATTAAACCAAATTAGATTGCCCCAGACTTCAGATGGGAAAAGCGGATAATGGTTTTTAATGATCCAAAGTTACTTCCTGGTACAAAGACTCCTTTTTTTTAAACACAAATGGCCTCCCAGTCACCCTGTATGAGTAATGATACATCACACTAGAATCTCTGAGAAATCCAAGTGTTGGTTTCCCAAAGGACAATGGGGATGTATAAGGTCAATTTGAGTATATTCTACCATATATTTCCAATTACTCACTTAGTCAGTTGATGAATCTTTATTAAGCACCTACTATGCAACAGGCCCTGTGCTAAAGATGAAGATAAAGAATATAACAAAAAACAAAAATAGTCCCTTCTCTTAAGGAGCTCACCATCTAATACGGGAGTCAACACAAAGCACTATGTACAAACAAGATGGATGTGCAGGGTAAATCGGGCATAGAGTGGGAAAGGGGCCAGGCCCATCATGTATTAAGAGAAAGGAATCACAGTGGTATATCCTAAGGGCTTTTCTGACATCCACAAAAGGGAAGAGCCAAGAGTGCTCTTGAAGCCTTCTGGCTGGATCCTCTTTGTAGGAAATCAGGGAAGAACATGAACAAGGCCCTCACAGAAGGCCCAGATGGGCTGTGACCAGCCCTGGCTAAGGGGAACCCACATTAAAAGCTCATGAGTCTATTCAAACGGAAGTCAAACAGTTCTCTGGATGCTCGATTCCATAGCGGCTGGTTGGAAAATTGATGGATTAAGCTGGGAAAACTTTTTGAGGCATGTCTTCAGGTCTGGTTTAATGAAAGAGAAGATATTATCAAGCGAGATGAAATAAGCACAGCACTTTGGAAATCTTCAAGTGGTACATAAATGTTTATTATCATTATCATTGAGATTTTTGTTGGAGGGGACAGCATTCCACAGACTTGGGTCAGGTTTTGCAAAGGGCAGAGTGAGGTGGTGAGGGTAAAGAAAAACCAAGAGGAAGGGAGTGAAGTGTAGAAAAGGGGGAGATTTGCCCAAGATGGTGACCGTGCCTGAGAGATAACTGCAGACGAGGCGGGTATAAGCCAGCTGGCACCAGACTGAAAAGCAATGGTCACAAGTTTGTATTTGATCCCAGAGTGATGAAAAGGCATGGAAGTTTTATAAGTCTACGGAGAGAAATTCCGATGATAAAAACACAGTTGTCTGGGAATTCTCATCCAAATTGCCGCTCTGTTTGCCTCTTCCAAATGCAATTCCATTTTCCTGTGTTTGCAAACTTCAGGGCATATATCATGATCTCCAAATACATTCAGCCTCAACCCAGTAGCCTTGAAACTTCAGTTTGTGCATTGGGACAGAGACTTAATCTCTTGGCTTGGTCTTCAGATTTCAAGGCCCTCCAGTTTAAGAAGCTGTTGCAGAATGCAGATGTGTAGAATGACTGGTGACCTTGGGACCGAGTGAGAAGTTTCGACATCTTTCTCGTCCAGATAAATGTGCAGCAACATCCTGGGCTTATCTCAAATTCCCACATGCTCTGGAGGCCCACGAGCTCATATTCTGTTCTCCGAAGGGACTCTCAGGGTCATCCGGTTTTGATGTTTAAATTAAATAATTATTTGGCTTCGCTCTTGTATTGTTTCCCCCCCCTCAATTAGGCCCTTAATCCTTCCAAGTTCAGGCTGTTAGACTTCAGGGAAAGTTCCCAGGCCAAACTCTTTAAGCTAATCTCCCGGGCTTCCGATCATCCTTCTATAAGATGGGGGCTCTGATGAAATCTCCTTTGCTAATTTGTTATTGTAATCACAGATGTGTTTCTGGAACCATGCTCTCCTTGCATGCAAACTAACAGAGTCCAGGCCAGAAGTAAAGAGTCAGCATCTTTTCCACTGTAATTGGTCTTTTATGATATTTTGTACATGATAAATGAGTTTCAGAAAAAAAGATACATTATAATTGGATGGAAAAAAATCTAATAGATGGGGAGAGGTCATCTGCGGTCCCAGGACATTTATAGTAGCCTATAAATGGTTCCAATATACCATTGCTTAGGTATGTAAAACATTTTGACTTTATGGAACAATACCCTAAAAACCTTGAAGATTTTATTTTCTATTTAAGATCATCCCAGGGATAATTTTAATTGATTTTTTCCAGTAATAAAAACAAACAAAAAAGTGGTCTTTGCTGAAACAAAATTATTTATTAGAATTATTCGTAAATAGCTTACTTAAATGTCGAGGACACAATTTTGACACAAGCTGTACATGATTTTTTTTTGTTTTGTTCTGTAAATAATGTATCTTAGAGTACGGAAGTTAGGAGGCTCTGATGCCCCAGAACTGAAGATGAGCAGGCTTGTAGGTGCTACATTTAATCGTGTTGGTGTTATTGTAAAATTCTGCTGTTGGGAGGGAAGGTGCTGGTGTATGAGTGATGGTCATGCCAAGACCAGCCATTATTAGAGGTGAGAAAGCTTTGTACAGAGAGGAAGGTAATAATGGAGCATTGGTGCAAGAGGATGAACTCTGTGGGGAGAACAGTGGAAGCTTGAAGGCACAGGCAGCGGGCGCTTGTGGAGCCTCCTGCTCTGGCATCATGCCTGCAGCATAATATTTAACCCATTTAATTAATTAATAAATTAATGGTTAATGAGCTAAAATTTTGTTTATTGTATATGGATATCCAGATATAAAGACTTGTGCTTATATATGAGTATATTCAGAATAAATAATATACAGAAAAATAAATAAAATATATTAAATATCTACATATACTTAAGTATATATAAACATAAGAGAATAAATAAATTTAAGATTTCATTTAACGTATAAGGATATATATATACGCATCTATCTACATATGTGTATCCCATGTGTATACACACACATATGCACACACATTGTCTCACCTGTTAGGATAGACAGAGAGATAGATAATTTATTAAGCACTAAGTGTATGCTGGGCACTGTGATAATGGAAATTCCTTAAAAATAAGGTGGGTTTCATTCTTCCTACTGCATGGCACAGTGCCCAGTATACAGGAGGCACTTCATAAATGTTTGTTGGTGGATAATTCAAATTCTGCTCCTTGAGTTCTAGGATGATGATGATGTTGGTCATAAAAAGGTGGAATGAGACATTTTTCAGGTATTTCAGAACCATTTACCCACAAAATACTCTAAGGTCCCTGGAAAGCCCTAGCATTACATGAAAATAAATGGTTGCCAGGCACCTTTCACCTCCTCCCAGCATGTAAATTAAATGCATGGGCAACAGTGGACAAAATGCAACATGGAGTCCAGAGGCCTGTGTTCAAATCCTGCCACAGATACTTACTAGCGATGTGACCAAGGGCAAGTCATATTGTTCAGTGCCTCGGTTTCCTCATCTGTAAACTGTAGGTGCCTCCCTCCCGTGGCTCTTGTCAGCACAGGCTTCTCCAAATCTTAAAGCAATATATCAATGTGATTTTTTATTATCTAGCTGCTATGTCTCTTTCTGGATCTAATGTTCTATGCTTATTAGGCACACATAGGAAACAACAAAGAAACCAGTTTTAAGGGCCATGAGACCTGCATGATCCAGTGGAAGGACTATTCTAGTTGGAGTTAGAGGACCTGAGTGTAAATCTCACCCTTCTACTTCCTGCCTGTGTGATGTCTACCTCCCTTTTCCTCAGTTTCCTTCTTTGCCAGTGGAGGGGTAGGTGTAGATGGTCGCCATGGGACATTCGAGCCCATGACTGTAAAGAACATGGGATCTCAAGTCAGAGGACACGGTCTCCAGTCCAAGCCTCTGTGACTCAGTAGCTATGTGACTTCAGACAAGCTCCTTGATCTTCCTCTTCCTCTGAAAAATGAGGGGGTTGAAATAGATTGCCTCGGAGATCTCTTCCAGCTCTAAAACTGCGATGGTAAAGAATGCTGGGTCCGGAGTTGGCGAGATAGAATGGAGCCTCAGCTTTGTGGCTTGGTCTGGACCTATGTGACCTTGAGGAAGTCAGCCTGCTTCTCTGGTCCCCATTTTCCTAAAATATAAAACCAGAGGGTGCACTTGGGGATCTTTCAGGCTCCTGACTACTCTAATCTATGATTTTATTCCTCTGATAAATTCCTGCTCTGATGCGCCACCCCACTGGGGGCTGGAGGTGACCAACAAAGCAGACAAGACTTATCCTGCCCAGCAAAAGAATACCTGAGACTGTCTTTTCAGAGGCCCAGCTCTGTTTTACTCCCCAAAAGCTGTTAGCATGAAAAATCATCAAGGTGTCTGGTATTGACAAAAAGCTCTACTTTGAATAATGTTTTTCATATAAATTTTAACTGAATTGTTTCATGCTGCTCACCAGTGCATTCCCCAAATGAAAAGTAATGGGATGGGAGCAAGAATAAAGCCCTCTTCCAGAGGAAGTAGATAATCTACCTTTCTAACAAAGATAATTGGAAATGGGCTCTTTTCTTCTCTTTTATTACCCAATTCTGACTCATTTAAAAATAATTATTCCTCTGCATGAGACCTGAAGGCTGGTTCCTTTTGGACTTTCTGAGATCTATCTTCTCCCATCTTAGTCTGTTGACATTCCATGAATGTGATTATTTTTATTAGCTATATAGCTCATACAAATGCAGTGCCAAGTCACTGTGGCAGTGAAGTCCCTCCTGGCCAAGGCCATTATAGGAAACTTCTGTTAAGATGTAAATCTCCAGATGAGAGGCTTACTTTTTAGGCTCCTGCTGGGCTCTGACTCTCACAGGTAGAAGGGCTCTCCATGGCCTCTAATCCCCTCTGTGCCTGAAGAATGCCACCCTACCCAGGTTTAGAGATGTGGTCATCCAGTCTCAAACTGAAGTTCTCCAGTAACGGTGGGGGTGGGGATGTGCTGCTTTCCAAGATGGCCCATTCCATTCTCGGCTAGTTCTGATGGTTTGTGATCTCTGAATACTGATGTGAAATCTACCACCACGGCTCCATTTCTGCCCTCTGGGGCCAAACAGAGAAGGTCTGTTTCCTTCTCCATAGGGCAGACCTTCACCTCCTTGAATACAGGCATCAGCCTCATGTCTTTTTTACTTCTAAGCTAAGTATCCCCAGTCCATTCCCCCAATCCTCTTGTGACATAAGGTCTAGGAGCAGTGTAGGGGTAATTGATTGACTCAGTTAACTCCCTCTCCAACTCTTAGAATCATATGCTTCCTGGTTGCCTCACCGTTATCATCCTCTTAGAATAAATGGACCTGAGCCCAACAGCAAGAGATAGAACCCAACAGCAAGAGATAGAAAGAGAGATTCCATTCAAAGTTACTGTAGACACTATAAAATATTTGGGAGTTTATCTGCCAAGACAAACCCAGGGCCTATATGAACGTAATTATGAAACACTTTTCACGCAAATAAAGTCAGATCTAAATAAATGGAAAAATATCAGTTGCTCATGGTTAGGCCCAGCTAATATAATAAAAAATGACAATTTTACCTAAATTAATCTATCTATTCAGTGCCATACCAATTGAACTACCAAAAATTATTTTACAGAGCTGGATAAAATAATAACAAAATTCATCTGGAAGAACAAGAGGTCTAGAATATCTAGGGTATTAATGAAAAGAAATGCTAGAGAAGGTGGCCTAGCCATAC
>CM053624.1:6981714-6993914 GCA_028646595.1 Phalanger gymnotis | reverse complement strand
GAGGGGAGGGCAGACTGGGGAACAGGGCAACCAGAATGTACGCCATCTTGGAGTGGGAGAGGGAGGAAATGGGGAGAAAATTTGTAATTCAAACCCCTGTGAAAATCAATGCTGAAAACCAAACATGTCAAAAATAAATTAAAAAAATAAATAAAAAAATAAAAAAAAGAGAGTGGGCAAGGCTTCTTGTAGAAGCTGCAGTTTTAGCCAGGACTTGAAGGAAGCCAGGGAAGCTGGCATGGGGAGATGAGGAGGGAGAACTTTACTGGCCTGGGGACCAGCTATTAGACTACTTGGACTTGGGAGATAGAGTGTCATGGTTGAGGAAGTGCAAGGAAACCCATGTAACTGGAGGCAAGGAGCAAGACACCTGGAAAAGTCAGAAAGGACCAAGTTATAGAGCTCAGAAGGCAGACTCGTCAGAGGAGCTCCATTAAATCCTGGCTGTACAAATTACTACATGACCTTGGCTAAGTCACTTTACTCCTCTTGGCCTCTTCAGTAAAATAGGGTAGGGGGAGGAATAGATTATACAGTTGTGGATTGATGATTCAAAGGGATCTGGGGTCATCTAGCCCAGCTCCTTTGTACTAAAGATCTGAAAGCTGAGACTCAGAGAGGTAATAAGTGGCTAGTAAGGGACAATACAATTTCTTCTGCTCTCTGATTCTAGAATATCCTGGTTGTCAATGTTAATCAGCTATAAGACCTCGGGTAAATCACTTCCCCTCATTGACCCTCAGTCCCCCTCTTCATTGAAAAGAGGGATGAGAATTGTATTGCCTCTTAGTTTTTCCCCGATCTGTCTCTTGTGATCCATCTGAACTGCAGCCACCTCAGCCAGCTCAGGCTGGGGCAGTAATAGAATATATATCAAAAGATAACAGCTCTTTTGTGGGATGGGATTGCAGCAGCAAAAGAGTATAGATTCTGAGCTAGAAAGGATCTTAAAAGTCATCGAGTGCATTTGCACTTGTTTTACAAATGAGGAAACCAAGACACAGGGAGGGTTAAATAATTTGCCCCAAGTCATACATGCGGTAAGTATCAGAGGTAGTATTTGAACTCAGGTCCCCTTGATCTTTCCAGTGAGGGTAAAGTTTCAATAGGAAAGGCGTCCTAATCAAGTGAAGAGAGGTCTGAGTTGCTTACCTGTGTTGCCTTGGGTAAGTTAGTTCCTATTTCTGAAACTCATCTTCCTGCCTCAGTGGCATCTAGGGTCCCTTCCTTCTTGGAATCGTGCTATCTTGCCCTTGCCATCCCCATCCCCCAAAGCTCCATGGTGTTCTGGACATGGACTAGAGGGGCTCCACGTTCCTGCTGTGTGACCTTAGGCAAGTCACAGGCCCAAGTTTTCTGGTCTGTAAAATGTGTGGGTAGATAAGAAGCCCTCTGAGGTCCCTTTCAGCTCAGATCACTGAGGAAAGCCCTCCTGTCTCAGCTTGCAATTCATCGTGGGATCATCTTCCTTCCTCTCCTCAGGGGATCCCTCCTGTAGCCCGGAATGGTCCTCGTTGCTTTCTCACTTGTGCTTTTGAACAGAAATACCTAGGAAGTGAATGTGCCATCTGAGATTTGTGTGGCTGTTTTGCTGATGGAGAGAGTTATTAGCACACTGAAAAGGTTTCTCTACATAATTGCTTATAATAGTAATTCTGAATCTATGCTCCTGACTTTGGAGCATCTTCAGTTATTTCTTCCACTTAATAGTATTTTTTCCAATTACATGTAAAGATAGTTTTCAACATTTACTTTCATAAGATTTTGAGTTCCAAATTTTTTCTTTCTTGTTCCCTCCCCTCCCCCATCCCCAAGATGGAAAGCAATCTGATAAAGGCTGTGCATGGACAAGCACATGAAGCAGACTTTCCCATTCGTCATGTTGTGAAAGCATCTTAAGTTATGATGTAGAATCCGCAGTGTCCTCATTCCAGCACCCAATCTTCACTCCCAATTTACATAAGGGCCAGCTTTTCAGTGAACATTTCCATTAGAAGTGACTGAAAAAATCCCAAGTCTCTTTGAAAATCCTACTCTGGATTTTTCCTGTTGGGGTCATTGTGTCCCAGTGGGATATTCACAAGGGCAGCAACTGGGCAGGGGCAAGCATTTCATCTGCATCCAGCCAGAGCCAGGCTTGGGGAGCATTGTTAGTCCTGTCATAGCCAGAAGACGTTGACAGTGTAAATGCAATTTGGAAAGATCACAATAAAAGGCGGCTGGAGGGAGAGACATGAAATTTGCAAAAAGGGGCAGATCTGCAAAGCCAGACTGGATGCTGATCAATATGCCTTGCTAATGACTGCCAAGTTCCCGATTCTCTTTTCCTTCTGGCCTTTTGGAAATGAAACCTACAGAGATGGAAAATGTTTCCGAACCCTAACAAGTGTGGGATTTCTCTAGATTTCAGTTAAGTCAATTCACTGTGTGTGTTCAGACTGTGAAAACGGGAGCTACAGCCATTCAGGCTATACCTGGAAAAGATATACTGTGGGCTTTGATCTGGCCCACATCTTCCCTGGACAACTAACATGCATCTGTGGCTCTAGGATTTACCAGCCGCTTGACACATATTGTTTCCTTTGAATCTCACAGCAGCCCTGAGAGTTCCACTGGTGACATTATTTCCCTTTTACTGACAAGGAAACTAATACTCAAAGAGATTAAGGGACTTGTCCATGTCCTCACAACTTGTAAATATCAGAGGTAAGATTCTAATCTAAGTTTTTCCTGATTCCAAGCCTGCACTTTCCATTCCATATCAAAGAATCAGGCCCTCTGCCTTGCCCTGTTGCCCACACACATGCCTAGATTTCCCTCTTCAGAAAGGAAGGAAGGAAAGAAGGAAAGAAGGAAGGAAGGAAGGAAGGAAGGAAAGAAGGAAGGAAGGAAGGAAGGAAGGAAGGAAGGAAGGAAGGAAGGAAGGAAGGAAGGAAGGAAGGAAGGAAGGAAGGAAAAAGAGAAAGAAAAAGGTAAGAAAAACCCACTTGATTCTGTCCTTCCATCAATTCTATATCTTTCTTTCCTTTCCTAGTCAAAAATAATGGTTGTAGAAAAAGCCATCTATACTCATTGCTTTTGCTTTCTCACCTCTCATTACCCTCTGAACCTTTGGCGATCTGGCTCAAACACGACCACTCTTGAACTGTGGAACCATCAGGCAGGTATTAGTGCATGAACATCTGGGTGATTCCTAGGCACATAGTTAACAGTTTGGGTTCCTAAATGCTTTACAATCTAGTTTGTCACCAAATGACAAGTAGGAATATGTCCATAGCACATCAAGCCCTCGAGGCATTTAGTGGCACAGTGGAAAGAGTGCTGGGCCTGCTGTATTCACGTCCACCACACTATCCCCTATACAAATTTGCTTCTTGTTCACTGGGTCCAAGGGCATAGAATTGAAGCTATTCATCCATACGTAGCGTGCAATCTCCTCCTCCTCTGACCCATTCAGATTGTTTCATTTTTGTGGTGAAGTAGGTAGATCTTGAGGGTTGCTATGCCCAAAAAATTGTTAACTGGGTCATAAAATGAGTGTGGAAACTGCAGACTTAGATAAGCTGCTCCTCAGCTAACAGCATAAGTCCATCCCTCAGCTCCTGCTTGGATGCATAACTTATCATTAATATGTAAAAAATCCACAGGATTAAAATCATGGATTCCTCAACCCCTAAAATGGAACAAGGGGAAGTGTCCAAATCATACTAATTAACATTCATGAAACACTTCATGGCTCATGAATACGTCATGCTAGAAAGGACCCCCAAGTCCTTCATTTCAGAGATAAGGTAACTGAGAACCATGGAGGGGGAAGGGACGTGATCATGGTCCCACAGGAGCTGAGTGTCCTGGCCAAGACCTGAAGACTTGAAGCCAGGCCACTGATCCTTCCCCATCTCACTCTGGCTACCTAAGCCATCTACCCTCCCTTCACATACAACCTACAAGGACATCAGAGATGGGCTTCTGTGGGTATCCCGGAATTGGGCTGGTTGGCCCCGCATGGGACAAACAAGGGCAACCTGAAAAAATGGATTCAGTGCTGCCATACTTAGCTACCGGGCAGGGTGGGGATGAGCTCTCTGGAGTCAGGTTAGCCTGATACCGTATTGTGATGACATTGTAGAAAATCATTTCATCTCCAGTTTCTTGGATGTTCACGTCCTCAGCTCTTGTCATACAAAAAGCCTGTTTTGTGTCTGTCTTCAGATCAGAACTGAGAACAAATCCATGGGTGTTAGTCCTGGGAGGATGTCTCTGGGGCACAAAGTGAGTTTTCATGGCTTAGGTGACCTCGGTTAACACTCAGTTTGGGGGCAGTTACTGGTCACAGATCACCACAGAAAATGAATAGTTCTCAAGCTTCTTTTGCTATTGTTTTGTTCTCCAAGAATCCTCTGAAGTAGAACTCAAAAGTAGGGCTCAATGAAGGAGGTCAAGGGCAGCTAGGTGGTTCAGTGGTTGGAGCACTGGTCCTTGAGTCAGGAGGACCTGAGTTCAAATCCCCCCTCAGACGCTTACTAGCTATGTGACCCTAGGTAAGTCACTTAATCCTGTTAGCCTCGGTTTCCTTATCTGTAAAATGAGCTGGAGAATGAAATTGCTAACTACTCTAGTAGCTTTGCCAAGAAAACCCCAAATGGGTCATAGAGAGTCTGACAGGACTGAAATGACACAACAACAAAATAGGTCAAGCTAAAGTGGAGTCAAAGGTGGGAGACAGAGATGAAGGGTTTTCCCAGCAAGCATCTGTGGCCTGAAAGGTGCCAAGCTGCTTTGGGGAATCTTGCACTGACCAAGCACATTAAGTTCAATCGATGCTTAGGAAACCTCTTTGAAAATGTAAGATTTATTGGTTCAATTATGATGTCCACACTTGGCTCTGGAAAAGTGAAATAGAATCTACCTCCCTCCATTCTCTGCTGAGGAGGGGAACTATGGATGTGGAGCATCCAGAGATATGCTGGAGCCAACTCCAAACAGCTCTTCAAAGAGCTGATTGCCAAATTTTCAGTGTGAGTATTTACACCTCAGAAATTGCAAATAGTACAAATCAGGGTCTCATTTATTGGGGTTTTTTAAATTGTCTAAACTTAAGAAAGTGTTGGAAAGAATTTTAACAATTCAGATCAAATTTAAAAGTGAATCTTGCCTGGACTTCTTCCTTCCTTCCTTTCTTTCTTTTTCTTTCCTTCCCTTTCTTTCTTCCTTTCTTTCTCTCTCTCTCTTTCTCTCTCTCTCTCTCTCTCTCTCTCTCTCTCTCTCTCTCTCTCTCTCTCTTTCTTTCTTTTTCTCTTTCTTTCTTTCTTTTTGGAGAGCCAGTTTTTAAATTTATCAGCACATCTCTGGGGACATTGTATGTGCTTTCTGCCTTGACTTAGTTGACAAGCTGGCTTGCATTAAAAAAATTCTCTGTTATAAAGAATGACTCTCTGGATTGGTGGGGAAGGGAGAAATAGTTTGGGGAATGACAATAGTCCAGTCAAAGATGTGCTCAATTTGGAAGCAGACACCCTGGGTCTCAATGATTGATCAAGACTTATGAAATGTCTATAATGTGCCAGGCACTGTGCTAAGCACTGGGGATGCAAAGGGAGGCAGAAGGCCTCAAGGAGCTTATAATCTATATTTGAATCCTTGCTTTGCAAAAACTTACCTGTGCGACCTTGGGTGAGGCATTTTACCTCTCTAGGCCTCAGTTTCCTCACCTACAAATTAATGACTTCTAAGGTCTCTTCTAGCATTCAACGATCCTGTATTCTATGTAAATACAAAAGCCTTCACAAATGCTTTGATGTCATTGTCATCAGAGGATGTCCTTGCCCCCATGGGGATGTTCTTGCCCCAATGAGGATGTTCTTGTCTCAGTGGAGATGTTCTTGCCCCAATAGCCATCCACTTTCCCCCTTAAACATGGATTTGAAAGGGATGGAATCTAGGTTGGGATACAGTAGCCATACCTCTGGTTCTGTTAAGTAGTGATATTTGGACTTTTCTCCTCCACATCCCACCCCCAATCCCATCCTCAGGACAAATACAAAGTCACCCATGCTAACCAGATTCCTCTTGGAGTCACTGGAAATCTTACTAGTGTTGGAAGTTGTTATTGATAGGGGCAAGGGACTCACTGGCAGCCTAACTGAGCATGGGAAGCAGGACTACACTCTGGTGATTGTTTTCTCCTCACCAATGAGGCTGGGTGCCATCCTGGAGGGAGACCAGGAAGTCTACCTGGGTGCCATTCATGCCTCTGACCTTTTTTGCATAGGTTTGGGCAAGCCATTTCATTGCTATATACCTCAGGCAGCTCTGTAGGACTTAGCTAAGTCGGGGGGGGGGGGATGAGATCATGCCGCTGGTGGCAGATCCCACTTTAAATATTCCCCACCCAAAAGTAAGACTAATTATCAGTCAGTCATGTCTTCTGCCTCTAAGTGGACGTAGAGGCTTTATCACCGGAGGTAGATTTTCTTCTCATCCTCTTCTGTTTTTTCCTCTTTTCTTATCCTGGAACATGTGTGAGAAAGGGTTGGAGTTGCTGATGACTCAATTATCCATTGATTAACAAATGAGTAATGAGCCCCTTATGTTGAAATATTGTTGAAGTCTTGACTCTGTGTTTAGGATTAAGCTGTATTTTTCCTTCTCTGTCTTCCTATTATTGGCTCTGAGATATTTGGTCATGGAATTCTAATTCGTACACTGGGATGAGGAGTCAGACTCTAGGAACATTTCTTTTCTGAGAAGTAGAATAGTGTCATGGAAACACCTCTGAGTCAAGAGTCGGAAGATCTGGAGTGAAATCAAGCTTATTAATGTGGGACTTTAGACAAGTCATTTCCCCTAGCTGGTTCTCAGTTTCTCCATCTGTGAAACGAAGGACTTGGGCTAATGACCACTGAGACCCTTTCAATGTGAAATCCTTGGATATGGGTTCCCCTGCACCCCCACCTTTGAGACTGCCATCCTCCGTCCCCAGATCCCCTCCCTACTTCCATCCCTAACTTTCCTAGTTTTGGCAAAAATTGTTAGTTCCCAAAGTTCTCTGTTGGCTCCTGTTCTCTCAACTTGCTCACTTTCCATTGAGCTCATGCTTGTGCTTTCTGACCATAGTTTTCTTGACTAACCTTCCAGTGCCTCCACTTGTCTCTCTACCTACTTCCTTGCCATCTCAGAGGATGAGGGCGGATGGCATAGTTTGCCCTTTTCACTATTGTGTTGAATCCAATTTCCTTCTGCCATAATACAGCATTTCTAGGCTATTGAGTCCCCAGAAAAATTCTCTGGGTCTGCAATCACTCCAGTACTTATTGCTGCTTCCTGGCCTCATACCAGCTGAATTCCCATCAGTTCAGGACCTCCCCAAGAAGCCAACAATGATTTCCTGCTTGTCTGACCCTTGAAATTTTCTCAACCATGGGACCTGCGGCCAACCCCAAAGGGTTTCAACATGTGACTGCATTGGTTGAGATAACTGTATTTATTCGCTCCATATCTTTCTTTATAAAATAAGTGCTTCCTCATACACTATGGTAGAGTATTTCTATGTGGTCTTATTGGATGAAAAAGATCTGAAGGGCTTCCATACAATCATAGAATCTCAGAGCTGGAAGGGACCTGACTGGCCATCTGGTCCCATTCATGAATGGAAGAAATCCTCACTGTCATACACCCAATGAATGGCAGACATTTGGCCTCCACTTAGAGACAAACAAAGAAGGGAAGCACCCCCCAGCTCTAAAGGCAACCTGCCCTGATGTGGGGCAGCTCTCATTATGAGGAAGTTTGATCTTGGGTGTCAGTGTTCTACAAGCTTGGTCTGAGTCAACAGTGGGATTAGGCAGCCAAGAAACTGATGTGAATGTGGGCTGCATCATGAGTGGCAGAGTTTCCAGGGATAAGAAAGACATTAGTCTTACTTACTCTGACCTCTTACATCTGCTCACCTCTGGAAGATTGTCTTCAGCCCTGGGCACCAATTTAAGAAGAACATTGATGAGATGGAAAATGTCCAGAGATGGCAATCAGGATGGCAAAGAGCCAAGTTTATGGCACAGGAGTTGAAGAAACTGGGGATGTTTAGCTGGGGAAGAAGAAAAGATTCATGGGGGCATGTAAACTGTCTGAAATGCTTGAAAGGCTGTCATGCAAAGGGGAGAGAATTTTGTTCTGTTTGTCATCCATCATCTGGGTGAGACAGCAAACAGAGTGCTGAGCCTGGAGTCAAGATCCTGAGTTCAGATTTGTCCAGGGACACTTACTAGTTCTGTAATGCTGGGCAAGTGACTTAAACTCTGTCTGCCTCAGTATCCTCAACCACAAAATGGAGATAATATTAGCACCTCCTCACAAGATTGTTGGGAGAATCAAATGAGATACTTGTAAAGTTCTTAGCACAGTGCCTGGCCAATAGTAGGTGCTTAATAAATGTTTGTTTCTTCCCTTCCTTCTTTTCTCAGAGGGTAAACCTAGGGAAAATGGGTAGAAGTTCCCTAGAAGCAAATTTTGGCTTGATATTTTTGGGGGAGGGGAACTTCCTAAAAATCAGAGATATCTCCAAATGGAAGGGCTTTCTTTGAGAAGTTGTAGTTTCTCCTCACTGGAGGTCTTCCAACAAAGGTTGCCTTGTCCACCTTCACCAAGCTCTTTGTAGGCAAACCTTTATGCCCTTTCAGAGCTACATAAATGAGAGTCCTGACTATCATCACTTTGTTCTCACCTTGGTGTTCTATGAGCTCAGGTCAAACATTTGGAGACAAGCTGCCCTCCTGCCACTGTTATTTTACACTCCGTGTTCAGCTAAGAATTATGCAGATATATGAAATGATTGGCTTTTGTCGTTGAATAAAGTCACTGGGACAATGCCAGGAGCTGGCAGGACAACAGAGGTGAAGATGATGGTGATGGTGATGATAAATATGATGATGGTGGTGGTGATGAAGATGATGATAATGAAGAAGGTGATGAAGATGATGATGATGGTATCCAGTCATGTTTTGAAACCCATGATCACTACTGTCCCTTACACCTCTGATTCTGTGATGATAAAATCAAATAAACACGGAATTCATAATGGAAAGAGACCTCAGGGATCATGTCTTACAGATGTGGAAACTGAGGTCCATAAAGGTCAAGTGACTTGCCACTGTCTTCAAACTCAGGACTTTTGACTCCAAGGGCAGTGCATTTTTCATTAGATTCTTTCTAACTCCTTCCCCTGATGAGACAGCATGATGG
The DNA here is from genome assembly GCA_028646595.1 of Phalanger gymnotis. Taxonomy (NCBI): domain Eukaryota; kingdom Metazoa; phylum Chordata; class Mammalia; order Diprotodontia; family Phalangeridae; genus Phalanger; species Phalanger gymnotis. Next base: position 6,984,674 of record CM053624.1, on the reverse strand, counting down.
TTATGGATTTTGATTGGAATAGGTTTTGTAAGCATTTTGCTGTTGTTTTTATTTTGTTTGTTTTGTTTTCTGGTATCCTACAAGGTAGAAAGAAGGTACTACAATAGGAAATGTCATTTTTAAAATGATCCAATTTAATTTTGTGACGAAGGCTATTCTAAATGACTTTTTGGATTATGACTAATGGGCATTTCTAGTTTCCATTCCTTCTGATTCATCCTCTTCTTTCTTTTTACTGTTGGAAACACCTCCAGAAACCATGTGGCACAGCTGCTCCCTGAACACTGTAACAAAACAAGTATGAGGATTTTAAAAAATGCATGCCATCATCTTCCCACTCCTGCCCCTATTTCATCCCTAGATGTTTTTTTCTGTTTTCTCCTTTAAAATGCTACCAAAATTAGCAAACTCAGGAAAAGGACAATTTTAGAAAGTGAAATATGCCCAAAAGAAGGACTGCTGGAAACCATCACTAGCTTTATTTGGGATGGTAATAGGCCCTAATGTGAATCATTGGGAGACTTACTGAGGGAGTGGACGATGGAAGAAATGTCCTATTTCTCACTCACTTCTTGGCACCATATGCATAAATATATTTCTATAGAGTCACTCTCCTTGGAGCACTGGATAGCTAAGAACACCATGAGAAGTGCCAGATGTTAGCTGCCCTCTGTAGACAGGTAGAGAGAGACATCCTATCTTTTAAGAGGTGGATAGATTTTGGATAGATATTATATTATGGTGGATACATTATGGTGGAGAGGGCAGGGAACAAGTATTTATTAAGCACCGCCTTATGTGCCCAGCACTGTGCTAAATGATAGGTATATAGCCATAAAAACAAAATAATCCCCACCTTCGAAGAATTTCTATTCTACTTCCTTGAATCTCCAGGTCAGAGCTTATGAACGACCTCATCACTTTTCTTGCATTATTCAAAATTGACTAAAAAGAGGAAGCCCATAAGGAATGTGATGGCTGTCCTTAAGTATTTGGCTCTGTGCAGGGGAAGGAGTCCACTTGTTCTGTTTAGCCCCAGAGAATAGAGCCAAGAGCAATGGGAGGAAGCCTCAAAGAGGTCAATTTGTTCCTCTTATAAATTTATTATTTATTTATTTGTAACTTTTTTAAAAATATCAAGTTCCAAATCTGCCTCCTCTCATTTGCTTCTCCCCCACCCATTGAGAAGGCAAGAAATGTGACATCAGTTATACATATGAAATCATGCAAAACATATTTCTGTATTAACCATGTCACACCAAAAAAGCCAGAAAAACAAAGTTTAAAAAAAGTCATCTATTTACACCTGGAGTTGATCATTTCTCTCTCAAGAAGTAGATAGCATTTTTCATGAGTCCTTCAAAATTGTATTGGATCATTGTATTTATCAGAGTAGCTAAGTTTTTTGCAGTTGATAATTGCACAATGTTGCTGTTACTCTGTACAATGTTCTCCTGGTTCTGCTTCTTTCAATCTGCATCAGTTCATATAAGTCTTCCCAGATGCTTCTGAAACTATACTGCTCAATATTTCTTACAGAACAATAGGGTACCATCACAATCATATACCACAACTTGTTCAGCCATTCCGCGATCGATGGGCATCCCCTTGATTTCCCATTCTTTGCCACCACAAAAAGAGCCTCTATAAACATTTTTGTACATCTTCGATCTCTTTGGGATATAGACCTAGTAGTGGTATTGCTAGAACAAAGGGTATACATAATTTAGCCCTTTTGGAATAGTTCCAAATTGCTCTTCAAAATAGTTGGACTAGTTCGCCACCAACTGCATTAGTGAGACAATTTTCAACACCCCCCTCCAGCATTTCTGTCATGTTAGCTAATTTGATAGGTGTGAGGTGATACCTCAAAAAGACAATTTATTCTTGACGAAAGGGAAAGCTTCCTAATAAGAAGAGCCATGCCAAAGCAGAATTGACTGTCTTGAGAGGTGGTCAGTTGCTCCTCCCTGGAAGTCTTCACATAGAGGCTAGAAGAACTCTTGTTGGGTATGTTATAATCAAGGTATCTTAGGGCTTCGATTCCTGGTGATTTTGTTGTTCGTTCGTCTTTCAACAACAGTGACAAAAATGTGTTGTGAACTACAAGAGTAATTTAATATGGCACTCATAAGAGATTTTGCCATTGTTTACTGCTTAACATGCCATTAAAGAATTTGTAAATAACTCTCTAATTTTCTCATGCTTTGATTCTGTGATTTCCAGAACTGTTGACCCATTTAGAGTTTTTCCAAGCAATGAAGTTGCCCTCCCACAGCCACTCCAACAAAGAGTGTTCTGGGGTTTTGTTTGTTTGTTTGTTTGTTTTTAGCATTTTTGCTAACTTAGCAGGCAGGGTGAGTCATAGTCCAAGGGTAGTTCAATTTGCATTTCTCTGATCATTAGGATTTTTGGACATTTTGTACTTCTTCTTTTGGAAATAGTTTCTGCATATTCTTTAACCACTTGTCTATAGGAGAATGGCTCTTGGTCTTACATGACTATAGAAATTGGGAAGACATTCCTATTTTTGTTTGTTTGTTTTTTAAATTAAGATTTTTTATTTTTAATTTATAACACTCAGTTCCACATGTTTTTGAGTTCCAGATTTTCTTCCCCTCCTTCCCCTACCCCTCCCCAAAGATGGCATGGAATCCAATATATCTTCTACACACATATAGCTTTGCAAAACTTATTTACACAAGAGTCAAGTTGTAAAGAAGAATTATGACCAGTGGAATGAATCACGAGAAAAAAGAAACAAAACCAGAATAAAAGAGAAAAAAGGAGAGCGAATAGTTTGCTTCAATCTGCATTCAGACTCCATAGTTCTTTCTCTGGATGTAGATAGCTCTTTCCATCATGAGTCCTTTGGAGATGTCTTTGAACCTTATATTGCTGAGAAGAGCCAAGTCTATCAAAGGTAGTCATCACAGAATCAATATATCTCTGCTTGTGTA